>CM066335.1:8416811-9016811 GCA_033807585.1 Hydrophis major | reverse complement strand
TGGATACCCGTGCTAAATCTCTGCATATCAGGTGACAATAATATTGGGATGAAGGAGAAACATAGCTGTTGCTCTCTCCAACAGATATAAAATATTATTCAATGTTAGTCTAGTTTTTGAATGTCAGTGACGTACATTTTAACACATCTACTTCCTTCTAGCCATCTATCTCACAAATCCAAATCTGTGTAGGGTAAAAGCCATGCCTGAAAGCTTACAAGATACAGTTCCAGCTTGCTAAGAAGCAGATGTCAAAACTCCTTACTGAGACTGTCATCTGCACCTCTATAACTGTCTGGTTTGGTTGTGCAACCCAACAGGACAGACACAGACTTCAAAGAGTAACTAGGACTGCAGAAAAAACAATGGCTACCAACCTGCCTTCCATCGAGGATCTGCATACTGCAAGAGTCAAAAAGAGGACTGTGAAAATATTTACAGACCCCTCACATCCTGGACATAAAATGTTTCAACTCCTACCCTCAAAATGATGCCATAGAACAACTAGAACAACTAGACCCAAAGAGAGTTTTCCTTGAACACCATCACTCCGCTAAAGAAATAATTCCCTCAACACTGTCCAACTATTTACAAAGTCTGCGCTACTATTACTATTAATCTTCTCATCACTCCTTATCACCCATCCCCTCCCATTTGTGACTGTATGACTGTAACCTTGTTGCTTGTATTCTTACGATTTATATTGACGGTTTCCTAGTATGATTTGATTGCTTATTGTACCCTATGACTATTATTAAGTGTTGTACCTGATGATTCTTGACTCTTGATGAATGTATCTTTTCTTTTATGAACAGTGAGAGCATTTGCACCAAGACAAATTCCTTTTGTGTTCAATCACACTTGGCTAATAAAGAATTCTATTCTCATTTGTAAAAACAAATGCTCAGTTAGAAGCAAATTAAATTTTCTGGTCAAATTCTTACAGCAATGAAACAGCAAGGAAGTAAGAAGCACATTGATTTCAGTAACATAGAACACAGAATAATAGAATTGGGAGGGATCTTGGAGATCTTCTAGTCCAACACCCTACTCAAGCAGGAGATCTTATCATTTCAGAAAAATGATTGTGCAGTCTCTTTTTGAAAGCCTTCAGTGATGGAGCACCAACTTCTGAATGCAAGTTATTCCATTGGTTAATTGCTCTCACTATTAGGAAATTTCTCCTCAGTTCTAAGTTGTTCTTCTCCTTAGTTTTCAATCATAGTTTCTTGTCTTTCCTATTGGTGCTTTGGAAAATACTTTGAGCCTCTAGTCTTTGTAGGAACCCTCCAAATATTGGAACAGTGCTATCCAGATGCTTTCAAGAAAAGACTGGACTGCCATTTGTCAGAAATGGTGTAGGGCTTCCTGCTTGGGCAGTGCTTGGACTAGTTGATACACAAGATCCCTTCCAACTCTGTTAATCGGTTGAATCTTCTTTTCATTAGATTTGACATACCCAATTTCTATAATCATTTTTCGTACATTTTACCCTCCAGTCCCTAATAATTTTTGTTGCTCTTCTCTGCACTCTTTCCAGAGTAGCAACATCTTTTTTATATTGTGGTGACCAGAAGTGGATACAATATTCCAAGCATGGCATTACTAAGGCATTGTAAACCAGTACTAGAAATTCTCATGATCTTGATTCTATCCCTCCATTAATGCAGCCTACGATTGCATTAATTGACTTTTTTGGCTGCTGCCACACACTGTTGGCTCATAGTTCGGTGATTGTCCACTAGGACTCCAAGATCTCTCTTGCAGTTATTGGCATTAAGCTAAGTTTCACCTAGTCCATACCTATACAGTTGGTTTTTCTTACCTAAGTCTAGAGCCTTACTTTACCTACATTGAATTTCATTTTGTTAAGATAGGGCCCAGTCTTCAAGTCTGTCAAGATCTGTTTGGATCTTGAGCCTGTCTTCTGATGTGTTGGCTATTCCTGCCAGCTTAATATTGTCTGAAGATTTGATAAGTTCTCCTTCAATTCCCGCATATAGTAAGGTAGTTCTAAATCTAGTCTGGGAAAATACAAAACTTTGAAAAAAGCAAAAGGAATTTCCTGGGCTTGTTTATAGTCAGTTCATTAATACAGAGTATCTTACTTGAAATGCTTTTTCCTGGGTTTCTTGCCATCTGGGCTAAGTTACTTTTTCAGACATAAGCTGTCAACTGATTCATCTTCTTTCTGTTTATTGCTTATAGCTATCCTCTCTTCCCTTCCTTTTTTTTTTTCTCAACCTCCCTTGTATTATTAATGCCATCCCTGGCTAATATATTTCCCCAACTTATGTAGCATTTAAATAGGCAGCATTATTTTTCAACAATTGCCTAGTAAATCCGAAGGAAACACTGTCATTGACTTGAACCATTTTTAAAAACAATCTTTAGTGTTACGCATGCCAGATATTTGTGAGTCTCATTAAAATCCCCAGCTGTAATTATTTTCCCCCTCAGAATATTAAAGAATCTGTGGCAAAGAGGAAAAACATGATGATGTACAGAGGAAAGGGATGAAATATTTATTTGCTTTTATGGTCCATGATCTAAATTGTACAAATATAGTTAATAGAAGCATCCATCAGTTGCATTTTATTTCATCTAAAATAGGCAATGAATAAGCACCACAAAGCCATAGTTAAACATTTGTTCATTGCTAATATAAAGAATTAATAAGGACTAAGGGTAGGAATGGAAAATCTGTTATTTTCCCAGTTTAAGAATTGGATAGCAGAAATTGGGACTAGAAAAGCTAAAGACTTATTAGTCAATATCAAGATTCAAAATAGTTCCAAGCACTTACCTGATTCGATCCCCTCCTTTTCCAAATAAAGAAACCACTAAGGGATAATAAATATTTATTGATTGATGAATCAGTGTTGATGTACTGAGGTAGATAAACTGAGCAGAATGGAGCAATGAATATTAAATAATTTGTTTATTTAAATTAATAGCTTGCCTTTTCAGTAAGTTTTTGTCAATTTGAGTGACAGCAATAAAACATAAAATAAAATGATGTGGTAACAACACATCCATAAAATCAGTAACATCTATGAAAATAATCACCAGTTAAATTAATTGCAGGAACAGTGGACACAAGTTTACCATCTTTGAAAATTAAAATGTTGTCAAGGGAGGGAGCAACTCTTTTAGAAGACTTTTCTGGAAAGTATTCTCCATGCCCGAGTACTTCTGTGTGTGTGTTGGATTTTTAAGAAAGCCACACTTCTGTAATATCATCTGTTACCCATCATGGCTGAATTGACATACTACATCAATCCAAGAGGTAGTTTGTATGGGTTATCAGCTGTGTGAACCAATTCACTCTAAGCCAAAGTTTATGACTGGATACATTATTAAGTGTGGATGCATCTAAATCTTGATATATTCAAAGAAATCCATGAGTAAAAACCACATGTTTGTGTTATGTGAAATAGATATATGGGCATCTAGTATAAGCTATAATGATGTCACCTATGTTATGAAGTCATTGCACAAATGATACAATTTTTAAAAATTGTGATATTATAATGCATGCAATATTAGCTACCCTTCCTTACAAATTCTACAGTAATCTGTTGAGGGTGCTTTTTTCTTTTTTTATCAAAATCAGAGTCTTTTATCCCTGAGTATTTGTGAAAATGTTCATTTGCGAAATGTTCCTTACATTTCCATTGTAAATGACTACTCAGAAACAAGAGAAAGCACCGGTAGAATAAACTTAATTTCAATAACAAGGTTCGGCAACTCAGCGATTGGTCCTCCTTAATCCTTTTACAATAATAAGAGGATAGTTATTATGTGCATTTAGCCTCCAACAAGAAAAAAAGGAATGCATGTGCCCTTTCCGTAAGCTTAACCCAAAGCTTAAAATTATGCTCAAATGATTTCTATTAACATTGTAAATAATGGCCTGGAGGGGGGAGGAAGAAAAGCAATTTCTTATGAGATAATTTTTAGAAATTTTATTTTACTCAAAGTTGCCCCATATGGAATGTAGTTTGGTTCAGGAACATTTCTAATCTTATTGTGTGAATTGCAGATCATCTTTTGTCTTCCTTCCTTCCTTCCTTCCTTTCTTCCTTCCTTCCTTCCTTCCCTCCTTCCTGATACTCTCAATAAAACTGGTCCAAGAATCCATAAACTTTCAAAAGAAAGCATAATGAATAAGTTAAAATTGTACAATCAATGAATTAAGAGAGGGGAAATACTTTAAAAGACTAATAACTAAGATATTAGTGAACAGCAAAAAGAAACTTCAAACTGTGGAATTATTTTGTCTGTTAGAATTGGGATGAATAGATAAATAAAAATACAATTTACCTTACAGCTTTTGAGTATTGATTGCCATTGCTATTTCTGAATCATGAATATGCAATATTTGGACAATTAGGCCTTTTGATCTGGTTGTGGCAGACTGATTTCTTTTTATTTAATTATTTATTAGATTTAACAACTGCCCATCTCCCTTACAGGGGACTTGGGGCAGTGTACGATAATATGAGCAATGCTATGATACCCTTAGAAGAGGTTGGGGTGATTAAAGGGTTAAAACAAGTAAGAAGCCTCTGGAATTAAACAATCCCATGTGTATCCTTAAGTTCACACAACACCTCCAGCCTTCCCAAAAGAGGCTGAAGTCACATTGCTTAAAATTTCTCCATGTTGCTATATTTTGACAGCTTGCCTTGAGCCTACTTGGGCTCATTGGTGACAGGTTGTTATCCATGGTATTAAACTAAAAACAAACAAACCATATTAGGACATTTCACATTGTGTGACCCACTTTTGAGAATGGCTGTTGGAGGCCTAAGAAGTTTAATAAGTAAGTGCTTGTTTGCTATTCTATACACACATAACTAGGAGGTCCCATTGAACTCAATTTGAATTCTGACCTAAGCAGACAAGGACAGAATTTCATTATAGTATCATATTTCTCCCCAAGTTTATCTTAGCCTAGCCTTCTAGCACTTCCTCATCCTTTTTACTGCACAATGATGTTTTGTTTTTGTTTTTTTGCAATGCCCTAACAATTCAGCTATAATGCACTTAATGTTAGGGACTTACAAGTCTTGATAGCTTTAACCAAAGAGTAGATAAGGATCACTGAATCTGCAATTAGAATAGACCCTTGGAAAACATAGCAAAGTTGAACATTGGATCTTGGATTCCCTGATTTTAGTCCAACATTTTAACACCTATGGTGGTACTTTGGTACTCAACTGCTTTGAAACACATCAAATTTGGTACTCAATGCAATTTGACGCATTTTGTCCTGGTACTCATCATGTGTTTTGTACCCAACACCAAAGCTAGAACTGGTTGGTGTCAGCTGCCTTGTGACTCACTACCGTGTTCTTTATGGAGAAAAAAATGGTTCAGTACTCAACATTTTTGGTACTCATCGCATCTCTTGGAACCAATTAACAATGAGTACCAAAGTACCATTGTACAACACATGGATTTAATTTGATTTGATTTTTCTTAAGCAGGTATTTTTAAGACCAAGATGCCAGAAACCATTATAAGTATGCCTGCAATCTAAACCTATAAAGGAAGAGCAAAAGAATGCTCTTGGTTACTGCTCTGGTGTGCTTAATGCATTTCCCCAGGGGCTGTTCCAAGTTGAGTTGGTGTTCTCCTTCCTATAATAATTGCTTGTATACAAAGTGTGGTGGACATATAAAAAAGTATATATCAAATAAATTAGATATATGCCAGAAAGCTATAAATAATGAATTAAATATTGGTGCATTCATAAATATTGCAGGGAAGAGTAAGAGGTTCTGAAAGAACCCTTCCCTTATGAGTTCTTACTTAAACCACTGGGGCATCTTGTTGCTGAGAGACTGAATTATACATTTCTAGATGTATAATTAGTTCTACTGTCAAGCTTTTAAATTTATCTTGGAATACAGCATTTTAAACTGAACAAGGAATTGCCTTTAAAAGTATTGCATTCCTCTAGTGCCTGCTTATTTATTAACTGCCTCAGAATGAAGTTAGTGAATTCTTGGGCTTTTGTTTTGCTTTTTCCTTCTGTTTTTAACCAAGATCTCTAATTGATCTTTTGCTTTTGTAGAATTTCCACTGAGGATGGTTGATTTAATATTAAAACTGCAACCTTATAGCCTTAGGAAAGTGTTTCAGCAGTGATGCAAAATCCCAAAACCCTACAGGGAAGAAACAAAGATAGAAAGATGTTTGCACTTTTGCCAGTTTGTGGTGTTCAGGATTTTGCTCCAATTGCAAATAAGGTTGGGATGAAATAGGGGCATGCAAAACCTGTCAGATACAAATCAAATTCTGCTTTGAAACACTTCATTCCAAGACTGAAATCTTTCCAGAATGAGAGGAGTATACCTTTATTTATTTTTAATGCAAAACAGTTGTTTTGTATTTAAAACAGGATGCTTCAAATTCAAGGAGTTTCATACACCATTATCAGGAAATAAATGTGGACCTGCTCTCAAGCTGATGCACATTATTAGTGGTATTTGGAAATCTGGAAGAATATTGGTAGATCTTTTGGATTTTCTGTATTTTCCAATTATCCTTAGCAGAATTGACCAAATTCCCTTTTTTAAACCACCTTTAATATTTGGATGTTAGTGACAACAGCAAACATGATCCTGCAGCTGTCAACAAGCTTGGAAGATTTCAGTACTGGAATTCAATACTGGAATATGAGGAAGGCTAGGGATAGGTCTTGGACCTTCTCTCACATTCTCTTCTTTCCCTTTCCCTTCTTCCCTTTTTCCTTCCTTCCCTCCCTCCCTTTCCCTTCCCCCCTTCCTTCCTTCCTTTCCTTCTTTCCTTCCTTCCTTTTTCCTTTTTTCCTCTCCTCATTAGTCTATCTTAATTCAAATTATTTATTTTCCTATAAAATTTCTACACTCTATGATTAGAGTAGAGTAGAGTAGAGTAGAGTAGAGTAGAATAGAATAGAATAGAATAGAATTCTTTATTGTCCAAGAGTGATTGGACACACAAGGAATTTGTCTTGGTGCAAATGCTCTCAGTGTACATAAAAGAAAAGATACATTTGTCAAGAGTCAAGAATCATGAGGTACAATATTGAATAATGCCTGAACATTTCCTTTGTTGGGATATTATGAATGTCCTTTTAGATTATTTTAGGTATCTTGAGGATTTTTTTTCTCCCTTAGAATTGAAGTACATAAAGCCAGAGATCTCTGATAAGGTTTTGTTTTTTTTTTAAAAAAAACAAACAAACTAAAACAGCAACTATAGGATTTGGGTGACAACAGAACCAAGATCCTTGGGAAAGCTGTTTAAATCACACAATGCTAGACAGAGAGAAATGCAAGGATGCTATGACTAGGTTTTCACAAAATGCTAAAATGGAGCTGGGTAGTTTATGAATCAACATGTTTTAGAGACTCAGCTATTCTGTTCTTGCATTATTCTCATTCTCCAGCATTGTGTTAATTTAACATGTGATATAAAACAGGTTATCCTAGTTTAACTGTCTGGGCATAGCATATTAGGTGTACACAGAATGTTTTTTGTTAAGTTGCATTTAGCACAGGGATATCTAGCATTGCCGTACATTCAACTCTCCAACATCTCTTTGAGTGCTTCCAGAGCCTCCTCGATTGGGAAGGATCAGAAATTGGTCTGCTTTTCTGATTACTTGGAGGGTTTTTTTGGGGGGGGGGATTAATCTTAAACACGACAGATACATCCATTTCATCCTCTCCCCCCAAATGAACCTTCTCCCTAATCACTTTTGAAGTGCGGACCTCACATCACAGAAAACCTCCAGAGCCCTCAAAGCCAGCAGGCACACCTCTAGTTTTATCTTCAGCAGATCTCTAAACCTTGCTAATCTGGATTTTAAAAAGAGCATTGGGATATCCAGGTACTTGTTGCTTGGCCTTCAATTGCCTTTTTCCATGCAGATACAAGTTCTGCTAAATGAAATCAGTGGGCTATCTACTGATGTCCACAATAGCCAACCACTCAACTCTGGAAAGATTTCCAAGCAAGATAAATGCAGGTGATCCCATGTGTTCAGACAACTGGTATTAAGCATCTATTCTTCTGCTACTAAGTGACAGTTAATCATTATGATAGGTGGCTATACAGTGAAAGTGTGAATTCATACTTTGCCTTACCACATAATGTGGTTTGTTTGGCTTGAGCTTAGTATCCTCTGGAGACTTGACCATTGCAGTTCGTAGGTAAAGGGTTTTTACTTAGCATCTTGAGTAATATTTAGCAATAGCATTTAGGCTTATATATCACTTCACAGTGCTTTACACAGCACTAAAAGCATTATTTGCATATTTCCCCCACCAATCTGAATCCTCATTTTATTGATCTCGAAAGGATGGAAGACTGAGTCAACCTTCAACCCCACCAGGATTGAACTCCAGGCTGTGGGTAGAGTTTTGCTCGCAATACTGCATTCTAACCACTGTGCCATCAAGGCACCTAAATTATGTTTACATTGGGGCCTAAT
Source organism: Hydrophis major (assembly GCA_033807585.1). NCBI lineage: Eukaryota > Metazoa > Chordata > Lepidosauria > Squamata > Elapidae > Hydrophis > Hydrophis major. The sequence continues at coordinate 9,008,320 of CM066335.1, read as the reverse complement.
GTGCCACGACATCAACTACACGCAGAAGAGTAGGTACTGAGAGAGGATATGAAGGGGAACTGCTGAAGCACAAACTACAAATATAGGAAGTCATTTCCCCAGCCTTGGATTGAAAAATTAGAGATGATATTTCAACTATCCTCTTCAATTCCGTGCCTTTACCATAGAATCACACATGGCAAGAAACACTGCAGTGGCCAAGATATAAACCAATTAAAAAAAGCTCACAACTGTAAAAACTGGCCCCAAACACATGCAGACAATACAAAACCAACCCAAAAGAATTCCATTCCTATATACACATTTTTCTGTTTTAAAATAACACTTCAAGAGCTACTTTGGAGAGTGATTTACAGCTATTGAAGAATGTTCCATGAAAGATGACAGGAAAGCCATTTTATATTTTGCCAGGTTTGATAGTCAATTGGAAAGGAGGTCGTCTATGGAGTTTTGTTGGTTGGGTTATAAGGTTTTTTTTATGAGAAAGAATACATTGGTTCCTTTGGCTGAGATTATTTATTCTGTTAGTACAGGAGCTGTAACTCACAGAAAGAAGATATGCCTTGCATATGTTGGGCACCATCTGAAACAGGCCCTAAGAATTGCGAATTATCTACTGTCCAGAATATAAGATTAAAAATTGTATTTATTCTAGGGCCACTAGGATTTGGTGAGTCCTGGCCAAGTCGCTGGCTAAGGGGAAAAAACAGGTAAAGGACCATGTGTCATCAGATAGAGCCACGGTGGCCACATTGGTTAGAATGCTGTACTGCAGGCTACTTCTGCTGACCACCAGCTGCCTGCAATTTGGCAGTTCAAATCTCACCATGCTCAAGGTTGACTCAGCCTTCCATCCTTCCGAGGTGGGTAAAATGAGGACCCAGATAGTTGGGGGCAAAGGGTTGACTCTGTAAACTGCTTAGAGAGGGCTGTAAAGCACCGTGAAGCGGTATATAAGTCTAAATGCTATTGCTATATTATCTGTGTTTTAGTATGGTGATATTTTGGTTCTCATCATGAATTGGTTCTGGGAGATGTGACAAGTACTAAAAAGAACAATTATCAAACAAACCACACAACTAATGCATGACCCTTTGTTTCAGCTGGAATGAGTAGCAATAGCAATAGCATTTAGACTTATAAACTGCTTCACCATGCCTTGCAGCCCTCTCTTAAGTGGTTTACACAGTCAGCATATTGCCTTCAACAGTCTGGGTCCTCCTTTGACTGACTTCAGAAGGATGGAAAGCTGAGGCAACCTTGAGCTGGTCAGGATCAAAAATTGATTTCCCCCACAATTGAAAAACCAGTAGGCCAGGGATGGCAGTCGGCAGAATTAGCCTGCAATACTACATTCTAACCACTGTGCCCCACTGCGAGCCACGAGGCAGCTGACACCAACACATTCTAGCTTGCACATTGAACACCCAACGAATGACGAATCCTGGGACAAAATTTTCATGCCAAAATACACCGAGTATCAAATTTGACGAGTTTCAAAGCAGTACCAAGGTACCACACTGGACATAGTTTGGCACGAAGCTACATTATGAAAAGGCAAGTTACCTTTTAGGATACCCATCTTGGGACAATTCCCATGAAGTTTTCTAAAATCAGATTTAAGTATTCTGCCAGGGTTCCACAAAACCCAACTCCAATTAAAAACTCTGAGACAGGCATTTTCTCAATGTTCCTTTTATTAGAGTAGGTATACTGGCACATCTGGGAAATCCCGAATCTGAAAGTTCCGGGTTTCCTTGCAATAAGTTAAAAAATTACAAATCCACCCCTGGCACCCATCACTGCATCACATGCCCCAATTACCATCCGTCCCAACTTGAGATGTCCTCTCAACCAGGTGCAGAAATAACATGACCTTGACTTAGAAGAAGAATGCTATTATGTCTGATCACATACACTCCATGAAATTCCCCCCTCCCATCTTCCCATGCTCAAGAATGTGGCAATGTGGAAACTTCTGATGCTAATATGGCTTCCAAACTGACATATTCATCTATCAATCAAAAAATGTTCCAGCAAATTGATGTGATGGGACCAAAGTCTTCATATTCCTCTTGCTGAGGAGCAATAGTCTTTATTTTGAGAAGTGTGTCCTGTTCTGCACTAGAATGAAACCGGCATTCAAAAAGTAAAAATGAACAAAGGCAGGAAAGGACTTTCTTTCCTATATTTCCTCCTGCTTTCATTTAATTTTGCTCTTGGGTCATGAAAACAAATGTAAAAGAACATGTTTATGGTAACATATATATTTTTCATGTTGAAATCTTCCATCCAAGATCTTTTTAGTGTCTTCAAGTCAGTGTTGTCTTCTGGAGATTGTCTAGATCAGGAGTAGGGAAACTTGGCTGTCCTACATTTGTATATTAAGCAGTCCCATTCAAGTCAAAAATTGATTTCCCCCACAATTGAAAAACCAGTAGGCCAAGGATGGGGAACCTTTTATGGCTCACTCAGGAATTCTGGGAGTTGAAGTCCATAAGTGATAAAAGAGCCAAGTTTCTCTACCCCTGGTCTAGATTGATTCCCTGCAGTCTTCAGGCAAGATTTTGGAAGTGGGCTTCTTCCTGGGGCTGAGAGAAATTGACAGGCCCAAGGTCACCCAGTTGGCTTCATGTCGATGGTGGAACTACAACACAAGCCTCTCAGTTTTTAACCTGATGCCTTAACCACAACTCCAAACTGGCTCTTTGGCCCACATAGCCATTGACATGAGCTGTAAAGTTTGTCCTTTCTGAAAAGCATTGTGGGAAAAGATTGCAGCATTCCTTTTAGCTGCTAGAATGCAGTTGTGGTTTACACCTTTTAATGTTTCTTAGAGCTAGATCAGGAAAAGATGCTTCTTCTTATTGTTCTTTCATCAAGAGAGAGGAATCCTCACATCCTTTGACAATCCCAGGATTTGAATAATCTGGAAAAAGAATTCATTGCCCTGTTTTCTCTTACTTAAGGAATTCATTTATCTTTTAAATATTACTCATTGATTGAACTTATTCTGACCTGCTTTCACCCCTAAAGAGAGAAATGCGAAAATATAATAACATAAGTTATTCAGGCAATACATTAAAGGAACAAGCAGTATCATTGCCACAATAAACAGCCACAGTTGCAAACATTATTAGAAGAGAGTGTTATATGACCCTGCAGAAGATTATTGAGCACCAGATCCTGCAGATTCTGCAGTGTCCTAGAAGATTTAGGATCTGACGAACCCCAGGTCACCCCACTTTGGCAAACTTGACCATTCTCTGCAGATTTCAGATTTCAAGATGAACCTGCCATCGCTTCTTTTGTCCTTTAGCCAAGGAGGAAGCGGGAGCTGTAAGGCTGCAGAAAGGTATGCAACAAGAGAAAACAAGGCAGCAGAATTGATAGCACCCTCTATAACAGAATTGCAGTCATAAAGCCAAAAGAAATGTGGAAAGGAGACTAAAGAGATTCTAAGGCAGCTCAAGAACAAGATACAGAAATAGGGTTTCTATAAAAAAAACACACCCCACATTCCTGGAAAATTAAAAAGCAGCTTTTTAGCAGTGGAGGTCTTAACTGGGTTTACACCTAGAATACTGCATCCAGTTTTGGACACCACACTATAAAAAAGATGTTGAGACTCTAGAAAGAGTGAAGAGAAGAGCAACCAGGATGGTTAGGGGACTGTAGGCTAAAAGATACGATGAACGGTTTCAGGAACTGGGCATGGCTAGTCTGGGGAAGAGAAGGACAAGGGAAACAGGAGAGCAGTCTTCCAATATTCGAGGGGCTGCCCCAGAGAGGAGGAAGGGGTCAAGCTATTTTCTAAAGCACCCCAAGGGCCAGACAAGGAATAATAATGGATGGAAATGGATCAAGGAGAGATTCAACCTGGAAATAAGGAGAAACTTTCTGACAGTGAGAACAATCAACCCATGGAACAGAAGTTGCCTTTGGAAGTTGTGGGAGCTTCATCCCTGGAAGCTTTCAAGAAGAGATTGGACTGCCATTTGTCAGAAATGGTGTAGGGTCTCCTGCTTGGGTGGAGGGTTGGACTAGATGACCTACAAGTCCCTTCCAACTCTGTTAATCTGCTTGGGTCCATGGTTAACCATGCTTAACCATGGTTCTCTGAATGCAAGTAGTCCTTGACTTACAACAGTTCATATAGGGACCATTCAAAGTTACAACGGCTCTGAAAAAAGTGAGTTATGACCGTTTTTCACACTGGCTGTTGCAACATCTCCATGGTCACATGATCAAAAACTCAGACACTTGACAAATGACTCATATTTATGACCATTGCTGTCCATGTGATCCCGATTTGTGACTTTCTGATAAGCAAAGTCAATGGAGAAGCCAGATGCAATTATCAAGCGTGTTACTAACTTAGCAACTGCAGCAATTCCCTAAACAACTGTCATAAGAAGACAATGTTGTCAAATGGGGCGTGTTTCACTTAAAATTGTCTCGCTTAGCAACAGAAATGTTTGCCATTGTTAAGTCAAGTACTACCTGTATATCGCAAGGGTTTGGGTTTGCAGATTGATCAAGTCAAAACCAAAGCAATCACATTTTGTGTAGGATCGTAGAACAGGATTACAATTTCAACACTGAATTACGAAAAACGAGAAAAAGAGAAAGAAAGTGAGGAAGGAATATCATGTCCTGATTGAAGATGTGAATATAGAGATGCCAGAAAGGCATTAGAATGCCCCTACTTTTGTTTAAGGAAGCAGAGAGAAGAAAAGTGTGCATTGCCAACAATACAAAAATAATAAAAAATAATTCGCCCAATGATGGCAGATGGAACGATTTGGGGATGGGGAAACATGAAGCTGAGAAAAGACTATTATTATTTCTCTTTCCTGGCTTGAAATAAAGAGTCTCTGCATTAGCAACCTTGATCCATTAACCACGGGCTCAGAAAGTTCTTCAGCATTCATCTTAGCAAATTTGGGGTTCACATTTTTTCAGATAGGAAGGGGCTAAGTCAGGAGGATTGAGTGACTTTACCAAACCTAGGATGAAATCTGCTTTACAATTGCTGAAAAGTTTATTATGTTTCCTTTTGCGTTGGCTCCGTGGCTAAGATGCTGAGCTGGTTGATCAGAAAGGTCAGCAGTGCGGCGATTTGAATCCCTAGCGCCGCATGATGGAGTGAGCTCCCGTTCCTTGTCCCAGCTTCTGCCAACCTAGCAGTTCGAAAGCATGTATACAATGCAAGTAGAAAAACGGGGACCCCTTTGGTGGGAAGGGAACAGCGTTGCATGCTTAGTCATGCCATTCATGCTGGAGACAGCACTGGCTCTTCGGCTTTGTAATGGAGATGAGCACTGTCCTCTAGAACCGGAAACAACTAGCATTTATGTGCAAGAGGTACCCTTACCTTTATTCAAGATACTTAGGGATTTCTTTTCTGTTTAAGCTTGGTAAGGTTGCAATAAAGGAGAATATCTGTAACTTAGGGTTGAAATGAAGGGTCCTGGGTGTTTTCTTGAAGACGTTTCATTACCCATCTGGGTAACATAATCAATACTAGAAAGGAATGGGATTTGTGGAGAGGAGGAGGAGGAGAAGGAGGAGGAGGAGGAGGAAGAAGAGGAAAACAACTGTGGGTCCTTTGTGCTTTCTGAGCTTGGTCATTTTCTTGCAGACATTTCATTACCCAAATTAAGTCATGATGACAATGATGCACCAAGGATGATTCATTTAGTGACCCTTCAAAGCATTGGGAAAAGTGATTTATGCAGGTTTTTCACACTTCCGATCTTTGCAGCATCCCCATGGTCACGGGATTTACATTTGGATGCTTGACAAGTGGTTCATATTTATGACAGTTGCAGGGTCCCAGGGTTGTGTTTTTTTTGCGACCTTCGGACAAGCAGTGGGGAAGCCAGGCTCACTTCACAATCGTATTACGTATTGACAGCTACAGTGATTCACTTTTAACAACTGTGATAAGAAAAATCGTAAAATGAGGCAAAACTTTCTCATTGTGGTCATAAGTCAAGGATTACCTGTACTGATGATGTTACCTAGTTTGGGTAATGAAACGTCTTCCAGAAAGCCCCACTCACTGGTAACTTTCAACTAAATGACTTTAGTGAAGTGTCTGATAAGGCTATATTATGGCTTGGCATGGACGTATGAAATCTATGCAGTGTTTTATTTCAGAGTGATCTACCGGTAATTGTCTAAGACTTAGGTATCTTCTTAGGTATCTTCAACTCTGAGGTCTTTGTTAAGACATTCCTGAGACTTTTATTGCTTCTGGAAAAAAGACTCTTATGAAGAATGCTTACTGACTCACAAAATGGCTATTGTGATATGTTTGGTGGTCCCATAATATCAATTAACCCAAAGTGAGGATGCATTAGTTCCTGTAATTCTTGTCTGTATATATCCTATTAAACAACTTAATGTTGCCTTTGTTTTATTGATTGATTAAGTGTTCTGGGCAGAGATGGTCATATTTCCATGGTTCTTAGCTATTCCACATTTTAATCAATTGTGGAGGATTATGTGGAGTTGAAAGGCATTATGTAGGAAATAGTTCTTTGTTTTAGAACCAAGGACTCCACAGTTCAGCCCTGAGCTACAGATTCCCTTTATTGACTGTTTAATTTCTGGTTCAACTCCTAGAGTTACAAACATTTTAGTAGCACATGCAAATCCGTGATGATTTTTTTTTCAGTTAGGCTGCTGCCTCTATTTGCTCCTTACATTTTCCCAGTGAATGAATTGTGGTTTACTTCCAGATACTCTTTTGATACTCATCAAACTATCTACCACCCTTTCTTTCTCCTTTAATTATATTCCTCTGCATTGATATCTAAATCATTATGCCTTATTGAGAAGATAGTGTACAATAATCTCTCTGACTTTGGTTGTTTTCCTGCACACATTTCATTGTCCAACTAGATAACATCACGAATGCTATAAGGGAATGGAGTTTGCTCTCTGTTTATATGCAGTAGTTTGCCCTGTCAGTGTTGGTGAAGGTATAGTTTTTTTCCCTTGGAAATTCCTTGATTAGCTGTTGTTTAACTGCTTGCTTATTGGTCTGAACCAGTAATTCCTTATTGTTCATTGCTTGCTTGCTTGTCTGGTGTTAATCGTAATGTTTATCCCTAAATATCTGGGTGTTAAATCACTGGCAAGGAGGAGCTGTGGTCTTTTTGTTTCCTTTTTCGCTTTTTTATTGTCTCTTTTGAATGGGGTGTAAATGTTGTTTACCTCTATGTGCTTGGTGATGGCTGATTTGTCTGAGTTGCCAAACTTCCAGGATTTCCCTAGCATTTTGGGGCTGCAAAGAACTTTGAAAGAGAAAACAACACCTCCACCAAAGTGGCTGGGCAAACCATATAAACAGAGAGCAACCCCACTGCCTTCTAACCCTGAAGATATTACCTGATGAATGGATGGATGAATGGATGGGTGGGTGAGTGGATGCATAGATGCATGCATGCATGGATGGATGCATGGATGGGTGGATGCATGCATACATGGATGGATGGATGGGTGCATGGGTGGATTCATGGATGGGTGGATGCATGCATACATGGATGGATGGATGCATGCATACATGGATGGATGGATGGGTGCATGGATGCAGGGGTGGATTCATGGATGGGTGGATGCAGGGGTGGATGGATGCATGCATGGGTGGGTGCATGGGTGCATACATGAATGGATGGATGCATGGATGGATGGATGCATGGATGGGTGGATGCATGCATACATGGATGCATACATGGATGGATGGGTGCATGGGTGGATTCATGGATGGGTAGATGCATGGGTGCATGGATGGATGGATGGGTGCATGGGTGGATTCATGGATGGATGCATGCATAGATGGGTGAATGGGTGGGTGGATGGGTGCATGGATGCATGCATGCATGGATGGATACATGGATGCATGCAGGCATGGATGGGTGCATGGGTAGATTCATGGATGGGTGGATGCATGCATAGATGGATGGATGGGTGGGTGCATGGATGGATGCATGCATGCATAGATGGATGCATGGGTGCATGGATGGATGGATGCATACATGGATGGATGGATGGATGCATGGGTGGATTCATGGATGGGTGGATGGATGCATGCATAGATGGGTGGATGGGTGCATGCATGCATGCATGGATGGATGGGTGCATGAGTGGATTCATGGATGGGTGGATGCATGCATAGATGGGTGGATAGGTGGGTGCATGGATTGCTGCATGCATGGATGGATGGATGCATGGGTGCATGGATGCATGCATGGATGGATGGATGCATACATGGATGGATGGATGGGTGGGTGCATGGGTGGATTCATGGATGGGTGGATGCATGGATAGATGGGATGGGATGGGGCCATGAGAGAAGACAGACATCAAGAACATTCCTAAATGAATCCGAAAGGTTTCTCGGTTTCTCAGTGTAAACCGAAATATATTCGTCCCAACGTGGGGGTGGGGCATAAAGAATAACCAGAAAACGACACCCACCCACCCCGAATTCAAAGGAAGGGCGCAGAGCTCCATCGCAGCCGGCCGAGCCTGGCATCTCTGCCTCCCGCCCGCTCAAGCAACCGAGAGCCCGACAATCTCAGCCAAAGGCCGGAGGGGCGCCGGGGCTGCCAACGTCTTTCGCTTGCTAAGCGCGCCGCCGCTTCTCTCCTCTCCGGCCGGGAAGCTCGGCGGCTCGACTGTACCGGCGTCCCCACCCCGTCCGCGATCACCTGCCCGCCTGCCTACCCGGGGGCTGGGCGGCGGGCAAGAGCCGCTTTCCCTGCCTCGGTTCGGCCGTTTGACGGACCAGCGGCCGCTCGGGCGGAAAGCCCCGGGGCTGCTCCGCCGCTTCTGAGCCCACCACCCCGAGGGAGGCGCTGCTCCGCGCTCTCTCGACCTGTTGCTCCCCGAGGCCGGCGCCCTCGCCCGGCAAGGCGATGCTCCTGCGCCCGCCTCGCAGCCCAACCTCGGGGCTCTTCGTCGGGGCGCCTCGCTGCCTTCTTCCCTTCTGCCCGGGCCCTTCCGCCCGTCTTTCTTCTTTCCTTTCCCCGCGGGCCGGCCGGGCTCGGTCGCGCCACAGCGTTGCTGCTGCTGCTGCTACTGCCGCTCGCTCTGGACCCACCTGCCCGGCGCCTGGCAAAGCAGGTGAAGGCAAGCGGCGTCGGCTTCGGCACCGCGCATGCCCGCTCTCCCTCTCCCGGGCATGCTCATTAGCAGCGGCCAAAGGCGAGGAGCCGAGTGGTCGGGCGCCGCTGGTGGGGGAAAGCCAGTCGTGGCCGCGACGCCGGCGCGAGGCGCAGGCAGGGGCTGAGGCGGCTCCGCTCTTGGGCATCTCCGACGCTCGCAGCTCGCTCGCCGAGGGTTCCGCCGGCGCTGTGAGCCCGGGCAGGGGCGGCGTGGAGGGAGAGAGGGGAGGGGAGGGGAGGGGATGCGGGCGAGCTGCGGCAGCCGCCTGGGTCGCCTCCCCGACGATGTGGATTTTATCTTCGCCTTCGGCTTAGCGGCGGCGGCGGGCAGGCGCGCGCGATGCCTGGCGAGCGGAGCCGCGCGGGGCGGAGGAGGCGGCGCTGCTGCTGCTGCTGCTGCTGTTGCTCCAGCTGAAAGTTCCAGTGGACGGACAGGTAAGTTTGGCTCCGGCGGAGGCTGGACGGGGGGTCCTTGGCAGGCGCGCCCTTTTGCCCCGGGTTGGGTTCACACGACGCGAGAGGAAGCCGCCGCCTAAAGAGACCCAGCGGCTGCCTTGGCGCCGCGCGCCTCGCTGTGTGTGTGTGTGTGGCTGGCGGCGGAGCACCTCGGGCGAATCCACCCCACCCTTGGGCTGGCCGGCCAGTCGCCGGCTGTCCGCCAAGGATACTCCAAGTGGAGCAGGTCGTGTGAATGACAGCCGTCCTCTCCCGTTTGGTGCTGGAAGGAAGACCTGGGATCGAGTTGGGCTCAGAAGCGCCCTGAGGTGGGCGAAGCTCTGGCGAAGTGACTGCAGGCTGCATCCTTACTTTTATTGCTGGTATTGTCCCTTGTGTTTGTGGGTGATGCACACACACACACAGAGAGAGAGGGGGGGGGGGAGAGAGAGATGCACACGCCCTGTGTCTGTAGCTCGGATGCGCGTGATGTAATCTTTCACGTGTAGCTGAAGCGAACGTTGGAACTGTACCTCGGCAGCAGAGGACAATGTGTGGTCTTGAGTTGTGAGGTAGGGTGGCTTTGATTCCTATTGTTGAACCTACTGGGTGTGCGTGTGCAGTTTGAATGTTGCGGGTCAAATGGAGCCAGCATAGGCTGTGCGTTTGTCTGATTTCTTAGCCTGCTTATAAAATAAAACACTGGTACCCACCCAGCCTTTGAGATAGTTTTGATGGGGCGGCATTTTGGGCTGGTAGATGTGCATCTCTGCAAAGAGAATGACCCCCAAATATATGCTACTTTTGGGTTATTTACACTTTGAAACACTTGGTGGTTTTGTTTTGTGTTCCAAAGGTTGGATACTTCTGTTACATATTCTTTTCAATATGTAACAGAAGGCTGAGATAGATCAGCTTTGTTTTTCAGGATATTCTACTCCAGATTTGGTTAAGTAACACCCAGATCTGAATATGGATACTTAAGAGTAAAGAAGTGTGCTTTGGCCAAATGTAAACATCTCCAGCCTATAAATTCCCTTCTACCAGTAGTTACTTTATTTTCCTTTTATTGTTCTGATAAGTGAACTGGATATTTATTTTGCTCTTATTCTTTTATTAGATATTTATTTTATTTTTGGTTGCATCCCTCTTGCCCTGGTATAGTGCCAAACATCCTTTTTTTAAAAAAAACAAAAAGATATTTAGATATTTATTTTATTTTTGGTTGCATCCCTCTTGCCCTGGTATAGTGTCAAACATCCTTTTTTAAAAAATCATGTATCGTGCTGTTTCAAAATACCTTGAGGGCTTGCATTTAAATATCGGTGGTGTTTGCAATGTGTTTTAGACCTGCCCATGTTGTAGGGCAGTTGAGGTAGTGACTAGTTTAGTAGTCCCAAGTTCATGAAGAAGTGAATTCAGGCTGACGTATCTCGAACCATATTTACTTTATTGTGCTGAAGTGTGTGCCACACAATCAGCTTCCCAGCTGGCAGAATTCATGTGATAGTTTTTTTGCTTCTTCAAATTGTAGCAGAGCTGGTAGGAAAGGAATTGTGACTTGCGCCCTGGTAAAAGGGTAACAATGACAACCTATTTCTCATCCTTTCTAGCCCTTTCCAGAATCAAAGGGAATTAGAAATTACCTTTGTAATGACCCCTCCTTCTCTCACCTCCTCATCCATTAGTGGCTACTTTCTACCTCTCTCAGATATGAAGGTTGTGGTTTTATCTTTTTCTAGCTGGTCGGTTTCTTCATTTAGCATTTCAGGAAGTAAATGTTGTTTTTCTTCATCTTTAAATGCCTTTTAGCTTGGTTTTGCTGGACACTGGAGAGAGCCTCTGGATGCGCTAATTAGAAATGAATGGTGATTTTCTCTGTTATGATATGGTGATAACAGAAAATGTGTGGATGGCAACATCGTATGTGAAGAGAAGGAATCAACATTGCTGTTTGGCATCAGTAACAGAAATAGTTTTTGGTATTGATTTTTAAAGCTTTGTGGACTCCTACCACTCCTTTTATCAGGGGGGGGGGCTGCCTTTTTTCCTTTTTCCCTTTGTTAGTTCAGCAAAAATCTGTGTTTCAAATGATCATCTTGCACATCACAATTTGTTATTAGAGGCAGTTCTTGCATGCTTGTATGAATCTTTTCTCTGTATATCTCAGGTAAATTGTACCTAGCCATTGGGTGAAGGTATGTTGGCTGTTTCTGGCTCTCCCCTCCTCCTTTTGTCTCTCTGGAAATAAGTCTAAATCCTTTTGGATTTTGTTTTACTGACTAATCTTATTATTGAATTAAACACAGCATATAGTCTGCTTTCAAAGGAGTGCCTTTGTACGTCAAGGTTGGTGAACAAAACAGCGTGTTAACCTCACACAGGAAGGTACATGCTTGTGAGAGAACCTACTAATAAATGATAATTTTATGGCTGTAATTCAAGTTGCTCCTGCTTGTGTAACACAGTGTATCTTTTCCGATGTTCAATTTTGTGATCTCTGAATGATCTTGGGGGGGGGGATGAAATATCTTCTAGGTGAACTACATGCTATCTTGCGCAGCACTCATGTAGAAGCAATTTAATTCGCATCCACTTCTTCATATAATCTCTCCCACCTCATTGATAGCAAGTGCTTTATTTAAGAAGGAAGTTCCAAGTATTAGTATAAAATGAGTGCAAACAGCATTCAGAGAGGGGAAATCGTGAAGCCGTGTCTTTCTTCTTCTTCTTGCACTTCCTTATTTTTTTCAATATGTGGGGGGTTTCATATTTGGGACTTTTTTATTTGTGCATTTCATCCTGTTACTGTTAGATTATAGGAAAAGTAGTGAGTAGTTATTAACAGAGTCTTTTGCAATCTTTCTTGGTGTAAGCATCACTGCATGTAGTGGGACTGATTTCTGTTAATTCCATATTGTTTTCATTTATTTATCTTTACCCTGCCTTTATTATTTTTATAAATAACTCAAGGCAGCAAGTATACCTAATACTCCTTCCTCCTCCTCCTGTTTTCCCCACAACAACAATACTGTGAGGTGGTTTGGGCTGAAAAAGAGAGACTGGCCCAAAGTCACCCAGCTGGCTTTCATGCCTTAGGCAGGACTAGAACTCACCATCTCCTGGTTTCTAGCTTGACACCTTAATCATTTTTTACCAGGTTTGCATCGAAGAAGATAGCGGGAAATTTCAACTTTTATGAAGAATTAATCAGGGTATTCATCATATTTTCATCCTGTATGACACTGACAAGACTTTAAATTGAACTTCTGACCAATGAAGGAGGAAAAGAAATGAGTTTATGATTCGTTAAATGATCAATACATCTTGCAACTTAAAAAAAAGTGTTAACTTCCAAGTCTCCCCTTGAGAGTAATGAACAAGAGAAAGGGGTCGGAACTTAAGAGGGGAAAAAAAAACCTTGTGCTCCTAGATATGTTGAATGCAGTCAACCTAAGCAACGAATTTTGTAGCAGGCTTAGCAAATAAACACCCTATAATTTCAAGCTTTTGTTCGATCTTGAGGACTTTGGTCTCTGTGAGGGTCTTCATTATTTGTGGAGTTGGACTTGTAGGCTAATTAAAGAGAGAAAATAAACCCTACTTGAAGGGTTCTGATTGTCAGATGTGTGTGACTTTCCCTCCCTGGGGGGGGGGGGGAGGAAGATCTCAGATTCTAAACCGTCACAATTGCTCGTGTTGGCGCTATATCCTGTGAGTTTAAGAATACCATTTCTGTGCTTTTTCTTCTGCAGGTTGTATTTGCATCCCTCTAACACACCTAGGATCATTTGTGGTTTTTCTCTGCCCCCACCTTGCTATCAGCTAGTAATTAGTGCAACAGATTGCACAGATATGCAAATAATAGGAGATATGATTTGTGTTTTTGCTCTTTGTACAGTGGTGATACAGTTAACTGTGAAGTTGTCATAGACAACCTTTGAACACTGAAGGTGTGTGTGTGTGGGGGGAAGAATCCATTTTGGAAAAGGATTTTAATTGAGGCAGAATGACTGTCCTTCTGAAGGGTGAAACACAAAGGTTTGCATCTTACTCGCTGTCTCTTTTTCCACTCCACCTGGTGATTTCCAGGAAAAAGACACACCATAAAGAAAATAGCCGTCTTCTTCCTGTAATATCTACAGTCTAGTTTCAGGATAAGTACTGAGCTACTTGGGGTTGATAGCCTTTTTTAGTAACCGGTCCTGTGGGCATCTTTATAATGCTATTAATATTCCATTCATACTTGCTTTCTCCAATCTTTAATGCTTGCATATGAAAACCGAGAGGCCAGGATGTATCTCTGATGGCCTTTGACAGGTTCTAATCTAAAGAAGGGGAGGGGAGAAGATTCATTGAGAGGAATAAATGGGGAAGGAAAACCAGATCCGTTCTAGGGTTCTAGATTAAATGTCTTCCTCCCATTGCTTCCAGAGTTCCCCAAACTCCTAGAGAGTGTGGGAAGGTCTGGAATTGATGGAACGTACTGTGGCTTTGATGGGAGGCGACTTTCCCACCATCTAACAGGAGTCAGATGCTGGAGGTTGCCCCTTCCGTCTTTGTGGTCCTCCAAAATGTTTCTACAACTCCCGTTTATCCTTTTTTTTTTTCCTGGGCATGTGGATAGACACCTTAAGACAGCATCAGACCGCAGCAGGCTAGCTTCCCATTTATTTATTTATTTATTTAAATGGAAAGAATCCTCACCAAAACAAAATTGGTTCTTGTTGTACTCTGTTCATCAGACCACCATTAAAGAAGCCACAGAGTAACCTTGTTGCAAAAGCATATTACATTATGAGTCTCTGTGAAACCTCAATCAGCTGGAGAATGCAAGCAGCGTTTGGAGCGCCAGAAAGATGTCACGGCTGCTATTCAAGGCCTTCCCTATTTGAACCCAACCCCCATCCCCCTCCCCCCCCAAATATATATATATATATATATAATAATCTGGTGTTCCTTTTTCAGCCTACAGAAATGGGGAGTGTTGGGTCCCAGGCTCCATCCCAAGAAAAAATGGAATGATGTCGGGTGGATCCTGCAGCAACCAAGCATTGTGCTAAGCCCATGTTTTTCTTAATTATGGCGATGGAATAAGTCAAAGGCCTTATACAGCATTCTAAACCATAGACTTTGGTTCACACACAGCTGAGGCCCAGGTAACCAAGGCATTATGCCATGGTAAGATATTTGCTTGAAAGGGACAGCATCCTCTGATGCTGGGGAGGAGATTATCCCTGCATGGTTTTGCCTTCAGAAAGTAGCAACTCCTCAGGGTCCCTGAACAGCTCGTATAGCTGAAGAAGCAATCTATGATGACCCAAAGGGGCATGGCACAAAAGCAACAAAGTCACAAAAATAGATAAAGTCCCTTTAATACCTCCAACTTGGCCCCCAATGTTGGGAGCCAATGAGACAGTGCAGGATAAGCAATTGCAGATTTCCAAAAGATAACGAAACACACAAGGTTGGGAGGATGCCAGAACCCAGATAAGACGTGACTAACAAAGATAATGCATCTTTGTTTCCAGCAAGGTGCTATGCACAAACACCCTCTTTATCCTGTTTCCCCAGCTGCAGCTAATGAAGTGAATCAGGGCCTTTTTCTCCCCCTTAACCCATGTAGCTCCCTTATCTGTTCCTCCCTGCATGCCCTAGGATGAAGAGGGGATGGGCCTGGATCTTCCTCTGAGTGCCCAGCCAGCCTGTGCCCTTCCCCAGATTCAAGTTTATCTGGCTATCATTTCCACTGTGTACTTACTTCCATTGGAAGTAAGCTTCCACAAGACTGAATCCTAAACCGACCTAATTCAGATTAGATCTTTGTCTCACCCAGTTTTAACAATTCTACTGGCTTTTGTTCCTTTGAATAAAAGGTTGTTTTTTATGTGATTTGTTTCCAGTATATTTATTTTATATTTATATTTTATATTTTATACTACCGTGCTTCACTATGAAACTATGTGGTCAGGTTTAGTTTTTGGAGAGGAAAATTGCTCACAAAATCACAGATTCATTCAGAGATCTATCTGCCATTGGCTAGCTCAGTCTGTCACATAAAATTTGCTTGCAAGCAAACTCACAAAATTAACTCACAACACACCATGCATGTAAACATTGATGTTTTTATTTTAAAAAAGAGCAACTTTTACCCAAAATCAGGCAAAGCAGGCAGATTGAGTTGCTCACAGAATCATTCAGTGATCTATCTATCTGCCATCGGCTAGCTCAGTCTCTCAAATTTGCTTGCAAGCAAACCTTCAGTCCTAAGGGAGGTTCGGTGGTGCTAAAAAGCAGAGCCGAAGATCTAAAGACTAGCTAGAAAGCAAGAAATCCAACCATTTCCTGCTTCCTAGCTAATCTAAATCTCCCGGCATAGCAGAACAGGATGATGGTCCAATAAAGGAAAAATAGCAATTTAGCAGGCAAGTTTACCAGGTAAAGCGTGAGCGAGGAGGGTTCCCCCTGGCCATGTGGGCGGTGCAGCCTTGTTTCTGCGCAGCCTGGATTAATTGCTTTGTGGGGGTGATCTGGGGGTGAGATTTCTCTGCGGCCCACCAAAATTTTCTCGCGGCCCACTGGTTGGTGACTACTAATATAGGACATATTAATGCTCTGATGGTCATTCTGAAAACCCCTTTCTTAGTGAGCACCTAGAAGCCAAGAGGAACATCCATGCTGAATTTCAAGTTTGTAGGCTTTACAGTTCTGGAGAGTTTGTTATTATGAGTGAGTGGCATTTTGCTTTAATATATATAGATATTTTATATTTTATCTAGAGAAAATAATGGCTGTTTCATACTTAGGAACAAACAGCGCAAGGACACATCTTAGTTTTGAATGCATTTCCTGCACATTTTTATGCTTTGCAATTACAAGTAGGATGTTTGTCATCTTTGGGAAGGACCAAAGATTGGGTAGAATATTCTCCCATAGAAGGCGTGGGGAATCTGTGGTCCTCCAAGTGTCACTGAACCATCTGCCAGCATCCACAGGAAACATGATGAGGGTTATTTGAACCTGAAGAGCAGCAATGTCGAGGTGGCTACAGGTTCCCTACACCTGATATAGATGGTGACCCCATCCTCTATCCTAAAGAGGATTATCCTCTAGTTGAAAAGCTACCCCTGTCTAAGCCTGATCTTAAAGTTTAAGCACCATGAGCAAGAAAAATAGCAGGGGCCTTGTAATTGCCCATTTGCTGTTAGCACCTGGACAGCAGACAGCGTCTTTCTCACTACGGAGAGATTAATTGTATTTCCTTTCGGTCTCTAGGTGCTTTAACAGAAGCAACTGAAATGGCTGAGGCAAAAACAAAACAAAACTAAACTAAACTAAAGAGTAAAACAGAAAGAGGGTAAACAATGCTCTTTCTCGGCCTCCACGTTGGTTTGCTGGTAAGAATAAAATTCAGGCAGTGGTTTTGAGCGCCGTGTCAGTTTTAGAGTTCTGTATGAAAATGGTATTTTTTTTCCCTCAGCTAAAGTGAGGAATATTAGGTTTGCTCATTTGAAGAGATTAAGTCTTGCGTGCAGCTTTTACAAGAAGAGACTTTTCTGTATGAGAAATCCTTAGGAAATGGGGCGGAATTGCAAATAATAACACAGTGCACATAGTCCCTGGCTTAGGAATCACAATTGAGCCCAAAATTTCTGTTGTTAAGTGAGACAATTGTTAAGCAAATTTTGCCCCATTTTGTGACCTTTCTTGCCAACAGTTATTACGTGAATCACCGTAGTTGTTAAATCAGTAACAGGTTGTTAAATTAATCTGGCTTCTCCACTGATGTTGCTTGTCTTGCAAAAGGGGATCACGTGACCCCAGGGCACTTCAACCATCATAAATGTGAGTCAGTTGAATTTTGATCACATGACCATGGGGATGTTGCAGTGGTTGTAAGTGTTATGCCCCTGTTGGAATCTGATTCGGGGGGGGGGAGGTCGAGCAGCTGACGGAGTGGGTGTGTGACTCTAGTGGTTGTAGAAGAAACTAGGGAAGGACATAGTCCTGCTGGGCCTTCAGAGGAAGACCCAGGCCCTCCCCCTCTTCATCCTAGGGCATGCAGGGAGGAACGGATAAGGGAGCAATATGGGTTACGGGGGAGAAAAAGGCCCTGATTCCCTTCATTAGCTGCATCTAGGGAAATAGGATAAAGAGGGTGTTTGCACACAGCACCTTTCTGGAAACAAACCGTGAATTATTTTGGTTTGTCTGGGTTCCTACATCCTCCCAACCTTGTATGATTCATTATTTTTTGAAATCTGCAATTCCTTATCCTGCCCTGTTTTGTGAATTGCTGCAACGTAGTTTGTGTTGGTTTTTATTTATAATCAATATGTACTTTGGGTTCCAACTGAATTTCTTCCCTTTAAAAACTGTTCTTGGGAGATTTTTTTCTCCAGCCAATCATAACTGGACATTGGGGGCCAAGCTGGAGGTATTAAAGGGACTTTACCTACTTTTGTGACTTTGTTGCTTTTGTGGCACATCCTGGGTCATCACAGTAAGTCTGAAAAATGGCTGTAAGTCACTTTTTCAGTGCCACTGTAAGTTTGAATATTCACTAAATGAGCAGTTGGACATCAAGGACTACCGTAGTGTAACATGAGGCTGCCTTATGTCATTTAGAAGGTGGTTGCATTTGAAATATTATGAGATAATCCCATTTCAGAGAATATAGGAGAGAGGAAAAAGGACAAAGCCAGGACAAACCAAATGAGTAAGGATCCAGAGAAGCTTCCTTGGAGGAAGGTTCCCACCCTTTGGAGTTCTTCAACCTTGAGGATAGATTAAAACTAAAGGCCTTGTAAACATGAGGATGATTAGAGCATTTTTCTGAATGTCTCACATCATGTCTCATTGTGCTTTATCAAGCACAATGGGGCTGTATGAGAAACATTTAGAAGAATTCAAGAATTAAAAGGTGTTCAAAGGCTGAGATAATTTAAGAAATCCATCTGGGGGAAGTGGGTCATTCTTGCTTTTATTTATCATGAAATAGCCAAGGGGTATGTGATGGAAAGTTGCCTCGATTCCCAGGAGGGAGGGAGGACTTGCATTTTAGAGGAGTAAGAGACAACACAGTTTGTGTGAGAGAAAGAGGATGAAGATGACTTCTCTCTAATAGTTCTCAGAGTATATGCTTTATGGTGCAGATACAGATTAACAGAGTTGGAAGGGACCTTGTAGGCCATCTAGTACAACCCCCTCCCCCCCGCCTAAGCAGATCCTACACCATTTCTGACAGATGGCAGTCCAGTCTCTTCTTGAATGTTCCAGTGATGAAGCTCCCACAACTTCTAAAGACATGCTCTTCCATTGGTTGATTGCTCTCACTTTTAGAAAAATTCTCCTTATTTCCAGGTTGAATCTCTCCTTGTTCAGTTTCCATCCATTATTCCTTGTCTGGCCTTCAGGAGCTTTGGAAAATAGCTTGACCCCTTTCTCCTCTCTGTGGCAGCCCATCAAGTCATCTGCTTCAGTTGGTCAAGAGTCCTGTCTAAGGTCAGGAACAATAAACTGCTTAGAAGAACCCCCCAGTGACATAAATGGTTAGAGTGCAGCAGGCTACCTCTGCTCACAGTCTGGAGTTTGATTCAGATGAGTTTCAAGGTGGACTCAGCCTTCCATCCTTTCAGGGTCTGTAAAATGAGGACCCACATTGTTGGGGGCAATATACTGACATTTGTAAACCGTTTGGAGAGCTCTGTAAAGCACTATGGAACAGTATATAAATCTAACTGCTATTGCTAGCAAAGTCTCAAAGTGTTTTTCTTAGTTTTTGGAGTCCAGCATCGAGACAATATGAAAGTAAATTCTCTTTTCATGAGGTCTCCATTCTCAATAAGCTGTTAAGTAATTAGTTTTGATCAGTTAAAAAATTATTTGATAATACCAGATGTAATGACAGAGGGAGTATTGCTTTGAAAAACATACAGCTATACTAATTTATACACATTCTGAAAAATTTTGAATTTTTGTGATGTTTGCCCAAAGACTCATTGCAACAGTCTCCTCATGAGAGCAGTTCAAGGACAGAGGCGAGGAATGATTTAGTATGGCTGCCCTCCCTTGATGTAAATAGTGAATTACAGTACAAACCACCATCCTTTTTCAGGTTTAATGTTACTGCTAAAGTCCTAGTACAAAAGGAAAAGAAAAGAGATCAAAAGGGAAGAAGACACAATGTTCTTCCTTGTGTGGATGATGATGAATTCAAGGTATAACAAAATGGTGAGCTAGTAAGGAGAAAAATTGATACCAATGCATGGTAACTTTTGCTAGAAGATAGATACATGTACTGACAGCTGAACAACTGAGGTCAAGATAGCGCTTGGCAAATATTTTCTGGCACTGCCCAAAACGTCATATTTATATTCATTCTTGTTTTATCCGATGTGGGTTTGGGTATTTAAAATAGACCAATGAGATTGCCTCTGAAATTTTATCTTCATCTTTCTGTGATATGTGACAGATGAGATGATTACATGACTGCTAGGTCTTTGCAATGCTTTGGTTTCAATTCTGAAATGCAAACCCATGGAGTGCCTCATTAAAGCAGCTGCCTCTATTTCCATGACTGTACACACCAGCTGTGAATGCTCTGAGAGGGAGCATTCACAGCTGGAAAGGGGAGAGGGAAATATGGCTGCCTTAAGATGTTACCAACAAGTGCTGCTTGCATTCCATAAAGCAATTTTTTGGAATTGAATCTGAAACATTGAACCATGGTGGCGCAGTGGTTAGAGTGCAGAACTGCAAGCTACTTCTGCTGCCTGCCGCCTGCCTGCAATTTGACAGTTCGAATCTCACCAGGCTCAAGGTTGACTCAGCCTTCCATCCTTCGGTCGGTAAAATGAGGACCCAGATAGTTGGAGGCAATTTGCTGACTCTATAAACAGCTTAGAGAGGGCTGTAAAGCGGTATATAAATCTAAGTGCTATTACTATTGCACAGCCTTGATGAAAATTAATTAACTCCTTTTTTTAAAAAAGAGCTCTTTAAACGAACATTTTCTGAATGGTTGGAAATCATCTTCCAATAAAAGAAGCAAAGGCTCAGAGAGATTTCCTGTCCAAATGTTTCTATCTTTTTATCTCCTCCCCAATATCTGTGGTTTCTATTTCAGACTACATATCTTTAGTTAATTCCACAACTACTCTTGAAAGTCAATGGGGGGAACACTTCATGATTTCTTTGATGCTATGTTGAAGAGGCATTAAGAGGTACGTTTAGTGTTGTACTTGCATTAGCTAACATCTCCACTCAGCCATGATGCCTACTAAGTGAATTTAGACCATTAATTGGAGATGTTTACATCATGCTGAGCCATTTTTTGCTTTAAGTATGGCTTGCTCAGTTGGCTGCAGTGGCCTGGTTCACACAAAATGCTACCCTCTAAATAAAACCGAGTGTGTGCTTAGACACAATTTACGTCTAGTTTTATCTTTTGGCAAGTTCTACTAAGTATTGTGAGTCTAGACTGGGGGTATCAAACTTAAGGCCCGCAGGCTGCTTCCAGTGTGCAGGGTGCTTAAATCTGGCCCACGAGGCCACCTTGGAAATAGTGAAGGACTCGAACGTGGTGCCACTGCCAGTGAAAACGGAGCCCGGGAGGGCCACACAAAACAAACTAAAAGCAAAACAAGAAAAAGGAGAAATGTTTCCCCTTTGGAAATTGAGCATCCAAGAAGAGACAGGAAAGGAAAGGAGAAAGGGAAAGAGGAAAGAAAAGAAGAAAATATGGGAAGAGGGCACGAAAGGAAAAAGAAGGAAAAAGGAGAAGAAGAAGAAAAGAGAATGAAGAGGAAAGGAAAAGGAAAGAAGGAAGGAAGGAAGGAAAGAAGGAAGGAAGGAAGGACATGAGAGAGAGGTAGAAAGAAGACAGGAAGGAAGGAAGGAAGGAAGGAAAGAAGGAAATGAGAGAGAGAGATAGAAAGAAGACAGGAAGGAAGGAAGGAAATGAGAGACAGGTAGAAGACAGGAAGGAAGGAAGGAAGGAAGGAAGGAAGGAAGGAAGGAAGGACATGAGAGAGACAGGTAGAAAGATGACAGGAAGGAAGGAAGAAAGGAAAGAAATGAGAGAGAGAGATAGAAAGAAGACAGGAAGGAAGGAAGGAAATGAGAGACAGGTAGAAGACAGGAAGGAAGGAAGGAAGGAAGAACATGAGAGAGACAGGTAGAAAGAAGACAGGAAGGAAGGAAGAAAGGAAGGAAATGAGAGAGAGAGATAGAAAGAAGACAGGAAGGAAGGAAGGAAATGAGAGACAGGTAGAAGACAGGAAGGAAGGAAGGAAGGAAATGAGAGACAGGTAGAAGACAGAAAGGAAGGGAGGAAGGAAATGAGAGAGACAGGTAGAAAGAAGACAGGAAGGAGACAATGGATCACCCAGCCCCGCCAGGAGTGGTGACGTCACAACCCTGATACAGCCCTCAATGAAATCAAGTTTGATGCTCCTGATCCAGGCTGAAGCCGGACTAAAGATAAAGCAGGAAGATAAACAAGGAGGGGCCAGTAAACTTCTACTTTTACTTTAAATTAACTATGTCACTGTGTTATATGTGTCCCTAATTGCAGGTTGTCCTGGACTTAAAACAGTTTCTTTTGTGACTGTTCCAAGTTACAGTTGGCAGTGAAAAAAGAGACTTATGACCATTTTTCACACAACCATTGCAACATCCCCAGAGTCATGTGATCAGCTTGACAACTGACTCATATTTATGATGGTTGCAATGTCCCAGAGTCTTGCAATCACTTTTTGTGATCTTCTGTTAAGCAAAGTCAATGTGCAAAGAAGATCCGCTTAACAACCCTGTTATTAACAACTCTTGTGATTCACTTAATAATTGTGGCAAGAAAAGTCGTAAACTTAATGACTGTCTCACATAGCAACAGAAATTTTGGGCTCAATTGTGGTCGTAAGTCAAGGACTGATCTTCTCAACTGTTGGCCAGGGCTGTATTTCTTGTCTTCTCTTATCACATCTAACTGGAAAGCCCATAGAAAGCAAAGGGGTTTACAAGATATGTGTGCCTCAATAGGCTGTGAATTTGTTAGTAATCATAAGCCAAATTTGGGGTCATAAAATAGGAGCAAAGTTGCTAGGATGTACAAGCAGGACTTTTCAAGTGAGATGGAGTTATGGTCTACATACAATGCAAGACATGGAAACTTTTTTAAATCTTTAAAATTTACTGTAAATGAAAAATATAACATGATGCTTGTAAAAATATTCAAATTCTTTTGAAAAAAATGTTTTTGGTTATTATTACAGTAGAATCCAAGTGGTTTGATAGAACAGTGAGATTTTATATGAAAGATTGAGAACTTAAAAGGCAGTGCTTAGTATTTTAAGTGTAAGCTATTTTGAAATCCTGGCTGAAAGGTAAAGCATAAAATAATAATCTCAAAGGGAATGCTTAACTCTAATGTTTAATATTAAAAGGTTTGGCCAGTGTAAAAAGGTAAAGATATGTGCTAGTTGTTTCTGGCTCTAGGGGGCAGTCTTATCTCTGTTACAAAGGCAGTGCTGTCCGAAGACATCTCCGTGGTCATGTGGCCGGCATGATTAAACACCGAAGGCGCATTTGATGACCCGGGTTGTGACACAAGGCCAACCCAGTCATATATAATCAGTAGGAGTCCCTTTATTAGCTCCAACTTTGCCCCCGATGTCCTGGTTACCTTCTGGCTGGAGAAAAACTCTCCCAGGTATAGCCTTTGGCTGAAGAGAATCAAGTCCAAAACGTGGTCAACAAAAACTGTAACTATAAGTTCAATCAAGGCAAAATGAGGTAATGAGTCCAACAGGGCAGGAGCAAGAATTCTAGATGTGAAGGCAAGGCAATAGCTCAACATGGTTGGGAAGACTCCAGGAACACAGATAAAGTCAACACAAGATAAACTCACGTTTGCTCCTAGAAGCTGCTGTACTCAGCATGCATTTTTTTTAAAACTCTCATTCCCTTGTGGCTAATGAAGGGAATCAGAGTCCTTTCCTCCCCCGTAAGCCATGCAATCCTTGTTGCTCTCTTCTCCATTCCTTCCTGTGTGCCCTAGGATGAAGAGGAGGTGGGCCTGGGTCCTTCTCTGAACTCCCTCTCCCTTGTTCTTCCTCTCCCCTGCTTAGCCCAGACTTTGCCCTTCCCCACTTTCCACCACAGCCAAGGGAGCCATATTCCCACTCCTTGTCAGCTGTTCATTTTCCTCCTCAGATTCGGACTCCCAACAATGACAGTGCACGGAATGCTGTTCCCTTCCCACGAAAGGTGGTTCCTATTTTGCTACTTGCATTTTTTAATGTGTTTTTGAACTGCTAGATTGGCTGAAGCTGGGACAAGTAATGGCAGCTCACCCCATTATGTGATCCAAGGGATTCGAACCGCTGAACTGTCGACCTTTCAATTGACAAGCTCAGTGTCTTAGCCACTGAGCCACCAAATGTTGCACTGTGAAGTGCTCTCATTCATAACTCATGACAATGGAGCCAGGACTTCTCTTGCTAAGCAATATGGTTGTTAAATGAAACACACTCAATTTTTTTCATGGTTGTTCAATAAATCACACAGTTGTTGAGTAAATGTTGAGTAAATCTTGCTTCCTCGCCCCTTAGGAAAATCACGTGACACTACAATCATAGTTAATGCATGCCAGTTGCCAAGTGCCCAAATTCTGATCACATATCTCTGGGGACATTGCTATGGTCATAAGTATGATGACCGGTTGTAAGTCAGTTTTTTCAGCACTCTCGTAACTTCAAACGGTCATTACACAAATGGTTGTAAGTCGAGGATTGTCTTCACTCTTTCTTTCTATTCGAAATTTCTATTCTACAATTCTGCCAATAAGTGTCTAGCATTTTTGTGCAGGTTGTCCTTGACTTACAGCCATTCGTTTAGTAACTGTTTGAAGTTACAACAGCACTGAAAAAAGTGACTTATGGCCGTTGCCCACACTTATGACCATTGCATCATCCTGTCGCCATGGTCATGTGATCAAAACTCAGATGCTTGGCAACTGGCTCATATTGAGGACGATTGTAGTGTCCCGAGGTCACGTGATTCCCCTTTTGGGACCTTCTGGCAAGCAAAGTCACTGGGGAAGCCAGATTCACTTAAATGTTACTAACAACTTCAGGGACTCACTTTACAACAGTGGCAAGAAAGGTCATAAAATGGAGCAAAGCTCATTTAACAACTGTCTTACTGAGCAATGGAAATCTTGAACTCAGTTGTGGCCATAAATCATGGACTATCTCTAGGGGCCAGTATCCAGTCCTCATTGGGAGATGAAATAAGTGTGGAGTATCTGCGGGTCTCCAAATATTGTGGACCTGCCACTCCCAAGATTAGCTGCCATGACCGGTAAAAAAAGAAACACTGGGAACCTTCTGCAGCTTCATATACGGACTTCCTCTAAGTAAATTGCTTTCCCAACTTTTCTGGATTGGCAGCCTGGAGCTGGGCGGGGGGGAAACAGAGGGGATGATTTTGTGGGAGGGTCCTGTGTATGTACGTGTGTGCATGTACATGACCACCTGCAACATTCGTGGTGAGTGTGGCTGCAAATGCCCGTGATGAGGGCCGTGTGAGTGGGGTCGTCTGTGTGTGTGTGTGTGTGCACAGAGGCACATGTACCTGCCAGCCCCTCACATGGCTCAGTAGCAATTAGCTGGGCCACAGACCAAAGGTTGGGGACTCCTGTTGTACTAAATGCTAATAACAGCATCTGTTAAGGATTTATAAAACCATGGATCTTCCTATTCTTTCATGGGCAACATTTGGCTCCAATGCCCCATGCAAACGCATACATCCCTAGTCCAGCAACATCTGTGGGGAGGGAAAAAAAATCTGCAAGATTTTCTGCAATAAATCTAATGGAAATTCTGTTTCTTCAAGTGGTATCTCCTCACTTCCATTCATGCTGCTTTTCCAGTTGTTGCGTTATATTATCATCCACAATATCTAAAACAAGAGAAAAAGAAAGAAAAAAGGCAAATTCCTCCCTTCCCATTTTCCTCATATCCATAGTTACAGTCAGGAACACAATCTGTCCACCTATCTTTTATTTTATAAATTCCAACAATTGTGTCTGTAATCCTTAGTTGTAACCAACAAGAAATACCTGTGGAAGTCTGGTTTCATTGCCTTATTTGATTACATTTATTCTAACACATTCATGAAAAAAATATTTTTAAAATAATTATTCCTTTTGTCAGTTTTAAATTAAAAAAAAAAATCTCTTGCTAGTTTTTTTTTTTAACTAAACATTCTTTAGTTTTTAAATCCTCAAATCCTCTTTTAATTTTATAATCCAGAAAAAAATGAAACTCGCCAAGAGGGATCTGAACCTTCACAAAAGAAAATCTCTCTTAATCTGTAGAATAATTAATTCCAAAAGTGAATAAGAAATGAGGTTTGGCTAGGCTTATTGCCCATAAAGGCTATATCGTGGCTGTGAGTGTAGCTGGAATCCTATGGCTCCTAGCCACCAATGAGCAAAAATTTCCATTCTTGAAGTTTACTTACAAGAAACAGCTATCTGGAGAACAAGTGGATTATCTCAAGAATCTTTTCGTTATCCAGAGAAAATTTCAATATCCAGTGCTGGCCCTATGGCACTTATCTCCACTGTGATGCCATCTCTGCTCCTTTAGAGATAAGTATTTCTCCATAGACCTCACCAGAAGCCTGCTCATCACTGTGTTTCTCTTTTCAGTTGTTTTTATTTTTTAACATTCTTTTTACAATTGCTGAAAACTGAGATTTCTTCAGTTTAAAAAAGTGTTCCTTTTGTAAATAAGTATGTGTCTTTTGTCCTTTTATAAAGCCTGTTCCGAACCTTCCTGTCTATGCATTTGAATTCAGAAAAATAACTTTGTTATTACATGCAACATCAGTCTTCGAATCTCTCCTCTCATTTCTTCCTTTCTTGTAACTCACCACCTGGGCAATGAAAACTTTCAGTGCATCTAGGTTTCCGGTTTCGCGTGGCTTCGGGGCAGCAGGAATTCGCGACAGCTCGCGATTCCTGCTGTGCTAGCCGTCGAGGTACCCCCGACCCAGATGGGTCAGGGGGATATGGCTGCCCTGTAGGGACAGCTGAAGAGAGAGGGGAGTCGGACAGGGAGGTGGGGGTGTCGCAGACCCCCCCTTCTCTGGAAAAACCCCTTTTTCCCAAGGTGGTGAAGCGGCGGTCAGCAATGGCTGCCACGAAGAAGCCAGCAACCGGGTAAGATTGCGCTGGAGGAAATGTGAAGAGTGAAAGTTTTGTCTGAGCCGGGTCAAGCAACATCTTTTAAATTGCCTGGAACTGAGCTGTTTGAATTGCTGGAGGAAACATTGTATCCCTAAGAAGAGCGAAAGCGGCGGAGAAGCTGTTAAAGGGAACTTTTGTTTTTTTTTCACTCTCCCACCCCATGGAAACAGCAGAAATGTTTGGATATATTGGACATCGAAAGTGAATTGTTTTGAGAGTTGAAGCTAAGGAACAAAAGGATTTTTGGACATTGAAAAATTTAAGAAATTGGAAAACCCTTGTTGGAGGTATGGATTTCTGATCATTTAAAATTGACATTTTAAGTGGGAAGGGAGAGGAAAAAAAAAAACTGGAGCAGAAGCTGAAAAAGGAGGAGATTGCCTCGAATCCCAAAGAAAGATATATGGTAATTGGACCTCTTTGACTAAACATTAACCCCAGAAAGAGAAAGAGAAGAAGGAAGAAAAGTATTAACTTTTGGAATTTTTTTTTTAATTGTTTTTGATTAAAAATACGTGTGGTTGTTTTGGGAAAAGTTTCTCTTTTCATAATGGCATTGTTTGTGGATGAACTAAAGACTGAATATCAAAAATATAAAAAGGAAGATACTTTGGGCGCTTTGTTTCAATTCTTAGAAATGGCGTTATGTACTTATGAAAAGTTGATTACGCAGCAGAAGGACTGGGACAAGGAAGAAGAGGAAGAAGAAGCCATCTTTGATGAACAATGGGTCCCTTCCGGAGAGGAGGAGAAAAAGGATAAGAAAAAGGGGATTTTAAGAATTATAAAAACAACCAAAAAAGAGAAAAATGAGCGAAAAGGTGGAGGCAAGGTTAGAAAGCAAAGGAAAAGGAGTAAGAAAAGAGAGGAGAAAAAACAAAGGGGTAAAAAGGGCAAGGAGAAGAATAAGCAAGAGAGAAAGGGGGGGAGGAGAAGCCTTAATGGGGGGAAGCAAGACCTAAAGAAAAAAAGTTTATTTAGAGACAATGGGTGAATTTAATTTAGGATAAAAGAGGGATTCTGGAGGGTACATAAGTTTGTGTTTTTATATGTGTATTTAGAGTATAAAATTCATTATGTAATTTTAGAATCTTTTAAACAGAATCCCAAGAAAAATTGTTACACGAAGTACTTTTAAGTTAGGGTAATGAGTTATAGATGTTACTCCAATTGGTGTATAGGAGAAGTATAGTAAAAGAAAAAAGATGAATGGATAGTTGGAAATAGAACAGACAAAGAATGTTATTGAAAATGGTAATAAGATATGGAAGGATATATAAAGGCTTTGTTATGTATTTTTTTTTTTTTTGGATTTTGTATATTGATAAAAGGCAATAAAATTTTAATTAACAAGAAATAATTTGGATGAAAAGGAGAAGTAGGGATAAGATATGAAGTTAAATAGATAAAGTATTGATACTATAATTTGGAATTGTTATGCTCTATTGGTTTTTTATTATTATTTTTTCCTAGAAAAGAATTTATAAGCTGTTATGCCTTGATTCTTTGTGCATTGTTTTTATAAAAATGGTTTATATATATATATATAAAAAGAAAATGATAATAAGATATGGAAGGATATATGGGGTGAATATGATATTTGAATTTGTGTCTGTGTGAAGAGTTTTAACCCGGGATCAGACAATCTTCAGAAAAAATCTTTTAGTTTTGTTTATGTTTTGTGTTTTGTATGTTTGTGTATTGTGTCTTCTGTAAAATTATTAAAAAAAAATTTTTTTTAAAAAAAGAATTAATAAAACCTTGGAGGAATGTAATTGTAAACAAGTCAGAAAGAAATGAATATGATGACTATAAAATGGATAAATATAGAAAAGAAATGAAATTGAATAAGAGTAAGGAGAAATAATGAGAAATTTGCTGAAAGATATTTATGTGTCCATATGGAAATGGGATAAATTAGAATTATGTTGTATAAAAATAATGTTTTATCCGACTTGTAAAAATTTATAATGTTAAGAGGTTTTATGTACTTAATGGTTAATGATGTGTTGTTTGTCTTTAAAATTAATAAAATTTGTTTCAAAAAAAAAAAACAACTTTCAGTGCATCTGGAATAGGTCTGTGCCTAGGTTTGTAAAAGAAGCAAGAAATCCTCTCTGTCTTGCTTCTTTTTCCTTGTTTCCATGTGAACAGTGAATGTAATAGTGGAAAGTTGATAAGAAATTTCAAAATAGGGTAACTTAAAAATCTTTCTTACCCTAGTTTCTTTTTGTCAGTCCCTGGTTGCTATGGAAACAGGTTGAGAAAGATGGTGGATAGTCAGAGGTTGAGTGAGAAGTGTTAGTGGTTACACTCGGATTCTGGCTGCCCCTTGATATGTGGGCCAGATGGAAGAGCTCTGAGATAAATGTAGAGCTTTAAAAACAAGTCAAAGAGAACTGGGTGCACCAAGGAAAAATGGAATACTTTGCAGAGAAGTATTCAGAGCAAGTAAATCTGCTTGTGCTGACATCTGTGGCATAACAAGTTTTTAATTTTGTCTCAAAATATGATAGAGTCAAAAAAAAACCAAACACAACACTGTGAATCCTTGCATTTTGCCCTGGGAGGTGGTAAAATGTCCCTGGACTCAAAGAGGGATGCAGAATCAGTGAAGGCCTTTGATGTTTACAAACATCCAGAACAAAAAGATTTATCCTGAGGCCGGTGAAGGGAGACGTGACATCTTCTGGTGGAGGATCTCTTCCTCTCAAAATATACATCATGTGCTTCTCCCCAAAACCAAAATCAAAACAAATCAAAACTCCTTGTGGAAAATTACTTTGATATAGGGCAACATGTAGTCTATAGCAGGGGTTGCCAACGTTTTGGACCTCAGGGATCACCAAACTCATACTTTTAAATCCCACAGACCAGAAATCCTGGGAAAATCCCCCAAAAAGTCTGCAGAAAAATTCCCCACCCTGTTTTCCTACTGATCGATCATTCTTTATTTGGAATCACAGGATACCATCTCCAGGTCTGTTCTCAGGGGGGAGAGGGAGGGAGGAAGGGAGAGGGGGAGAGAGAGAGAGAGAGAGAGAGACTGACTGAGACTATTGGCTCTGTGCAAGGAAAGCAGCAGAAGCAGCAGAAGTCTTTCTTTCTCTCCTCCAAACTCCACCAGAAAGGAGTCTTTGTGAGGCTTGTTGTGCTGGCGCAGCCTCTTGGAGCAGGAGGCCTTGCAGGATCCCAAAGACTAATTTCTGGTGGAGTTTGGGGGAGAGAAAGAAAGACTTTTGCTACTTTCCTTGCGTGCAGCCAAAAGCGGAAGAAGAAAGAAGCAGAAAGAAGCAGCCCGGTGGCCAGGCCAGGCGCATGGGGCACATGGGACAAGTCCCCCCCCCCTGCCCTTTCCCCCCTCCCCTCACAACCCCGTGTTGTTCGCAATGCAAGCGGGATGCAAGCCTTGTATTTCTGCAGGCCATGTGGGTGGTGTAGCCACGCAGCCTGGATTAATTGCTTTGCGGGTGCTTTTGGGGTGACATATCTCTGCGGACCACCAAAATTTTCTTGTGGACCACCACTGGTCCCTGGCCCACTGATTGGCGACCACTGATCTATAGAGCCCTGGTGGTGCAGTGGTTAAAATGAGTATTGCAGGCAAGCTCTGTCCACAGCTTGGAGTTCGACCCTGATGGTAAAATGAGATTGTTGGGGGCAATATGCAAATAATGCTTTTACATTGTAAACCATCCAGAAAGTGCTCTGTAAGGCTGTGAGATGGCATATAAGCCTAAATGATATTGCTATTGCTATTCTATGACCCTCAGAGCACTTCTGTTGATTTTCAATGGAAATGTGCAAGAAAATACATAGTTTGCCCTCCATTTTAGCGGCAACCAAAAGATTCCATAGAACATGTTAGATCAGTCCTGGTTTATTGAATCAACCTTTTCCCAACAGCTTTGGTATCAGAAAGTGATTGTCCATAGTGATGTAATATATGAAACTAGCATATACAACTACTAAACACTGCTTTTTTTGGGGTGTGTGTGTGTTAAATGATACAGGAAATTATCTCTAGAATAGGAAAGTAAAAAGCAATCATATATTTTTATGTTCCACATTGATCACTGTAACAACTTTGTTCCCTATGCCATCTGTCTGGTAAACTCACAAGATTTGTTTCTCTCACCATGTATATGCATACATTCGAACTAGACTGTGTTGTTTCTCCATGTCATATAATATATGTGGGTACATGCCTAATTTTGTATTTATTTTGTTTATGTAGTGTATATTAGTGGTGGAGACCCTTTGAGAGCTGTATGAAACAAAATGTCATTTTAATGTATGCCGATTAATGTACATTCAAAGTGACAATAAAGTTATGCTAAGTCCAAGTCTACTGATTAGATATTGATCCAAAAAGATCTTGAGAGACTTGAACAATAGGTCCTATCCAACAGCATGACATTTCAAGTGGAGAAAATTTCAAGTGGGGAAATTTCAAGTGGAAATTTCAAGTGGAGAAAAGCAAGGTTTTACACCTAGGTGGGAAAAACCGAAGGTATAAGTACAGATTAGCAATTGCAATAGCACTTAGACTTATATACTACTTCACAGTGCTTTACAGCCCTCTCTAAGCAATTTACAGAGTCAGCCTCTTGCCCGCAACAATCTGGGTCCTCATTTTACCCACCTCAGAAGAATGGAAGGCTGAGTCAACCTTCAGTCTGGTGAGATTTGAACTGCCAAATTGCAGTCGACCGGCAGTCAGCAGAAGTAGCCTGTAGTACTGCACTCTAACCACTGCGCCATCATGGCTCATAAATATTAATGGTGAGAGGGACCTTGGTGTTCCAGTGGATAATCACTTAAACATGAGCCAGCAGTGTGTGGCAGCAGCCAAAAAAGCTAGTGAATGGTGACTACATCAGGTAGTTGTTAACAAAGGAGGGGGTGTACATCTGTCTATTAGCCCTTCAAGTTCATCCAGACAAAAAGCACAACCAGGAGTACTACCTCTGTCTTTACTGTAAAGTTACATTAACTGAATCTTGCAAGATCAAAAGTACTTCTCCCCTTATTTCCTTTCACTCTCCAGAAAAGTAAGGAGGTTCCCTTCTGAAATGCTTCCCATGCCTCCCTCCTTCTGTGGTCTGAGATATCTTTTACATGTCAGTAGTCAGTTTGTGGCTCTCCCTCCTGTCTCCCAAAGTCTTTCTCACATGCCATTACAGTTTCTTGTCTTGGTAAATTTCTCTTTTCTACTTTTATAGCTAGCGCTTCTTAAAATTTCACCTGGTGAGTTTCTCTGATTTTAATTCAGATTTGACTGTTGAACTCAGATAAATATCATGGCACCTTTTCTTCCTGTTTTTCAATTTCTAATATGCTTTCCTTCTTTCTTCCTCTGTCCTTTGCTGCCATTCAATTTTTTTCTTTCTACTGAATCTTTCTTTCTACTGAATCTTTCCCCCCTTCAATATTCTTTTCTTAGAATGTTGTATTTAATTTACATTTGATGGTGGGTGGGATCGTATCCTACTTTATTTTGGGGAGCAACCCATGTAGCAAGAGCTGCAAAATAAATCATTTTTAATCATCCCCTCCAGCTTGCAATTTGGAGCTACCTTCTGTGTGTGGCATGCCCTTCTTCAAAATATTTAAATTCTGGGATTGTTGGTGCACATTAGAGTGCACAATTAATTTAGGTGGTGGTTGTGTGTGTCGGGTGGTTGAACGGTAGGATGTCTTAGAATATTCATGAATGCTCTTAAGTGTAAAAGCTTGAGTATAAAGGCTGTGCGGATTGCTAAAGGGCACTGTCGGATCCATGTATCTGTCATTCTTCAATGGAAGAAGAAGGGCGGGGGAAGTTGGTACAAGTAATCCTTTTTGATGTAACCTGAATATATTAAATCTTATATTGATTCTGTATAACTTGCACATGGTATCCAACTGGAGGACTGGAGCCAGGTGTCTAGAAACTTGTCACCTCTTGAAGAGATAACAAGATGAGAAGGGACCATAAAAATTCCAGCTCTGGAAGAAACCCCTGGGAACTCTCCTAAGAGAAGGGGAGGGGAGAATTAACATGTTGGTTCTTCATTTGACTAAATCCACATCTAAATAAGGGGAGGGGTTCTAACTCCCTTCATCTATTACTGTATGCCTGGAAACATCTTAGACTCTGCTTTGACTAGTGCTGGGATTCACTCCCTTTCAATAAAGGGTTCCTTTTGAAATATCTAGCTTTCAGAACTTCATTCTTTTCAGTTGAAGAGAAAAAGTCCAGTGCTTACAGGCACTATCCAGTGAGAAAAATGATGGAAAAACTGAGCTAAAACTTAAATATTGTTGCTGGCTGAAGGGCTGGGAGAGGCTTTTGTTGATGAAAGGAGTTGTTGATTCAGAAACAATTGGGAGACAAGGAAACCTAGGAGCAGCCTGAGATTCAACACCATTTATATCAATGAAATCAGGGTACTTTAATCATTTAGAAGTGTGTGGGACAACTGTGGACCTTCAGGTCTGTGCCAATTTCCTTGCTAATCCCTCCCCTCTTTGACAAGGTGAGGTTTTGATAATAGGATAGAAAAGGCCAGAACTAGATAGAGATGGTTGTTTCATGAATGGAGGCAAATATACATGGTCCAGAATATTGCTGCAGGATCCAATCTGGGTCAATCACTGAGACCAGACATTTAACAGATAACAGATAATCAAAGTTGGAAGGGACCTTATTTTCAGGTTAAGTCTCTCCTTGCTTAGTTTCCATCCATTATTCCTTGTCTGGACTACAAGCGCTTTAGAAAATACCTGAGCCCTTCCTCCTGTGGCAGCCCCTCAAATGTTGAAAGACCGCTATCATGTCTTCCCTGGTCCTTCTCTTCCCTAGACTAGCCATGCCCAGTTCCTGCAACCGTTCATTGTATGTTTTAGCCTCCAGTCCCCTCATCATCCTAGTTGCTCTTCTCTGTACTTTTT
This sequence comes from Hydrophis major, assembly GCA_033807585.1. Classification (NCBI taxonomy): domain Eukaryota; kingdom Metazoa; phylum Chordata; class Lepidosauria; order Squamata; family Elapidae; genus Hydrophis; species Hydrophis major. Next base: position 8,974,513 of record CM066335.1, on the reverse strand, counting down.
CTAGAGTCTCAACATCTTTTTTATAATGTGGTGAGCAAAACTGGATGCAGTATTCTAGGTGTGGTCTTACTAAGGCTTTATAGAGTGGCATTAGTACTTCCCTTGATCTTGATTATATCCCTCTGTTAATACAATTTAGGATTGCATTGGCTTTTTTGGCTGCTGCTGCACACTTCTGGCTCATGTTTAACTGGTTGTCCACTAAGACTCCAAGATCCCTCTCATAGTTACTGCTATTGAGCCTGGTTTCACACAGTCTATATGTGTCCTTTTGGTTTTTCTTGCCTAAGTGTAGGACTTTACTTTTCCCTACATTGAATTTTGTTTTGTTCGATTGGGCCCAGTGTTCTAGTTTGTCTGGATCTTGAGCCTATCTTCTTGGGTGTTGGTTATTCCTGCCAGCTTAGTAGTCTTCCGAGCTTTCAGAGTTGGGCTGGAGGCCATCCTCAGGGAAAGTCTTCCTCCTCAGAATATGAGAGAGATGGCTGCTTTTCCCTCCACTGCACCAACTTCTATCTCCCAAGGATGGGAGATTTCTTTTTCATCTATAGATGGCATCTGAGTCCAACCCAGAGCATGCACGCATGCATTTACAGCTTGTTTTGTTGATTGAAGCTTAGTGACCTGTTTATTTCAGGTGCTAAGCCATAAACCCTGATTTGCAAAGTCATCCATTTACAAATGAGCCACATGGTTCTGCGCGCAGAATGTGGACCCTGCTGTTGCCAGCCATTTGTTGTTTCAGAGATGAACCTTCTACAATCCCAGAGGTGAGAGGTAAATATTGCAGAAAGAATGATTCTAGCCACTTGCCGTAGCAAAGCTTAAATAGGTGATTAACGATCAAATGAAGGATAAAGAATCCATCCATAGAAATTGTCTGTTCTATCACAAGGTACAATCCATTTGAATTCACCAGTCAGGCAGTGAGTTTGTTTGGTCTAGTGCCATGATGGCAAACCTATGGCAGGCATGCCACAGGTGGCACGTGGAGTCATTTGTGCCGGCACACGAGCCCCAACCAAACTTACCTGCGCTGCACATGCGCGCACCTCCCAGCTGATTTTCAGCCCATTTAAGGATGTTTTTGCCCTCCCAGGGGCTCAAGGGAAGCCTCTACAGCCTTTGGAGGCCAAAAAAAGGGCTTGTTTTGTTACTTCCGGCATGGGAGCCCAAAAAGGTTACCCATCTCTGGTCTAGTGGTTAAGGCAGCAGGCTAGAAAGTGGGAGACTGTTGAGTTCAAGTCCCACCTTAGGCATGAAAGCCAGTTGGAGTACTTTGAGCCAATCACCAGGAGACAGTGAGTTCTAGTCCCACCTTAGCCATGAAAGCCAGTTGGAGTACTTTGAGCCAATCACCAGGAGACGGTGAGTTCTAGTCCCACCTTAGCCATGAAAGCCAGCTGGAGTACTTTGAGCCAATCACCAGGAGACAGTGAGTTCTAGTCCCACCTTAGCCATGAAAGCCAGCTGGAGTACTTTGAGCTAATCACCAGGAGACAGTGAGTTCTAGTCCCACCTTAGCCATGAAAGCCAGTTGGAGTACTTTGAGCCAATCACCAGGAGACGGTGAGTTCTAGTCCCACCTTAGGCATGAAAGCCAGTTGGAATACTTTGAGCCAATCACCAGGAGACGGTGAGTTCTAGTCCCACCTTAGCCATGAAAGCCAGCTGGAGTACTTTGAGCTAATCACCAGGAGACAGTGAGTTCTAGTCCCACCTTAGGCATGAAAGCCAGTTGGAGTACTTTGAGCCAATCACCAGGAGACAGTGAGTTCTAGTCCCACCTTAGCCATGAAAGCCAGCTGGAGTACTTTGAGCCAATCACCAGGAGACGGTGAGTTCTAGTCCCACCTTAGGCATGAAAGCCAGTTGGAGTACTTTGAGCCAATCACCAGGAGACGGTGAGTTCTAGTCCCACCTTAGCCATGAAAGCCAGCTGGAGTACTTTGAGCTAATCACCAGGAGACGGTGAGTTCTAGTCCCACCTTAGCCATGAAAACCAGTTGGAGTATTTTGAGCCAATCACCAGGAGACGGTTCTAGTCCCACTTTAGGCATGAAAGCCAGCTGGAGTACTTTGAGCCAATCACCAGGAGACGGTGAGTTCTAGTCCCACCTTAGCCATGAAAGCCAGTTGGAGTACTTTGAGCCAATCACCAGGAGACGGTGAGTTCTAGTCCCACCTTAGCCATGAAAGCCAGCTGGAGTACTTTGAGCCAATCACCAGGAGACGGTGAGTTGTAGTCCCACCTTAGCCATGAAAGCCAGTTGGAGTACTTTGAGCCAATCACCAGGAGACGGTGAGTTCTAGTCCCACCTTAGCCATGAAAGCCAGCTGGAGTACTTTGAGCCAATCACCAGGAGACGGTTCTAGTCCCACCTTAGCCATGAAAGCCAGCTGGGTGACTTAGGGCCAGTCAGCCTCTCTCAGCCCAACTCACTCCAAATGATCGTTGTGGGAAAATAGGAAGAGGAAGGTGCATTGGATATGTTTGCTACCTTGAGTTATTTATACTAATAATAGAGGTGGCATATCAATAAAAAATAAATTAAAATCTCTCCTTTTAAAGACCTTGTAATCCCTTAATTCAAGCTAAAGTCTTGGCGACTGGATGAAGCTGGGCATTTACTGGCCAGATACCTTTCCTGATGCCACACAGAGTTAGCAGCAGGTATTTTTTTTTCTTTGTGTCCTTGAAGATAAACATCTCCTGCTACCTAGGATCCATCTCTCAACCTTCTGAGTTGGGAACCAAGCGTCGTCACCCCTAGGCCACCACGCCACTCAAAATAAAAAAAAAAAAAAAAACTATGAAGAAAGTCAAGGCAAGGCATACACTGTGGTAATGGCAGGAACATAAAGCATCAGAGACTTCTTGGACAGGGGAGACAGATTTGGCTTTCTTTTCTCCACCATATATCTGTGGTAGCTGCTTCATCCTTTTTGAGTAAAATTGCTAACAAAACTAGAGCGAGTGCTTAGTTCTTCAAGCGGTTTGGCAAATGGGAGGAATAGTGGTGGCTCTTTGCCAGAAGGAAAACAGATTGTTTGTGACAATTCTGATGCAAGTTAGAATTGGAAGCTAGACAGTGGGCACAAAAATTCTTTAATGTGATTTCCTGGGTCAGAATTTGGGAGAGATTCAGTGGTGAGAGAGATCCGAGAATTATGGCAAGAGGTAAGTTCTTCATCTAAGGTTCAACTGAGCCAAGGGAAGTTTTGGTTCCTTAAGTGATCCTTAACTTAGTTAGCTTTATAAGGAATTAGAAATAAATGTACAGGGGGAGAGAGAGAGAGAGAGTCATGATGTTGTAATTAAATCTGTGGAGGCTGAAGTTGGTGAGGTGGAAAATAATGAGTCTCTGGCCAAGCATGGAACAGATGGCTTAGACTCTTAAGTCTGTGAATAGAATGACCAAGAGTTTTTTGACCTGAAAAGAAAGAGGGAAAAAGCCTTAAAAGAGTAGAAACTGCAGGGTTCTTAGTTATTTATAAGACCTGATTTTTATGTTCTGCAGTACTGTGCTCTGATTTTCTGCATAAATGTGACTTATGTCACGTCTGCAGTCAAAACTGCTTATCGGACCATGCTAGATCCCTCAAGCTTCTAGTTAATTGAGGGTGGGGTTGAATCCTTAAAAAAGAGAAATTGAAAATCCTTAGAAAAGGGAGAAGTTGGACAGAAATGTTGAGTTGGAAATAGAATAGAATTCTTTATTGGCCAATTGTGATTGGACACACAAGGAATTTGTCTTGGTGTAAATGTTCTCAGTGTACTTAAAAGAATAGATACATTCGTCAAGAGTCAAGAATCATCAGGTACAACACTTAATGATAATCCTAGGGTACAATAAGAATAGAATTAGAACAGAACAGAATAGAATAGAATAGAATAGAATAGAATAGAATAGAATAGAATAGAATAGAATAGAATAGAATTCTTTATTGGCCAAAAGTGATTGGACACACAAGGAATTTGTCTTGGTGTAAATGCTCTCAGTGTCCATAAAAGAAAAGATACATTTGTCAAGAGTCCAGAATCATCAGGTGCTAATGATAGACTTAATGATAGTCCTAGGGTACAATTAGAACAGAATTAGAATAGAATAGAATAGAATAGAATAGAATAGAATAGAATAGAATAGAATAGAATTGAATTCTTTATTGGCCAAGTGTGATTGGACACACAAGGAATTTGTCTTGGTGCAAATGCTCTCTGTATACATAAAAGAAAAGATACATTCATCAAGAATCATCAGGTACAACACTTAATAATAGTCATAGGGCACAATAAGAAATCACATCATACTAGGAAACAGTCAATAAAAATCAACAAGCAACAAGGTTACAGTCATACAGTCATAAGTGGGAGGAGATGGGTGAAAGGAAGGATCAGAGGAAAGCATTGAGATGCTCTCGTGCAATATAGGGATAGTATGGCTTGGCACTTGGAAGACGTGTGAGGGTCCCAGACACCTTGAATTGGCTAGCACAGAAGTGACAATGTCAGAGCAGATGACCCAAAGGTGCTAACCTTGGGACAATCATGAACTGGATGGTTGAGAATTTCCGTAGATCCAGAGCAGATGACCTTTGGCTGAAATTGGTTTGTGGTTTTTGATGTTATGAAAAGTTGCTAAAAGTTTGATTTTATTAAAAGTTGGTATGATACAGGTAATCCTTGACTTACAGGAGTGTGTTTAGGGACCACTTGAAATGACAATGGCTGGCAACTCTGAAAAGACCATAGAAATATTTTATGATTTAAATGCCGGTAACTGCCGGAATCTTGACAAACAGCATTGAAAAAAGTGACTCATGTCTATTTTACACTTCTGAACATTGCAGCATCGCCTGAGTTATGTGCTCGAAAATTCAGACCCTTGGCAACTGAGCCATATTAATGTTGTGATTCGCTGGCAGCAGATGTGGACAGTTTTCGGAGATCGAAAACTCAGATGAGGGACTTGCGTGCGAGGCAGGGATGGGGCTAGGACCATTAGGGAGTGGACTGCTGCCTTTGGAGATTGTGGAGGCTGGCAGCAATGATGAAGAGGTTCCCGAGGAGCCTGTGCCAAGTGTGCATGTGCGCAGGGCTGCTCGAAGGAAAGAGCAACTGCAGCAGCATGGGCGACTCGGGAGTAAGGCTGCAAGGTAATGGCCCCTCTCTGAGGAGATAAAAGCCAGCTGAGAAGCTACAGTTCTTTGCAGAAGGCAAAGAAGTTTTACACTCGAGCCTGGTGGATGTTAGGAATATCTGAGTTGGTGTTTGGAGACTCTTTGTGTTGGAATTATTGCTTAGTAACTTTATCTGGTGTTCTTGGCAGCCTTGCAAAACCTTGGCAAGGCTCTTTCTTATGGGAGCTAATTAGTTTGAAGCAGCCTTTTACCCGTGAAGGGGAACAGGACTCATAAAGAAACATTAAAAGATTGTGCTGTTTGTTACCTTTGTCTCGTATTTGCTTCCTTGGAACCAGGTTTGGGTCAGAACAATTAACGGTTGCAGTGTCCTGAGATCTTTTGCAAGCTCCAGTCAACCAAAGTTAGATCCATTTGACAACTGTGTTACTAACTCAACAACTGCAACAATTCACTTAACAAGAAAGGTAGTACAATGGATCAAAACTCATTTAATAACTGTCTCATTTAGCAACAAAAATGTTGGTCTCAATTGTGGTCATAGGTTGAGGACCACCTGTACAGACCTGACAATGTCAGAGCAGATGACATTTGGCCTAAACTGGTGGGTGTTTTGTTATGTTATGAAACATTGCTGTAGTTGGTATGATAATATATATAATTACAGATTCATGATTGAATCATTCCCTCTCTTGAGAGAAGTAGAAAGTCAACCACTATTGCAAAGACTTTTTATTTGCTGATTCTTTCTCCTACCAAAAGAATTCCTACTGGGTAATTGCAGCAGAAAAGCAGGATACAAATGAAATCCTTACTGATTGCGATCTTTATCAAGTTATAAATAAGAAAAATTCTTCCTGTGGCTTTTCTCCTTCTGACGTAGCTGATAAGAACAGCAGATTTCTTCAAATTAAATCTTAATGGAATTTGAGCATGTGTTTCATCTCTATACTAATATAAACTCAACGGGCTCTTTTTTCATTTCACCAAGCAAGGAGAAAAACTGGGACAAGAGAGACACATGTTGATAATTAGATTCATAATTAGCTATCTGCCTGTGGACAATTTTGCCAAGATGAAGACAAAATCTAGGGAAGCCTTGATGACCCAAAAGTACACTTTTGTTAAACAGGCAAAATTTAGGAAATTAAGACGATCAACAATTTGCCTATTGTTTATCTGAAGCAATGCAGTGTTTGGGTTGCTTGAAATTGTCACCGCAATTTGATAAAATCAGTTGCAATTGGTCTTGGTTCACACTAGGACCCAGTGAATTAGATTAGTCATAATTTTAATTGGCTATAAATATTTTAGCCTCTTAAGAAGCAGAGCTACCAAAGCTTTATCTGCTTTCATAAAACCATGCATGACATTATAGTGTGCTTTAGTTTTCCTTCGCTTCCCTTTCTTTTTTCCACTCAAGTTTTGTTTAAAAAAGAAAAAATTAGACGGGGCATTTTGAATAAAACTAAGCATTCTTGGATTTCTCTGAGCCAGTAAAGCAATAAACTGCAGTCAGCTTCCCAGGACGCCATAGTTTTGATAAATAAATTGACAGTACATTAGCAAAGTTAACCGGTATCAAGGCTCTGTGACACGTTGACTTGATAAATAACCCTACACATCACCTCATACAGGGATGTGATGGCTCAGTGGCTAAGACACTGAGCTTATCAATCAGAAAGGTCGGCAGTTCGGCGGTTCTAGCACCGCGTGATGGAGTGAGCTTCCATTCCTTGTCCCAGCTTCTGCCAACTTAGCAATTTAAAAGCATGTAAAAGAAGAAAAATAGGGATCCCTTTGGTGGGAAGGGAACAGCGTTCCGTGCACCTTCGGTTGTTTTGTCATGCTGGCCACATGACCATGGAGATGTCTTCGGACAAGCGCTGGCTCTCTCTCCGGCTTTGTAACGGAGATGAGCACCAACCCCTAGAGCCGGGAACGACTAGCACGGATGTGCGAGGGGAACCTTTCCTTTACTCTCCTCATACATTTGAGAGCTTCACTGTAAGAACTAAGGGAGTGCAATATAAAACAAGTGTATCTGCAACGCTGCGAGATAAATGTTAAGAAAACAACTTAGCAAAGTTAATGATGTTATTACAAAAGATTTCCAGCAACTGCTGGGAATGAGCTGGAAGCCCTATTTATGGTGAATTTAAAGGTTGAAGTACAGGAAGCCCCTGTGAGCAGGGCTGCCAACTCTCACACAATCAGCGTGAGACTCACGCAATTCAATCAATTTTGACTGTCTCACTCTGATAAACAAAATCTCACGCTAAACCCCCAAAATCATGGAATGTACAAAAATATCCCTACATTCTCTGATTATATTCCGAATATTCCCCTTAGCTTAGGAGAAGGATGAGCTCCCAGCGCCGCCCCGCCCTGCCCAGCCACCCCGCCCTGCCCAGCCACCCCACCGCGCCTCTTTTCCCGCCTTAATCCTTCTGCCGGCGTCCCGTAACTGTCACGATGCCGATCATTATCGCTTCAGGAAAGCGAAGAGCAGGAGGCTTCTTCGCTGCCCGGGGCGCTCGCAGCCACTTTGCCCCGCCCTCTCCCTCTCTGCAATGTCCTCTGGGACAAGCCAGCTGCCCTAGGCTTTCCAAAGAAGGACACGAGGGGGCTGGCAAAGCCTCTTTACAGCCTCGGCCAGTAATAACAATGGTAAGCAAAGCCAACGGAGTGGCTTCCATTTAACCCTTTGGTGTTTAAATCTTTGGTGATGTTTCTTTATTTTCTCTGGCTGGATTTCTGACCCAGGGGAGAAAGACCATTTAAAAAAGCAAAAAGGACAGAAAGAACACTAAGAAAGAATGGGACAACCCCCCCCCCCCCCCCAAAAAAGAGATCCAACACAACTCTGAATAAAATTATTATTATTTTAAATTTTATTATTATTATAATTATTATTACCACCCCTTTACACGCCTTATGCTCTCTTTTAGCTGATCCAAAAGAGTCTTCCCAAACCAGCAAGGCGAGAAGCGCGCCAGGCTGATCTATAAAGGGGCTGGGCAGCTTTTTTGCAAAATACTTAATAGAAAGGTTGGAGGACTGACAGGATTACATCTCTGGCAGTGGATGAAGGAATAACTTTTTCCTCTTTCTCCTTTGAGTTTAAATCCTAGGTCTCCATGCACCAGATCGACAGGACTGTACTACATTATTATCATATTTTCAAACCCTTAGATAAGGACTCAATAAGGACTTTTTTTGATGCCAGTAGGCTTCTCAGCCCCAAATTGGGATAGCCCTGACTCAACTAGAACATATTCTAATCTTAACACAATTTACCATCCAAAGAGCAGTAAGACCATTAAGTTCAGAATCTAAACTTACCCAATAAATAATATACTGTTTCCTCACTGTGCTCAAGCTTCAGAATACAGTAGATGAGTTTTACAGTTAACAATATGTATATTTATATGAAGCACTCATTATTTGATTAAATGTTTAGTTTATACATGTCTGAAATTATGAACCCCTATTTCAGTCAACAAGTTAGTATATAATTAAAGACTGAGACTATAGCATTTGATATTGGCATGTAGTATGGTATTTGATACAGAAAGAAGAATACCCATTGATGTATTTGCATTATCTCTGTAGTTGTTTCGGGTTTTTGTCTTTTTGTTGCACATTGAATTCATCCTATAGTGGTCTATAGTACATCACTAAGCTAATAAAGTCAGTTGAGGTAGAATACTGCAGTTACAAGTCAGGAACTTCAATTATTCATGGTCAGTGAACTGCATTATTAATATCTTACAAATCCGGTTCAAGTACATTGGTGCTGCTTGCATGTATGTATGTATGTATATGTCCAAATCATGACTAAAGTATGCATCAGATTGCACCATTTAAAATGTAAAATTGTCAAAGCTCCCTACCGTGGAAGGGGGGACACCCCCCTTCCACACCATCCCCCCCCCCTCGGTCGCTCCGCTCCCTCGCAGTGTCTCACTCCGAACTATCACTCAAGGTTGGCAGCCCTGCTGTGAGGGAGTACAGTATAAGCCATACTTTTGGGGCAGGTGGGCGGTTTCTGGCTATTACCTGTTTTAGTAAGAGAATTGTCTGGTTTAGTGACTGTTGGAAGTTACAACGGCAATGCAAAAAGTGATTTATGACCACTTTTAATGCTTGTGACCATTGCAGCCTCCCCTGTGGTCACGCGATCAAAATTCAGATGCTTGTCAACTGACTCATATTTATGACGGTTGTGGTGTCCAGGTATCACGTGATGATTTTTTTGTGACCTTTTGACAAAATCAATGGGGAAAGCAGATTCACTTAACAACGGTGTTACTGGTTTAACTGCGGTGATTCACTTAAGAGCAAAGAAAAGTCATAACATGGGGCAAAACTCACTTAACAACTGTCTCTCAGGAACAGAAATATTGGGCTTAATTGTGGTCATAAGTCAAGGACAACCTGTAGTTGTCTGATGAAGCTGACTGGCGAGAGATTCACAACAGATAATAAGGCTCGTGTTTTCATGCAACACAAAGACAAACTGAAGCAGTGCAGACTCAGCTAGCCAATGGCAGAAAACAGATCTCTAAGTGAATCAGTCATTCAGTGAGCAACTCAATCTGCCTGCTTGCTTTGCCTGCTTTTGGATAAAAGTTGCTCTTTCCTCTAATGAAAAATTCAATATTTATATACATGGTGTGTTGTGAGTAAATTTTGTGAGTTTGCTTGCTGGCAAATTTTATGTGACAGACTCAGATAGCCAATGGCAGAAACATAGATGCCTAAGTGAATCTGTGATTCTGTGAGCAACTGCCTGCCTGCTTTGCCTGATTTTGGGCAAAAGTTGCTCTTTTTTAATAAAAAATTCAATATTTCGGTAAATATTTATAATATTTACATACAAGCCATAGCCAGCTAATTACATGTCACCAAGCCACACCCACAAATTAGGCCACGCCCAAGAACTGTTAAGAAATTTGAATCCCACCCCTGCCTCTGTGTGTTTGTGTGTGTGTGTGTGTGTGTGTGTATGAGAGAGAGGGAGGGAGAGAGGTTAGATCAGATCTCTCTCTCTCCCACCAATGTCAGCAAGCCACCATCAGTCAAAATTCATATGAGTGGTCCTTGGGATTTAAAATTATGAGTTTGGTAGGCCTGAGGTCAAAAGGGTTGCCGACCTCTGCTGCATAAGCACTGTGGAGCAGTATATAAGTCTAAGTGCTATTGCTATTATTGCTATATAAGAGCCATAGTGGTGCAGAAGTTAGAATGCAGTATTGCTTGCTAATTCTGCATTCCTATTGTCAGCAGTTTGCTCCTGACTGATTCAAGGTTGACTCAGCCTTCCATCCTTCCAAGGTCAGTAAAATGAGGACTCAGATTGTTGGGAGCAACATGCTGACTCTGTAAACAGTTTAGAGCACTATGAAGTAGAATATAAGTCTTAAGTGCTATGGCCGTTGCTATTTCTTTATTCTTTGTCAGTTGATTTGTCCAGTTTACCCAATATTATTTTTTTAAATAGGAAATCAACCTCTTGTTTTCCAGATGTATTGTCATATTTTTAGCCAAAGTTGATTTATGTTATGGAATTTATAATCCAAAAAGTCTGAAATGTTACTTCAGGGTATCTCAGCTACCAACACCCCAAAATTTTAATTGGCAATGTAGCCAATGAGATTTGGATCCTTTTTTCTGCAAAACATCGAGCTTGTCATTGAATTATGCAGTGCTCCATTGAATAAAGCAGCATTTTGAGAAATTTTGAGAGGTGGGGATTTCAACTCCCAGAATTCCCCAGCCAGTATATTGGCCACAGAATTCTGGAAGTTGAAGTGCCCATATTTCAAACTTACCAAGGCTGAGAAATATTGCCTAAAGGAAAAGCTTTTGTCCTCCCCCTCTGCTGAGTGAGCAGAGATGCTAAATGCAAAGCACTGCCAAAATGCTACCCTAATTCCTATCTTAATCCTTGCCTAATTTCCATTTGTGAAACATTAGAAAGTATACTACTCTTCTGACAATAATTCTGTATGTTTAATTTGGGAAAAAATAATAATTGCTTTACAGTGCTCACCAAGTTTGAAGATGACTATAAGACATAATAATTGCTTTTCACGTCAGTGGGAAAGCTTTTTCCGATGACCTTTTTGTTCAAGTTCTTTTCTTTTCCTTTCACAACAACAGACTTACAGTATGGAATTTGGGAGACTACAGAACTCATGGAGGTCGTGCTGAAGTGCACTTCTTCCTTCCTGTTGAGCTTTTTGAAGTGCTGGTTGTGAAAAATTGCATGCTCTCAGTTGATGTGACCCTTTCTGCTGCAAAGCTGTAAAGTACCTGAAAGATTTCTATTAATGACTCCTTTTTTTCCTTCCTGAAAAGCTTTATTTCAAACTATATAATGCAAAGTATGCTTTCAGGGCTTATATCATTTGGAAAAGCTTATCTTCCAAAGCAATGTGCTGAGCATGGAAAATGAACTATGACTTTAGATATGTTTCCTCTTTTCAATGCACACCTTAGGATGTGCACTTTTTCACAACAGCGCATCACTAAACAGGTGCATTCGGTTTCACGTCTGTTTTCCAAACCAGGGGTCTCCAACCTTGGCAACTTTAAGACTTGTGGACTTCAACTCCCAGAGCCAGCTTTGCTGGCTGAGGAATTCTGGGAGTTGAAATCCCCAAGTCTTAAAGTTGCCAAGGTTGGAAACCCCTGTTCAAAATCAAACCTGGATATTATTTTCTTTAGAGGAAAGATGTTTTTGTCATATTTCTTAGGCATGAAAAAACAGCTAGGTGGCTTTGAAAAATTCCGTATCTCTCAGCCCAACCCACCTCATGTTGTTGTGGGCAAAACAGGAGGAGGAAGAACTATTAGGAATACTCACTACCTTGAGATATTTGTGAAGAATAATAAAGATAAGATAAAAATCAAAGAAATAGGTGATCATCTGTGTAGTCATCATCCATCTCTTTTTCCTTGCTTAGTCCTTGCAGTCATGGATTTCACTGTATCAGTTGATCACAAGACTCCAGACTCCAGAAGAACAGAGTTGGAAGAGGCCTTGGATGCCTCCTAGTCCAACCCCTTACTCAGGCAGGAGACCCTATACCAGCAGTGTCAAACTCATATTTATTGAGGGCCACATCAGGGTTGTGTTTGACCTTGGGGGGGCCTAGGTGAGCATGGCTAGGGTAGGTGTGACCAGCTTGATGTCACTCATGTCGGGGGCACCTGTGGCAGCCTGAGCACTACCAGTGAAAACAGGCTCCTGAGCTCCATTTTCAGCTCAACAGTCTCCTGCAACCCCCTGCCAGTGAAAATGGAGCTTAGGAGGGCCGCATGCTGCCCCCCGAGCTCCATTTTCTCTGGCAGAGGCTTCGCGGGCCAGTCCTTTGCTGTTTCCAGGGTGGCCCCACAGGCCAGATCTAAACACCACAGGGGCCGGATCTGGCCACCAGGCCTTGAGTTTGAGTCAAACCCCTGCTCTATATCATTTTGGACAAATGGCCATTCAATCTCTTCTAAAAAAAAGCCTTCAGTGATGGAGCGCCCACAACTTCTGAAGTTAGCGAGCCATTCTGCTGATTAATTGTTCTCGCTATTGGGAAATCTCCCTTTGTTCTAGGTTGGTTGTCTCTTTGATAAGCTTCCATCCATTACTTGTCCTGGGTTCAAGGGCTTTTGTGGAATTGGTTGACCCCTCTTCTTTGTGGCAGCCCCTGAAATATTGGAACACTGCTGTCATGTCACCTCTAGTCCTTCCTTTCACTAGACAAGACATATTCAATTCCTGCAACCGTTCATGTTTTAGCCTCGAGTCCCCTAACCACCTTTGTTGCTGTTCTCTGCACTCCTTCTAGACAAGAGCCTCAACATCCATATGACTTCTTTATTGGTAGTTGGCCATAGTGGTGGGATTCAGAAGTTCCCACCATTGGTTCTGTGGATATGGCTTGGTGGGCATGGCTGCAGGGGTGGGAATGTGCGCCTCGCATGCCTCGTGCGATTGTGCACACACACGCGCCAAACACATGCTTTGTGCATGCATTAAAACAGTAAAAACTAAGCTCCTGTGCCTCTCAGCTGCTTAGCACAACCATCTGCTCTGCCACGCCAAACAGCTGAGTGGTTAAAGACCTAGGAGCAGGGGCTGGTGGGTGGGCCCAACTACAGAGCATCAGAGAGGCTCAGAACAAACCAGCTGATCTTCAGTGCTACCGGTAGATCAGAACTGGGCCGAACTGCTAGAATATACCGCTGGTTGGCCACTTCTTCCTTCTTTAAAGCAGTTTACTGTATTAGTGATGAATGCAAGCCATCTTCATGGCGTTTCAGTTGTGTCGGTTTCTCTTGGTGCTTAGAAGAGCTTCTTTGAGCACACCTTTGAAAACTGTTGCTGTGTTCAGACCATGCCTGGTTCGTTCTCTATCAAGGTCAGGAGTCTGTAGGCAGCAGCAGCAGCATTGTCTAGCATTGTTGTTCCGAGACCATTGTGAATGGTTCATGAACAGCACTGGTGTTGGGAAAAGGATGAGGAAAAAAGGTATGTTGAAGAACACATTTCATGCATGCACAAAAGCCTTTTTCTTTTGCATATGCGTAAAGTAACCACACACACACACAAAGGCCACAACTGCAAAAGTGCAGAAAACTTTACGTGTAGTCCTTAGGTCTGGGCTCTATTGATCGGTATAGAATTATGGATAATGAGGGTCAGTTATCTATTTTACGTATTTATTTATTTGATTTGTCAATTGCTTACAAGATAATAGGTATAAGTATAAACATAGTTATGAATACATGAAATGGAAACATATAAGAAAAATAAAAAGAATAGGACAGGGAAGGTAGGCACTTTGGTGCGCTTATGCATGCTCCCTACAGACTTCTTAGGAAAGGGGTGAGGTCAACAGTAGACAATCTGAGGTTAAAGTTTTTGGGGTTTGGAGAAGAAACCACAGAGTCAGGTAGAGTATTCCAGACATTGACCACTCTGTTGCTGAAGTCGTATTTCCTGCAATCAAATTTGGTGCGGTTTACCTTGAGATTGTATCTATTGTGTGCTCTTGTATTGTTATGGTTGAAGCTGAAGTATTCATTGACAGGTAGGATATTGCAATGTATAATTTTATATACTATACTTAGATCGTACTGAAGGCGGTGTAGTTCTAGGTTTTCTAGGTCTAGAATTTCAAGTCTGGTAGCATAAGGTATTCTGCAACGAGTAGAGGAGTGGAGAACTCTTCTTGTGAAATATTTCTGGACTTTCTCAACTGTTTTAATATCAGATACGTAATGTGGGTTCCAGACTGATGAGCTGTATTCGAGTATTGGTCTAGCAAATGTTTTGTATGCTCTCATTAGTAGTGTGATATTACCGGAGAAAAAGCTACGTCGGATTAGTTGTTAACGCTTAATGCCTTTTTGGCTATGTAGTTACAGTGGGCTCGAGTACTTAGATTATTAGAGATGAGTACTCAAAGGTGCTTGACAGAGTTTGGATTGTCAACAAGGTCTTGACTATTCAGCTCTCTCTCTCTCTCTTTGAGAAGTACCGATTTGGGGGAAATGGCTGGTGCCTGGGGACAAATTTTCTTCCCCAGAACTAAAGAGGCAGTGGGCTGAACATTTTTCTATTCCTCTCCACTTGAAATCTTGGCTTACTCTATTCTAATTTTACAACAGTATTGTATTGCCATTTCGAAAATACTGAAATACTGGTTTCTTTTCATCCTGGATTACAGAGTAAATCATTAATCTTTTACATAACGGAATGCAGACAAGTAACAGGGATGAGTTCACGAGAAAGGCCTGAACATAAACAATAGTCTGCCCCAATTATAGAAAACAGCAGGAGATCAATGTGCATGATCTTAATTAGGTAGAAGGTTTTAAGAGGGACTTGTCCCTGCTGTGGTAGTCTTCAACACTTCCCCCCCAGGGCAACAAGTCACTTTTCACTTTGTATTTGACTCCTGAAAGAATGGAATGCTCAGATGCTGAGAGTATGTGTGAATGCATCCACGTAAATAACCTTGCAGTCTCCTCTTTCATTAAAGAATCAATGAACAGGAAGGGAATTAGTGAGAATGTGCATGGTAATGGTATAGAGTTCCTGGCTTTAGTAGCGGGTTGGACTAGAAGACCTCCAAAGTCCCATCCCACTCTGCTGTTCTTATTGTTAATGTGGTTGAGAATAGCACTTAGCATCACTCTATAGCACCTTACAGCACTCTCTGAGCAGTTTACAATGTCAGCATGTTGCCCCCAACCATCTGGGTCCTCATTTTACTGGCCTCAGAAGGATGGAAACTTGAATCAATCAAAAGCCCTCTCAGGATCAAACTCCAGGCTGTGGGCAGAGTTAGCCTGTAATACTACATTCTAACCATTGTGCCACCAAGGCACAACTTAATAGGATGCTCTGTTGACTGTTGGATAAGTCCCTTGGAAATATATCTAACTCAGCTTCCGCCTGGTAGGCATGGTGGTCTTTGCTTGTCATCTGATTTCTTGCCACTTTCCCAGTAGACCAGAGAGGAAACACAAACAGAATAAAAGACCTGGTGGTACAGTGTTTAGAATGCAGTACTGCAGGCTATTTCTGATGATCCCCAGTTTGGCAGTTTTGAGTCTCATCAGTTCAAGGTTGACTCAGCCTTCCATGATCCATCCTTTAGAAGTTGGTAAAATGAGGACCCAGATTGTTGGGAGCAATTGGCTGACTCTGTAAACCACTAGAAGGCTGTAAAGCACTGGGGAGCAATATACAAGTCTAATTGCTCTTTCTATGAAGCGGCATATAAGTCTAAGTGCTATTGCTATTGCTATGAGTAAATTCTACTTTATTGTAAAGCTACATTAACAGAACTTTGCAAGTCTTGAGTACCAATCTCTCACTGTCTCTTCTACAGTCTGAGAAGTTAGAGAGAATCCTTTCTGAGTTTCTTTCTCTGTCTGTTACACACCTGTGGGCTCTTCCCTCTCTTGGCTGATCATTTCCCAGGCAGCCACTCCCCCTTCCTTCAACTCCCAAGGTCATTCCCATGTACCATTACATTTTTCTAGACACTTGTTTATAATCCAAGGTGAAAGTTAGAACTGATGTTGGAACAAAAAATGAAGAAAGCATTTTCTCGCCATCTCTCAAATGATATCCACAGTGGAGTCTGTGGTCTGATTAGAAAACAAGGATGCTTTCTTTGGAATGGATGGATGAAAGCTAAAACACCAGCATGTTTTTCATCAACTACTTTTAAAGCAGGAAGCCAAGTTGAAATGCTTCTGGAACCTAACCTAACCATCTGCAGAATTTATTTATTTATTAGATTTATTTATTAGATTTAGAGAGCTAAGTCTCTGGGCAGCTTACAGCATTAAAAGATCACGAAACAATGAAAATCAGAAACTGAGCATGCCCAGGAAAAAAAATGCTTCAAAGAAATAGAAACATAAAAATGCTTGACACCCATCTTATTTAAGGCTTGCGAGAACAACCAGAGTTTCAGAGGTTTCTTGAACATTATCAGGGAAGGGATATCTGGAGTGGATGCTGCTTGAGAGGGCGGGAACTGAGGACTGGGGTAACACAAGGGGAGTTGCTATGAGTGGCCTAGGTTTACTCAAGCCTGGTTGTGTAAGTGTGTCTTTAGACAGCCGTGTATCAATAACTTGTGAAGTTCAAACTTCTTTCCTGTGCAATAAAAGCTCTGATTTATTTTGCTGGCCAATGTGCTTGATCTTAGCTGAGTGATGGTTCTGAGACCACACGCAGGAAGTTGAGACGAATGTGAACCAGTTCCTGGGTTTGTAAGCAAGCTTTTCTAAAAGCAAGCATATTTGACAGCGTAGTGGTGCCAAGGATCAGTTCTTCTTGTCTGAGGAAGCTACAACTAAACATTTATTTCTCATTAGCTTAATAGTCCAGCTGTGTAAAACACATTCCTTGCATGGTTAGCTAGTCTAAGTTTGTACAAATTGCAAATGAAGAACTCTGTGTATTTCATTATTATTTCACCAGCAGGACCTGGATGGTTTTAAGTGTTTAAATGAGAATTCCTACAGTCTTCTTGCTTAGGAGTTTGTTATTGGGACATAGAGCATGAGTTTCTGGACTCAACGTTTGAGAGACACCATGTTCATCTTTCTCTTCTCATCCTCCATGGAAGAGGACCTGTAGATCACAGGGCAGATAGTGCACATTTTGCCTTGGAAGATCTTTAGTCCTGTATCTTGGCCAGCCAACCAGCTGGTTGACTAATAATTAATTGCTTTTTAAGATAGTTGACACATTCTTTTGAAACATCGTTACACTGAATGTGGCTCTGCAGATAGTCCTCCGTTTACAAACATTTGTTTAATAATCATTTGAAGTTACAACAGCAATGAAAAAAGTGACTTATGACCAGTCCTTACGACCATCGCAGCACTCCCATAGTCACATGATTAAACTTTCGGTGCTTGGCAACTTGTACACATTTATGATGGTTGCAGCAACCTAAAGTTATGTGTGTGTCAGCTTTGGAAGATTACACTGAGGACAATTACAATATTTTGTGCTATGGAAAGGCTTCCCTTTGTCAGAAGCTACTTGGGTGAAAAGTTGGAATATATATGCGGATAGATTGATTAACCAATTCCATGAAAAATTCCCTGGCAAGGCAAAGGGTCCCCTTGGCTGGAGGGGAGAGGGTTAAGGGCATTGCATTAACGGACGTGGTTTTTTTCAAGGGGGGATGTCTGTCAGCTTTGAAAGCCATATTGAGATTTGATGCTCCCGTGCTGCCACAATTGAGCCTGAGAAATTGGGAGGGGGAAATTCATTTGAGTACATCTAATTAGACAAATAAAATTATTTTGCTGGCTCACGGTCACGAAGTGTTGCGCATAATGAAATGGGAATCTCTAGGACAGATGGTGATTGGATCATGTGATGTGATGATGGCTAAAGGGGTGGGGGGATGGATTTGTAGTTTTGACTTTTGCAAGGAAGCTCGAAACTTTCAGATTCGGGATTCCACAGATGTGCCAGTTACTATTCAAATAAAGGAACCTCTGAGAAGATGCCTGTCTCGGAATTATTGGTTGGAATGGAGGATTGTTGGCTTCACTTAATGACTGTGTGATCCAGTTATCAACTGCCATGATTCACTTTAAACAAAAAATGGTTATAAAATTAAGCACAATTTGCCTAGTTTAATAACCAAATTCTGGTCCCAATTGTCGTAAATTGATGACTGCTTGAAGATCACTTTTTACTCATTTATAGGGAAAATTACAATATTATGCCTTTAGTGTTATCTAATTGAAAGCTGGGACTAGCTAATTTTTAGATAAATTCCATAGACATGCTAGGGGTGGTGGTGGGAGAATGCCATTAAAAATGGGGTTGCCAAATCTCTTGGAAAGGAATGCCCTGTAGCTGTACCTCTTTCAAGTTTGGGATTTTTGTGATTTCAGCATGGATGAATGGAAGCATTAAAATCCCACTGCAAGACATCACATAGTTTTGAGAGGCCAGCTTAAGCTGTGAGGAATACAAATCGAGATTGCTTCTAAGTGAGAAATTTGCTTTATCCAAATTTATAAAGGTCCTTTCCATAAAAATGTGACCCCCATTTAAAGGTGATTTCAATTTCCCCCCTTCTCTCCTTCCTGAATGTGCAGAAACTGCTTCTCGGCAGAACGGTGCTGGAGGTGGTCAGTTAATCATTATCCCCAGAGTCTATTCTTCAATTGGACATAAATACTTGACTCATGAATGAATGGCGAGCCCAAACTGTAGTAGCTCCTGTTAAGTATCAACTTGTATTGGAAAAACAGAGAGCGGAAAAAAGAGAGAGGCCATTTTCCTGAAGCATTGCTTTTCAATCATTCCTTGCTATTACTTAATGTCTAAACGAGACATTGGTAGTCTGAGAAATAATGAGTAGAATGCGTAAAATACTGACAGTATTTAATAATACTCCCCTTTCCTAAGAGGTCTGTAGGGGGTGTGCATAAACGCACCAACATGCCTACTGTTCCTGTCCTATTGTTTATTTTATTTTTCCTTATATGTATCCATGTATTCAGAACTATGTTTTTACTTATACCTACTATCTTGTAAGCAATTGACAAAAATAAATAAATAGAAAATAAATAAATTTTACAAATTGTTTAAAGATTTGTGTCTTGCATGTCAACCCAAAAGGAAGATGCTGACGAAATATAACTATTTTTTTCTACAAAGTTCCTTTCATGGTGCTGCTTTATGGTGGACGCTAAGAGACACATAAGGGAGAAGTATTTGTTCCACTTCTACTTTGTCAGAGCCCAGTCTCAGGCTTTGCAAATGATTCATTATATGCCATCAAGTTAGTGTCCATCTTTAGCTACCTTTCATCAGGATAATTTCCCCCCCAATTTGGTCTTTCAGATCTTCCAGCGGTGTGCTCTTTCCTTCCATTTCCCCCAGCTTTATAAACTTCTTTCTGCAGAATAGGACAGCATTTTTGGTCATCCTTTATCTATACAGCTATCTTTTGGGCATTCATGGGTACTTACATTGTAAAATGGCCGTCCTCATAAACATGGACAGCCCATTTGCTGTTTGGGAAATGTGTGAGGATATACATAGCTCTTCCTTTATTTTTGGTTGCATTGCTGGACAGGTGACACCATTTATAATGAAAATAATTGTGGAGGAATATAATCCAGGCTCGCAGGAGGAAGGGTCTCTTTATCAGAGAACAAAAAGACAACAGAACTTAGACTCTGATGGTCAGGAAGAGGGCTAAGACTGACCCCCCTAACAGTTCACAAAGTATATCTATATCTAAATCAATTGTTGCAGATCATTTCTTTCGTCTGGCAAGATTCTGTCTGTAGACAAACAGCAATAAATGAATTACTCAGAAGTAACTCCACATGCCATTTTTGCTGCTTTGGGCCTAACCTTAATGGAGTGTAACCTAATCCTCTGTTCTTATTTTCTAAGTTTACTTCTCTGGACCTAGAGGCATTCTTGTAAATCAAGATAATATGAGCAGCTGGCAGACCAACTCCATATTTATTTTTTGAGTTGAATAAGATACAGAGCCTTTCAGAGCTCATAGCCTTTCATTTGGTAGGTAACTGCCTTGTGATGATCTCAGAATAGGATACATGATCAGGTATTATGACACTTCGTTAAAAAGATACTTTGAGGGGCAGAAGGCATGCAATAAATTAGGAAAATAGATGCAGGGGACAAGATAAGAGGCAATGTTGATTAAACTATTACTTTTTTTCCTTGAAATCTTCTGTTTAGGATCATAATTCTATTTGGTCCATTTCTCCAGTTGCACAATTTGCAGAGAATTTGACCAGCCAAATTGCATCTAACTCTGTTTTCAACACCGACTTCTATCAAAATGGTTCTTTGACACAAATACATGTATGAAGAAGAGAGAAAACCCTGATGCTAAATTCATGAATAAGGAGGAGGAAAGATATATTACCTGAAGGCATATTAAACAAAAGCAGCCCATTTTTTTTGGTGCCATCATTTACAACAGATTTGAGTGTCTTGCCTAACACATTACAGAAATTTAAATTCACAGTTGATTGGATTTCTGTTGCTTTCAATGTGGCACATTAGATTATCTTTCTCAATATGAAGTAGATATACTGCTTTGTAAATGCGAATCTGAAGCAGAGATTTCTCTGTGTGTGTGAGTGTGTGCGTGAGAGAGGGTGTGTGTTATTCTCTCCCCATTCTTTGGCACATTCAATTTGGGGGCATGGAGGTGCGGAGAATTCTGCCTCTGTGCTAAAGTATGAACTTATGGCATTATTTATTGGATCTTTACCTGGAAGCCTCCGTATGTGCAAACAAATTATCTGTGCTTTATTTTTTTCTCCAGTCTGCGGGATTTTCTTTTAAAACAAGAATTTTAAAATCATGGAGCAATCATTCACTTCCACATTCTGAAGCATTTCAAGCTCTACCACCTACACAAGTTTTGGATGCCTTCCAGTCAGTACTTTGACATCCATCTTTTTTGGTTGCTTTGAACACTGGCAAGGAATTCTACTGGATTATTGCAAGATTTCCTGTCTTTTCACCCGGAGTGGAGAACTTATACTTGTCCTGAAATTGCCAAGCTATAACTCCTGGCTGTATGGGGGTTGCAGGGAACTGTAATTAAATAATATTTGGGGGGTTGTATGTTATCAACTCCGGTTTATATTTTTGGCCTCAGTTAAGGAGCACTCTATGAAAGTGAATGCAGGATTTGGAATTGAATGAGTATTGAGTATTAGCAAAGTTAACCAGTATCAAGGCTCTGTGATATGTTATCTTGATAAATAACCGTACATATCACCTCATACATTGACACTTCACTGTAAGAACTAAGGGAGTGCAATGTAAAAACAAGTGTATCTGCAACTGTGCAAGATAAATGTTAAGAAAAAACAATTTAGCCAAGTTAATAATGTCAACTTTAAGAGCCCTGGTGGTGCAGTGGTTAGAATGAATATTGCAGGATAATTCTGCCCACTGCCAGTAGTTTGATTCTGACTTGCTCAAGGTTGATTCAGCCTTCCATTCTTCAGACGTTAGTAAGATGTGGACCCCAGATGGTTGGGTACGATAGGCTGACTCTGTAAACTGCTTAGAGAGAGCTGTAAAGGACTTTGAAGTGGTATAAAAGTCTAAGTACTATTGCTATTGTTACTGCTATGTTATTATAAAAGATACAGATACAGATTAACAGAGTTGAAAGGGACCCTGTAGGTCAGTGATGGCGAACCTTTTTGGCACTGAATGCCCAAACTGGAATGTGCATGCATGTGTGTGTGCCAGAGCACTGGAGAACCAAAGACCAGCTAGCTGGTGCACACAGGCCTGTTTTTTGGCTGGATTGGGGGCTGGTTTCAGGCTGGTTTTCAGGCCAGTTTTGGCATGGAAAATGGCTCAAAAAATGGCTGGAAAATGGCCTGTTTGGGGGCCATTTTCAGGTTGGTTTTCAGGCTGTTTTCTGGGCCATTTTCTGGATGTTTTCCATGTCAAAAATGGCATGGAAAATGGCTTGTTCTTTGGCCATTTTCTGGGCCATTTTTGGGCAGTCCATTTTTCATGTTAAAAATGGTCTGAAAATGGCCTGTTTTTTTGGCCATTTTTCAGGCTGTTTTCCTGTGAATACCAGCTGGCTGGTGTGCACCAGAAACCAGAAGAGCAGCTGGTGATGATGTGCCCTGTGTGCTACCTATGGGCCTTATGTGCTACCTCTGGCGTGTGTGCCATAGTCCACCATCACAGCTGTACGTTATCTAGTCCACTCCCCCACCTAGCAGCCCCTACCCCATTTCTGACAGATGGCAGTCCAGTCTCGAAGGCCTCCAGTGTTGAAGCTCCCACAACTTCTGTTCCACAGGTCAATTTCTCTCCGTCAGAAAATCTCTCCTTGATCAGTTTCTATCCATTGTTACAGCAACTGCTGCGTATGAATTGGAAGCTCTATTTATAATGAATTAAAGATTGATGTACCTTAAGCCACTTTTCTAGTGCCTTTGTGAGGCAGTATATGCTACACTTTGGAGGGGCAGCAGGGGAATGGTTTCCAACTATCATCTGTTCTATTAAGAGTATAGTCTGGAATAATCAGTAAAGTTTGTTTTGTTTTGTTTTTAAAAAGAGTATAGTCTGGGGAAAAAACATTTCAATATGCTTTGATGGCAGAACTTACTAATTCCACCCCTGTAGCATCCTCGGTATATATTCAAATTTATGAAGAGTAAAAACAGTGGCATTGGCAAGCCTTGTTTGAATCGGACCATGCTTTCCAATTGTCAGAAGTGCCATCCTTCACCCACTTCTATGTTTTGCTCTGATGCCAGTCTGTCATACATTACAGGGGGAAGGGAGCTCATGGGGAGGTTAGGGAGGGGACCTGCAAGCAAGATGTGGGAAACCAAAAATAATAGTCGTGCCATCCCAAGACATCTCAAGGCCACGGTCCTGTGAATGGAATGTAGCACCTATCCATCGACCAACCACGGCAGGGTCCGTGTTCTGATAAATAAAAAACCTTTTATTTTATTTCAATGACTGTGAATTATAGTAATTCACAGCCTGTAATGAATATGAAACAGTTTGTAAATAATTCACAAAATTCTGCCAAAGTCCTTTGGGATAAGTCCGATAAGCATGCACCTTTATCTTCCTTGAAATGCTGCCAACAACTAAATGGCCAATTAGCTGTACAAGGCCAAATGGAGCACAAATTCAACACGGAGCGTCAGGTTTCAAACTGGCCAGTACGAACAAAGTTGCTTCCTGCAAAGGTTCCTGTCCCTTTGCTTCTCCTTTATGTCTTATGGGAGGACCAGTCACCTCCAAGCCTTGCTCCCGAGTCGCCCCTTTTGTCTTAACTGTTCTTGCCTTCTGGCAGCTCTGTACATGTGCTCACTAGGAACAGGCTCCCCTTGTTCCTCTGCCTCACTGATGTCAGATTCTGGAAGCTCCAGAGTCAGCACATAACTCCCAGGTGGCCCTGGCCCCCTCTCTGCATTGGATGCAGAACCCTCTTCTGAGTCTTCCTCAGACTCCCACTGTCCAACTTTGCTGCCAGTGGACCACAACAATCCATTCCCAAAACATCTTTTCTAAATGTGACTGGACAATGGGAAGATATAGATGGGGGGGGAGGGTTTGGCTTGGGGAAGGGTGGAAGTTAATCTAGGGATTTTCATGCTCAAACTGACTTTGAATTACTGTGACCACTTGGCTTTTAGTTAGAAAAACCTTTTCACTCGAAATGGAGTCTAGAGTGATTTATTTTCCTAAGGGACCAAGTTTGGCCCAGGTCTGACATCAAAGTTGGAATTCTCACCTACTCTGAAGAATAAACAAAATTCAAGCCACTGATTGGTGGCATTGTGCTAAGCCTTAGTTTGAATCAAGGTTTGTTGAATGAGCTAGAGCTGGCTGAGTTCAACCAGTGCATAAAATGAAAAACGGCTTAATGGGTGGGTGAACCATTTGTCTCCTTTCCAATATTCGGTGTCCCCACACAGAATCCATCATGTGCTGTAAAGCAAAGTTGGCTGCTCTTGGTTTTGCTATTTGTTTATTTGGGTTGCCGAACTACAAATCAACTTCTAGTGTGCCTGGCATATTTCTTGAAAGTGAGTCCAGCGCTATTATGAGAACCCTGTAGTAGTTATGATCATACTTCACTGTCATTTAAAAACATGTATTATTGAATTGAAAAGGGGAAAGCAGTATATTGGTTATTTTCCAAAAGACCATTCAGTTCTCATAACAATCACTCACGCTGTCCAGTTTTAATTTTCATTTGCAGTCTTACTGTACACCTAATTAGGTGATTCTCCCCTCCCATTTCTTCCTACAAGTAACTGAATAACATTTACTTAGGCTATTAACAAATTAACAGATTTGGAAGGGACATTATAGGTCTTCTAGTCCAACCCCTCGGCCAAGCAGGAGACCCTACATCATTTCTGACAGATGGCAGTCCAGTCTCTTCTTGAAGTGATGAAGCTCCCACAACTTCTGAAAGCAATTTCTGTTCCAGTGGTTGATTGTTCTCACTGTCAGAAAATTTCTCCTTGTTTCCAGGTTGAATCTCTCCTTGTTCAGTTTCCATCTATTATTCCTTGTCTGGCCTTCAGGTGCTTTAGAAAATAGCTTGACCCCCTCCTCTCTCTGGAAGCCCCTTGTCATATGATGGCCATAGTTAGAATTTGATTGGACCTGTACTTCTGACATAGAGAGTTGTATGAGGTTCTGGAAACCAGCAGATCTAAGGAACAAAGCTACTGACAAAAGGTTTCTGTTCAATGGGAAATCAGCTGGTCCTTGATTTACAACAGTTCATTTAGTGACCATTTAAAAAAAACATGATTTGTGATCATTTTCCACACTCATGTCCTTTGCAGCATCTCCATAGTCACATAATCAAAATTCGAATGCTTGGCAACAGACATGTATTTATGCCTGTGGCAGTGTCCCAAGATTATGGGATCACCTTTTGCGACCTTCTGACATGCAGTCAATGGGTCACTTAACAACTGTGTTACTAACTTCACTAGTTATTGGCTTAACAACTGTGACAAGAAAAGTCATAAAAAGGGGCAAAATTCACTTAACTATTATGTCACTTAGCAACAGAAATTTTGGGCTCAGGCTCAGTTCTGATCATAAGTCAAGGACTATCTGTATAGCCACCCAAACAGGGTTGGGCTGCTACTAGTTTACTCTGGTTTGAACGAACCGGTAGCTAATGTTTTAATTTTTCATTATCCACTTAGCGAACAGGTAAATCCCACCTCTGGCTGGCCCTGCCCACTCCACCCCTCCCAGGAGTTCCCATGTGGCCCATTTTGGATGTCAAGTAAGTACAGGGCCTGCACAGAGTCTGTGGAGGTTGAAAAATGGGACCCCCTGAAGTTCTGGAAGGCCAGAAAGAGGCCCGTTTCCTGCCTCTGAAGGGCCTCTGGAGCCCAGGGAGGCCATTTTTACCCTCCTGGAGGCTCAAAGAAAGCCTCCAGAGCCCGGGGAGGGTGAAAACAGCCCCCCCCGTCATGGTGCAGGAGGCCAACTAGGTCATGCCCACCATGGCCACGCCCACCCAGCAACCAGGTAGAGAAGGGGTCACCAACCCTCTGGACCTCAGGGACCACCAAATTCATAATTTTAAATCCCACAGACCAGAGACCCTGGGAAAATCCCCCAAAAAGTCTGCAGGAA
Source organism: Hydrophis major (assembly GCA_033807585.1). Lineage (NCBI taxonomy): Eukaryota > Metazoa > Chordata > Lepidosauria > Squamata > Elapidae > Hydrophis > Hydrophis major. Next base: position 8,948,643 of record CM066335.1, on the reverse strand, counting down.
AATTCCCCACCCTGTTTTTCTACGGATCGATCATTCTTTACTTGGGATCGCAGGATACCGTTTCCAGCTCCATTCTCAGGGGGAGAGAGAAAGAGAGAGACTTTTGGCTCCATGCAAGGAAAGCAGCAGAAGCAGCAGAAGTCTTTCTTTCTCTCCCCCAAACTCCACCTGAAATGAGTCTTAGTGGCGCAGCCTCTTGGAGCAGGAAGCCTTGCAGGGTCCCAAAGACTCATTTCTGGCAGAGTTTGGGGGAGAGAAAAAAAGACTTCTGCTGCTTTCCTTGCGTGCATCCAAAAGCAGAAGAAGAAAGAAGTGGAAAGAAGCATCCCAGTGGCCAGGCGAGGTGCGTGGGACGAGTGGGGCAAGTTCTCCCCATCCGCCCTTTCCCCTCTCCCCTCACTACCTCGTGTTGTTTGCAATGCAAGCAATGCAAGCCTTGTGTTCCCACGGGCCATGTGGGTGGTTCAGCCTTGTGCTCCCGCACAGCTTGGATTCATTGCTTTGCGGGGTGCTTTGGAGGTGACATTTCTCTGCGCACCAGCAAGATTTTCTCGTGGACCACCAATGGTCCCTGGCTATTGGTTGGCGACCACCAACCAATGGTAGAGAACTGGTTTCTTAAATTTTTGAAGCCCACCCCTGCCGCCAAAAGCTGTATAGCTTTTGAAGGAACAGTTATTTGCTGTTCCTTTTTTCTTTCTTTGATTTTTAAGGCTGCCCGCTCATCAGGCCACTGAGAATGTCTTACTCTCAATTGAAAACATCGAAGTGCAAAAATAACAAAGCCATAGAAAACATATTGTGCCAAGGACAATTAAGTCCAAGTACACACTTAAGCAGGCTTATTCATATTGGGATATTGTTTTCTAAAGGATTCTTTTTTTTTTTTTTTTGCTTCACTCATCATCATTTGACTGTTGAGAGAGAATGAAATCAGATGTAACTGAGCTTACTGCAGAGTCAGAAATCATGAATCAAATCAACATTGAACCCATTTGTAGACAATTTCACTTACTGTAACTTACTCATACCCTGGATTTTTCAGGAGCTGAACAAAAACTTTACTATGGATAGGTTAGTTTTACCACCCTGAATTATAATTGTCATTTTGAACTGTAGAATCATTCTTATAGCTCAGCTTTATCCTGGAATTAGACTGTTGGGAATTTTGATATTTCATTCAGCTGCACAGTGACTGTGAATAAGCCAACCCTTAGCCAGTAGTTCTTAAAAATTGTACGAATCAGTGATGCACATGAATTACAAGAAGGTGTTAGGATGACGTCAGTGATCTTCTGCAACAGGATATATTTTCTGGTGGACTATTAATTAGTTCCAGTGGCAGAAAATGAATTCCAGTTGAAGAGACATATTTCATACATCTTTCTTTCTGTCTGCTGCTGTTTATTATCACACATTTTTATTTTTGCTGATGTCACTTCCTTGATTATTGTGTGCAGCTGAGTTACACTTCTGCTCTGCTTTGCTAACCTATATTTGGTTAGTTCTAATAATTAAGCATTCTAATTATTAACTAATTATTAGTTCTAATAATTAAGCATTAATTTTAATCATTCTAAGCTGAATAGGAGATATGAAATACAGAGGGGGTGTTCAGCAGGTTCTGACCAGTTCTGGAGAACCAGTAGCGGAAATTTTGAGTAGTTCAGAGAACTGGCAAATCCCATCACTAACTGGCCCTGCCCCCATTTATTCTCTGCCTCCCAAGTCCCAGCTGATTGGCTGAGTCTTCTTTTGTTGCCCTGCACAGGAGAACAGAGCTGGAAAGCAGGTTAGTGGGATGGGGAGGAAATGGGGATTTTGCAGTATCCTTCCCCTGCCATGCCCATCAAGCCACGGCCACAAAACTGATAGTAAAATTTTTTGAATCCCACCACTGATGAAATAGTTAACTGATTAATTGTTTTCAAGGAAATATTATTGAATTGAGTGAGGCTTGCTTCTAGATCAGTTGGTTTTGATGGAGTGTTTGAGATATTGAGGAAAAGATTGGGGTACAGTGGCACCACTTGATGTGTTAGAGAATTATCAGTTTCTCTTTGTACCCTGATTTCATTTGAGATATTCTGCTGCACTCACAAATTATTGTATTCTTGCTAGGGGCAATTCTCTCTGTGTGTACATGTGCAAGTATCAATGTCTTTCTTTTTCCATGCCACCATTATTTATACCCATTTGTTGGTGTGCTGCTGTTCATTTTCTTTGAGAGCCCCCAAGGTATAGTAACACTGGTGCCATAATTGAGGAATAAATGAAAAGGCATTACAGCAGTTTTTAGTTTACAGTGTTATAAGGCAGGGTGTGATGCAAATAATTAAAAAAGGAATAATACCATAAAAATTTTCATGCAACAAATCAGAGGAAGTTGGTTCTTCTTCTTCTTCTTCTTCTTCTTCTTCTTCTTCTTCTTCTTCTTCTTCTTCTTCTTCTTCTTCTTCTTCTTCTTCTTCTTCCTCTTCCTCTTCCTCTTCCTCTTCCTCTTCCTCTTCCTCTTCTTCTTCTTCTTCTTCTTCTTCTTCTTCTTCTTCTTCCTCTTCTTCTTCCTCTTCTTCTTCCTCCTCTTCTTCCTCTTCTTCTCCTTCTTCCTCTTCCTCCTCCTCTTCCTCTTCCTCCTCTTCTTCTTTTTCTTCCTCTTCTTCTTCCTCCTCCTCCTTCTCCCCCTCTTCCTCCCCCTCTTCTCCTCCTCCTCCTCTTCCTTTTCCTCCATTACATTTTTATGCAGTCCATCTCACTATCTTCCTCCTCCCACCCTTCCTCCTTCCCTTCCTCCTCTCTCCATTGAAATTGTTGTAGCTTTTTGCATGAAGGATTTCCCTGGTAGAGTTTATAGATGCAAAATCCATTAGATGGTTCTTGGTCTCTCTTTTAGAGTCCACATTCATGGTTTGATTTTCATTTGCCTTATTCATTACCTTTCTAAGGCCTCTCTGAGCAATAATTGCTTTTAATGGGTCTGAAGTGCAGATCATTGTTATTAAAAGCTCTTTAGAACATCTGACCTAATAATGACATTCCCTCTGATTTGTGTAAGCTTTTAAAAGAATTCATCAGGCCTTGTTCCTCATCCAGTTCTTTAGAATAATCTGAACTCCTTATTGCCCTAATGAGCTAGCAATGATGCAATATTGTCAGTATAGTTGGCTCTGCAGTTGGAAGGAGGAAAATAATTCACTCATGTTTGATCAGGCATATTATCATTTTTGCTTCCATCAGACATTGTGTTTCTTCCTCTCTTGTATTTTGGGGACAAGGCCCAAAGGAGACCACTGGATTTCCTTGTTTTTTTGTTTCTGAAGACTTCAACGACCCTCTAAAACAGGGGTGTCCAACCTTGGCAACTTTAAGACTTGTGTACTTCAACTCCCAGAATTCCTCAGCCAGTGAAGTCTTAAAGTTGCCAAGGTTGGAGACCCCTGCTCTAAAAGGATGCAAGGAATATAAATCCTTCCATTCCCCACTATCCTGTCAGAGCGGAAGAAGCTTCTTGGATGAGAAGTGAAACGCCTTCAAAAGAAAAAAAAACCCAAAAAGTCCAGCTGCATCCTGAAAAAAGCACCTTTGAGACCACCATGGCCTGGTGGTCTCAAAGAGAATCTCTACAGACTTGGGGATAAGACAATATATTTTATCTTCAATGCTAGATGTTCATTGCCATCATCCTTAAAAATTATTAATGGGAATAAATGTGAAATCTGCTCAGAAAATTATTCAGTCTTGCAAGTGTCTAGAGCAATGAACTGATTTAAGATGGAATAATTATTTTATTGCCCTGTTGAATAAGTAGCCTTTTTCAAATCTAAATGACAATGCATATCTTTCATTAAGGAAATTTGGTCTTCTTTTTCCTCCTCTTTTTCCTCCTCTTTTTCCTCCTCTTTTTCCTCCTCCTCCTCCTCCTCCTCTTCCTCTTCCTCCTCCTCCTCCTCCCAATCATGTTGGATTTGGCATTTTTATTCACCTATTAAGTCCTTCCCAAGGCAGGTGTTGTTTGATGGTGTTAAAGGTATTATTGCAGGATGTAAGTTGTCCCAAATAAAGCTGCCTTTTGCAGTTGACTGGTGGTGATTTTGTCAATGCCAGTGGTGTTCAAATGGTGTTCTGATTGTTTTGGGATTGTATCCAAGGCACCTATTATTATCAGTACTGTCTTTGCTACCGTACAATCATCCTACTTCTATTTGCAGGTCTTTGCATTTTCTTATCTTCTCCAGGTCTTCTGTTGATTAATATTATGCCACCTTGTTTATATCATTCATCCTTAATTAAAGCAGAAGCAACTATTAGTAAAATCAAAATCTACAAAACTGAAAGTCTGATGTCACAATCAAAGCCCCAGTCTTTTTGTACATGCTTGTGAAACAAGTACAAATTGGTTGTAACATCCATGGCCACCATTTCACAGAAGTTTTCCACCATTGCCAGATGGTCTCTGATTTGAAGTCACACATTAGTGTATAAGAAAATTTGTGAATCATTATAGTTAATTCCTTTATCTTCTTCTAGAGCATGATGCTGTCTTAGGTAGGACAAGAAGACATTGTTTAAACTCTTCACTGTGTCTCTTGTTTTAGTTATTCTCTACATTGTATTTTAAAGTCCATGAGCAAACTGGAATTATTTTTTTGTTCTGATATTTCTTAAAGTAAGACTCTTTGGTTTGTTTGTTTGTCTAGATCAGGGCTGTACTGGCTGAGGAATTCTGGGAGTTGAAGTCCACAAGTCTTAAAGTTACCAAGGTTGGACACCCCTGGTCTAGATGATTCCCTTTGTGAAACTACATTAATGACTCAAGTGATTATTTCAGATAATTAATTGATGTTAATTACTCCAAGATACGAATCATATTCTCAGCAGAAAGAAAAGCTAAATCAGAGCTTAAGAGAGAAGCAGAGTCCCCTTCTATTAAAATTTTCTCCGTCAGTTGAGAAATACGAGAAGCAGCTGGGCTCTTCACTCTGTTTTTTATTATCATTACTCCCATCTTTCATGTCCTAATTCTCCCAGAATATCCCCAAACCTAATAATACTTGATACACTTTTTAGAAATCTGTTGGTATTTCTAGATTTTCTTAAATCTTAGGCCAGGTTCACCAGTAAGGTTGCTCACATGTTTTGTGCTTCAGTTCAGTTCAACCCTGAGCTACAAATATTATTTTCTGTTGGGATTAGGTTCATATTAGGCTGAAGGAACCAAGGACAATACAACTAGGGGATAGTTTCTTTATTGCTTATAGGCAGAAATTTTGCCAGACTAAGACAACAATCTGTATAACTATTAGATATACCTGGTAAATATCTAGGGATATTTTCTGCACACCAGAGATTCCAAGTTTCACTGCCTCTCTGCTTTTTGTGAAAGGGCCCCTCCTTCCTCCAGGAATTCTGGATTAGAGTCTGCCACAGTTCACTGTTGTTGTTGGTTGCATCAGGGGCACGATTCAACTGGTGTAACAACCAGTTTGCTTTACATGCACACAGAGCGTTTGCTATTGACCTCCTCCAGCAATTCCTGTGTGTTCAACAGCTGACACGTGGCAATCCGCTATGCCGCACGAATCACCTGAGCTTGAAAACCAGGATATAAAGCACAGACTAGAGCCAAGGCAGGCAGGTAGGCCCAACAGCTGATTGTTGGAGCGAACTGGTTCACTCACAGCTGATCCTTGGAGCTACTGGATCACCTGAACTGGGCCAAACTGATAGAATCCTACCCCTGGGTTACATGGTGTACATACTATTAATAAGAGAACAAAACAACACACATACATGCAAACCACCATTTCAGGTTCTAATTTGAGTTAGTGGTGTTGGTTCCCCTTCAGATAGTGTTTAACTTACAACCATTCATTTAGTGATCATTGGAGTTACCACAGCACTGAAAAAGTCACTTATGACTATTTTTCCACACATCCAATCATTGCAAAATCCCCATGGTCACATGAACAATTTGACATTTGGCAATATTTATGATGGTTGCAGTGTTCTGGGATCATATGATCATGTTTGCAATCTTCTGACAAGCAAAGTCCATGAGAAGCCGGAGTCACTCAATAACCATGCTACTAGCTTAACAACTGCAGTGCTTCACTTAACAGCTGTGAGAAGAAAGGTCATAAAATGGAGCAAAACTCACTTAACAACCATCTCACTTAGCAACAGAACATTTTGGGTCAATTGTGGTTGTAAGTCAAGGACTACCTGTATTTTCAAGTAAATCTAGGCTGCTAAACAACAGTTTTGGTAGTTTTGATCTGCAACAATAGATTAATGCCATCTGTGCTAAAATACCAAAGATCCGTATTCTGTTGCCATTTATCCTGTTAAAAATATTCCTTGCACTTAAGTGCCATCCTAACAATCCTCCTTGGATTTGCATTCACTGCTTAGAAAGTATCAGTATTGTTTTTCCTTCTAGCATTTCAGTTTGCACAATTTTTTCATTGCAGTAGAATGAATGCGGTATAACTTCCTGCATTTGTTGGCATGTAATGATTGGCAGAATCTTGCGTGGTTATATTGTTGTGACTGGGAAAGTCTGGGAAATGAAGTATACCACATTTGGCAATGACAGGATTGGGACAGTTCTTTAAATATATGGGTGCATTTGAAATTGTCAATATGATTCTCAATGGAGAGAAATGGGTCTTTTCCATTCTGGTGACATACTGATCACCAGAATAGTACTAAGATAGGTACAGAATGGTACACCAGATAGGTACTAATTGTTTCTGAAATCCTTACTCACTGGTTTCATATGTATATCCCTTAAGTTGTGTAGTTTAAGGAAATGGAAACATTGTTGATGTATTCTGGGTTCTTACTGGTCTTAGCTGACTGACTAACCAGGTCAGGATGGGCAAGTTGTAGAGGTAATAAATTTCTCCTTGCTCAAAAGTGTTTTGCAAAACCATTCCAAAAAATTTAGGCATCTTTATAAGCAACTAAACAGTTAACATGTTCAATCTTATGTATTCCTCATTATTTTTGAAATGTTTCATTCTGAAACAAAAAGGAACATATTGTGGTGGCCCCCCTCAAAATACAGTTGAATAAAAATAATTGTTTAGATCCAAAGTGCAATCAAATTCCTGGTCTACTCTTAGGTTGACAAGCTTAGAATTGTTCAGTGGTTTGTTTTTTTTCCTGTGACAATCTATGAAAGTAAAAATTGGAAGAAATAGACTGGAATGAGTGATTGACACCTTTGAACTCTGAGGTTGGAAAAGATTTTTAAGGGTGCTACATCAACCAGGGGAAACAAACAAATCAGTCTGGATTTCTCACTCAAAGCATTAAGGACCAAGCTTTGACTATTGTGCTTTGAACATATCCTATCTACAGAGACTGAGATCATTTGAAAAATTCATAGTACTTGGAAAAATTGAAGGAAAAAGAGACGAGCCAAGAGCAAGATGGATGGATTTGATTATGACAGCAATGAATGCACCACTGAGAGACCTAAAAGGCCAAGCTGAACAGAAATCATTCTAGGGACAGTCTATCCATATACTTGGCTAAGAGTCATCATCAACTTAATGGCACTGAGTCAATGAATCATTCTGTGCCACACATTAAAAGAAATAGGAGAAATAAGAAAAGAGCAAGAAAAAAATGAATCAGCTTAGGAACAAAACAAATTATTAAGATTGCTGGACAATTAATCATCTGACAGAGATAGCTATTGCGAGAGATTTGGCAATCTTCTGAAAGTTATTAGCTAATCTGTCAGTGAAAAGGAAGTAGGTGATTTCCTTGTCTCATCTTGTATAGCTATGACTCAGAAGAAGAGTTGCTCCTGTTGTTCTTGGATTGAAGTATTTTGAAATCTTCCCAAAAGGAAGGATGCTAAAATGTATCAGATGAGGATAAAGGTTGTTTGGGGACAGGCACAATGGATGCGTGGAATGTGGAATGTCATAGTACTGAAATCTTGCAATAGATTCATGCTATACCATGGAATATATATCCTGCTTACTACCATTGAGAGGGGTCTGTTATTTCAAAAAAGCCATTTAAAATGTGGAAGAGATTTCTCAATGTTTCTGGTTTCTTATATCTGTAGAAATACTACTTAGTCAAAGGAAAATTATTAAAATAAATCATGTGATAGTATTATATCCACTTATAAGATTGTTGATACAGTAGTTAAAAGTATGTAAAATGTTGGAATAACTAAAGCATTAGGATTTATGAAATGTTACTTTGAGCTATAGCATGTGATCAACAGTATTAAGTATCTGGGGGTGAAGATAACTTAACAGCCTGAACTGGTTTCTCCACATATCATCCTTAGTGAAGCGTACAAACCAGCATCTCCCTTTCCTGTGTTGGATGAGGACAGCACATTTTTCTCCTTCTATCGTGGCCACTTTTTACAGAGGCACAATTGAGAGTGCTTTAACAAACTCCATCACTGTTTGGTTTGGTGGTTGCAGTGCCTCAGATAGAAAGTCCCTACAGAGAGTGGTAAGGACAATCGAGAAGATTATAGGAAGCTCGCTTCCTGTCATTCAGAATGTTGCTTATAAGCACTATGAGCTTAAAGCTCAAAAGCATTGTTAGAGACCCAACACACCCACTTCATGGTCTGTTTCTGTTGCTCCCCTCTGGGAGGAGGTTTCAAAGCTTTTCCTAGCAGGAAATCTAGCAGATTCTGTAACAGCTTTGTACCCTATGCCTCCATCTGGCAAACTCGCAAGATTTGTTTCTCTCACTATGTACACGTATACATCTAAACTAAACTGTGTTGTCTCTTCGTGTCATATAAGTGGGTAAATGCATAATTATTTATTTATTTATGTTCATGTAGTATATATTGGAGGTGGTGACCCTTTGAGAGTTGAATGCAACAAAATTTCATTTTAATGTATGCTGGTTAGTGTACATTCAAAGTGACAATAGAGTTATTCAAAGTCTAAGTCTGCAATGAACATCAGTGGTTATTTGAGAAGGTAGGAGGTGGGGTATCATCATTAACAAAATAAAATCAAAATTGGCTCTCCCTCTGAATATCTCATCAGCACCCCAAGATGGAATGTACCAATCAGAAGCAGATTTTGTTTGAAGTGGACAGTTTTCCATCTGCTTGGATTTCCAATTGCATAAAACTTTATTGATCAGAACAAAACCATTAAGTTGTAAATAGGAATGTATTGATACCAAGTGTAGAACTTGCACTACTACCAAGGTCAATGTGAAGAGTAACTCTTGCTCATCAAGTGAGTGATTGCATTTTTCACCAGCTGTAGTTTTGTAGTCTTCAAAGGCAGGCCTGAATATAATACATTGCAGTAATCTAAACAGAAAGTGTCAAGTATCAAATGAGTATCACTATCATGAATCAGACTATTCTGTTTGATAAAGGAGTAGACCCATTTTGAGCTTAAAACAGTTGTCCTGTTGTGTTGTTGAAAAGCTATATGGTACATCTTTTTAAAAAAATAAAGTGATAGAGAAGTAAAACTATCATAATGTTTCTGAATCCTTTGATGGAGTGTTGCTGGTCTTCTCATCCCATGGAAATACAACTCAAATATACAAATGTTGTCACTTTCTGTAAAACAAGCACAGCTAGTTTCATCTGATAAATGTTGGAAGGTATGTTAGCATATGCCCCATAGAATAAAATCTGGGATTGTCTGCCAAGTAAGATGAAGTCTGCTTTGACAGCTCTGTTAATGCTGAGAGAACAGCTGAATAAAAGTTGTAGAATGGAATTATAGGTGGCTTTTAAAATATCCTACTTTAAAAAACATCAATAACCATCTGCTGTTGACAGATGTACTACCTCCTGTAGTAGAATTCTGATTTTTTTTCTTTTCCAGATAAAATGCCATTTTTGTTCCATTTTGTGCTTCTAAAGGCTGGACTTTGTGGTTGTTTTTGTTGATTCCATAGCATATCTGTTGCAAAGATTGAAAATTAACAATGGCTGTGCAACTGCAAGTTAATTGCCAGATTAAAAATAATTTAATTAAATCTTGGATGATAATAATACCCAGTACATATTCTCGGTGGCCTATAATGCAAGAGTATGGTTTTGAAATTTTTTACATGGTTATATTGTGAGGGTTTCTGAAACAAGCAAAGAACAGATACATAAAATTTATATTACTATTCCCCAGTAAATTGGGGAAAAGTTACACATGGTCTTTGTTTTACACCAGAGGTCTCCAAACTTGGCAATGTTAAGACTTGTGGACTTCAACTCCCATAATTCCTCAGCCAACTACGCTGAGGAAAAGTCTTAAAATTGCCAAGTTTGGGAACCCCTGTTTTACAAAATGGAGAGGAACAATTATCCTATATTATGGTGGACAACTTCATGGCTTGGTTTATATAACATGGTTACTGCAGTACCCAGCTTAACCATGTTACATAAACCAGTTGGGATCTTGTCTAAATCAGCGTTTCTGCATTTGCACAAATATTGCATAATACAGAAAACCTTAAGTAACTGAGTAAGCTAAATATTCACAAAGTGCAAGATTAAAACTAACTAGATTTTGCATGTTGTGTGAATCCAGCTGCTGGGTCTTTAAATGACCCTAGTGAAGCATACTGTATGAATCTCTGGTGAAGTTTATTTGTTTATTAGACTTGGCCACTGCCCATCTGTCAACTGGTAAAGTTTGGCTTGAGTCTCATGATTTAATTAGGACAATCACCGGAATCCTGACACCATCTTGCCTAGAGGTGATTCTGGGCAACTTACAATTACTAAAAGCTAATACAACTTTGGACCAATAAATACTTACGATAATAGCAATAATTTACAATTAAACGGAGGAGTGAAGGAGCAGGAGAAACATGGAATGGGGAGGGGAGTTGGGATTTGTCTTAATCTATCAGCCACCCCTATTGGGGTCCCATACTAATTGGTGGAGCTAGGTCTTTTAAGCCCTTGCAGAAGGTCAAAAGGTGGGTCTGGATCTCACCTCAGGGGGCACGGTTGAAAATCTTGATGGGAGAAAAATATTGAAGGATCTTCAAAGGTCAAGGCATCTTTTAGCTCTTTGCTCTTGATAGTATTTGGATACGGTCTACAAGGAAAAGATAACAAGGGCTTTCAGCAGATCAAGTGAATGAGCAGTGGCCTCTAACTCTTCAAATGGGACATTGGACCTTTTTCCTCTAGCAATCTGAATAGGAGACAATCAAGTCAAAGAACAAATATTCCCGAGGTCTCATTAAAAATATCTGCTTGAAGAAAGATTAAAGTCACAATGCAAAAAAATCCAAAGAGGGCTTTACTTTCAAATGAGACACCAGTATATAAAAAATGTGTAATGACAAAATCTGCTTGCATTTTCTCATGCTGTTGTGATGGAGAGAGCCATAAGTCCTCGGACTCTCACATTACCTGCCTCTTTGAGATTTTTCAAAGCACATAATGTTTGGCCCAAAGTAGATGTTGTGATGGAAATGAAGAATTATAGTTGCACTCCATAAGACCAAGGTGAACCCTGCTGATATGTGAGATTTGGTGAATAGAACTAAAATACTTTACCTTTCTTCTGCCTTTTTCTTCTCTCCCCTGCTGAATTCCAGGTTTGTAGACTGGCAGAGGAGAGATAATTAAAAGACCACGAATGGCAAAAAACAACAACCCAAAACAATTTTAAAGGGCATTTCTAGTAGAGAATTTAGCACTAAGTTTGAATATCCCTCTCTTGTACATTGATCCTATATCAACTTTGCCTTTCTTTTCTTTTTTTTTTAAATAAATTTTATTGATTTTACAATTAAAATAGACCAACAACACATACATAAATGTAAGAGAGAAAAAGAAAAGAAGAAGAAAATAGAAAGAAAAAGATAAAAAACAATTAAAAACAATTTGCCTTTCAAGTCATTAGCTCCACACACATTAGCCTCCGGGCCCACTAAATGTGTTAGACTTCAGCTCCTGGTCATGATGGGAATCCTGTTGACACCTAATATATCTGAAAGACATTGAGATAGAAAAGGTTATTTTGTCACCCTTAATGGAGGCAATTTCTAGGGGAAAAATCAGTGGGAAGTATTGTAAAATCATCATTGAAATGGTTAGGCAGCTGATACGTGAATTACATTATTGATATTCTGTGATTAAAAGATGGAGAAGCAAATGTGGTGAAAAGTAGAGAAGATAATGTCCAGTATTTCCTGAATTGATCAACCAGTCTAGAAACAGATATCAACTCAAAGATGATGTGTGTTCTGACTCAGGCTTTGTCAAACATAATTAATATCAAACTTGTTTTAAAAGCAAAACTTATTTTATTGCAATTCTGGGAATTGCCTTCATTCCCAGACAGAACTAATCTTAAACAGTTCCCCAAGATAAGCACACACTTTTCAGTGCTGTGGAATGCTGCCAAAAACAAAAGTATCCAATTAATTATAACAGGAACCACCAAAGTACCAGAAAAAACCAACCAGAATATACAGAGCTTCAAGGAGGACTCAAAATCTATCGAACTACTTTGCTTCCTGCAAAGGTTTTGTCATCGAGGTCTGATTTTTATCCCTTATTGGGGGGGGGGGGCAGTCACCTCCCAGCCTTACCCCTGAGTTGTCCCTTTTGTTTCAGCTGCTCTCACCTTCTCTAGCAGCTCTGTGCATATGTGCACTGGGAATAGGCTCCCTTTGTTCCTCAGCCTCGCTGCTACCAGACTCTGGAGGCTCCAAAGGCAGCACCCCACTCCAAGATGGCCCCGGCCCCATCCCTGCATTGGACACAGGACCCTTGTCCGAGTCCTCTCCAGACTCCTTGACTGGTCCCCTTTCTTCCTCACTTCTGATTCCGCTGCCGTCTGCACCGGCTGCTGGCAAACCACAACAATGTGTTTCCTGCTTAAGTGAGCTATAACCCAGGGACGTTAGAATCCAGTATGTTTTACCATAACCTGTAAATGTAATAAAGGTGCTTTGATTATTTGTCAGTCTGGGGTTCAGAGATGGGAACTTGAAAGCCCTCATTTTGTAACTTGGCAACGCAACGGCATGTTCTGCCATGATCTACTGCTGACTCTGAAGTGACAATTTGTTGGCTCCACCAAGACCATTATTTGCCTCATTAATACCACTGGAACAAATTATTGCTGTGCAACCTTGGAATGTGTAGTAGTAGTGGAAGTGATTGATATAACAAGTTCAGAAAATAATGATCAAATGCACATTCCAGGAGACGAGCTCCTTAGAAGCAATTAAGTGTGATTCCAAAGAGGATTGCTTTCTTTGTAAAATTTCTTTGTAAAGTGCCTGATTGAATTTTATACATCATTTTTGTGATTGTTCATTATTTGTTCATTATTTGTGTACAGTAATAATTGAGGAAAAATAGTTGAAGGGGAAGCAGTTGGACGTGAGAACTGCTTAAAAAGAGGAAAATATAGAAATACTAATGTTATCCAGATGTTTTGCAGTTCAGCAGTATCAGCTCCAACCAAGAGTACCCAGAACAGAAGATTATGGGAATTGTGTTCCAAAATAATTGGATATATCTAGTTCATCATTTATTTATTTTACTAGATTTATGTGCCACTCTTCTCATCCAGAGGTGTCTCTCGACATTATTGTCAAATGCCACACAATAAGTAAGCAAATTCCACACAGCACATAGGCAAAAACTACACAGATTTCAGTAATATATCTTTAATACAAATTTTTAGGATAAATACATAATCTTGAAATTTATTTGTGGAATTTGTGATTTTTATTTAGAATGAGCCAGCTAAGTCAGAGATTTCTTGAATTTTAAAGTACTTTAGAATCATAGGGTTGAAAGGGATTTTGGTGGCTTCTAGTCCCTCCCTGCTCAAAAAAAGATCTCGTACCGTGCTGGATAAATGATTGTCTAGTCTTTTCTTTAAAACCTTCAGTGATATAGAATAGAATAGAACAGCACAGCACAGCACAGCACAGCGTAGCATAGAATTCTTTATTGGCCAAGTGTGATTGGACAGACAAGGAATTTGTCTTTGGTGCATATGCTCTCAGTGTACATAAAGGAAATTAAAATACATTTATCAAGAATCATAAGATACAACACTTAGTCATAGGTTACTAATAACCAATTGAATCATACTAGGAAACAAATAAAAATTGTATAGTCATAATTGGGAAGAGGTAAGTCATAATTGGGAAGAGGTAAGTACTAGGAAGGATGAGAAGAATAATAGCAATACAGTCTTAGTAAATAATTTGACAGTGTTGTGGGAACTACTTGTTTTGCAGAGTGATGGCATTTGGGAAAAAACTGTCCTTGTGTCTAGTTGTTCTGGTGTGCAGTGCCCTATAGCATTGTTTTGAGGGTAGAAGTTGAAACAATTTATGTCCAGGATGTGAGGGGTCTGTAGATATTTTCACAGCCCTCTCTTTGACTCGTGTAATATACAGGTCCTCAATGGAAGGCAGGTGGGTAGCCATTGTTTTTTCTGCAGTCCTAGTTACTCTTTGAAGTCTGTGTCTGTCCTGTTGGGTTGCAGAACCAAACCAGACAGTTATAGAGGTGCAGATGACAGACTCAATAATTCCTCTGTAGAACTGGATCAGCAGCTCCTTGGGCAGTTTGAGTTTTCTGACTTGGCGCAGAAAGCACATTCTTTGTTGTGCTTTTTTGGTGACATTTTTGATGTTAGGTGTCCATTTTAAGACTTGAGATATGATAGAAACTAGAAACTTGAAGATCTCTACTGTACCATGCTGTATTGTACTGTACCATGCTGGATAAATGGCTGTCTAGTCTTTTTTTGAAAACCTCCAGCAATGTATCACCCACAACTCTGGGAGAGAAGCCCTGGCAGATTAATTGTTCACACTGACAGGAAATTTCTCCTTAGTTCCAACTTGGATCTCTCTTTAATGAGCTTCCACTTCTTACTGCTTGTCCTGTGCTCAGGTGCTATGCAGAATAAGCCAACCCTCTCCTCTCTGTGAGAGCCTCTCAAGTATTGGAAGACTGCTATAATGTTCTCCATAGAGCTGCTGCGAGCATCCAGAGTGGGAGGTGCTCCAGTCTCCGCTCTTACAGGCTGGGCTATAATTGAGGAACGCTCCTCCTCCTCCATGTGACTCCTCCATGCGTTCCCCAGTTTTAGCTCAGCCTCGCAGAGAAAGGCAGCTCTAGCATTTTCCCCTTGGCCGATCCAGGATTTTTCTCTTTAAATTTCAGGTTTGATCTTTCCTTGTTTTTTCCTCCTTGGTCCCTGCGCATTTGGCTTGTCTTAAATTAGCGAAGGGAGCGAATTTTTGCCCCTCAGGGGGGAGATAGGGGTTTTTTAGAGCCTTTTGCTCCCCCCCTCTGGTGCCTGCCATTCCTTAGGCCATTCTGCCCTTAAGCAGTGGCTTGGATTTGCGCACTTAATAGCGCTCTGTTGTGCCTTCCCCCCACGAACGCAATAGAGAGAGGGCGAACTCTTCTCTCTTAGGCCCCTCGTTCTGCCTGCATTTCGGCAGCTTTTGTTATTGTTGAGGGGCTTTCCTTCTCTCTGAGCCTCGCGCTGGTTCTGGTGGCCATTTTGGGTGCACTTTTTGGCCGGCCACCATTTTGTTTAGTCTTCAGTTTGCTGGATGATTCGGGAGGCTTTTAACAGGGCTGGCAGGCCTGTTTGGAGTTTTCATTTTTGAAGGGGTATTGTGGTTCCGTACCCTGTTGCCCCGTTGATTTCTCTGTTGGTTGGTTCCCGCAGCTCACTCAGAGGGAAGGAGAGGCACCTACTTCCCATGTTGCTTGGGAGGCTGTCTCAGGAGGCCAATTTTTACCTAATTTTTTCCTATTTGTCTTTTTTCTGCCCTTTTTTGTTGATTGTTATCTGGCCTCAGTGTTCATTCAGTCTATTGGCCTTTTGGATATTCCTTCTATTAGCATACTCTGCAGCTTAGTTAGGCTCTTTTTGGCTTTGCCTCTTATGTTAATTCGAAAAATAAATAAATAAATAAATGAATGAATAAATAAATAAAAAGAATAAAATAAATAAAATAAAATAAAATAAAATAAAATAAAATAAATAAAATAAAATAAAATAAAATAAAATAAAATAAAATAAAATAAAATAAAATAAAATAAAATAAAATAAAATAAAATAAAATAATAAAATAAAATAAAATAAAATAAAATAAAATAAAATAAAATAAAATAAAATAATTTAAATTGGACATATATATTATGATACAACCAAAAAGAATTTTTTTTTACCAAAAGGGGGACGATAGGATATCCGGCCCACATTTTAGGCCGTACACCTAGGTGTGCCAACCGCCTCTTTATTTAATATTGCTCTGTACCTGGCATTTTATTATGGCAGAAGACAATCCCAGAGGTCCTTCCTTGAAGGCTAAGTTGGAGATGCACCATTTGCGCAAAAGGGCCAAGGACTCAGGAGCCACCAGTTTGCATCCTCCGGTGATACACAGGTATACAACTGGGGACTTTAACAGGGTTCTCACAGCACTGTCTAAACCGCCTTTTGAACCCCTAAGAGGGGCATCACTTCAATTCCCTACGTTCAAGGTAGTGCTTCTCATACCGGTTTCTTCTGCATGACGGATATCTGAAATAGCAGCTCTGTCCATTAGAAAGGATCTTTGTGATTTTCCTTGCTGATCGGGTGGTCCTGCGATCAGACCCTTCCTCCTGCCCAAGATTACCTTAGCCTTTCGTAGATCATAGGAATTCATTCTTCCTAATTTTTGCCCCAGGCCTTCTCCGAGAGGGAGAGGCAGTGGCATTCCATCAATGTCAAACGTGCGTCACATATTTATATCAGTCACACTTGGTCTATCAGGAAGTCAGAAGCATTGTTCCTGTCATTCCAATCAAAGACGCTGGGTTTCAAAGTATCCCCGTCTACTGTAGGCACTTGGATCGGAACATTCTCCAAGGCCTATCTAACTCAGGCGCTTCCTGTTTCCAGTGGAATAATCGCACATTCTACAGGGAGTGCAGCTACCTTGGCAGCCTGGGTTAACCAGGCTTCGATACGTGATAAACGCCAAGTGGCCACCTGGGCGTCTCCGTCACCTTTTATTCATCATTGTATAATCAACGTGTTTTTGCTTCAGCAGAAGCATCCCTGGCAGACGAGTCCTTCAACAAGTGGCAAGAGAACCAGAGGTTATTCCAACCCAGACGGAGTCCCTCCTGTAGGACAGGCCATGCTTTGGTATGTCCCACTCTGGATGCTCGCAGCAGCTTTATGGAGAATGGGCGTTGGTACTTACCTGATACACCCTTTCTCGTCGAACTGCGTAGAGCATCCAGCCCCACCCTAAATTGTCCGTCTGGTGGGGAGCACTGTTTCGGCCAATAATCAGTTAAGTAGTTGTGAGCTGCTACAAAAGTTTAAAGGAGATAATAGTGTTTATCTTCTCGTCTTCGTAAAACTGGGGAATGCATGGAGGAGTCACGTGGAGGAGGAGGAGTGTTCCTCAATTATAGCTCAGCCTGCAAGAGCGGAGACTGGAGCACCTCCCACTCTGGATGCTCTATGCAGCTCAACGAGAAAGGGCGTATCAGGTAAGTACCAACGCCCATTTCCTCCATTCCTTCTCTTTGATAAACTAGAATACCTAGTTCTTTTGAACAATCCTCATATAGTTTAGTCTCCAGACCTATGGTCACTTGGACTGAATTGCTGTTTATGAGATATGGTGCTGACCTCTCTGAAGGCTCATAGATATCAGTCTTTATGGTGATTATAATGGCTTTCCAAAATTTTAAAGTAGGATTTCCCCCCAAGCTTTATCTGAAGATCCAGAGGACCTTCTCAGTGGAAATAGAGTTCTGCTGCTGAACTGTGACAGTACATGGCCAATTTTGGCTGTGCAGACCACGGCAGTTAGTACTTTATTTTTATGTCTCACTTGAGATCTGTATTTAGATATCTGTTTGAAGCCAACAATAGTTGTTGATTTGAATAGAATTAATCATCTGAACATTCTTAGTATGACCTAGGATTCAGGTTGTCTGTAGTGGATGTGGCAAACTGTTTTGAATGAGTAGGATGTATTGTATCCTTCAACTAATTGCTTGCCAATGTGAGTGCATTTCACTATTGTGTCCATTCACAGACTTTCCTGTGTCTTATCTTTCCTTGAGAGCCTGGGGTCCGGATCCATCCATGGGGTGCTTAGATGTGGCCCACGGGGCTGCTCTGGAAACAGCAAAGAGCCCTGCAGTGCCTCTGCCAGCAAAAACAGAGCTTGGGAGGGGCGCCCGTGGCCCTCCCAAGCTCTGTTTTTGCTGGCAGAGGGTTGCAGGAGGCGGTCAGAGCTGAAAACGGAGCTCGGGAACCCGTTTTTGCTGGCAGTACACTTGAGCTGCCACAGGCGCCCCCAATATGAGTGAAGTTGAGCTGACCATACCCACCCTGGGCCCCCTCAATGTCAAACACAACCCTGATGTGGCCCTCAGTGAAATTGAATTTGATACCCCTGTCTTAAAGGAAAGAACAGCTAGGGTGAAGCTGGGTATGTGTTTTGAATGCCAAATTTCCATGTTGCTACCTTACATTTCTAAGCGGGGTTGGTTGTGCAAAAAGGAAAGAGATAAACTCTGCATGAGCTGTTAGACAATCACAGATATTCAGTGGCAGATGTTTTGATAAGTAATGTGGTACCAAGTAGTTTCCTGTGGTCTAATGATGCCTTAGCCATTGATATGGAAGTATAACTTTTACATCTGGTTTATATGTGAAGACCTATTCACTGATATAATCTGGAAATTAGCTATATGATCACCAACACTGATGCAAGTAGAATCCTGAGGACCATTAAATAATCAATATATTATAGCCTTGTACGTGCTTTAAAGTGTTTTCAGAAGAGCAGTTAGAAGCTATTTTCCTTCTGCTTCTGTTTCTTTTCTGTTCAGTTCTGTTATTTGGTCTGAAAGCATTCGAAGAAAACTGTTACTGTAAGGGAGTAACTTTTAAAATATCTGGTGCATGGAATCTCTTTTTTAATTTGTAAGCTTCTCAGCCATAATATTTCACTTTGAGTATAATAATGTTTACCACAAAAGACACCCACACCAGGAATTGTACCTAAGTTTGTATAAAATGGGCCCAATTTTAAAAACATGGTATGTGTGGAACAATCATCACAGACGGCTCATAAATCAGCTTTATTGCTTATTGCATGTCATGTAACAGTACTACTAAAATGAAAATCCCAGCTCTAAGTTACTGAGGATGGCTAATTTAGGTAAATTGCAAAATTTTTCATAGGGATGTAATTGGTAAACCCCTCTCTATGAGGCCAGTGTGGATAAAAATATATGATTTTTAAACAATAATAAAGAGTTCGTTTTATATGCTAAACTTGTTAAAGCAACACCCTTTTTATTCACAAACAATGCAGGGAAATCAAGCAGTGGCTGCTGTAAGAACAGCACAGTTTCAAGGTTGGAAGAGTTCCAGTATTATTGAAATAGCGCCAGAATACTCCCTGCATTGTCTGAATACCCCATTTCAAACGTGGAGCAACTGTTTTAGACTCAATGTCGGGGTTTTAAAATGTAAAATATATCAAAATACTTAGCACAATCTAAAGAAAGAGCAATTCGGAAGGATGGGAGCTCTCCAGGGTCCTGAAAAGGTTACTTGCTCTTAATGGTTGACACACACATTTTAAGACTCCTGTTATTTTTTCTTCTTCCATCTTGAAGCCAGAACTGAGTTTGGACTGCTTTTGCATGAAGGGTTACCCTCTCCAAAGTAGAATTTATAATGTCAGGCCTTAAAAAACCCCACAGAGATTCTATTTTTAATCTATTACACAGTTTTTGGTTCCTTGTGCCTGAGATCAATCTTACCAGACTAAAGCACAGTAAAGCCAGACTAAAGCACACACTACATAACTACTAGATAAATAGCCAGACTAAAGCACACACTACATAAATACTAGATAAATACTGAGAAGTTTTAGGGAGGATCTCTTTTCAGCCACTTCTCCCCATAAATGACTTAAGGCTAGTCAGTTGTTCTACTCCTCCTTAACCCAGTGTCCAGATTCTACCACAAAATATATATTGACCTTATGTTGTCATTTCTCAATATTATTCTTAAAGGCATCTTTGTTCCAAGGGGGTTATAAGATTCCTTTCTTTCTCTTCCCCATTTCATTCTTGCAACCATCTTATGAAAGAGGTCAGGCTGAAAAGTGGTCCAAGGGATCAAGTAACCTTCATGGCAGAGTTTGAGTGTGAATTTTGGCCTTTGTTCTGAGATGTCTTCCCAGGGATAAAGTAGGAAATTAAGTAATTATGCCAAAGTACTGCTTTTATAGCTATGATCCTGTGACTTTGAAATTGGTGCTCAAAGAGACTGCATGCAGTCATGAAATGCCCTCCCATCTATTGCTAGTGTGTGACTCTCCATTTATGAAACAGTTTATGAGGGTTTGAAGATTTGATTAACTGTAATCTGAAACACAACTTCTGCCTCTTTTAATTTTGGAAGTATGTAAGCCATCTGTTGTTTTGAAGCAAAGAGATTTAGTAATCAACTGTAGCAATAAGAAGGAACTTAAGAAAGGGAATTAATTAAGAAACTTGGTTGGACTTTAGCATCTCCCAGCCATAGTCATGCCATCCAAATAATAACGTAGGACAATTGGTTTCAAAATAATTTTTAATTTAATTAATTATTTTAATTTAACTGTCCCTTTGAATGGAATCTTTAACTTATGGGAAGGAAATTAGGTCTGCAGGCTTTTTGTTTTTTTTACATCTGGAAGTTTTCACAGTCTTTTTTTGCAAAATATGCCTTTCTTTTCTTGTTATTGTTTGGGAATCACATATCAATATATATAGATTTAAAATATATTTTGAGATTTAGCAGTTTTGCTCAACCAAGCTGCATTAAGAAAGTATATTAACTATGACTCAGCTGTTAAAATAAAAATTGGTTAGGTATTATTAATTTGTGTAGGTGTATCTTCTATTTTTTGAGGCTTATGCTCAGAAAAGTTACTAGTTACATTTTGTGTCTTTTTTATTTTTCTACTTGAGTTGCTGACATTTTATGTGGTTAGGATTTACTATCTGGGAGTTCCTAAAAGTTATATCACAGTGCCAAAGCCAATAGAGGCCTTCAAGTTTTCAAAGGTTACTATAAGCCATTTGAAGTATCTTCCCTAAGAAAATTATTAAGTATAACATTATTGAACAAATTCACTTTTACTGTATCTGTAAGCAAAGCGATAATAACTTCCTTACATTTTAGGTTCATGAAGGGTTGGTTTTTTTGCAGGGAAACAAGCATTGGTGGCATATACATCCATTATGGTATTCCATCTTTTTATTATTAAAAAAAAAATCAAGAGAGAGAAAAGAGAAGATTGTAACATGAGCTTCCATTAAAACTACAGTATGTAGACAAAGCCAGCTCATCACAGATAGCCAATGTAGGGAAAATGGCTGTAAGTGTCAGACCTGCCAACACTTAAACCTCTAAATAGAAATGATTCCTAGCTCCATTTATTGAGAAAGGTATAATTTTATTAGCAGTCGAGTGTGTTGCAGTAATGCATAGCTAGAACTGCCAAAATCCCTACATTCAATTTTTCCTCCCTTAACTGCGTCCCATCTCTGACCCCCATGACCAATCAGGTTTAAGAAAGATGTTTACAGAACAGACACTTCAAACATACGTTGGCATGAAGCTGCCTTCTTCTCCCAGATGGGCGACCTTGAGGCAGCCTCTTGGGGAGATACAGCAGTTACTTTTGCTTTCCCCCAAGTATCCCCCCTCCTCTCCACTCTCCCCAGAGTCCATGGCAAACTGTCACCACATGGTAGTGAAGCACACAAACAAGCAGATGCAACTGGCAGTGAGCCTCAAAGGAGTATCAGTTGACTTTCTTTGATTCTGATCTCTGTCTCAACATTCCTATTGTTGCCTTTTATTGTCAGGCAGTCTTATCAAAATTCCCAATTCATGCACAATTAAAAAATTTAAAAAGTGTCTAGCCTTTTAGAGATAAGGTGGTAGGAATGTTGCTGTGAAATTCTGGGGCCAGACTTGGTAGAGATATCTAAAGTTAAAACAACGTGTCTTGGGCTTAGTCCTCCCCGTAGAGATCCTGTGATATTTTGGGATCAAGTGGCAGAAATAGCTTTAATATTCCTTGTATCAGGATTGATGGTGACATCTCTAGAGTGGTACAAGGGATAGGTTTCTAAGTGCTTGTATAAGTTTATTGTTGTAACCATAAGTGATAACAATGTGTCATATAAATATAATAAAACAATATAATGAAGAGAAGAGAAGACAAGGAATGGGTGTAATGGAACGTAACAGAACAGAATGGAAAAAAAAGGAATGGATTGGAGTGAAATGGAATGAAACAGAACAGAATAGTACAGAACAGAATAGGAAAAAAAGGAATGGATTGGAGTGGAATGGAATGGAATGGAACAGAACAATAGAAAAATAGGAATGGAATGCAACAGTACATACAGAACAGAATAGAAAAAAATTCTAGATACAAAGAGGTCAAAATAAGATAAGGGCAGAGATACAATTAAGTAAAAATATTTGTCAATTTAAATTATGACAAAGCAAAATAAGCAACTAGGCTTATAAAAATAAATAGGAGGGATTTAAAACTGAGACTATGAAAGGACGTAACATGTCATCAATCCCTCCTAATCATGTTTCTCACTAATTATTACTCTGCTGTGAAGGGGGTGTTTAGCTATTCAACAATTTTGGCCTATCATATGTCAGAGAGGGAAAAACCCCCATCATTATTCTGAATAGGCTTCATTGCCACTGTTTTAAAACCATCAAAGATAGAATGGTTGGCAATGAATACATGTCATTTGCTCCATTTGAAAGACTTAAAACAATGCCCCTTCCTCCATTTTATATCCCACAAATAGGACAGTTGGATGAAAAGCAATGGAATATTTCAACTCAATCCAGCTTGGGTTTTTCATAACCAAGGAAGCCTAATTTGCATTAATAATAGAGGTAATTTATAAAAGGTATCCAGGAAGAGCAATTTGTGCTCTGATACAAATTTATGGAAGGGTTGAAACTTGCAAATTCACCTCTGGCCACAATGCAGGGAGGTAGGTTTACACTATAAAACTGAATCAAGCCATGCATTTGCAATGAAGAGAGAGAAGTAAAAGGTAGGAAAGGTAGTTTGCAAGCTAATTTATATGCTCGAAAATAAATTTCATCATACTCTGAGGATAACAAACCTGCTTTCCCTATGAATGTAATTACTGAAGCTGAGCCAAGAGGCGTTTGAACAGAATTCATTTCTGTGTTGAGCGCTGTCATTGATGATTACTGAAAATACTATAAGCTCCCTACTATTTGAGTAAACCTATTAATGACCTTTTTGAAAACTAGCAATGATTTTAATTATCAGAGCATTTCAGCCATACTTTCCAGTGCAATGAGTTTGTTCTTGACTTCCATGAGATTTCATTTGAATGGATTATTTAGCTGTGCAGACATATTTAATGCCCAACCATCCGTCTGTCTGTTATATGGTCAACTTCAATTTGTACAATATGTTAGAAAGAAATGGCAGCAGATTTTTGGGGGAGGGGGGGCAGACTAGAAACATAAACCCGTTTCATATGCACCTATTAAGGTATTTATAATGAAGACAAATGACCCTGGCTTTCCATGTCCAAGTAGTCCTTGACTTACAATTGAACCCAAAATTTCTGTTGCTAAGTGAGAGTTGAATTTTGCCTCATTTTACAACCTTTCTTGCCCAATTGTTAAATGAATCACTGCAGTTAAGTTAGTAACATGGTTGTTTAAGTGAATTTGGCTTCCTCATTGACTTTGCTTGTCAGTTCGCAAAAGATGATAACATGACCCCAGAATATTGCAATAAATAAATACGAGTCAGTTAGCAAGCATCTTAATTTTGATCCCATCACCACAGGATGCTTCAAGAGGTTGCAAGTGTGAAAACAGTCATAAATCACTTTTTTCAATGGTGGTGTAACTTTGAATGGTCAATAAATGAACTGTTGTTGTTGAGGACTACCTGTATTCCTAATTTACAAGATCCTTCCAGGTAGTCCAGAATTATAGGAAATCTATTTCTAGTTGAGGTTGCATTGAGGATGAAAGAATGACTCGCCTTGATAGGTATTCTAGTCATAAAGTCTAGCATGCAATTTGGAAATATATAGTGATAAATATTATTGTAGAGTTTGGCTGTCATTAAGAGAAATATCTTACCAAGGGACCTCCATCCTTGAAGCTGGCTTCTATACCAGTTCAATTATAGGCGCCCTCCATTTCTATTTCCCCAATACTAGCAGAATTACTCCCACAATAAGATATTTCTGTTAGCTACAGACTGCTTTATCAACATTTTTTTTAATTTAAGAGCGAACATGTTGGCTATTTTTCCCTTTTGACAAAGATACTTTTTTGTCTTTACAATTCTAATGCTCTAGAATTGAGCAATTACTTTTTTCCCATCTAGCCCCTCTTATATTTATTGCTGTACCTAGCATTACTAAAATAAAAGCATTCAATTGCAAACTTTTCCAGGCATACATTTAATACCGTTCTTGTTAGGGCCCAAGACAGATGGGACTAAAATTTGCCATTTATTATATCAAGGTCAGGACGGTAGGGCTTGGATGGTCCTACAATGCTTCTAGGAAGCTTCTAGGGAGCTTTGAAAGATCCCTCAAATTAAATGTGATTTATTTTCACTTTTTTAAAAAAATGAAATAGCTTCTTGAGTATTCTCAATGAAGTCTCATAAAATTTAAGAATGGAATGGAATGGAATTACACAAATAGAGTAGAGTAGGGTAGAACAGAACAGAACAGAACAGAGAGTTGGAAGGGACCTCAGACATACCCTATACCATTTCAGACAAATGGTTATCTAATCTCTTCTTAAAAATTTCCAGTGATGGAGCATTCACAACTTCTGGAAGCAAGCATTTCCATAGAATAGAATAGAATGGAATGGAATGGACTAGGAATAGCAATAACAATAGGATAACTGGAAGTGACTTTGGAGGTCATCTAATCCAACCCTCTGTTGAGGCAGGAAACCTATACCATTTCAGACAAATGGTTATTCAGTTTCTTCTTAAAAACCCGAAGTGCTGGAGCACCCACAGCTTCTGGTGGCAAGCTGTTCCACTGATTAATTGTTCTGTCAGGAAATTTCTTCTTAGTTCTAGGTTGCTTCTCTCCTTGGTTAGTTTCCGTCCTTCGCTTCTTGTCCTATATTGAGATGCTTTGGAGAATAGCCAATAATAGCCTTGAGGTATTGTGAAATTTGAAACATTGTAGTGATTATAAACGTTTTCCAGGGCTGATAGTGGTGGTGTTGTGCCTGAATTGATTTTGTTATGTATATTTCCATTTGTTTTGATTGGGAAGAGTGCTTTTTTAATAACTAACATTCAGTTATAAGTCCAGAGCCTATCTTTGTTTAACATAAATTATGGTTAGCTTGAAAAACATCAAGGGTGTACTGTGGTCAAGACCTGGATTCTAACTTGTTTCAGATGTAATGCTTGCTGTTACATACTTGCTACAGTTTATTTTAAAAAAAGTAATGGCTAGTAGAAAAAGTAAGAGGGTCTTTTTAAATAATCAAACAATATTACATAATTTCATAATTGTAATAATATTTGTTGTAACAGAAGTTGGAAGTTCTTTCTATTCCTTTTTCTTCTTTCTTTTTGCACTTGCTTCTTTCTTGTTCCTTTCTTTACTGCTTTTACTCTTCCTTAGTTTGCATTAGTTTTTATGCTCTTTGTAAAAAAAAAATTAATAACATACTGTTTATACATATGTGTGTGTGTATCTGTGTGTGAAAATAATAGGTGTATCGTATATAAGAGTAGAGATCTGCCTACAGCTGCTGTTTGGCATAGTGATATATGTGGACACCTCAGGAATCAGCTTATGGTCTACTAACCAACTTCAGTGGTTATGCTGCTTCTAAACCTTTTTTGGCCATTATTATCTGGAATTTTAGGCAGTTGTCCTCCTTATCTTTTATTAATGAATCCCATTATACTTGCTAAGACCTACAGTTAGTCCTTGACTTAAGACCACTCGTTCAGCAACTGTTTAACATTTGGAGTTTAGCATTGCCAGGGTTCATTGCTATCAGCATGCTCAGTGCCCTGTTTGTGATTATGACATTGCAGTGAGCCACTGTCACAGGATCTCAATTTCCCACATTCCCTGCTAGTTTTCCCCAAGCAAAATCACTGGGGAAGCCAACAGGAAATCAGAAGTCATAATCATGTGAGGTCCTTGCTTAACAGCCCACACATGATGCCATGTTACAACCATATATCTTAGCCCTGGCAGTTTTGATCCCAATTGCTGGTATAATCTGAGAACTACTTAACACTTCTACACAAAGTACGTGTTAGAGAAGCCTTGAAAATATTTTGTTCTCTTTTGTGGCAATATGTTCCATTTACTTTGTACAGATTTTTTTTTCACGTATATGCCCCTTGACTGTTCAGCTAGTTTTGTCTGTTTCAGTGTAAGTCTTGAATTTATTTTTCTCTGATACTAATAGGTAATTATCTTCAGAATTAAATGTTAATTTAATGAATTTAAATGAATTCTGCATTTTTCATTCTTAATGCTTCTCTTAATTTATATAATCCCAAGAGGAACAACAATCCCTGACTGTCACTTTTCAGAATAAATCCCTGTTCTGCCTCCTTATACACAGAAATTATTTTGTGGAAGATTTTAACTGAGAGAAATCTGTTATGTGCAGTTTGTGATTTGATTATTAGATAAATTAGATTACTTGTTCCTTATCTTCTTATGCCAGATTGCAATAATGTTGAGAGATCCTGACAGATAGATGTTTCTTTTTTCTATTGTTCTGTGATAAGATTAAAGGTTTTTGTATCCAGAAGATCTTCCTTTCTGCGTTACAATCTTCTTAGAAATAATTGTTCATGTTTTTGTTTAGAATTAACATATTTAAAGAGCTCGACTCACCAGCATGAAATTAGTGATCAAGAATTATTGAAATAACTAAACTCTATTAAAAGACAATGTAGTCTCAAAGCAAGCATCTTTGCAAACAGTTTGTATTACCTGAGAACTGGGTCTATGCGTAGGCATGTTTTAATGCTAATTTCTCTTCTAATAGGCCCAATTAAAAAAATAGTGCAGAGAGACCAAAATAAGCCTGAATCAGTACTCAGCACGACTACTTACGCATAATAGTATCCAATAATATATGATAATATTTGGTGGGTGATAATGGTTTATTTACCAAGTTTTAACATTCAAGGTTGAGGAAGGTTAGGCTGCCAGAGACTGCAAAAGAAAAAAAATGTGATGGATAATGAAGAAAGAAGTTTCCACGCACCAGTTCTTTAAAGGGGCATTTTATCATCATGTTGAATGAAAACATGTCATCGAGGGAGTAGAATAATATCTGATCACAATTCCCTCTCCTCAGTTAAGTGGGCTGGGTCCTATTTGTCTGTTCTTCTGCTTCCCAGTGGACAGAGAAATGCTCCTGTAGCTAGAAATTATTTCACATTGGTGAAATTTTCATAAGCAAGCTAGGGTAAGTGCGGTTGGGTTAAAGCACTGGACCAGAAATTAGTCCAGACTGTGAATTCTAATCTCGCTTTAGGCATGAAAGCTCAATGGAGACATTAAGCCAATCACTAGGAGACAATAAATTCTAGAAGAATAAATTCTTAGACATGAAAGCTAGGTGGATGATATTGAGTCAGTCACTAGGAGGCAGTGAGTTCTAGTCCTGCCTTAGACATGAAAGGCAGCTGGGTGTCTTTAGGCAAGTCACTTTCTTTCAGCCCAGCCACCTCACAGGATTGTTATTGTGGGGAAAATAGGAAGGAAGGAAGGAAGGAAGGAGTATTCTGTTTGTTCACCTCCTTGAGTTATTTATGTATAAATTATAAAAGGATCATAAATAAATAAATGCATACAAATAAACAAAGTGTTTCTGCAGTGGAACACAGAATATTCACAACGATCTCACCAGTGGCCTGAAGCTTTCAGAGCTTCCGTTAAATGTCACAGAAAGGCCTCAGCAGGGAACTATTCCTGGGAGAGGATCTTTTCCAGAATCTGTCAACTGCTCTTAAAAGAACAGTTGGAAAACTTAGTGTGGCCTTTAATTCTTTTCTTTTTTTTAAATCACCCCACTTCTTTGCCCATATATCTGGTGGAGGATTTTTGAAAGACCATTTGCGTGCCCAGCATTATTTCTGCTGCTAGCAGATGGTGAGGCTACTAACAGAAGATGGTGGAGTCCGAGATGCAGCCAAGTGGCAGCTGATCCTAAGGGAGCTGAGCTCTGCTGTCACATCTTTCCATCTGTGGTAGCTTTGAACTCTCTGTGAAAGAGGAGTTGGAAAACTCTCTTCCGCAGAAGGTTTGAAAAGCACAATGTATCATGATGTGTGGCTGGGTTATCAGCCTACTTATCAGGTGGGGGTGGGGGAGAGATATTTCAAAGGAGAAACAGCTTTCCCCTCTCAGATCCATGATAGTTCTCACCAGATGTTGCATCTCATTATCTAAAATAATGAGATTCTGCCCAAGAAGAAAAGTTACAGAAAGGGGGCTCCAGTTAACTGATGGCTGTGATAAGCAAAGCTGAGGTAACAAAGGTGGATCCTATTGGAAACCTCTAGAAGCTTCCAGAAATTTGCTCTTTGTAGTTTTTTGTTTGCAAGCAAGCCTGCCCAAATATTATAAATCCTTCCTTTCAAATAGGATTGGTCATGCTGGTGTTATATTAAATGTAAAATCTTAAATAGACTGAGGATAAGAATATTGTCACTTGGAAGTCTAGAGCTCTGAATGAATGACAGCTGTTAACTGCAGAACATATCAAGGTTCCCTCTGGATAATTTTGACTTCAATCCTGTCAGCCCCAACCAACACTGGCCAAGGGACAGTTGAAAAGTAGTAGTCCAAAATAATAGAAGGATAATACGTTTTACTGGCATTATTGGAAAAGACCCTGATTGTGGGGAAGATTGAAAGCAAAAGAAGACGAGGATAGCAGAGGATGAGATGGTTAGATAGTGTCATTGATGCAATGAATATGAATTTGGGCAAACTCTGGAGACTGTGGTGGACAGGTTGGGCTGATGTGCTATGGTTCATGGGATTGAAAAGAGTCAGATACAATTTAGCAACTGAACAACAATAAAAAACATTATAACCTTGGTAGAGGTAGGTAACCCTTTAGGTTGAGTGCCTATATTAAATGGATAATATGGAATAATCTTACCTAACCACAAAATGGCTGCTGTGGTGAGCACATCCATTTTATTAAAAAATAACGTGTAGCTGAAGATGAAGTAATGAGATTGTCCTCCAGCTTTTTACCCCTTTATTTCTACCATTCCTCCATTCAGCTTTCTTATAGGCATGCATTAGATTGCAGGCCCAAATCTTATGGTTGTTTAAGAATCCTCAGCAGGGGTGTCAAACTGGTGGCCACTGCCATCCCAGCTCCATGAAGAGAGAAAAAAAAACACATCATGATATGTCACATGATGACAAAGTGACATGGCAAGTTTGATACCCATTGCCTTAGAAGAACTCAACATGGCCCCAGAGATTCCTGAAACAGTGATATAAGCCTTATTTCACAACTTTCCACCTGACATATGTGATTAAATAATATCCTTTAAAAAATCAAAATAGACCAGGCAAAAGTGTAATGGGCCCAGAGAAGGTTCTTTGAACTTAGAGCCTTCTTGTGTTTTGCTCATCATAATGGCAAGACCATAAAGATTGGCTTGGCTATTATTCCCTCTACATATGGGTGTTTAATTTCCTATGTTTTGTACATTTTTGTGTTTAAATGTATGCTCTGAAATATTCGATTTACATTGTGAATTCTTCTTTTGACTTCGAACTTCTTTAGCTCTCATTGCTACCTGGACATGAATGGGCAGGGGATTTATTTGCAAAGGGTGTAGGAAGATTTTATCACCTTGGGGATAACTAAGAAAAATCTAAAGTTAAACAAATCAATCTCTATTTCTCACCCTTTTATATTTTTAATGGGCTACTTTTGTGGAAAAGCAAGACAATCTATTTGAAAAAAAATTAAGCCAGGCTTTCACGTATTTCCAGCCCAATCAAGAATATTCCTTATGTTCTGTTTGAAAACATATCAGTTTTAAATATGCCTTTGAATCTTGTATTCGGAAGAGGATTTTTTAGAAAGTCAATTAGCAGAGTAATTTTATACATGAGTAGTTAGTATTAACTAAGCCTCATCAAATAGGACCTACTGCCAGATGAGTGCAGTAGAGAATGAAAGGTTTAGTCAGGCCCTTTACATGTTATAAAACTGGCCTTTCATTTCAATGAAATCAAAACAATCTTCATTTCCTGTTTTAAAAAATAATATGTTTCACTTACCTCTGGTGGCATCTGAAAATTTATTTTTATTTATGTCAGATACAGCCAAGATTCTGTGTTTTGTTTTGTGGCCACACTAAGTTTTCTAAACAAATTAGAAGTAGCCACATGAAGGATAATATATAAGAAATATGAACAGCTCAAATATCACTAGCCTTGTATTTTTATTTTATTTTATGTTTCCAGTCTTGTATTTTGTATTTCTCTAGCTTATGAGGCTTCCAGACTTAGCTTCAATCCTGCTTGAAAAATCTGGCTGGTCTAGTTGTTAAACAGATGATATATCATTACTTTAAGTTGAAGTCATTCTAGGTCAGTTCTTTGCGGATAAGTTTAAAGATTACTGTCAGTAAACAACAGCAGAATTAGTCCTTGTGGAAATAAATATATATATTAAAAGAGGTTCATTGTAACATCCAGGGGATATTGATCTGGAGCCATCAGCAGGTTGGTTTTACAATAGTGGCAGGTTAAAATAAACGTTTGGTGGTGAGTGAAAAAAAGGAAATGATTTTGTGATGCAGGAAACAAAGACTTGGTAGGATGGATTGATGGCTAAGCTTCTGATTTCAAAAGTCAGCCTTGCAAATTGATCCATTGCTTTGGAATGGGAATTGATGTTGATATGACACTTCCCCTTAGTTACAAAACAGATTGTATTCCTCATCTCCCATGTTGGCATATTGGGAGCTGATCTGGCAGTTCAGGGGGGATCCTGGCATAGGTGATCGTCGGAACAGCTGATTGTCGGGAGGAGAAAAAAAAAGTACCGTAAAGAGTGACTGGGTAGGGAGGAGAGAGGAAGGGAAGGGAGGGGAGGGGAGGGTGGACAGAGGCAGGTCCAGCCAGGGGCATGATTTGCCAGTTCTCTGAACTGCACAGCATCATAACAACTGGTTCTACTGAACCAGTTCAAACCAGTAGAATCCCACCCATACTTCATATGATCTTGATTCTACTGCAGGGGTTGGAGATCCAGAACTGAAGTTCACCTGCCAAAATCTCTAGGTTTAATTCCCCCCCCCCCTTTGAGCCTCATCCCATTGCTGGTCTCCCCTTGTCCCATCATATTCAAATGAATTGTTTTGGGGACAGTATCTTTAATTGCGGGCTGGCTGCATGCTGTCTGACCTTGAAACTGTGTCTCCAGAACTGTATGGTGTGCAGTAAGTTTCCCCCCCTCTCCCATCCAACACCCCCCCCCCCCCGAGTTCATGGCAAACTGGCACCGAGATGGCTGTTCTGACACATGGCATGGTTCCATTAAGGATTAACCTTTTCTTTGAGCAATTCAAAATCTATGGCAATTGAACAGCATTTTCAGGGGTTATTTTTTGGGGGTGGGGGTGGGGGTGGTTGTGGATTAGTCACTCAGATTGTGAACATTTAATGTTTTACTTAAATAGCAATGTGTTTTGTTAATAGTCCTCAACCTATAACACTTCATTTAGTGACCACTTAAAGTTACAATGGCACTGAAAAAAATGACTTATGACTCTTTTTTACACGACCATTCCCATGATCAAAATTCATGTTTGGCAACTGGTTCATACTTATGACCGTTGCTCTGTCCCAAAGTCATGTGATCCCTTCTTGTAACCTTCTGACAAGCAAAGTCAACGGGGAAGCCAGATTCACTTAACAAACTGGTTACTAACTTATCAACTGCAACATTTCCCTTAACAAATGTCTCACTGAACAACAGGAATTTGGGCTCAGTTGTGTCGTAAGTTGAGGATTAACCTACCTTATCACTTTTAAATAAGTGCACTATTAGCCTTTTGGATTTCTTCTTTCTTTCTTTTTAAAGAATCACTAGTACGGTGAGGAGAGCTGGGTATTTTGTCCTTGAGCAGAATGGGGATGATTTATTGGACTTTAAATGCAGGATATTATTTGCTTCTTCCCATTTGACCTTGTGTCTCTGATGAGCAGCAGAAAATTGTAATGCATTATTTTTAGCCCAAATGAGACTCGGGCAAGACAGGGAGTGTTAGATGTAACCAGCCTTGGGTGGCATAGACCAACGAGTTCTGCTAAAGGTTCTGAACATGAGCAAGAATACGTGTAAATAGATTTAAGGTGAAATGAGTTGTCACTGTGTTTCTTTTGCAAAGTTTACGGCTTTGATTTCTCACAGACTGGATTTCTTGTTTGCCTGAACAAAACCAAGTTTTGGGTTTTCTGGTGGTGAAACGCAGAGAGGACTGTTGTAATGAAATATTTGAATTAAGAAGCCCTGGGAATTCTAAAGCATTAGTAATTGCTATGAACTTTGATTTTTGGATTCATGAGTCCCATACTAATGAAGAACAGATTAATTATCCTCTTAAAGGGCATGGCTGTTGTATTTTCTGAAGTGAAGCTTTCTATACCATGTCGCTTGGCTTGTTATGCTAATTCACTGTTGAGATAATTATATTTTACCTCAGAAAATGGGAGGTGAAATGCAATAGGACATCAAATTCCATTTCTAGAGATACCTATGAATCACAGTAAAAGTAATCTTTTTTCAACTCATATATATATATATAAAAAAACAACCTGTCTGGCATCTGTTGTATATAAACCAGGGGATGGCATATTTATCACCAGTTACATATTTTTGTTCTCCCTCAGTCTGGCATCAAGATTATTCAGGTAGCCGTAGCTACAATCCAGGATGGAAATGGATGAAATTTTAAGATTTTATTATTCTCTTTATTAATCTGTAGTTTACCTAACTCCCAGTTGATTTGAGGTGGCTTACAACCAGCAACCAATATTTATATATTAAAATATATTCAAAATGCAATTCACCCGAAGAACGAAGTATTCAAAACAAGCAACAGGAACATGGAATAATAGACTTGGAAGTTTCTAGTCCAACTAGTTCCTGGAGACTATACCAGTGACCTTTTCAGCACTGAGTGCCCAAAGCACGCATGTGCAAACCACCAAAAGCATCCCCCATGCATGCCCCCTGTCCCCGCACATATCCTCCCTGTGCATGTCCGCCCACATGCGTTCCCCCACTTGCGCCCCAACCCTCGGCATGCACGGCAAAGATCCTAAGACCAGCTGGTCAGCAGGAGCCGCACACGCATGCACAGCAGAGCTGAGCTGGGGTTGATGGCTTGTGTGCCCACAGAGAGGGCTCTGCGGGCCACCTCTGGCACATGTGCCATAGGTTCGCCCTATACCTTTCCAGACAAATGGTTGCCCAAGTCTCTTTTTGAATGCCTCCAGTGATGGACCCACAACTTCTGAAGGCAAACTATTCCATTGGTTGATTGCTCCCACCATTAGGAATTTTCTCCTTGATTTATTTATTTATTAAGGAGATTTATATCGCCGCTTATTCGTACATGGCGACTCAAGGCAACTTACAAGAATATAAAAACATCATATAAAAACCTGTTCTGGGTTCCCCAAGCCCACTGGCAGAAGTAGGTCTTCAGTGACTTCCAGAAGAATGTTATAGTGCAGGCCATTCTAATCTCTATAGGAATGATGTTCCAGAGAGAGGGAGCCACCATGGAGAAGGCCCTTCTTCTGGATCCCACCAGGTGTATCTCCCTAGGGCAGGGGTCTTCAAACTTGACAGCTTTAAGACTTGTGGACTTCAACTCCCAGAATTCCTCCTCCAGTCATATTAGCTCAGGAATTCTGAGGGGGAGGAGAACATTTCAGAGGGCAGAAATTATCTTACAGTAGGCACACTTCCTGGGTCCTGCAGCATAGGGCACAAATGGGCACCAAATTTACCTGTGCAAAGTTAACTATTTGCATTATCAGCTTCAGCAATCACCATCAAGCTAGAAACTAGGAGACTGTGAATTCTAGTCCTTCCTTATGCTCAAAGCTAGCTGAGTGACCTTGGGCCAGACATTTTCTCTCAGTCCTTGGAAGGAAGCCACTTCTGAGGAACCTGGCCAAGAAAACTGCAAGGACCTGTCCAGTCAATCTTTGAGAATCAAACTTTATTTATTTATTTATTTGTTTGTTTGTTTGTTTGTTTGTTTGTTTGTTTATTTATTTATTTATTTATGTTAATTGCTTACAAGATAATAGTTATAAGTAAAAACATAGTTATGAATACATGGATACACATAAGAAAAATTAAAAAATAAATGAAACAATAGGACAGGGACAGTAGGCACGTTGGTGCGCTTAGGCATGCCCCCTACAGGCCTCTTAGGAAAGGGGTGAGGTCAATAGTAGAAAGTCTAAGGTTAAAGTTTTGGGGGTTTGGGGAAGAAACCACAGAGTCAGAGTATTCCAGACATTGACCACTCTGTTGCTGAAGTCGTATTTCCTGCAATCAAGTTTGGTGCGATTAACCTTGAGTTTGGATCTATTGTTTGCTCTTGTATTGTTATGGTTGAAGCTGAAGTATTCATTGAAGATAGTACATTGCAATGTATGATTTTATATACTTAGATCGGACCGAAGGTGGTGTAGTTCTAGGTTTTCTAGGTTTAGAATTTCGAGTCTGGTGACATAAGGTATTCTGCAACGAGTAGAGGAGCGGAGAACTCTTCTTGTGAAATATTTATGGACTTTCTCAACTGTGTTAATATCAGATACATAATGTGGGTTCCAGACTGATGAGCTGTATTTGAGTATTGGTCAAGCAAATGTTTTGTATGTTCTAGTTATTAGTGTAATATTACCAGAGAAAAAGCTGCTACACAGGATTAGGTTAACAACTCTTACCACCTTTTTGACTATGTAGTTATAGTGGGCTCTAGCACTTAGATCATTAGAGATGAGTACTCCAAGGTCCTTGACAGAATTTGGATCATCAACAAGGTCTTGACTATTCAGCCTGTATTTTATTTTCTGATTTTTTTTGCCAATATGTAGGACAGAGCATTTATTTATTGAGATTTGAAGTTGCCTTTTGTTTGACCATTCTGATACATAGTCAGGGTCTTTTTGAAGGGTAGCAGTATTGTCTGAGGTGTTGAATAGCTTTACATCATCAACAAAGATGCAGTTGCTCTTGATATGATCACAGAGGTCATTTATGTAGAGTATGAAAAGAGTTGGTCCTAGAACACTGTCTTGGGGACACCACTGTTGACAGGTACAGAATTTGATAGGACGCTCCCAATTTTGACAATTTGTTGTCTCTTTGACAGGAATGCTTCTATCCAGTTATGCAGGTATCCAGAGATACCATAAGATTTTAGTTTTAGGAGTAGTTTGTCGTGTATCACTGAATCAAAGGCTTTACAGAAGTCTACGTAGATTGCATCTATTGCTGCTGCCCTGATCAAGTTGTGTAGTCCATATGTTTTTGCAGTGTAAGAGTTGCAGATTACATGATAGTTTTTTCCTGAAACCAAATTGTTTATTAGAGAGTAGCTTGTTTCTAAGTGGAGGATAATGGATTGGTTAATAATTGATTCCATGACTTTACAGGTGACACAGCATAAAGAGATTGGTCTGTAATTTTCAACTAGGCTGAGGTCTCCCTTTTTGAAGATGGGGATGACCGTGGCTTGTGACCATAGTTTTGGCAAGGAGCTGGTCCTGAAAATTTTTTCAAAGATTATGCTTAGAGGTTCGGC
This sequence comes from Hydrophis major, assembly GCA_033807585.1. Lineage (NCBI taxonomy): Eukaryota > Metazoa > Chordata > Lepidosauria > Squamata > Elapidae > Hydrophis > Hydrophis major. Next base: position 8,912,664 of record CM066335.1, on the reverse strand, counting down.
TATGGCAGCAGATAAAGAAGTAGGCACATATTCCGTCCGGTTCAATAGATAGAGATGGTTTTAGATTGCATAGTGCTTTTTCAACATTATCTTCTGTAAAATTGATATGTATTAGATCATTGTAGTTGTCTGTGGTTCGACTAGGAAATACTGGGCATGATCCATTGCTATTTACAAATACTGAGCTGAAGAATGTGTTAAAGATGTTGGCTTTAATGGTGTCATCATTGCAGTCTTTACCATTAGGTCCTATCAGGGGTGGGATGGACCTTGAGTCTTTTAGTTTGTTGTTTACAAAATTGTAAAAAGCATGGGTGGGATTGGTGCATAGAAGGTTTTCGTCTTGTTTAATGTGATAATTGGTGCATTCAGTCTTTATCTGGTGGCATAAATTTTTGTATCGGCTTTTGAAGTTGGCAATGTGACCAGATGTTTTTTTCCACCAAAGTGATTTCTTTTTGATTTGAAGCTTCCTTATTGTTATGGGTAGTTTGTTTTTTCTGTTTTTGGGAGTTGTTGTTGGTACATGTAGTTTGATGACTCTTTTGACTTCAAGTAAAAATATATTGTGATGGTCTTCTACTGTATTGCATCCAGAGAATAGAATTTGCCAATCAAGGGATGAGAGATCATTGTTTATAAGATCATAGTTGCCTTTTTTGAAGTTATAATTGGGGAGTCTGTCGTTGTGATTATTTTTGTGTGGACGTATGTTGAGACAAAAGTCAATCATGTTGTGGTCACTGTTGGAAAAGGGTTCTTTAATTTGTATTCCATAAATTGAATTCAAACTATTGCAGAAGATGAGATCGAGGCAGTTGTTAAGTCTAGTGTTGTTGGTTACTAGTTGTTCTAGTCCCAGATTTGTTACTGCATTGTAGAAGGTTGCATGTATGGGTTCAGTTGTACATTCATTAAAGGTCCAGTTAATATGAGGAAGATTGAAGTCACCAAGAAAGATAAAAGCGTGTGGGCAGATTTCTGCCCATGTTAGTAGTGTATTTAGTTTGTTCGATGTCATAATCAGGGGCTCTGTAACATAGTAAGAACCGAAATGTGATATTTAAGTACAGTTCACAGACGATGGTTGCAGGAATAGCAAGCTCCTTGGTAACTTGGATGTTTTTTAGATGTAGGGACTTTTTACAGAATATAGCAACACCACCTCCTCTATGGATTTCACGATCTGATCAGTAAACATGATAGTTTATTACTGTGGTAATGGAGTCAGGGAGAGATGCATTGAGCCATGTTTCACAGACAAATATAATGTCGAATTTAGCCGTATTTAGTAAGAGCTAAAAACTTTATTTATTTATTTAGTAAGAGCTAGAAACTAGGAGACTGTGAGTTCTAGTCCTTCCTTACGCTCAAAGGTAGCTGAGTGACCTTGGCCAGACATTTTCTCTCGGTCCTAGGAAGGAAACCACTTCTGAGGAACCTGGCCAAGAAAAATGCAAGGACCTGTCCAGTCAGTCTTTGAGAATCAAACATAATTGAATGGAAGAAAAAAAAAAAAAACTCAGCCCAGCTCGTCTCCCAGAGTTCTTGTTGAGTAGAAAAACAAGCCATTGTGAATTTCAGAAGAAAAGGTGAGGTATAAACTCAACAAGTAATTAAACCTCACCCTATTGAAAGATTAGTGCCTTTTCGAAGTGGTAACCCAGAAATAAAATGCAGTTGTCTCTCTAATTTTATCAGATGTCTTAATTTACATGTCTGCATAAATATTTCTGTGCCTTCTCCCACACATTTTCCACCAAAGCTTACTTAGTTGTTTTGCATTTTTAATTCTTGCCATCCCCAAAGATTCATTTAATTGACCAGCTTTGGAGATAAGCCTACAGGAACTAATAAAGCATGTCTCCATAAAATATATTGATTTGCAATGCATTAATATTATCTTGATTTATATATGATAAATATTTTGATAGATATTTTGATAAATATGGTCAAATTAAGCATTCTTGGGTCAGAGAAAAGCAAAAGGGGGAGGTTGAAGTCTCCTATTTTATTCTGTTTCAAAGGAGCTGTTAATTTTTCCTTCTCACCACAGAAGGAAAGGAAGTCACACACAGAAAAATCAAAATGATGCTTGAAATGGAAAATGTGTGTTTTGACTTGGAAGTAATTGCCACAGTGAGCAGAATAGAAATGTCATTGTCCATAAAGAAGGTGATATATTGAAAATGTACTGCACATAGTTATCTTTCTCAATGTATTTTTCTACTTTCAGCATTATTTTGATGACTTCCTGCCTCTGTATTTGTTTTAGCTCCCAATCTACTGCCTCTTGGTGTGCTTTTTATATTATTGTTATTATTATTATGCTTAGACAGGAATTTTGCATTCCTGCTTTTAGTACCCTCCCAGGGGACATTAGTTTACAAAATAATGAAGAAATATGCAAGATTCTGCTGACTGTGTCATGAATATGAGTGTCAGGCTTCTGCATTCTGTATACATAGCACAATTGACCCTTGCACATCAGTTTGCCCATGGATGCCACCTTGGGTCCTGCGGGGTTTCCTCCTCACCCTGATTTATATGTTTATTTTAAACTGGGTTTTTTAAAAAAAAAACTGATTATGTAGATAATAGAGACTTGGGTTACAGAATACAGAGTAACAGAGTTAAAAGGGATCTTGGAGATCTTTTAGTGCAACCACTTGCTCAAGGAGTAGAGTACCATTTTCAGACAAATAGCTGTCCAGTTTCTTCTTAAAAGCCTCCAGTGTTGGAGCACCCACAACTTCTGAAGGCAAACTGTTCCACTAGTTTATTGTCCTTATTGTCAGGAAATTTATCCTTAGTTCTGGCTTGTTTCTTTCTTGGCTCAGTTTCTATCCATTGTATCTTGTCTTGCCTTCTGGTACTTTGGAGAATAGGTTGACCTAATCTCTTCCTTGTGGCAGCCCTTAGATACTGGGACACTGCTATCATGTCACCCTCTAGTCCTTCTTTTCACTAGACTTGTTGTTGTTAGATACGAAGTCATGTCCGACCCATCGTGACACCATGGACAACGTTCCTCCAGTCCTTCCTGTCCTCTACCATCTCCCAGAGTCTGTTTAAGTTCACACTGACTGCTTCAGTGACTCCATCCAGCCACCTCATTCTTCTTTTGCCCTCCATCATTCCCAGCATTCGGCTCTTCTCCAGCGAGTCCTTCCTTCTCATTAGGTAGCTGAAGTATTTGAGTTTCAACTTCAGGATCTGGCCTTCTAAAGAGTAGTCAGGATTGATCTCCACTCGGACTGATCAGTTTGTTCACCTTGCAGTCCAAGGGATGTGCAGGAGTCTTCTCCAGAACCATAGTTCAAAGGCCTCCATTCTCCATTCCAACTTTCACAGCTGTACATTGCAACTGGGAAAACTATACACACTTGACTATACACACTTTTGTTGGCAGGGTGATGTCTCTGCTTTTTAGTATGCTGTCTAGATTTGCCATAGCTTTTCTACTCAGGAGCAAGTGTCTCCTGAGTATGTTTATATTTATATAAATATATTTATATAAATATAAATATATTTATATGGGTATATTTAGGAATGTTTAGTCTAGTGAAGGGGTTCACTAGACTAAACATACCTAAATCCTGCAACTGTTTTAACCTCATATGTTTTAACCTCCAGTCCCCTAATCACTTTTGTTGCTCTTCTCTGTACTCTCTCCAGAGTATCAACAACTTTTTTTATATCGTGGTGACCAAAATTGGATGGATTATTCCAAATGTGATCTTACCAAGGCATCATAAAGCAGTAGTATCACTTCTAGTGATCTTGATTCTATCAAGGTCACGAGAAGTTGAATATGAAACTATAATGTTGTATATAAAACTTGTGGCATGCTATAGCCAAGTATTTTTTGGGGAATATGTGCAACTGGCAAGACAAAGAAGAGGTGGATGGTAGAATGTTCAGTGTTTGTGTTCATGTGGAAATACCCTTCCAATGTGGCTTCTGTTTTAGCAGGGAGAGAGTGTTTATCAGATACTTTAGGACAGGTCTCCAACCTGAGCAATTTTAAGACTTGTGGACTTCAACTCCCAGAATTCCTCAAGCCAGAATTCATCCCAGAATTCTGAGAGTTGAAGTACACAAGTCTTAAAGTTGCTTAGGTTAGAGACTCCTGCATTAGGATGCATCGCTCGCTCAAGAAAACCACCTTCTTTTGCCTGGGTAAATCAGATCAAGGTGAAATATAAGTAGTCCTTGACTTCCAAGAGTTCTTCACACTTACCAGTTGAGGCATCCCCATGGTCACGTGATCAAATATATGTATGTATGTATGTATGTATGTATGTATGTATGTATGTATGTATATGACGGTTGCAGTGTCCCAGGATCCCCTTTTGTGACCTTCTGATGAGCAAAGTCAGTGCGGAATCCAGATTCACTTAACAACTATAATACTAACTTACCAGCCACAGTGATTCACTTACCAACTGTGACAACAAAAGTCATAAAATGGGGCAAAAATTACTTAACAAATGTCTCACTTAGCAACCGAAATGTTGGGCTTGGTTGTGGTCATAAGTCAAGGACTACCTGTACTCTTCATCCTGTAGGTGACAGGCCTTAGCAGCTGGTCAGCAGAGAGCCTGAAATTAGCAGAATCCCTCTTTTGTTTAAAAATAATGATCCTTGCAAGCTATTTGAAAGTGTTTGTAGCTCTCTTTTGAAATATTGAAGATTCCAGCATCCTCAGAGGGATGTCACCAGCAGCCAATATCTAGGTTTATCAATATCTAGATCTAGGTTTGTTTGTTTTTGTTTCTGTTTTTAAAAAAGTGTTTCTGATTTAGCTGAGGAAAGGAAACGTGTAAACATTGATGGCACCAGACAGGTCTTTATTGGTGTTGCATGTGAAGTGGCTCAAGAGAACTCTTTTAGCAACAAGCTGACTGTCATTTGCACCCAATAAATTAGCTCAACAAATAGATCTGCCTGTTTGTGTCAAAAACTAGAGAGCTATTTAATAGGTCCAGATTGGATTTTTTTCCCCACTGTTGGGATTCTACACCCTCCCCTCCACCTGAAAAAGATGATATTCCATAAACAGGCTACGGTTATTCTGTAAAATATGATGCGAAAATTTCAAAATACCCTCACAATGAATGAGATTCAGGTAGCTCTGAGTATGTCTGTCCATCTGTCTGTTTGTCTTTCCTCCAGGGTCCTCTTGAGTCCCATCCTGATCACATTCTCAACCAACTCTCATAAAGCTGTATGAATAGATCACATTCTCAACCATTTTTCTGTTCCAACCCAGCTCCCCAAACATGACAAGTATTTAAATAAATCATTCCTTTATTAGGAGCGCCAGCAGCCCCGGTAAAAAAGTTTCTCTCTCAATGCAGGCGAACAAATCTGTCCGCCAAGGAGATGAATAGTTGTCTGCCACATCTATTCATCTACATTCCCTGCCTTTTATCCCCAGAGCTAGAGTGGGGCTTCTCTAGAAGCAGTGGCTATTCCATCCCAAGGACTGGCCCATAGATTTCCATTGCTCTCCTCTGCCTTCTGTGCATCCACTCATCAGGCACTGGACCCAGCTGTTCCTCCTCTTCCTCATCAGCCACCTCCAGACCTGTGGGCTATTAATTTTCCATCTGAGGGCTGATGGACAGCCCAGGCTCTGACTCCGTCTCTTTCTCTCTCTGATAGTTCCAGTCCCTCTTCCCCCTTGGAGCTCTCTGGTTGCCTTGATGCTGATCCTGACTCCTCCTCCTCCTCCTCCTCCTCCTCTGATTCAGCTGCTGGAGGGGCTGATAGGTCACATCACTTTCCTGGAGTTGTACGGAGAGCTCATATTATTGTTAAGATTATAAATCTCACCCAATTTCAACTTGCTGCCTTTTTTTGAAAAAAAAAAATGTTGCTTTCGTCTTGCTCTAAATTAAAAACTCTGATGCAAATTATTTTAAAAAGGAGAGATGGAAAGTTCAACACTACAGACTCCTCAAGGTATGTAGTTCGTCCAGTGGTGGGATTCAAATTTTTCTACTACCAGTTCTGTGGGTGTGGCTTGTTGGGCGTGGCAGGGGAAGCTCTGCTATGTAAGTTGCTGTTTTGTTTATGTATTCAATTGTAGACCACCACAATCATTTGACTCTTGATGGTTCAGAAAATCTCCAGTCAGAGGTGGTATTTGCTGGTCCTCTGAACTACTCAAAATTTCTGCTACCAGTTCTCCACAACTGGTCAGAACCTGCTGAATAATCACCTTTGAGTTTATCCCATAATGTGTTCAGAATATAAGTATTTGAGTCTGTTGTGCCTCAAATGAGAAATCTGGATTAATTTGTTCCGTGATCAGTTTCTTTGTTTTCTTGTCTGCCCATAGTATTCTCCGACATTCACTCCAATGCCAATGTTCAAAACAATCAGTACTTTTTCTATCCTGCTTCTGCAAGGTCTAATTTTTGTTTCCATAGAGAATCACAAGGAAATTTATTACCTGAATTAGTCTCATATTTGCAGGTAAGCCATGGCATCATAACTCTCTCTCAAAGCTTTTATTGCCATAGGTAGTCCTCAACTTACAAACATTCATTTATTACGAATGAAGGCAAATATACATGTCCCAGGATTCAGTCGGGGTTGATCACTGGTACCAGAGGTTTAATCTTTCAAGCTTTTTGGACTTGTGCTGGAGCCCATCTTCGGGGAACTTGAGACTCTAGAAAAAGTGCAGAGAAGAGCAGCCAGGATGATTAGGGGACTGTGGACTAAAACATACGATGAACGGTTGCAGGTATTGGGCCTGGCTAGTCTAGTGAAGAGAAGGACCAGAGGAGACAGGAGAACAGTCTTCCAGTATTTGAGGGGCTCCCTCAGAGAGGAGGGGGGGTGGTCAAGCTATTTTCTAAAGTTCCTGTAGGCCAGACAAGGAATAATGGGTGGAAACTGAACAAGGAGAGATTCAAACTCAAAATAAGGAGAAATTTTCTAACAGTGAGAACAATCAACCAATAGAACAGAAGTTGCCTTCAGAAGTTGTGGGAGAGTCATCACTTGAGGCTTTCAAGAAGAGATTGGAGTGCCATTTGTTAGAAATGGTACAGGGTCTCTTGTTTGGGTGGGGGGTTGGACTAGATGACCAACAACGTCCTTTCTAACTCTGATTATCTGTTATTTTTTAACTTCTCTCTTCTTCTTCTCCTACTGTCACATTTCAGTAAAGAGAAGTGCCCTGAGGAGGGGCTCCAGCATAAGTACGAAAGCTTGGAAGACTAAACCTATGACCAAGCCAGATTGAAATCTGCAACTAGGGGTGGGATTCTACCAGTTCGCACCTATTTGCTAGAACCGGTTGTTAACATTCTAAGCAGTTCGGAGAACCGGTTGTTAGAAGAAATTACTGGCCTGATCCTGTAAGGAAGGCAGGAAGGAAACATTCTGGTGTTGCTTACAGAAACTGCCTCTCTGTTAACCCTTATTACATTCTTGGCAGGACTAGACTTCCTGTCATAGGAACTTCTTCTTCACAGTTTCTTTTCCCTTCCTTTGCTGGTACTTTGCTTGTGTGGAGTGACCATTCAAAGTTACAATGGCACTGAAAAAAGTGACTTATGACCATTTTTCACACTTACAACTGTTGCAGCATCCCCACAGTCATGAGAGGCCAGGTGAGGAGATGCATGCCTCGATGTGAGTGATATTGAGTTGGCCACGCCCAGCCAATAACGTGACCACCAAGCCATGTCCGCCCAGTCACATGACCGCCAAGCTATGCCCACCATCCAAGCCACAGAACCGGTTGTTAAAAATTTGAATCCCACCCCTGCCTGCAACATATATTTATTGGCCATTTAGAGTTGCAGCAGTACTGAAAAAGATACTGACAATCAATTTTCATGCTTATTATGACTGTTGAGCAGCATCCTCACAGTCATGAGATCAAACTTTGGGTTTTTGGCAACCAACATATCTTTACAATGGTTGCAACAGGTCCTGGAATTGTCATTTGCAACTTTCGCAGGGAGCTTCTGGCAAGCAAAGTCCATTGGGGCAGCCAGATTTACTTAACAACTACATGATTCATTCAACAGCTTCTGTGATTTGCTGAACAACTATGGCAAAAAGGTCATAAAATGAGGCATGGTTTACTTAGCAATTGTCTTATTAAACAGGAAGTCATCAAAATAATGCTGAAAGTGGAAAAATTTTCATTCTGTTTTAAGTTAAGGACTACTTGTATAACCAGGTAGTCCTTAACTTAATTCCATTCCAACTTTATTTTTCATGTCCTGAGTGGTAAACCTAGATCAACATGATCTTCTGAGTATACAGTAAGGATGTGATTCCAATCTATTTAACTTTAATTCCCTGATGCTTAAGATGCCAATGTGTACTCGATTCTTTTCACCTTTCATTGTGTTGTTTGTGCTTCTTAAATTCTGTTTTTTGTCTGTAATTCTGTCCTTGCCACTGTGGATTTTCTTTTTCTTTGTGACAATATCAGCAACTAGACAACCCAACATTATTTTGTAAAATCTAGCCATGTCACATTCGTAGTCTGCAAGATCCTCAGGTCACCTCAGTCGGGTGTTGTATGTATTTATATTATTTGGCTGAATGGGCAGAATTGCACAATGATATGATTGACAGTCATTTGCAGAGTGCTTGGCTCATACACTCTTTACAGTGTGTTCCTGCAGAACTAGAAATCCAGGACTGATTCTATAATTGATATGAGACTGTTGTTTTCAGGCCATGAAAAATCTGCAGGAGATGGAGGTAAGGGCAATGTAACCCTTCAGACTTCCTGTCCAATTTTGCTTTGGAAGGTGTGGGCGTAAGAGCATAGCCAAACTTTGCAGACACAATGTGCAATTCTGAGAAAAGACAGAACTTTAGAGCAGTTAATGGGAATTCAATCTGAAGTGCTGAATGGCCTCTGTAACAACTTTTTAAAAGTCAGACCAATGATTGACTTGAAAAATACTAGAGGCTGAATGGACCTCTTGCATTTTTTCTAGCTATCCAACTACTAGAGTATGGGAAATATCAAAAATCTTCATCCTTGATAACAGGAAATAAATCCTTCTGATGTATCTCTAGCTTTGCATAGAACAAAGGTATGTTTCTTCTGCTGCAAAGTGGAAACCTCCATGATGGCGAACCTATGGCACACATGCCGGAAGTGGCATGCAGAGCCATCTCTCCAGGCATGCCAGCCATTGCCTGTTGCTTTTCTGGGTTCCGGCACGCATATGTGCACCGGCCAGCTGGTTGCATGCGTGGGAGCATTGGAGACTGGAAGAACATCTCCCCGGCATGCATGCATGCACCGGCCAGCTGGTTGCATGCGTGGGAGCATTGGAGACTGGAAGAACATCTCCCCGGCATGCATGCATGCACTGGCCAGCTGGTTGCATGCGTGGGAGCATTGGAAACTGGAAGAACATCTCCCCGGCATGCATGCATGCACCGGCCAGCTGGATGCATGCGCGGGAGCATTGGAAACTGGAAGAGCATCTCCCCGGCATGCATGCATGCACCGGCCAGCTGGATGCATGCGTGGGAGCATTGGAAACTGGAAGAGCATCTCCCCGGCATGCATGCATGCACCGGCCAGCTGGGTGCATGCGTGGGAGCATTGGAAACTGGAAGAGCATCTCCCCGGCATGCATGCATGCACCGGCCAGCTGGATGCATGCGTGGGAGCATTGGAAACTGGAAGAGCATCTCCCCGGCATGCATGCATGCACCGGCCAACTGGGTGCATGCGTGGGAGCATTGGAAACTGGAAGAGCATCTCCCCGGCATGCATGCATGCACCGGCCAGCTGGATGCATGCGTGGGAGCATTGGAGACTGGAAGAGCATCTCCCCGGCATGCATGCATGCACCGGCCAGCTGGGTGCATGCGTGGGAGCATTGGAAACTGGAAGAGCATCTCCCCGGCATGCATGCATGCACCGGCCAGCTGGATGCATGCGTGGGAGCATTGGAGACTGGAAGAGCATCTCCCCGGCATGCATGCATGCACCGGCCAGCTGGATGCATGCGTGGGAGCATTGGAGACTGGAAGAGCATCTCCCCGGCATGCATGCATGCACCAGCCAGCTGGGTGCATGCGTGGGAGCATTGGAAACTGGAAGAGCATCTCCCCGGCATGCATGCATGCACCGGCCAACTGGGTGCATGCGTGGGAGCATTGGAAACTGGAAGAGCATCTCCCCGGCATGCATGCATGCACCGGCCAGCTGGATGCATGCGTGGGAGCATTGGAGACTGGAAGAGCATCTCCCCGGCATGCATGCATGCACCGGCCAGCTGGGTGCATGCGTGGGAGCATTGGAGACTGGAAGAGCATCTCCCCGGCATGCATGCATGCACCGGCCAGCTGGGTGCATGCGTGGGAGCATTGGAGACTGGAAGAGCATCTCCCCGGCATGCATGCATGCACCGGCCAGCTGGATGCATGCGTGGGAGCATTGGAGACTGGAAGAGCATCTCCCCGGCATGCATGCATGCACCGGCCAGCTGGATGCATGCGTGGGAGCATTGGAGACTGGAAGAGCATCTCCCCGGCATGCATGCATGCATGCACCGGCCAGCTGGTCGTCATGTGTGCATGTGTGTTAGAAACTGGAAAACCAGGTAGCCAGCGTGCATCCATGCATCAGGAAGCTGAGCTTTCGGTTCCCGCCTAGTGCACAGGGGAGTTGCTCTTCTGGTTTCATGCTTGCGTGTGCAGGTTCCTGTTTCAGCACTCAGTGCCAAAAAGGTTCGCCACCACTGCTACACCTAATTTACCTCACATACATATGTATGTACAGTATATGTGTGTATGTACATCCATACATTCATACAGAATTCCATTCTCAGCATTATGAGTGCTGTGGCTTCCTCAATCTCAAGTCCTCCACTGGAGGCCTGGGAGTTTGACAGTTCTGTACAGCATCTTAGCTGTTCCCAGCACTATAATCTTTTGGACAGAGGGACCTGATGTTAGTCTTGGGAAATGTTGGAGCCATTCTTCCAGCTAAGGTGTCTTAGCCCCGCATGTTTCTATATGATCACTGGAACAAATTTGGCCTTTTCTTTCCATATCCTCTCCGGTTCCTCCTTCAGGCCTTGACACTCCTCCAACTTCTCATACTCCTTTTCCCTGATGTTGCTGTCACAGGGTGCCTCTACATCTATCACCATCACTGCCCTGTGGTCCTTGTCTATTCCTGCGATATTTGTTAGTTATGTATGTATACATGTACATATGGGGTCAAATTATGGCAAATCATAGCAAGTCACAACTGTCTCTATCTAGATCTGTGCATTACCCTAAGATGTAGTGGCATCTGTCCCTTTGAGGTAACCCGGTATTTGATCCCAAACTTGAGGGAGTTGATCTTCTCCATCATTTATTTCACAATCACCAATAAAATGCCAATTGTGAGTCCTTAAGCGGAACATTCAACAATTCCTTCAATTTATAATCTCCAATCAGGAGCTTGGTTGGTGTTGATCTGGACCCATCAGCGTAGTTTTCTTGACAATCGTTCAGAAGTGCTTTGTCACTGCCTTCTTCTGAGATGGTTTTTGACTTCCCGGTCTGGCCTAGAGCCATTGGATTTTGTGGTACTTTCCCATAGAAATACTAATTAGGTCTGACCTTGATTAAGCTTTCAGAGATCATCTAAGATCAATTATTCTTCATTCATTCCATTGTTATGCCTGATGTTGGACATAATATATGAATCTGGCTCAATTTATCAAGATGAACATGGTTAAGTGAGAAGAAATTAGATGAGGATCCTTAGGACGACCATAAATGTTCTTTTGTTTCCAGTGTTCGGCAGCATAATGTGCAGGTTGTCAAACCTTTCAGTTAGTACCTTTTCGCAAGTTTTGACAGCAACTTATTCTTCCTTCAGAGGTGAATGCACAGCCTGTGTTTTCCTTCACTTCACTGGCAGGTTGATCCAAAGAAAAGATAAATGTAGCCTGAAAAATAACAAAAAAAAAAAAAAAAGAGGCATATGTTGGAAATGCTTTATCGTTGTAGAGCCACAGGTTTCTAAAGACGTGTAACACCGTTTCACAGTTGGACAAGTAGTAACAGCAAAATGTCCTTTCAAACTTGAGTGCCTTTGTAGAGATGGCAGAGGCTATGTGTATACTTTATTTTAGAAGGGTTAATATAGTTGGGGAAACTTTTCTGTAATAATACTCAAATAAGGCTTTCAGTTAGCCTGAGTAGTGAGTGAATTCCCACAGAGAAGATGTAGATTTCACTTTGCGTTTTGTATTGGCATTGTGTGATGTGTGAGTGCCACTTTTATGGGTTGTGTAATGTATGCTTTACAGTGAGCACCCTCAAACTCTTGCTCATGTTTGGTTATTAGAAAAAAATGAAGCCTTTTTGGAAAGTTGACTGACCCCTCTTATCAGTTGATTTTGGCTGCAGCTCCCCACATATTTTGAAAGAATTGCAGTTGCTGCTTGGAAGACATGCTTGTCTTCCAATCTTTCTTCACCATGGAATTCAATGTGTGCTTTATAAGAATCTCTTCAGCTTTCCAGATTGACTTTATCGCTTTTGGTCTTTCATAAGGCCTTGAGGGCTTCCTTTGGGTTGAGACTGGGCCCCAGGTGTGTGGTGGAGCCAGTTTCCTGGTTTTTTTTTTTTTTTTTTGAAACAAATTTTATTAATTTTAAAGACAAACAACACATCATTAACCATTAGGTGCATAAAACCTCTTAGCATTATAAATTTTTACAAGTCGGATAAAACATTATTTTTATACAACATAATTCTAATTTATCCCATTTCCATATGGACACATAAATATCTTTCAGCAAATTTCTCATTATTTCTCTTTACTCTTATTCAATTTCATTTCTTTTCTATATTTATCCATTTTAAAGTCATCATATTCATTTCTTTCTGACTTGTTTACAATTACATTCCTCCAAGGTTTTATTAATTTTTTTTTTTTAATTTTTAATAATTAAGACACAATGCACAAACATACAAAACACAAAACATAAACAAAACTAAAAGCTTTTTTCTGAAGATTGTCTGATCCCGGGTTAAAACTCTTCACACAGACACAAATTCAAATATCATATTCACCCCATATATCCTTCCATATCTTATTATCATTTTCTTTTTTAATATATATATATAAAAACCATTTTTATAAAAACAATGCACAAAGAATCAAGGCATAACAGCTTATAAATTCTTTTCTAGGAAAAAATAATAATAAAAAACCAATAGAGCATAACAATTCCAAATTATAGTATCAATACTTTATCTATTTAACTTCATATCTTATCCCTACTTCTCCTTTTCATCCAAATTATTTCTTGTTAATTAAAATTTTATTGCCTTTTATCAATATACAAAATCCAAAAAAAAAAAAAAAACCATAACAAAGCCTTTATATATCCTTCCATATCTTATTACCATTTTCAATAACATTCTTTGTCTGTTCTATTTCCAACTATCCATTCATCTTTTTTCTTTTACTATACTTCTCCTATACACCAATTGGAGTAACATCTATAACTCATTACCCTAACTTAAAAGTACTTCGTGTAACAATTTTTCTTGGGATTCTGTTTAAAAGATTCTAAAATTACATAATGAATTTTATACTCTAAATACACATATAAAAACACAAACTTATGTACCCTCCAGAATCCCTCTTTTATCCTAAATTAAATTCACCCATTGTCTCTAAATAAACTTTTTTTCTTTAGATCTTGCTTCCCCCCATTAAGGCTTCTCCTCCCCCCCTTTCTCTCTTGCTTATTCTTCTCCTTGCCCTTTTTACCCCTTTGTTTTTTCTCCTCTCTTTTCTTACTCCTTTTCCTTTGCTTTCTAACCTTGCCTCCACCTTTTCGCTCATTTTTCTCTTTTTTGGTTGTTTTTATAATTCTTAAAATCCCCTTTTTCTTATCCTTTTTCTCCTCCTCTCCGGAAGGGACCCATTGTTCATCAAAGATGGCTTCTTCTTCCTCTTCTTCCTTGTCCCAGTCCTTCTGCTGCGTAATCAACTTTTCATAAGTACATAACGCCATTTCTAAGAATTGAAACAAAGCGCCCAAAGTATCTTCCTTTTTATATTTTTGATATTCAGTCTTTAGTTCATCCACAAACAATGCCATTATGAAAAGAGAAACTTTTCCCAAAACAACCACAAGTATTTTTAATCAAAAACAATTAAAAAAAAAATTCCAAAAGTTAATACTTTTCTTCCTTCTTCTCTTTCTCTTTCTGGGGTTAATGTTTAGTCAAAGAGGTCCAATTACCATATATCTTTCTTTGGGATTCTAGGCAATCTCCTCCTTTTTCAGCTTCTGCTCCAATTTTTTTTCCTCTCCCTTCCCACTTAAAATGTCAATTTTAAATAATCAGAAATCCATACCTCCAACAAGGGTTTTCCAATTTCTTAAATTTTTCAATGTCCAAAAATCCTTTTGTTCCTTAGCTTCAACTCTCAAAACAATTCACTTTCGATGTCCAATATATCCAAACATTTCTGCTGTTTCCATGGGGTGGGAGAGTGAAGAAAAAACGAAAGTTCCCTTTAGCAGCTTCTCCGCCGCTTTCGCTCTTCTTAGGGATACAATGTATCCTCCAGCAATTCAAACAGCTCAGTTCCAGGCAATTTAAAGGATGTTACTTGACCCGGCTCAGACAAAACTTTCACTCTTCACATTTCCTCCAGCGCAATCTTACCCGGTTGCTGGCTTCTTCGTGGCGGCCATTGCTGACCGCCGCTCCACCGCCTTGGGAAAAAGTGGTTTTTCCAGAGAAGGGGGGGGGGTCTGCGACACCCCCACCTCCCTGTCCGACTCCCTTCTCTCTTCAGCTGTCCCTACAGGGCAGCCATATCCCCCTGGCCCATCTGGATCGGGGGTACCTCGACGGCTAGCACAGCAGGAATCGCGAGCTGTCGCGAATTCCTGCTGCCCCGAAGCCACGCGAAACCGGAAACCGAGTCAGTTTCCTGGTTATGTTGAGGATTGGATTAATGTTTTTTCTTAAATTTTCCCAGCTGCTGTATGTTTGATGCAGAGAAAGAGAGATGATAGATAAATAAATAGATAGATAGATAGATAGATAGATAGATAGATAGATAGATAGATAGATAGATAGATATGTTTAATCTTCATTAGCAAAGTCGTGTACTTGAGATGGGCAGCCATATAAATTAGGAAGGAAGGGAGGGAGAGAAAAGGAGAGGAGGAGGAAGGGCCCAATTATACATCCACTTACTTCATTCCTCATAAAATAGTTGTAAACATAGCTTTTGGGTCCAACACATATTCATTTATTTACCGGCCACTTAACAGACTTAACAAGAAAAGTTAATGATATGTGGCTCATCAAACTGAACTCAGTCATTGGATGTATAACTTCCTTGTATTTACTAATCTAGAAGGAAATGTATGCCTTGTGGGTCAGTCCTGTTTAGTTTGGTGATTACACCTAGGGAAGGATAATTGGTAAAGCAATCCTTAAATCATCAACAAAAGATTAAATCATATTTTTTTTGAAATGTAATTTATTATTGATAAATAGTAGAATTTGAAATTAACTGCAACATGCATTATACTAGAAAATGAAATGTTAATTCAAAAAAAGTTTGTTGGGGCATTGTAATTTCAAGGGACATAGATTTATATTATAATTTGATACTCAGTAGGAAAGAAAAAGTCTACAAGGAATGCTGACATGGAAAGTATATCCATCCATCTTACAGTCAAGAACATTTAGACTTAGTGGGAAAGAGATGAGAGGATAAAAATTGCTTAGTTCATCTGCTAGGCAGAGAGGAAATGCAATATAACTGAGGTAACTCCAGTAATGTCCCAAGGACATTGTTCAATTGGTATTCAACTGATAGAGTACTTTCTCTTGGCTGGGTTCATACATCAAAGTAGGTTTTGGCTTGGTTTATCCATAATTAGTGAAATAGATCATGATGAATTGGTTTACATGTCATCCTAAACCATAAACGATGGTTTACAAATTGCAGTAATTAGGTTTACATGTTATGTGATGATAAAACAAAGCAAGCTACATATTGTATGTGCGACCATGAATTAGCTTTTTTCTTTCTTAGTTGGGTCTACAACAAGGAGCATGAGTTGGTTAAAATGGGGGAAATTTAGAAGGTAGGTTTCACAGATTTTATTAAGTCTCCCATGTCAGTTCCCTGTTATTTGAATCTGATTTAAATTCTCATCAGTTGGGAGTCTCAAACATCTTCAACCCACTTACAGAGACTCATTACTATACACTTTCTACTTCAGTGATGTTAATCTCTATTTATCCTTTGTGAAAGTTTACATTATTCCCTCGCCCAATGAAAAGCATAATTACATGAATAATATGTACCTTGATATTACAATTTTCAAAATAAATATAGGTTGGATTTACACATCATATTAAGCCAAGGATGCAATCACAGTTTCTTGTACAAACCACAATAGCTTAATTTATTAGTTCAAAAAGATGTTTCATTGTAGGTTTGCACCATGTCAACGTAGCTATTGACAGTGAACTTTAACAATGAAGAATGGAGCGTTAGTTTCCAAAATTTGGTAATTGTACTTTTGTTGATTCAGCCTTGAATTTTGTTTTCCTTTTTAGCAACCGCATCACAGTACAGATCTATATTTGCCTTGTAATTGACTATTCTTCTAAGATTTTTTTCACAGCACTTTATGGAACCAAGTGCCCCTTATTCTTTACTTATATTTAATTTATATTTTCTAAGTAAATATTTTTACATTTGTCTGTTAAATTTCAAATGATGCGTTCAGCCTGTTTCTCTACCTGATCAAAGTAATTGAGACATTTGTTTCTGTTTTCTCGGGTACTTAACTATTCAACTCAACTGTGAGCTTGTCTTTGCTTACTGAAATGTGACAATATCTAAAGTATTTTATTGCACCGGATGCAAATGTTGATTTATGTTAGTTTTCCTAGTCTACTTGTAAGTGGGAACATTCAACTATGCTTGACAGTTTAATTTCCTACTCTTGCTTGAAAAGTTGTTTTAGTGTAATATAAACTCTGGTGTAAGAACATCAGCAAGTTTATAGTAGCTGGTTTGTCAAATTTGTTAGGTTGTGACAAAACATCTCAGTTGTTGTTCATTTTCTCAGTTGTATGATTGCATTTAAGCTGAACTGATGAGGCAAAATATTTTTTCTTGATATTTACTCCGGATAATATTATCCTAGGGCAGGGGTCTTCAAACTTGACAGCTTTAAAACTTGTGGACTTCAACTCTCAGAATTCCTCCTCCAGTCATGTTAGCTCAGGAATTCTGGGAATTGCAAGTCCACAAGTCTTAAACTTGCTAAGTTTGAAGACCCTTGTCCTAGAAGAACCTCCCTGTAGACAACATCTGATCTTGATCTGGGGTGAGGCTTAGATCAAACACTTGGATTTAAGTCTGTATGAAAGACTGACTCATTAAGACTACCTAGTCACTCAGGTTAATGAGTTTTTAACTTCCCATTTCATGCTTTGTTTTCTTCCAAACAGCAAACAGCCTGTTTCTCTTTATCTAAAGGAAGGGTGTCAAACTCAGTTTTATTGAGGACTACATCAGAGCTGTGGTTGACCTTGGGGGGCCAGGGTTGGCGTGGCAAGGATGGGCATGGCCAGCTTGACAGTATTCCCCAAACTGCTGACATGTTTCCTCTTTGTATTGGGTAGATAGGGCCAAAGCTAGTTGGCCTGATCTTTCCTCTTCACACTGAGTAGACTAGGAAGGTCCCATGGGCCGGATCCCACCACATCATGGGCCGGATCAGGCCCGCAGGCCTTGAGTTTGACGCCCCTGATCTAAAGGTAAAGGTTTGTCCTTTCCGGTCATGTTTAACTTTGTGGGGTAGTGTTTACCTCCATTTTCTAGCTGAGAGAGTCACGTTGTCTGAAGACACTTCCCTAGTCATGTGGTGCAGTGGTTAGAATGCAGTATTGCAGGCTAGCTCTGCCCACAGTCTGGAGTTCGATCTGGCTCAAGATTACCTCATCTTTCCATCCTTCAAGTGGGGTAAAATGACAATCCAGATGGGGCAATATGCTGACATTATAAACTGCTTAGAGCACGGGTATCAAACTCAAGGCCTGCGGGCTGGATCCAGCTCACAGGGTGCTTAGCTCTGGCCCATGGGGCCACCTTGGAAACAGTGAAGGGCCGGCCCATGGTGCCTTTGCCAGCAAAAACATTTTCCCAAATTTTCACTGGCAAAGGGTTGCACGAGGCTGTCGCAGCTGAAACCAGAGCTTCCGCAGACCATCCCCAAGCTTCATTTTCATTGGCAGAAGGTTGCAGAAGGCCATCACAGCTAAAAAAAAAAAAAAAAATAGAGTTCGCGAGGGTTGCATGTGGTGCCCTGAGCTCCGTTTTCACTGGTTTGCAGGAGGCAGTCGCAGCCGAAAATGGAACTTGGGAATCCTCAGAGCGATCTGGCCACCACCACAGGTGCCCCTGTCATGAGTGAAGTCGAGCTGGCTCCTGCCCCTGGCCCCCCTCATCGTTCGAGGTCAAACACAACCCTGATTCAGCCTTCATTGAAATCGAATTTGACACTCCTGGCTTAGACAGTGCTGTAAAAGCAGTGTGGAGCATGTGTAAGTCTATGCCTTATTGCTTATTGCTATGTGGCCAACATGGCTAAACGCCAAGGTGCACTGAATGGGATTATCTTCTCACCAAAGTGGTTATTTATCTACTTGCAAGTCTGTGAAACAAAGCAAAGCAAAGCTAAACGAAGATCATATGCACAGTCGTGGTTTCATTTAATGATGGCTTTGCTCAATGGCTGAGCTGTTGATCCCAATTGTGGTTGCTAAATGAGGACTACCTGTAGAGCAGAATAGAGAACATCCACGTATGGACAGTGAGTTTCTGTCTCCTAATCCTGTACAATATAATATGACTAATATTTTATTTATTTTATTTATTTATTTATTTTGCCAAGGATGCATTTGATAATACATGTAAGTATAAACATGCTTATGAATACATGAAATAGATACGAATGAAAGGGAACATTAAGACAGGGATGGTAGGCCCGTTGGTGGGCTTATGCACGCCCCTTACAGACCTCTTAGGAATGGGGTGAGGTCAACAATAGACAGTCCGAGGTTAAAGTATTTGGGGTTTGGGGAAAAAAACCATAGAGTCAGGTAAAGTATGCATGCATAAGTGCACAATCATGCCTTTCGTCCCTGTCCTATTGTCCCCAATTATTCGTACCTATTTTCTGTATTCATACTTATATTTATTCTTATCTCTATTATCTTGTAAGCTATTGATAAATCAAATCAAATAAACAAAATAAGAGTATTCCAGACATTGGCCATTCTGTTGCTGAAATCGTATTTCCTGCCATCGAGTTTGGTGCAGTTTACCCTGAGTTTGTGTCTACTGCTGAGGTAAATGAGGGAGAGAATGATGACACGAATCAGAAGCTCTACAAATGTCAATGTAAGCGCTGACTGTTGCTTTAGGAGAACATTTGTTACCTAAGGTACATCATAAAAGAAAAGAAAAAAACACCCAGAGATCCAAGGCCTTTGTAACTATGAGAGGGATCTTGGAGTCTTAGTGGACAACCAGCTAAATAGGAGCCAAACAGTGTGCTGCAGCAGCAGCCAAAAAAGCTAATGCAATCCTAAATTGCATTAACAGAGAGATACAATCAAAATCAAGAGAGGTACTAATGCTTCTCTATAAAGCCTTAATAAGACCACACCTAGAGTCCTGCATCCAGTTTTGGTCACCACACTATAAAAAAGATGTTGAGACTCTAGAAAAAGTAGAGAGAAGAGTAACCAGGATGATTAGGGGACTGGAGGCTAAAACATATGATGAACAGTTGCAGGAACTGGGCATGGCTAGTCTGGGGAAGAGAAGGACCAGGGGAGACATGATAGCAGTGTTCCAATATTTGAGGGGCTGCCCCAGAGAGGAGGAAGGGGTCAAGCTATTCTCCAAAGCATCTGAAAGCCAGACAAGGAATAATGGATGGAAACTGAATAAGGAGAGATTTAACCTGGAAATAAGGAGAAACTTTCTGACAGTGAGAACAATCAATCCATGGAATCAATCCTTGCCCTCGGAAGTTGTGGGAGCTTCATCACTTGAGACTTTTAAGAAGAGATTGGACTGCGGGAAGTTGGACTAGATGACCTACAGGATCCCTTCCAACTCTGATTATCTGTTATCTGCATTCGAGGCCTTGTTTGCTGTAGGGCACTAAAATGAGCATAATTTGCAACACAATTTAAAATATAGTTTTCTGGCAGAAGACATTTAATTATACTACCTGTCATGTTTATGTTGATATGTACCGCTAGATATTGGAGAGACGGGTGGTTATTATGAGATGGTGGCAAGGATTCTAATATCAAAGCTAACATTTGGAAAAGTCTCTTTCTAATTCCTCCATTGTTATAATTTTAGTTACCTAAATTAGATGACTAGCGCTTTAATAGACAGAGTATAAAGATAAATATCCTGTGCTTTATGCATTTGTGGATTATGTATGAAATGTGGCAGTTGTCCAGAACTCGTAAATGTAGTTGGCTTAAGTAGTTTCTGCCAATTTGACTTGGACAGTGTGGGAAATAGAACAATGTTTGCAGGAATTTTGCAAGACTTCCACCACTGATTAACTAACAATTTACCAAGGCTGAGTCCTCCAATCTTCAGTATATGTCTGGTTTCTCATGAACCACACTATATTATAACCTGGCACAGTATGTTGTGCATTGCAGCTATAAATCATAATTTATGCTTTAAATTTATGCGTGAACCGGGACACCGTGGCTTGTTCAACAAACAGATGAGAACAAACCGTCGTTTGGTTTGCAGCTGGCTTAGAAGCATGTTGTGTAATCTGCTTGTCATTTTATTGTTTAGCTGTTTTTGTTTAAAGGCATGTTGTTTTCTCTGTGTTTGTTGTTTGATTATTTTCATATGCTGCCCAGAGTCACACTCTTTGAATTGGGTGGCCCGTAAATCTTCTAAATAAAGAAGTAAATTGGAAAGTTACGGGTTGTGTAGTTGAGTTTCAACTCTTGTCCTAATTTTTAACTATATTGGATCTCCATGGAGCATTACAAATGGATTTTTGTTGTTGCTGGTCAAAATGCTATTCCTTTTAGCTCAGTGTTCTCTACAATCAGTATCTTTGAAACGTCTCCAATGGGTTCTTTTCTAGTCCTGCTTAACTAAAGACCAGGAACTGAATTTGAGGTTGGGTTTTTGTTTTGTTTTTTGCATGCAAATCATATAATCTACTTTTGAGCTAGACCTGGATCAGATATACAGGTAGTCCTCAACTTATAACAGTTCATTTAGTGAATATTCAAAGTTACAACGGCACTTGAAAAAAGTGACTTATGACCATTTTTTAAAACCTACAATGGTTATAGGGTCATGTTATCAAAATTCAGGCTTTTGGGAATTTACTGCTATTTGTGAGGGCTGCTGAGTTCCAGGGTCATGTGAGCAAAGCCAGTGGGGAAGCCAGATTCACCCCACAACCATGTTAGAAACTTAATAGCTGCAGTGATTCACTTAACAACAGTGAAAGTGAAAGAAAGGTTGTAAAATGGGACGACATTTGCTTAACAATGATTTCATTTAGCAACAGAAATGTGGGTCTCAATTATAGCCGTTAAGCTGAGGACTACTGGTAGTTAGAAGCGTAGAAATATTCTAACTCAAATCTGTTCTTAGATGTTTATTGTTGTTCTGACCCAGGCTTTGTTCAAATTAAGAAAACATATGCCGTGTGTAAAAGTAAACCCTTTTTTAATGCAACGCTGGGAATTATTTGTATTCCCAGCCAAAACTCATTAAACACAATTGTCTGAGATAAGAGCAGGCCTTTCAGGGTTGTAAAAAGCTGCCAAGAAACAGACATTCACTTAATTAGCAGATAAACCAACAGAGGTTCCAGCAAAGATAAACCAGAGTCCACAAGGCTACAATGAGGAATCATAATCTAATGAATTTCTTTGCTTCCTGCAAAAAGCACATCACCGAAGGCTGGCTTTTATCCCTTATGGGAGGGGTCATCACCTTCCAGCCTTACTCCCGAGTTTCCCTTGCTGCTTCAGCTGCTCTCTCCTTTGAGCAGCTCTGCGCACACGTGCACTGGGAATAGGCTCCCCGGGGTCCTCTGCTTCACTGCTGCCAGACTCCCAAGGCTGGCACCTCACTCTTCAATAGTCCTGGCCCCATCCCTGCATCAGACTCAGGACCCTCGTCCAAGTCCTCGCCAGACTCCCTGACTGGTTCCCCTTTCATCCCCACTGTCTGATACTTCTGCTGTCCACATCGGCTGCCAGCAAACCACCACAATTGTAATCTCATACTTGCTTACATTTTCATTAAATAACCAAATGTTTTACACAATTTGTAATAATTTTTCTGCCTCTGGAAGATTAAGATAAAATTGTTTACATGAGAGGCTGTTCTTATTTTTATTTCGGAAAGGTTCCAGATTCTTCCTTTGATATTGTTTCAGGATGGAAAAGATTCTAGCTATTTTTTCTGGCGCAACTGAATTCCTTCCTCCATTCTTTCCCTACCAGACCAGAACCAGAACTATTTCTGCCTGCTGAACTCAGCCTTCACCTCTAAAATATCTTTAATTTAAAATCCATCATCTTTCATTCTGAAGTCTAGCTCTGTCAGACGACTTGTGGTGAATTTGAAGATGCTGGTTTATAATGCTGCCTTTTGCAGCCTTCTGACATTTCTCTTCTTTTAGAGCCAATGTTCCATAAAATTGAAGATTTCCATAAAATCTTAATACATTACTTTTTTTTTTCCTCTTTGGTTTTTCAGAAAATTTCCCCAGGAGATACAGAATGACACATTTCTGAAGCACTGGAGGAAAGAGGTGCTACCAATACGTAGTTTACAATTACTTGAGAAAAGAAATAGTGATTTAATGAAGAGGAGGGAAAAATTTGTACATTGTGTGTGTGTGTGTGTGAAGACCAAGATGATATAATTTTAGACTGCACATTTCTCATGATCAAAAAGGAACTTGGGCAGATACTATCTCATATTTCATACTATGTATGATCGTTGCTGAAACTTTCAGATAAGTACTATATCAGATAGAGAAGACAGTAAGAAAAGTGAAAACTGACATCATTTCTCAGACTCAGCTCATGATATCATATCAAGGAAATGCTGAAAATGACTCCTGAGGTGTGAAAATATTATGGTTACTGTCTTACCAATGTATGCATTTTCTAGAACACAGATAAGAAACCTGAGCTGTCGGACTCCAATTCTTAGCTCTTGTTCATCATGGTTGGAGCTGATGGGTTTTGTACAGAATACAGAATAACAAAGGTGGAAGAGACCTTGATGGTCTTCCAGTCCAACTTTTTGCTTGAGCAGGAGGCCCTGGTCAACTGGCTGTCCAATTTCTTCTTTAAAACCTCCAATCTCTTCTTTAAAACCTCCAGTGATGGAACACTCACAACTTCTGGAATCAAGCCATTCCATTGATTAATTGTTTTAATAGTGTCTTAGCATTTAAATGCTAGGGTTTCTCCTTAGATCTAGGTTGGATATCTCTTTGATGAGCTTCTGTTCATTACATCTTGCCTTGCCATCAGGTGCTTTGCAGAATAAGTCAATGCCCTCTTCTCTGTGTCATCTGCTCAAATATTGAAAGACTGCTATCATGTCACCCCTAGTCCTTCTCTTTTTTTGCAGACAACAGATAAGGACAGCCATTTTCCTATCCCTCACTTTCTTGAAACAGTTAAGAACTCATGTGGGATATTATAGCATTGGAATAATATCTGAGGACTGCCAACCTAAAATCTGTTTCTGACTGGTATTTGAGATTATCTTGGATTCATACCCCTTAACTTCCCAATCTAGCCTACTTTTCAGGGTTATAAAAAATAGGGAGACAACCAGGATTGCTATTTTATAGAAAGAGTGATGTGTCATCATTACTGAACCTGGGATCAATACAAAATCAGTTCAGAGGTCCATTTTACCCAGACCCTTCTATAGCATAAGTAATGAGAATAGGAACATTTTTGTCCTTTCACTGTGATCTTAAGCAGTTTTTGACTGCTGTATGTCAAACTGTTATGCCTACTGCAACTGGACAAGTGTTGTTTGCTTAATGACATAACCCTTGATCTCCACGCTACATAAAGGAATTGCTTGTATGTGAAATCCCAGTTAAAATAGAATGAAGCAGGTTTATTCCAAATATGTAGTCTAGAACTTGCTTGACAAAATAAAGCATAACTTCAAAGGTATATCCTCCAGTTAATATTGTGATATAAACCATGATGACATTTCAACTCCTATCTTCTTTCAGGATTCTTGAAGCAACACAAATAAGACAATTTTCTATCCAAATATTGTTTACTTTTAAAGCCTGCTTAGTTTTAATCTGTATTTCTACCCTGCCATCTACATCTCCAAGGACAGTTTGACATTTTAAAGAGGAAGTAATAGTAAAGAAAAAGGATTTTATCCTTTTAAGCCCAATGTAATTTCTCTTAATGTTTTGAAGCAGCAAACAATTCAGATAAGAAAGGCATTCGTAGAGGGGAATATTTGTAGCTTGGGATGGAAATGTGGGGTCTTTGGTGTCCTCTGAACTTGGTGGTTTTCTTGAAGTGGTTTCATTACCCACATTAGATAACATCCTCAGTGCATGAGTGTTTAACCTTTTGGCTTGACTGGGCCTCTTTTTTTAATGTATCGGGGGTTTTTTATTATATAAAATACAAAGAAGAAAAGAAAATAGGAAAGAAAGGGGGTGGGGAAAGGGGGGTGTGAGATACAAGGGGAAGGGGAAAAAGAAAGAAAGGGGGTACTGATTCCGAACTCTTCTTAGCACAGTCTAAGATAAACACACTCCAACCTCAACTTTTTGCTTTTATACATTAGTATAAAACTAGCCATTCCTACCGAACAACAAATCAAAGATCAACCAAGATCAAAGTTTCATTTTTTTTTCCTCCATAAGTACAAATTCCAGAAGTGATATTCAAATAAGAACATAATTTCCTCTTTAAATAAAATAATAAATTTAACCCTTCCTGCTTTACTTTCCTTGGCATGGAAATAATGTGTATTTCTATTTATACCTAATAATCTTTGTGAACTGTTACCACTTTTTATTTACAAAATTTATTGCATTCTTTCAAATTCTTTGGCCTTATTGAAAAAATAAAGGGGAAAAAAAACCTTTTTTCGCCCTTTTTTTCCTTCAAAGTACTAAAAAAAAAACACCCCACTTTTTAAATCAAAACTATTTTAATACATTTTTTCTCTTTGACTTCTTAACATACAAGCTTTAAACATTGATATTGTGTTTATTGTTTGCCTGGACCTCAGGAATTGTCTTGAGCCTCATGTAGCAATAGCAATAGCACTTAACATATACCGTTTTACAGTTCTTTACTTAGCGGTTTACAGAGTCAGCACATTGCCCCCAACAATCTGGGTCCTCATTTTATCGACCTCAGAAGGATGGAAGGCTTGTAGGGAACTGTAAATAGTGCAAAGATCCATCTCATCCCGGGAAGTCTTTTTTTGAACTATTACCATCTGGCAGATGGTACAGGACAATAAAAACTAGGACAAATAGATTGAAAAACAGCTTCTATTCTTTCCCAGGGCAATAGCTCTTTTGAATTCTACTGTATAGTGCAGTGTTGGTGCAGTGTCAGGGGGTTTTGGTTCAATGAGTGGAGGGTGAAGGATGTGTATTTGTTTTATTTTCATGGTGATGATCATGATGTGCACTGAAGATGGTGTTTGATTTCGTTGTACGAGGTGCAATGACAATAAACTAAACTAAACTAAACTAAACTAAACCAAACCATGGGTCTTTTATATTGTCTATTGTATAAAATACACTGCTCAAAAAAATAAAGGGAACACCTAAACAACACAATGTAACTCCAAGTCAGTCACACTTCTGTGAAATCAAACTGTTGACAGGTAGCAACACTGATTAACAATCAATTTCACATGCTGTTGTGCAAATGGAATAGATAACAGGTGGAAAGCATAGGCAGTTAGCAAGACATCCCCAACAAAGGAGTGGTTCTGCAGGTGGTGACTACAGACCACTTCTCGGTTCCTATGGTTTCTGGCTGATGGTTTGGTCACTTTTGAATGCTGGCGTTGCTTTCACTCTAGTGGTAGCATGAGACGGAGTCTACAACCCACACAAGTGACTCAGGTAGTGCAGCTCATCCAGGATGACACATCAGTGCGAGCTGTGGCAAGAAGGTTTGCTGTGTCTGTCAGCATAGTGTCCAGAGGATGGAGGCGCTACCAGGAGACAGGCCAGTACATCAGGAGACATGGAGGAGGGCGTAGGAAGGCAACAACCCAGCATCAGGACCGCTACCTCCGCCTTTGTGCAAGGAGGGACAGGAGGAGCACTGCCAGAGCCCTGCAAAATGACCTCCAGTGAGTCACAAATGTGCATGTGGTTGCTCAAATGGTCAGAAATAGACTCCATGAGAGTGGTATGAGGGCCCGACATCCACAGCTGGGGGTTGTGCTTACAGCCCAACACCATGTAGGATGTTTGGCATTTGCCAGAGAACACCAAGATTAGCAAATTCGCCACTGGCACCCTGTGCTCTTCACAGATGAAAGCAGGTCCACACTGAGCACATGTGACAGACGTGACAGGGTCTGGAGACGCCGTGGAGAAAGTTCTGCTGCCTGCAATATCCTCCAGCATGACCGATTTGGCAGTGGGTCAGTAATGGTGTGGGGTGGCATTTCTTTAGGGGGCTGCACAGCCCTCCATGTGCTCACCAGAGGTAGCCTGACTGCCATTAGGTACCGAGATGAGATCCTCAGACCCCTTGTGAGACCTTATGCTGGTGCGGTTGGCCCTGGGTTCCTCCTAATGCAAGACAATGCATGTGGCTGGAGTGTGTCAGCAGTTCCTGCAAGATGAAGGCATTGACGCTATGGACTAGCCCGCCTGTTCCCCAGACCTGAATCCAATTGAGCACATCTGGGACATCATGTCTCACTCCATCCACCAAGGCCACATTGCACCACAGACTGTCCAGGAGTTGGGGGATGCTTTAGTCCAGGTGTGGGAGGAGATCCCTCAGGAGACCATCCGCCACTTCATCAGGAGCATGCCCGGGCATTGTAGGGAGGTCATAGAGGCACATGGAGGCCGCACACTACTGAGCCTCATTTTGACTTGTTTTAAGGACATTACATCAAAGTTGGATCAGCCTGTAGTGTTTTTTTCCACCTTAATTTTGAGTGTACCTCCACATCCAGACCTCCATGGGTTGCTAAATTTGATTTCCATTGATAATTTTTGTGTGATTTTGTTGTCAGCACATTCAACTATGTAATGAACAAAATATTTAATAAGAATATTTCATTCATTCAAATCTAGGATGTCTTATTTTTGTGTTCCCTTTATTTTATTTTTTTGAGCAGTGTATGTAATATAGATTTATAATATAAGATCACATAATAATGTGAAAAGTTTACAAACTTTACAAGCCGCATTACTAGCTGTTCATGGCTGCATGTGGCCCTCAGACACTCTGGATACACCTGGTCAAGGGCCTGACTTTTTTAACGCAGGAGTGTCAAACTTGCATCATCACAGCAGCATCACGTGACATAGAAGAACTTTCCCCCCCCCCCCTTTCTCTAAATTGAGTATGTGTGTGGCCAGCATTAGACACATCCAGCTCACAGGCTAGGAGTTTGAAAGGCCTGCTTTAAGGGATTTGTCTCTCCTGTTACAAACTACCTATTTGTAGCTTAAATCCACAATTTAAGCTACCGCTTAAGTTGCTGCTATTTAAAGTCCATCTTTATATAGGTATGGGGTGAGGAAGGGAAGAACACCTCTGCAAGTTGCCCTTTATACTATCACCTAGACAAGACCCAGCTCTTCCTCCATGTTTTAACTGATGCAAGGATTTTTGTTGGTCTTAATCTGTGTTTTTAATTTGTTATATCCTCCTATATAACAGGGACGCGGTGGCTCCATGGCTAAGACACTGAGCTTGTCGATCAGAAAGTTCAGTGGTTCGAATCCCTAGCGCCGCATAACAGAGTGAGCTTCCATTACTTGCCCCAACTTCTGCCAATCTAGCAGTTTGAAAGCATGTAAAAAAATGCAAGTAGAAAAAATAGGGACCACCTTTGGTGGGAAGGTAACAGCGTTCTGTGCACCTTCAGCATTTAGTCATGCTGGCCACATGACCATGGAGACGTCTTCGGACAGCGCTGGCTCTCTTCGGCTTTGTAATGGAGATGAGCAGTGCCCCCTAGAGCCGGAAACGATCAGCATGTAGGTGAAAGGGGAAACTTTACCTTTACCTATTTCTGTATGGTTGGTTAATTGCCTAAAGTCCATGGACTAGAAAAGCAGGTAAATATCATTCTGTCTCCCAGACAAGACAGTTTGGGGAAAACAAGTGCTTCTCATTGTATTGTTAATATTGTGAGGATGGCGGCAGGTTGAATTCTATACAAAAGGATTCAAGAAGCATTTTCTGTCTGCCTGTTTCTGTGTGTTTCTGTAGAACTGAGAGAACCAACCTGAGTCTCTTTTATAACACTAAAGAGAAAAGGTGGCAGGCTGAATCCAAGCTAAATTACTTCAGCTTTCATCTCCCGGAAATCAGCACCAATAGAAATTACAAAGGGTTGGGAGATAGAGTCTTAATGGCACCATTAATTCAAGGGCACTTAGAACTCTGTTAACGGATGTCCTGATGAAGAAGCATATTTCTTTTGGTAACAAAATCAATATCATATTGGGGGCGATGCTGCTGAATCCCTAGTAGCCAAACTAGCAGGACCAGCGGTGAGAGATTTGGGGAATTGCAGAGAAGCCAAAAAATGGAAGAGGGCAATAACCTTGTCCCAATGTGCCCTTTCCATGCTCGCGACTTGAAGGCTGCACATAAAGAACTTGTGGCACTTGTGTGTTGATGTGGCCTCGGTGGCGCAGTCCTGCAGGCTACTTCTGCTGCCTGCCAGCCGCCTGCAATTTGGCAGTTCGAATCCCACCAGGCTCCAGGTTGACTCAGCCTTCCATCCTTCCGAGGTGGGTAAAATGAGGACCCAGATTGTTGGGGGCAAGAGGCTGGTTCTGTAAACCGCTTAGAGAGGGCTGTGAAGCAACTGTGAAGCTGTATATAAGTCTAAGTGTTATTGCTATTGCTACAAAGTCAAAAGGAAGCCAGTTTCACTTAACAACCTATTATAACTGCAGTGATTCACTTAACAATGGTGGCAAGAAAGGTTGTAAATCAGGGCAAAGCTTGCTTAAAAACAGTCCCATACATTTTGGGCTGAATTGTGGTTGCAAATTGAGGACTATGTTGAGAATTGTGGTCATAAGTTAATAGCTAGGTTTGAGTATGAGCGACTAGATCAGGGGTGTCCAACCTTTCACCTTCCCTGGGCCACATTAGAAGGTGAAAATTTGGTTTGGGCTGCATATAAAAAAATAATGAAATGAAATGAAATGAAATGAAATGAAATGAAATGAAATGATATAATAAAAAATAAAATAAAATAAAATAATAATTTCTATTATTTATTATTTATTAAAAATTATTTCTTTTTTATTTTATCATTTTCTGGCCAAATTTTGCGGGGGGGGAGGGGGGGAAGAAAGCTCGCCCGCCTCGCGCCTACCTGTCCTCCTGCAAATGCAGCGGCGGCGGCGACAGCGGCAACAGCAGGAGGTGGCAGGGTGGGACTTTTGGGCTGCGGCTGCCCGCCTTTTCTGTTGCTCGCCTCGTCCCGCCTCGCTCCTGCCTCTCCTCCTCCTCCTCGCTGGATCTTTCACGGAGGTTGGGGTGGGTGTTGGGCCGCATTACGAGGTGACCTGGGCCGCAGGTTGGACAAGCCTGGACTAGATCTTTGGATATTGCTAAATTTACTAATATCCATTCATGACCATTCCTGAGCTGAGTTGGGCTAACAGGAATTGTAGAGCAGGCAAATCTGAAGAATAACCATTTCCTTGCAATTACCTGGCAATTAAATGTTCGGCTTTCCATCCCTGATAATACATATAAAGAGGATCCCCTGTTTATCCCAAAGTTGTTTGGTTCTGCATTGCAGCATTCAGAATGTATAGATTGAAAACATCTGGAACAGTGTCCCATATGTGCTTTTTTCGAAAGGCAACTGGCCTTTTTGGTTTTTTTTCCCCTTGAAAACATTTCACTTCTCATCCCAGAAGCTTCTTCAGTTTCTGAAGAACTGAACTGAACTTCTTCAGAACTGAAGAAGCTTCTGGGATGAGAAGCAAAATGTTTTCAAGGAAAAAAACCAAAAAGGCCAGTTGCCTTTTGGAAAAGGAATCCTTGGGACAGCCATGACCTAGATCAGGAGTCCTCAAACTTGACAGCTTTAAGATTTGTGGACTTCAACTCCCAGAATTCCTCCTCCGGTCATGTTAGCTCAGGAATTCTGGGAGTTGAAGTCCACTAGTCTTAAACTTTGCCAAGTTTGAAGATCCTTGACCTAGTCCTAGATGATTGAGAATCTCAATAGACAACCAGAATTATGACAGCTCTGAGGAAATGGTAATACTGGTAAATACTGTCCCTTGCTTTGTTAAAATAAGATTATTAGATCTATGTATATATGAAGTGCACACAGTAGATGCTAACATCTGCAGCTAGCACAACACAGAATTAGCGTTCACAGCTAGCTTTAGAGAATTCCAACTATCAGCTTCTGCCTGCAGAACCCCAGATTGAATTCATAGCTGCCCTTTTCAGCTTGTTCAAAGAGAGGAGTTTGCTTGTTTCGTCAATCCAGTTGTATGATTCCACATTGTAGCAGTCAAATAAATAAGTACATGCCTACATGTAACTTGCAACAGTAAAACTGTTAGAAGAGACCACTCTCTCAAAATAGGCAATGTATGAAGAAGGAACAAGTGGCAGAAATGAAATTTGATTACATTGTAATTACATTGTTCAGTGGGTTAAATTCAGTTATTTTAATTGTTCCTTAAATATTCCTTCTAGCCAGGAATGGGAACATTTTAATGATACAATGCTTTAAAATATAAGTGAAGTGTGGGGGGGAAATAATTATGGAAAGTTTATAAGTGTTCCCATAAAAGTATGATACTTAACTGAAAAGTAATGTGTAAAATGTTTAAGATTTAAATGAATATTAATATTAATGATAGATTTGAATTGGTATGGATTGTTGTTTTAATTATATTATATATTTATAATTTTTTCTTTAAAAAAAAAATATAGTGTGTAATTTTAGAATGTACTAAGCAGAATCCAAATGGAAGTTATATACTATACTAATTTATATTTAGGGGAAAGAGATAAAGGCGTCATACTCCAATCAGTGAATACAGGAGAAATTTTGTTTAAAGAGAAAAGATAATAGACAGCTGGAAACAGGACAGACAAAGAATAAAAGCATAATGATCTGAATTGAGACGAGATAAATAAAATAAAACTAAGAAAGTTAAAAGAGGGGAGAAGCTTTTTAAAAAATGTAGAATGGTAATAAGATATGAAATGGCATATAAAATGAGCATGAATTTGAATTTATGTCTGTACGAAGAGATGTAAGCTGCTTTCAAAAAAGATGTTTTATGTTTTGTTTGTTTGTGTTTGTCTTTGAAAATCAATAAAATTTGTTTTAAAAAAATTCCTTCTAGCCCATTTAAAATTGTGTTTTGGCATCTGGCTACTGTATATGTCCTTTGGATTGCACAACCCTAGTTTGATACTTTTTTTTTTTCAAGGCTTCAAGTCTGTGGAGATTCTCAATCATCCAGTTCATGGTTACCCCAAAAGTGCTTCCCCCCCTCCCAAAGGGCAATTAGACTTCCTTGGTTTTTTCCCTTTAATTTTTTTTTTTTTGGCTTCTCATCCAAGAAGCTTCTAACTGATTGGTGGGGAATGGAAGGATTTACAGAATATTCTTTTGCAGTCATCTGCTCATTAGAATCTTGGAGGCTACTTGCGGGTTCATCTGTATCCTCAAGTCACCTGAAACAGAGTTTAAATAGATGTGGAATTGCAGTCCTAAGAAAATCCAGTGGCCTTTTGGAAACAGCCCCTTCAAATCAGTGTTGACTCCTAGAAACATAATTGACAAGAGCCTGCTGTTTTTCTTGGCAACATTTTTGCACAGGTTTGTGATTGCTTGTTTCCGAGAGCAGAACTAGAATTTACATTCTCCCTATTTCTAGCCTGGCACCTTAACCATTGCACCAATCTGGTTTAGGGATAAGTATGATGCATGCTTGATTTTTATTTGACTGAGTTCCTCTTCAGTAGCAATTGCTTAACGGTGCTGCCATTAATCTTACTAATCTTACTTTTTCTCTGGTAATATTATACTAATAAGTAGAGAATACAAAACATTTGCTAGACCAATGCTTGAATACAGCTCATCAGTCTGGAACCCACATTACGTATTAACATTACGTATTAACATTAGCTGAATAATAAAAACCAGCATGGATACCGAGCTGCTTCCAGAATATTTTCTGTCTTATTTAATAGAGATGACCTGTTTTGACCACATGTCCATTTACATCCCTCTTAGCTGAAGCATATCCTGTGTTTCATCTCTAGAGGGTTCCCAAAATTTGGCCGTATAGTCAGAGAGACATATCTAAGATAGGTCCCCAATGCCAAGGTAACAGATTACTGTTTAATGTGCTATCATTTGTGCCTTTGCTGTTAGGATTGGGAAAAATATTGGTGGACATTTCAGACTGATTGGGGTGCTGTGTGTTGTGATGTGTGCTATCCCTATCACATAGCAAAATTCCTCATTTCAGCTTGTTTCTTTTTAAAACTGTGTCACCGGATCTATTCTTGGAAATATTTCAATTGATACTTTGTCATGTATTTTGTCTGTTGGAAACCATAGATTATCCCAGGCAAGGGGTTTGTTTCTTAGGTACCAAAGCACAGAATGTGCCAGTTTTCATCCTAAACTCATTAAAAAGAGTTAACAGGTTTGCGAAAGAAAATTGGGGCTAATTGTTTAAGTGATTAAGCCCCACTTGCTTTGATGATAGGCTGGAAAAAACTGAAGGAATAATTTTCTACTTAAACGCTGTATCTTCCTTAGAACTGTCTTTAATTCTCCATCACTGCCACTTTTGTATTCTCTTCAAGGGCTAATACCCAACTGCCATTTTTTAAATTAATGGGTCACTTCTAATTTCTGGAACCTGGAGTTTTGTGTCAGACTGTCCCAATGATAGAAAGGCTACTGCTTTTGTAAAAAAAAAAAAAAAAGAAAGTAAGTGAAAATAGAACTCCAATACACAGTAGTGAATTTTTGTGAAACGCACAAAATGCACTCTTGTCGACAATGCCCATGTAAATTGTCAAAATATATTAAGAAGATTGGGAATGGATGTCAATTCACTCTCAAGTTCCTAAATTTTTCTCTCCATCTCCATGTATGGTTTAAGAAGGTGCAAGCATAGATGCCAATTATGTAGCTGCCTTTTTGTGATGAGTTGTTGATGCTCTGAAGTGAAACCCTCATATAAACTAGAAGCATTTTCCTAGTTTATCTCTAAATCTCTGAGCTAGCTGTAAATACAACAGCCTAAAGCACGGAACCACCAAGATCAGTCCTACCAACACTGATATGGCAACCCAGTAGTATATAAATAGAAAGCAAACCCCATTCTCTTCTAGCACTGATGGTGTTACCTAGTGTGGGTAATGAAACGTCGTATCCTCCTCCTTCTCCTCTATCTCCTCCTTTTTGTCTTCTTCCTCCTCCTTTGCCTCTCCCACTCCCTTCTAGCACTGATGATGTTACCTAGTTTGGGTAATGAAATGTCTGCAAGAAGACAACCAAGTTCAGAGCACACCAAGAAGCCCACTATCTCTAAATGTATATGGGGCTGACATCTTGGGGCCCTCCAGGTGTTTTGCTTTATAATGCCAATAAGCTCAAGATAGCAAACTTTCTCCCAATTTTGTGAGTCATGCTTTTCTAGTAATGAATCAGATTTTTTTCTGCTTTGCTTTGGCATTTCTTAAAGTGGATATAGCATCAAAGCATTGAAAAGGCCATTCAATTTATGGAGTCCAAGACCCTGCTCTGGGATACAACTAAATGTGCAGAGAAGAGAAAAGAACAAACAGCTCAGGGTTAAACTGTGGAGTCCTTGGTGCTCTTTGAGGTTGGATATTGTTTTGTAGTCATTTCATTACCCAACTAGGTATCATCATCAATGCTGGAAGGGAGTGAGGTTTGCTGTCTCTTTATATACGAGTGGCTTGCTTTACCAGCGTTGGTGGGTGTGATGTTTTCTCCTTGATAGTTCTTGGATTGAATTGTTGTTTACTGCTTGTTGTTTACTGTCAAAGTTGATTGTTCCTTGATTAGGATATTGTTTATTGCTTGTTTGTTTGTCTGGTATTAACCCCTGCTTATCTGGGTATCCTCAACAAATTACTATCAATTGAAGCTGATCTTCTTGCCAATGGTTCCACTGTGGAAGTTATCTTATGGCTAGGAATTTTCTTGCCTAATATTCAACTGAAATTTGATTTCCTTTTTCTGCGTCTTGGGCTTTGGCAACTATTGTGTTTGTACTTGGTTAATTTTTAGAGCATAAACCAGGTTTTTAAAAGGAAAAGAAGGATTCCATTGTACCCACAAACACAAGATAAAGAAAAGGTCCTATATATATATACAAAGGATATGATCTGTACAATGAAGAATGAAGATCTGCAGTGCACTGTTTTGATCTGATAGACATATATCTTCCTTTGTCTCTCCCTCCTTCCTGGTTCCTCTTTCTTTCTTTCTTTCTTTCTTTCTTTCTTTCTTTCTTTCTTTCTTTCTTTCCCTTCCTTCCTTCCTTCCTTCCTTCCTTCTTTTCTCTCTCTTTCTTTCTTTACCTACCTACCTTCCTTTCTCTCTCTCTCTCTCTCTTTCTTTCTTTCTTTCTTTCTTTCTTTCCCTTCCTTCCTTCTTTTCTCTCTCTTTCTTTTTTTACCTACCTACCTTCCTTCCTTTCTCTCTCTCTCTCTCTCTCTCTCTTTCTTTCTTTCTTTCTTTCTCCTTCCCTCCCTCCTTCCCTTTTTTCCAACTTAAAAAATATACTCCATAAAGAATCTTGCTTTCCCTAATAATTTACATTTAGTGTAGGAATATGCAGGAAAGCCATTAAAATAATGCAAATTTTGCCCGTGATTAGGATAGATTAAAGTTTTTGCCCTTTATATGGATTAGGCTTTAAACTGAAATAGGATGATTTTTCTCCTTTTTTTCTTGACACGTATACTTTTTATTAGCAGTCAGAAATAATGTATTATCAGCCACTATTAATGTTCAGAAGATCAGTCAGAAGAAGAAACATGAACCAAAATTATTTCACTGTCCACATTTCTCAATACATTTAACCAAGCAAGTCTTTAGCATGATATGTGCACAAGCCAATATAGCAATTTATTCACTGAACTGTGGTTAAACAAGACATGACTCTGGATGATATATGAACATGGGTTACAGGTGTGTGTTGTGTGTGTGTGTGTGTGTGAGAGAGAGAGAGATTATAAAATTAATTCACAAAGGATATGAAATAAATGAGAAAAACTATGTTACTTGATGTCATTTGATGTGAGTTATCTTTTTAATGTACCTATTATTAAGTTCCCATTTTATAAATATGCCTATTTATAAAATGGGAATCTGTATCTTTTGTTTCAATGTGTAGGATCCATTCCCTTCCCCCAATGTCAAAATGAAATTGATGCTAATAGTGTAGGACAGGATAGTGTGGTATCAAACTCGATTTCATTGAGGGCCACATCAGGGTTGTGTTTGACCTTGGAAGGGTGCGGTGGGGGGGGGTAGGCGTGGCCAGGGTTGGTGTGGCCAACTCAATATCAGGGGGCACCTGTGGTAGCCAAGTGCTAAGGCAGGATTTCCCTCAGACCCTTCCTCCCTCTCATTATAATTTCCTTCCTTCCTTCCTCCCTTCTTTTTCTTCTTTTTCCTTCCTTGCTCTCTTCCCATCTTCCCTTCTTTTTCTTTCCTCTTTCTCTTTCTCCTTCCCTGTCCCTTCTTGCATGCTCACATTTCTCCTTTTGTTTTGTTTTTAGTTAGTTTTGCTAGCCCTCTGCCAGCGAAAATGGAACCCGGAGGGAGGAGCTCTTGTTTTCATTAGCAGAGGTACTGTGGGCGTGGTCATGGCGGGAATGTCCTAGTCTCCTGCACCATGGCACAGGGGAAGTGTTTTTGCCCTCCCCAGTTCTGGAGGCTTTCCTTGAGCCTCCAGGAGGGTGAAAACAGCCTCCCTGGGCTCCAGAGGCTTTCTGGAGGCCAGAAATGGGCTCGTTTCCAGCTTTCCCAAACTTCCAAGAGGCCCGTTTTTTCCCCTTCCCTGAGCCTCTGCACGCACCCTGCACTTAACTGCATCCATAATGGGCCACGTGGGGACTCCTTTACTGTTTCAAGGGTGGTGCCGTGGGCCAGGTCTAAGCACCCTGTGGGCCGGATCCGGCCCGCAGGCCTTGAATTTGACACCCCTGGTGTAGAAGAAGATCATGCAGAGCTGGAGGGGTGGAGTTAAGTGTGTCATCAGTTTAGAGTCATTGTGTTCCCACAAGCGCTCCATTTACAACCCCTCTTCAATTTCATTGACCCTTATCTGATGCCAATTTAGTATGGAATTTTACTTGGCCAGATTTTTATGCATAGGTTTGAATAAATCTTCCATGCTGAAACTTTATGAATGGTCCTGATTCTTCGTACCTGTCAGATGCCACATAAACTACTTGGAGGACACAAGCACTGCTGTAGAAACTCATTTCTGGTTCCATCAAACATGGCTTATGTAGCTTAGAATAGGAAATCAAAGCGGTCCATTATTGTTTTGATATAACATTAATTCATTTTAGTCATTTTCTAGTGGAGGAAGTCTTACTAATTTTGTTTCTTTCCTAATAATTAAAAAGCTACATTATTTCTACACACTATTATTTTCTTGTGTTTTCTTTAGCTGACTTGACAAGACAAATAACTTATCATTGGAAAAATAATGGAAACTACACCATTGGTTCTGCCAAGTTTGGGATGGGATACTTGCAGAGTGCCTGTGATTTTGATTTTTTATTGGGAAAGTGTAATTTCCTGGTTGTAAAGTGTAATCCTGATATATTCTGTATATGCTTTCTATATATGTTGATTTTTAATTGTAAGTTGCCCGTAGTCATTGAGGAGTTGGGCAGTCTCAAAATTGAATTTAAATAAATAAAAATAGCTTGGGAGTTATACTGCTTTTGTCTCTTCCAGGTGTATAACTTTAAGAAGCCTTCCTCTGTTGTTTTCATGACCTTGCTGCATCAAAAATGGAGCAAATGGACTGTAAACCTTACCAGCCCCTATCCAAAGCAAAGCATGAAATGGATCTAGCTTATACAAGCTCATCAGATGAAAGTGAAGATGGGAGGAAAGCAAGACAGTCCTACGAGTCGAGAGAAACTCTAAATGAATTTGGACAAGATCTCAGACTCAACTACAACAGCCATAACCGAACAGGAAAAGGAGTTGGTGAATCCACTCAAGGTACGTTGAACCATTTGTTGTGACAAATAGCATGTCCACCTCAGTAGCTTTTCTTCCTGTATAATAATAGTACCTCGGTACTCATGGTTAATTGGTTCCACAAGATACGATGAGTACCAAAAATGATGAATACCAAACAAATATTTCCCATGAGGAATATAGTAGTGAGTCACAAGGCAGCCAGCATCGACAAGTTCTTGTGTTGTCTATGTGTTGAATACTAAACAAACAATGAGTCCCCATCATCTTTTAATGACCCCATAACCCCTTGCTTGGTGGAGTCTGGGCAACTGAATAGAGCTGAGTGTTTACTGGCCAGATGCCTTTCCTGTCACCAATGCGGAGTTAAATTCAAGCAGATATATTCTCATCGTGCCCAGAAAGAGAAATATCTGCCTCTACCTAGGATTGAACTCACAGCTTTCTGGTTTGAGATTAGAGCGCCACCTCTAGGCCACCGCACCACTCTAAACAATGAGTACTGGGACAAAATTTTCACATCAAAATGCATTGAGTATCAGATTCGATTAGTTTCAAAACAATTGAGTACCAAGATACCACTATATTTTACACGACCAGCTGTGGAAGAACTAGCTTTCTGTTCCAAATCATACTGTGCACCTGATTCAATTTTATGCTAAAAGTTCCCAGCTTCTACGACTACATTTATAAGCAAGGATGCTGTTACAGCACCACCACCCACGTTACAGCCCCTAGTCCAAATGCATTTGCAGCTCAAGGCTTTATTGAGAAGCATGGACATCTACCTAGAAAAATGGAAATGGAAATGGAAGCTGGGGTGGCAAAGTTGAAGCTCAGAGCTCAAGAAGCTGGCAGGGATCAGCTTTAGTAGCTCCACTTCTGACAAACTTCATTTTGATAATTAGTCCTACCATGCACATCAGCTGTTCTGAGAACGGGCATCCCTTCTCCTTGCTTGACATTTTCAGCCTGCTTACAAAACTCCTAATGTGTTTGCTAATGTTCAGTGAAACAGCTTCCCTCCCAGATTTGTGGGTGCTCCCACAACAGACTGGACAACCATTTGACCGGGAGGGTATAAGGCCTCATGACTTGAGCAAGAGGTTGGACTAGAACCGGAATGGGGGGCGGTGGGGTGTCATGTGTGCATTGCATCATGGGTGTAGTTATGCGAGCGAGCGCGAGCGAGCACACACTTTCGGCACGTGACATGGAAAAGGTTAACCATTACTGGACTAGAAGACTAGATTCTTCACTAGTCCTCAAGGCTTCTTCTATTAGGATTAGGATCTTCCCAGTCAGAGTATCCCATGGAAGGTCAGGCTGATTCAATCTTTACCATGTTCTAAAAGGAAATGAAGAATCCAATGAATTTGAATAAAGTTCTGTATTTATTATTTTGTCTTTTTGGGATAATGTCTTGATTATTTTGTCATGTTGATTTTTATACCTGGTTCAAACAATACATTGTTTCAGAAGATTCTAGTAGGATATGTGTGTGTGTGTGTGTGTGTGTTTGTGTATATGTGTATGCATATAAGTATGTTCCTCTTGGCTTCTAGGTGCTCACTAAAAAGGGATTTTTTCTAAATGACCATCAGATCATTAGTATTTCATATATTATTATTAACACACTCTGATGCTAAGGAGTTCTACTCCCCCTCCCCACCT
The DNA here is from genome assembly GCA_033807585.1 of Hydrophis major. Taxonomy (NCBI): domain Eukaryota; kingdom Metazoa; phylum Chordata; class Lepidosauria; order Squamata; family Elapidae; genus Hydrophis; species Hydrophis major. Next base: position 8,873,387 of record CM066335.1, on the reverse strand, counting down.
GAAAAGAAATCTGTTCCAAATGCAAAACACAAGCAGAGGAGTTTCACTTTCACAGCACCAAGCAGCTTTAGTACAGAACAGATGAGCTAAGCCACGCCCAGGCTCCTTGCTGTCTCCTTCTTGCTTCAGCAAATACTACTTCAGTTTCCAAAGAGCCCTCAACTCTCTCACACAGTGATAGGACACTAGCCAGATGAATACCAATGGATACTGATAGGCAGAGGCAGAATTCCACCCCCCTTATTTTCCTCCCCAAAAACTAAGCCCGATCACATAGTTCTGTAGCTAAGCACGGGTATAGTGTTAGCATAAGTATACACTGCTCAAAAAAATAAAGGGAACACTTAAACAACACAATGTAACTCCAAGTCAATCACACTTCTGTGAAATCAAACTGTCCGCTTAGGTAGCAACACCGACTGACAATCAATGTCACATGCTGTTATGCAAATGGAATAGACAACAGGTGGAAAGCAGAGGCAGTTAGCAAGACATCCCCAACAAAGGAGTGGTTCCACAGACCACTTCTCGGTTCCTATGCTTTCTGGCTGATGGTTTGGTCACTTTTGAATGTGCTTTCACTCTAGATGTAGCATGAGATGTGCACAACCCACACAAGTGGCTCAGGTAATGTAGCTCATCGAGGATGGCACAACAATGCAAGCTGTGGCAAGAAGGTTTGCTGTGTCTGTCAGTGTAGTGTCGAGAGCATGGAGGTGCTATCAGGAGACAGGCCAGTACATCAGGAGATATGGAGGAGGCCGTAGGAGGGCAACAACCCAGCATCAGGACCGCTACCTCCACCTTTTTGCAAGGAGGGACAGGAGGAGCATTGCCAGAGCCCTGCAAAATGACCTTCAGTGGGCCACAAATGTGCATGTGGCTGCTCAAATGGTCAGAAATGCCCTGTACTCTTCACAGATGAAAGCAGGTTCACACTGAGCATATGTGGCAGACGTGACAGGGTCTGGAGATGCCGTGGAAAACGTTCTGCTGCCTGCAACATCCTCCAGCATGACTGGTTTGACAGTGGGTCAGTAATGGTGTGGGATGGCATTTCTTTAAGGGGCCGCACAGCCCTCCATGTGCTCTCCAGAGGTAGCCTGACTGCCATGAGGTACCGAGATGAGATCCACAGACCCCTTGTGAGACCATATGCTGGTGCGGTTGGCCCTGGGTTCCTCCTAATGCAAGACAATGCTAGACCTCGTGTGGCTGGAGTGTGTCAGCAGTTTCTGCAAGATGAAGGCATTGACGCTATGGACTAGCCTGCCTGTTCCCCAGACCTGAATCCAATTGAGCACATCTTGGACATCATGTCTCGCTCCATCCACCAATGCCAGGTTGCACCACAGACTGTCCAGGAGTTGGGGGATGCTTTAGTCCAGGTGTGGGAGGAGATCCCTCAGGAGACCATCCGCCACCTCATCAGGAGCATGCCCGGGCATTGTAGGGAGGTCATACAGGCAGGTGGAGGCCACACACACTACTGAGCCTCATTTTGACTTGTTTTCAAGACATTACATCAAAGTTGGATCAGACTGTAGTGTTTTTTTTCCACTTTAATTTTGAGTGTAACTCCAAATCCAGACCTCCATGGGTTGCTAAATTTGATTTCCATTGATAATTTTTGTGTGATTTTATTGTCAGCACATTCAACTATGTAATGAACAAAGTATTTAATGAGAATATTTCATTCATTCAGATCTAGGATGTCTTATTTTTGCGTTCCCTTTATTTTTTTGAGTAGTGTATATAAGAATAGAATAGAGTAGAATAGAATAGAATAGAATAGAATAGAATCTTTATTGATACTTTGAATATAAACTAATTGGCATACATTAAAATGAAATTTCATTGCATACAGCTCTGAAAAGGTCACCACCTTCAATATGCAGTACATAACCATGACTAAATAAGTAAGTAAGTAAGTAAGTAAGTAAGTAAGTAAATAAATAAATAAATAAATAAATAAATAAATAAATAAATAAATAAATATATAATGCATATATCTGTATATATGACACAGAGAAACAACGCAGTCTAGTTGGGATGTATACATGTACATGGGGAGAAAAATGAATTTTGTGAGTTTACCAGACAGATGGCTTGGGGAACAAAGCTGTTGCAGAATCTGGTACTCCTGCTAGAAATACTTTGAAACCTCCTCCCAGAGGGGAGCAACAGAAACAGATGGTGAAGTGGGTGTGTGCGGTCTCTAACGATGCTTTGAGCTCTAAGCATATAGCGCTTATAAGCAGAATCCTGAATAAAGGGAAGTGAACTTCTTCTAATCATCTCGGCTGCCCTTAGCACTCTTTGTATGGACTTTCTGTCTGAGGCACCACTGATAGGCTTTTGGCATGATATTTTTTCCACTAGAAGAAAATGCAAAAAAATTGTTTGATCTACACCCTCTACTTGAAAGAGATTTTTGTATCTCATCTTCCGTTTTAAGAAAACATTGAAATGTGTTTCTAAAAAGAGGATTGGGTTTTTTTTTTCCCTCTAGCTGATTTATATCATATTTGTTTGTCGGCATGTTTAAAAAAATTGACACTGAATACAGAATAGATTTATTGGGAGACCATTATTTAAGTTAACATTCTATACAAGTGTTACAGGAAATCAAATATTGTTTTGTTTTTGTTTTTTCTGGAGTGCTCAATGCACGATTATTTGCAGCTCTGCAGAAGCTTTTGTTAATCCTATCACTATGAAGGAAACTAAGATTGAATGAATACAAATAAACGGGAGGAGGGATTTTTCCTTTAAAATGTAAAAAAATTCCCTCAATGATTTACAAATTGCATTTAAAACTAGCCAAGCTAAATGTGCATACAATTATAGTTGTCAATTTAAACATTAAAATGGTACCTTTGAACCACCAATCAAGCATTTAATGAAAGAGGATCACTGTGTGTGTGTGTGTGTGTGTGTGTGTGTGTGTATGTATGTATGTATGTATGTATGTAAAGTTGGTTTGAAACTCAACATTAAGAAAACTAATTTCATGGCATCCAGTCCTCCCAATTCCTATAGATGGTTTAATTTCCTATAGAAATTAAAAGACGCTTGCTCCTGGGGAGGAAAGCTATGGCAAATCTAGACAACATACTAAGAAGCAGAGACATCAGCCTGCCAACAAAAGTGTATATAGTGAAGGCTATGGTTTTCCCAGTTGCAATGTATGGCTGTGAAAGTTGGACCATAAGAAAGGCTGAGCGCCAAAGAATTGAGGCCTTCGAACTCTGGTGCTGGAGAAGATGCCTGCAAGTCCCATGGGCTGCAAGGCCATCCAACCAGTCAGTCTTAGAAGAGATCCACCCTGACTGCTCTTTAGAAGGCCAGATCCTGAAGATGAAACTCAAAGACTTTGGCCACCTCATGAGAAGGAAGGACTCACTGGAGAACAGCCTAACACTGGGAAAGATTGAGGGCCATAGAAGAAGAAGAAGGGGACGGCAGAGAAGGAGGTGGCTGGATGGAATCACTGAAGCAGTTGGCGTGAGCTTAAATGGTTTCCAAAGGATGGCAGATGATAGGAAGGCCTGGAGGAATGTTGTCCATGGGGTTGTGATGGGTTGGACATAACAAAAACAATAACAACAATGTATGCATGTATGTATGTATGTATAAAAATATGTATGTATGTATAAAAATATGTATGTATGTATGTATAAAAAAGCAGTCTTAACCCAAAGGATTTAAGTTCTCTCTGATTTCTTTCCTTTTTATCCTACCCAGAGTCCAAGGTTGAAGCATAGTTGGGATTTATATTATCATGACCTGGAATGCTGGAATGGGGTATTTGCAACCCAAACTGTAACTAGTTACTTATGGGGGAAAAAAATGGAGATGACTACCATCCATTAAAATTGGCTATGACTTTTTTTTTCCTTTTTACAACTTTGTAATCCTTGATTACAAAGTACAGTTGGTTGGGGTGACTGGGTAGAGTTGAGCATTTCCTGGCCTGATGCCTATGTGGAGTTCACAGCAGATATTTTCTCTTTGTGCCCTGAAAGAGAAATATCGAGGATTGAACTCTCAACCTTCCAAATGGGGGGTGACCATCTTCACCTCCACACGTCTAAGCAGAATAAAAACCACAGGGACTCCATTACTGGTTTTTTTTTTTTTTTGTTTACATGAACTATACCAAATTGGATAAGATTAAACTTTTCCCCCTCTCTCATCTTGTTGTGACAATTTAAAGATAATTTCTGATACAGGACATTGTTGAGATGTTTTGGACCCTTTGTTGAAATCTTCCCTTCAATTCTGTTCTTTTATGTTAAAGGTAAAGGTAAAAGGTTCCCCTCACACATACGTGCTAGTCATTTCTGGCTCTAGGGGGCGCTGCTCATCTCCGTTACAAAGCCAAAGAGCCAGTGCTGTCCGAAGATGTCTCCGTGGTCATGTGGCTGGCATGACTAAATGCCGAAGGCACACGGAACGCAGTTACCTTCCCACCAAAGGGGTCCCTATTTTTCTACTTGCATTTTTTACATGCTTTCGAATTGCTAGGTTGGCAGAAGCTGGGACAAATAACGGGAGCTCACCCCGTTACGTGGCACTAGGGATTCGAACCACTGAACTGCCAACCTTTCTGATCGACAAGCTCAGTGTCTTAGCCACCGAGCCACCACATCCCTGTTATTTTATGTTACTGGTGTCCAAAAGATCAAACTATCTAATAACTACAGTCATTCTGGATTCTAGAAAGGAGAAAAAACACTGCCGTTATGATGTGACTGTTGTTCTTAATGGCCCCCACTCCAATTACAGAGTGAATGTGAGTTTTATGGGTTTTAACCGTGTGTGTGAGTTTAAATTCAGCCTTATGACTGAGGAAGGGAATTAGGACATGGTAAAACTGCAGCCAAATAGCAACTTTGGAAAAAAAAAAACCTCATTTTTGTTGATTTACTGAACAATGCAGGTTAGCTTTTCTCATCAGATTTGCATATTCAATTATATTGCAGTTTTTGAAGCCAACTCAAATCTGGGGGCTCTGGGAGGCATATGATAGAATAGAAAAGAGAAGGAAGTCAGTTGGAAACAAGTATATAAAAACAGTATATAAAAACAAGCATTCCTTGTATGTAAATGGGGGCCATAGAACAATATTTAATAAGGTTAAGAGGATTTCAAAGTTGTGGATAACTTTCCTTTTTTAAATATCGTATTATGGAAACCAATAAAGGAAGAAATACTGATTTGGGGTGTTTTTTTCCTCTTCAGTGAAGTGTTAATTTGATATCTTGAGTTGAAATACTGATCTAGCATTAATGAATGAATGAATAACCAAATAATTTAGAGCAGGCTGTAGAAGGAATAGATTTTGATATTATCAAATAATTATACACTGGAAGCATGTTATCCTGATGAAATTAATTTCATAATCTGACTTTTTTTATATTAGCGCACCAATAAATAGGAAAATTCTTGAGTAAGTGCAGTTGTGAATTGGCACTTTAAACAAAAGAAGAATAAATTAATGTGTATTTCAGTACATTGCTAAATTGAATAGTGGATAAGTAGCACTATATAAAAACAACAAACAACAACAGCTGGGTAGTTTACTAATCAAGCTAATGAATACAGTGTTTGGAGGAATAAATAGAAGGCCAGTTGGTTTTTTTTTTTGTATGTGTATTTGTTTGTGTGTGAATGAGTGAGCAAGAGAGAAAGAAAGAAAGAGGAGAGGAGAGTACATACCTATTGATACATTGCTAAAATGTAAATGAGTTATCTGTAAAATTCACCAGGATTTAGGAATGGCTAGTTCAGATAGCTAGGTCATTAATACAAAGGGAACAGAGGAAAGAATGCTTAATTGTACATCACACACATGGATGCTTATTCCCTCTCTTGGATTTGTGCATTTATCCAGAACTATGCAGCATGAAGTAATTCTGGACCCAAATCATAAGATTTATTGGAACAGGATGGATAGTCCAGAACTGCCTTCTAAAAGAAAGAAAATAAGATGGAGAACTCACACTCTTCTAAGAGGCCATAGCAAAATACCTCCAGATAGCAATTGTAACACTCAAAAACTCTCTCACACACATATACAAACATTTAAATCACACTGGATAACCAAATCCCATCCTCACCAGATGTTGTGAGCATGTCTTCAACCATTCAGGAATTGCCACTTGTATTTGATAATTCTCTCCAAATTAGTAATAGAATGGTATGGAAAAAGTGCTTTGTAGCATTTAGCCCCAAGTTCCTTCCTCCCCTCTCTTCAGCTGAGTCTTTCACCCAGAAAAAGCTCAAAATCTACACACACACACACACACACCCCATCAGCCATAGAAAGAAACCTTCCAGACAGGTTGGGTTATCAGGAGAAGATCTGTTGTGTGTGTTAGAGAGGGAGAAAAGACAGTTCAATGGAACAAGCCAAGAAAGTATCCTGAACCAAGCTAGCTCAGTGAGGACATTGGAACCAGAGTCAGATTTTAGAGGGAGGATGAAGGCATCAAAAAAGCAGAAGCTCAGACAAAAAAACCAACCTAGAACTAAGGAGAAATGCTCTGGCAGCAAGAACCATTAACCAAGGGAACGGCCTGCCTTCACAAGGTGTGGGTGTTCCATTGCTGGAGGTTTTTAAGAAGGTAGTGGACATTTGTCAGAAATGGTGTAGGGTCTCCTGCTTGAGCAGGGATTGGACTAGATGACCTCTCCCAGGAATAGCCTTTGGCTGCAGAGAATCAAGTCCAAAACATTGTCAACAAAAACTGTAACTATAAGTCCAATCAAGGCAAAATGAAGTAATTAGTCCGGCAGGGCAGGAGCAAAAATTCCAGATGTGATGGCAAAACTCAACATGGTTGGAAAGAGGCCAGGAACACAGATAAGCAAAGTCAACACAAGATAAACTCATGTTTGATCCCAGCAGCTGCCGCATGCAGCCCGCATTTCTTTTAAACTCTCTTCCCAGCTGTGGCTCATGAAGGGAATCAGGGCCTTTTCCTCCCCCATAAGCCAAACAACTCATGTTGCTCCCTTCTCCGTTCCTCCCTGTGTGCCCTAGGATGAAGAAGGGGTGGGCCTGAGTCTTCCTCTGAATTCCCTCTTCCTTGTTCTACCTTCCCCAGCTCTGCCCAGCCGGACTTCACCCTTCCCCACTTTCCTCCACAGCCAACGGAGCCACACTCCCATTCCCTGTCAGCTGTTTGTCTTACTCCTCTGATTCAGACTCCAACAGGGGCATGATGAACATGAGTCAGTTGCTAAGCATCTGAATTTTGATCACATCCCTATGAGGATGCTGCCATAGTCATAAATATTAAAAATGGTCAGAAATCCCTTTTTTCAATGCTTTGGTCACTAAATGAAGTGTTGTAAGTCGAGGACTCCCTGCATATTGCTAGTGGAAGTTGAGAGAAGGAGTAAGAAACCAACAAAGGCCTATACCTCTTCCTTTACCTCTTCCATTTTGTATTCCAATAAAAAATTATAAATTTTCCTTATTAAGTTTATCTTTTGACCCCAAAAGAATTCTATCTAATGCTGTTTCGTTCTTCATATGTTTTAGTCTCCAGGCCTTTAATCATCTCAGTTGCTCTTCTGTGCACTATTCTCTGCACTTCAGATTACAGTTAGGAGAAACTATGCCCATGATGGTGAATCTATGTCACGTGTGCCACAGGTGGCATGCAGAGCCATTTATGCCGGCACGCGAGCTGCAGGTAAACTTACCTCACTGCACATGCACATGCCTCACAGCTGATTTTTGGTGGGTTTGAGGCCTTTTTCGGCCTCTCAAAAGCTTGAGGAAGGTTTCTGCAGGCTTTGCAGGCCAAAAAGTAGCCCTGTTTCATCACTTCCTGTTTTTCCATAAGGGGTTGCGTGCATTGTCTTCTGGGTGCTGGCACGTGAGTGCGAGTGTGCAAGCGCATGCACAATTTTTGGCACAGGAGCCCAAAAAGGTTTGGCACCACTGTTATGGACTAAGCCAACGCAGCGATACAACCCTCAACAGCTTTACTTTACAGCAGGCTTGTAATCCTGCACTTCTCATTGGCCCGTAGATAGCGAGTCGTGATTGGTCGATTTTGGCCACTCTGATTGGCTGTTAACAGGGCCCCCTGATTGGACACTTGTGAAAGCAGTAAACTCAATTCATTGGTTGTTTTTGACAGCAGCCAGCTCTATAAAAGAGCTGCTGCTGCCCAAGTATTTTACTCTGTTCTTTCTTGATAATAAAGAATTGAAGTCACCGTTCAATGTCTCGTCTCCGTTCCTTGCGCCCATGCCCAGGACTTAACAACCACTTAACTATGCGCTCATTTTCTAGGTAGTTTTAGCAAAATGCTTCCCAACCTAACCTCTCTAACTTCTCATCTTTATTTCAAAGTCCTTCAAAGACTGTATTTGAAATCTCCTCTTCGATCATTGGCATTCTTAGAATGGAAGCAGGCACCCCGCTCTTCTGGTCTGCAGTGGCCTTTAAGGAGCAACCAAGTCAAGTCCTTCCTAACTACTCAGGATGGTGCTGTAATGTTCCAAATTGAATGGCCAAGCCACTCTGGGCTCCATTCCAGGCAGTGGCGAGAATCAATAAGAAATGGCATCATTATTTCGATCTTAATTGTTGTGAATTAATAAAAGTGCTTGAATAAAGATTATTAAAACCTTAAAGTAAAGAGCAGGGTTCTGGCCCTGCACTTCTGATTGGCCAATAATAGCAACATTGGATTGGTCCATTCAGGAGAATCTGATTGGCTATTAATGGGCCTCTCTGATTGGTTAAAGAAGCTAACGCTTCCTGTGTTCTCATTGGCTAAATACTCAAAAGCTTGCCTATATAAAGGGGCCGTTGTGGCTGTATTTTTGCGCTGTTATACCATGTTAAATAAAGAGTTGAAGTTCACTGTTCATCGTCTCGTCTCTACTTCTTGCGCCCATGCGCAGAACTTAATATTGGCGATGAGGATGGGATGTGGAGACGTCAGAGCTGACTGAACACTACAGAGCGATAACAGAGCACGTGGCTGAAACGCACCAATGGCGGAACCATGTCCGGCAGCGTCATACCACCCGCTTCATTCGACCCGGCGCAAGAAGACTGGGACTCATATATGGATCGCTTCCAGATGTTTCTGGAGACCAACAACTTGAAGGATGCCACTACCGGAAAGAAACGAGCGGTATTCCTAATTCATTGCAGACCAACCGTATTTAAGATGGCCTTGGCGCTAGCAAAACTGGCAGAAGTGAAGTCCATGTACTGAGACGTCCTCGAACCCCTGCTAAGGGCCCACTATGCACCAACTGTACCAACGCTCATTAGAAGGCATGAATTTTACCAGAGAGATCAGCGGAAGGGTGAAAGTGTTGTAGATTTCATAGCTGATCTCCGGAATCTGGGAGGCCTATGCAGTTTTGCTGACCTTGAAGAAGCCTTGAGAGACCGAATAATTCTGGGATTAGATGCACCCCATGTGCAAAGCAAGCTGATGGCGAAAGGCGACATCAGCCTTGCAGATGCCATCGCTGATGCTACTGCAGCAGAAGCAACCAGGAAGTTGGCTGCCCGAATGCGCCGCACCCACGCCCCACTTCGCCAACTTGCCAGCGAAGCTTCACCTCACCTAGAAGGACAGGCAACGACAGCCCACCGCGAGGACCTCGAATCGTCATCAGAAAGCGATGAAGAAGAGGTCAACCGGCTCCGGTCTGAATGAGACCAATGCCATCAGCGTAACCAGAGATCGCAGTACCAATGCTCTGGTTGTGGGGCAAACCACCCCCGATCAGACTGCAAATTCCTCGACGCACTCTGCCATGTGTGCGGGAAAAGAGGCCACATCGAAAGAGTCTGTAGAAGCAAGCAAGGACCCAGCCAGCCCACGATGGGGGCTAACTATCGCCAACCCACAGGAAGTCGTCCTGTAATTTGAGAACCCTTGAACCACCAATGGAACAACCACGCCTACAGAAACAAACCCATAGCCCACTCAACGAAGTGAGAAGAGGCGCACCAAACCATAACAATTGGTCACGCCTCATCACTGGATGCTAAGAAGATCCGGGTGAAGGTGGCCATCGAAAACCAGCCTTGCCTGATGGAAGTCGATTCAGGATCGTCCCACTCGATGGTTTCCTGGAAGACACTCAAGCAACTCATCCCTACCGTCTGGCGACAAGACCTCAGATTCCAAAGAATCATACTCAAGGACTATCAGGGAAATCGAATCCCAGTTGTTGGATCCAGCCAAGTCCGTGTCTCATTTAAAAATCGTACCGTATCCCTACCCCTGACCGTAATCGACAGGGACCGGCCTAGCTTGTTCCAATGGTTCGCTCCACTCGGAATTGAAGTAGCCGGCATTAACCGAACCAGCAGCAACGACTGGGAAGAGGCTCTCGTCCAGGAATTCCAGGACGTCTTTGCAGATAAACTAGGCGAGTACAAGGGGACCCCGATATCATTTAACCTCAACCCCGAAATAGCTCCCATCCACCTTAAGCCTCGTCGAGTTCCATTTGCCCTTAAACCAAAGATTGACGAGCAACTTGATAAATTAATAGCCCAGGGTGTGTTAGAACCAACCGACCACTCTCCCTGGGAAACCCCAATCGTGACACCCATCAAGCCGGATGGATCGTTAAGAATTTGTGGGGACTACCGAACCACCCTGAATCACGCCCTTCAGCAAAACGCTTACCCGGTACCGGTGGTACAACACCTTCTCCATTTCCTGGGGGGGCAGAAAAGTCTTCGCTAAACTAGATCTAGCCCAGGCATACCAACAACTGCCTGTAGACAAAAAAATGGCAGAGGCCCAAACGATCGTTACGCACCAAGGTGCGTTTAAATGTAACCAACTCCAATTTGGAGTAAGCGTGGCCCCAGGAATCTTTCAAAGTTTGATGGAAAGACTATTACAAGGGATAAAAGGTGTTATCCCATATTTTGATGATGTTTTAATTGCTGCTCCGACTCGAGAAATACTAAGGGAGCGCCTGGGGTTGGTCCTCCAGAAATTTAAAGACTCGGGTCTCAAAGTTAAAAAAAACAAATGTCAACTATGTACGGATCGAGTAGAATTTTTAGGATACTTAATCGATAAATAAGGCATTCACCCCACCGATAGCAAGCTTAGGGCAATCAAAAACACCCTAAAACCCCGAAATAAGGCCGACTTCCAAGCTTTCCTAGGCCTTATCAATTTTTATAACGTTTTCCTGCCTCACAAAGCAACCGTAGCCGAACCCCTACATTGTTTGTTGGACAAAAAAGCACCCTGGGTTTGGGGGCACCGAGAGGAACATGCGTTTCGACAAGTAAAAAACTTATTGACCTCCGATGCTGTTTTGATGCAGTATAACGAGACTTTGCCTTTAACGATTATATGTGATGCATCACCATTTGGAGTGGGTGCCATTTTGAGCCACGTTTTACCAAACGGTAGTGAAGCCCCTGTTGCCTATTTTTCAAAGACGCTATCAAAAGCAGAACGCAATTATAGTCAAATCGATAGAGGCCCTTGCTATTGTATCTGCTGTTAAACGATTTCATGAATATATTTATGGGCGAGTTTTTACTATAGTAACTGACCACAAACCTTTACCGGGAATAATAGCGGGAGATAAGCCAACCCCTTATATATTATCTCTCAGAATGACTCGCTGGTCAGAATTCTTGGCTGCATATTATTATAAGTTGCAACACCACCCGGGGAAAGCCATTCCCCATGCAGACGCATTGAGCCGTGTACCACTTCCGGAAACCGTTGACGACCCCGCTCCGACCGTCACAACACTTCAGATCGAAACACTTCAAACACCGCTGCTGACAGCTCGAGATATTGCGATTGAAACTAAACGCGATCCCATTTTGTCACGAGTCCTTGGTTGTGTAGAGCGTGGATGGCCATTGGACCAAATCCCTGACAGCTACGTTCCCTTCAAAAATCGACAGATGGAACTGTTTTCCCAGAAGGGCTGCATCATTTGGGGGGATAGAGTCATTGTCCCAGAGCGGTGGCAGCGAGTGGTACTGAGAACCTTGCATGACGGCCACCCCGGCATCGTGCACATGAAAGCACTCGCACAAAGCTACGCGTGGTGACCGGGCATAGACAAGCAGATCGAAGCCTAGGTAAAAGCTTGTCACAAATGTCAGGAAGTTAGCAATGCCCCACCGAAAGCAATCCCAACAGAATGGGAAACACCCAGGGGACCATGGTCCCTATTCATCTGGACTTTGCGGGACCCACTAAAGGACACACAATCCTGTTAATGGTGGATGCCTACTCGAACTGGCTTGAAATCCATGAGATGAGAAATACAACAACCGAATCAGTCATCAGGAAATTAGACAGATTATTTGCAACACACGGACTACCAGACGTTCTGGTATCCGACAACGGGCCCCAGTTTACCGTGCTTTCTTTTGAACAGTACCTGGCAGACTGCGGTATTCGCCATGCTCTAACTTCACCGGTGCATCCTGCGGCCAATGGAAGGGCTGAGCGCATGGTACAATTCGTCAAAAAAACTCTGCATAAAATGGACTATGGCGATATCGAAGACAAGATTAACCGGATACTCTTTTTGCAGCACATCACTCCACACAGCGTCACCAAAAAAACTCCGGATGAGTTGTTGATGGGACGAAAGCTCCACTCCTACCTCGACCGACTACACCCAGCATATGAACCTGAAAAACCACACGGATCCAGCGGGAAATGCCGTAATTTCCAGAAGGTGACTTAGTTTTTGCTAGAAACTTTTCTGGCGATCCATTGTGGGTCGAGGCAACTGTAATCCAAGTGACCGGACCCAGATCGTATCGAGTAAAATGTCACGACGATAGAATATGGAAGCGCCATATTGATCAGCTGCGTTCAAGTCTGGGGTCTGCGATTCCGGTGATTTCCAAAATGAGGGGGGAGGAGACGCCGAGGAAGCTGAGTTTGAAACGGCAGAAAGCACAAGCGGAAGAAATGACCGTTCAGACACAACACATGAAGAAGGATCGGGGACAGGGGTAAGCTTGCCTCAAAGGGATACCGAGGACATGAGTGGCAACGAAATTTTAGATACAGAACCGGAGGCACCCTGTTCGCCAGATAACGTCCTAACCCAGCAAGACCATAGACAAATACCGGGAGGACAACATAAATCAAACAGACAATTAAAACAACCTGCCTACCTCAAAGACTATGTTACCACACCCCTTAAATGGAACCCGGGGGGAAGGGGTGTTGTGAATTAATAAAAGTGCTTGAATAAAGATTATTAAAACCTTAAAGTAAAGAGCAGGGTTCTGGCCCTGCACTTCTGATTGGCCGATAATAGCGACATCGGATTGGTCCGTTCAGGAGAATCTGATTGGCTATTAACGGGCCTCTCTGATTGGTTAAAGAAGCTAACGCTTCCTGTGTTCTCATTGGCTAAGTACTCAAAAGCTTGCCTATATAAAGGGGCCGTTGTGGCCGTATTTTTGTGCTGTTACACCATGTTAAATAAAAAGTTGAAGTTCACTGTTCATCGTCTCGTCTCCACTTCTTGCGCCCATGCGCAGAACTTAACATTAATAACACTCGAGTGTCTTGTACAATTCAATTATACTTTGAAAACCATCAGATGTGGAAGCAGAACTGACTTTTCTGAGTAAAGCAGTCCTTATTTAAAAGATGGCAGGGAGGAAGGGAAGATGGTGGATCAATGCAAGAACAGATTTAGTGAAAGAGATTGGCAAGCTAGAAGCTAAGCACAAAATGGACAGGTAATGTGCCGCATTCGATTACTGAAGATAACGGGAAATAAATTAAACCTGAAAGATATATACCAGACAAAAAATTGGGGCGGGGGGGTGTAGGATTAATGGAAAAGACATGGAGGGTGGAAATTCTCTAAGATGGTTAGATGGCTTGCAAGTTAAGTAGGAGGCATGTATTATTTCCTAATGCAAAGGATTTAAAAAGTGACAGAAGAAATGAGCAAGAATTCCTGAATTTATAAAGAGGCAACTTGATGTTGATGTTCACTGTTTCTGACTAAGCCTGAATACTCCTAAATTAACCCATTAGTCAAAAGAGATTGGTCTGATATATATCTGGGTGGGTTTGAAAAGAAGATAAAAGAAATCTTATATAAAGAATCTTACCTTCATATTTTTTTTAAAAAAAAGGTTAGGTTTTTCATTTGGCATAGGTTTATTTTTAAATGCAAGCCAACATTTATAACACTTTTAATCTGTAAAGAGAACAAAATGTTAGGTAAATACTGATTCTAATTGACCCAAAGCTTAATTAAATACAAATTAGAAAATATTACCTGCAGCTGTTTTATCTCTGAAATAACCATGAAATATTTCCACTCCTATGAAGCAGGAACCGTTTCTACAAGGAAACATTTTGATTAGAGATGAAGAACAACTAAAATGATTAATAAGGAATGAGGATCCCAGAACTGTAGCTGCTTAATAACTGAATAAAAACCAATCAAAATGATACAAAAGACGGGTTCAGGTTTCCAAATTCTTCCAAATTCTTTTATCAAGAAAAAGATTATAAAATGCAAAGGCTTGAGTACAAACAAAAATCATTCCAGAAATAAGACTAGATATAATTCTGCTGTTTGGGTTTAGCTCTAAGGATGTCTTTGCATCTTGCAACTGTAGCTCAGGCACTTGGTGCTGTAAAATGGCCTCCTTTTTTCATACTGCTGTCCTTTCCCTCCTTCATAAGGCCCTCATTAGCAGCTGATCTATAGGTCACTGTCACCACAGTTCATTTAATTTGTTCAATGTTATCTTTTTATCTTTTGGTTATCTATTTTGATTATCATCTGCTGCAGGTAGTAGAGTCCTGAGTCAGGCAAGATGTTGTCTATTTGTGTGAAATAACAAAAAAAAAAAAATCATCTTAGAAGAATAGCAACAGCATTGTTGCTTAGAGTTATATACTGCTCCATAATGCTTTTACAGCCCTCTCTAAGCAGTTTACAGAGTTAACCTATTGCCCCCAACAATCTGGGTCCTTATTTTACTGAAGGATGGAAGATTGAGACAACCTTAAGCCAGTCATGATTGAACTTCTGGCTGTGGGCAGAGTTAGCCTGCAATACTGCATTCTAACCACCACACCATCACAGCTCCTAATGCAATATCTAATCAGTTACAGCATAGCACTTAGATTTATATAGCGCTTCGCAGTACTTTTACAGCCCTCTTTAAGCAGTTTTCAGAGTCAGCATATTGCCCCCACAATCTGGGTTCTTATTTTACCAACCTCAAAAAGATGGAAGGCTGAATCAACCTTGAGCCAGACAGAATCAAACTTCTGGCAGTAATAGTGAGTTAGCCTGCAATACTGCATTGTAACCACTGTGCTACCATACGTCTAAGAATCACTGGATGTCATTCTTGGGTTTGGGGTCTGACAGAGTTATATTTAATTTAATTTATCTGAAGTCATATTAATTTGCACTTAGTTCATCTTAACTCTGCCACTTCTTCTCACCCACTCCCCGTTTATTTAATAACATCCCCCCTTCTATCATATGATAAGCGACAGTCTCTCAGTAACTTTTGCAAAGTATGAAGGGGCATTTCCAAGTGCACGTTGAGGACTATGCAATAGCTAGTGACCTTACAATGTGCTTCTCTATTAAGAGAAAATGATGGCAAGGCTGTGTATATTGGAAAACATCATTAGGTTCTATCTAATGGTGCCAGAATAGATTTCACATAAAGATGCATCATGCCTTCTTTCCTTCTTTTGTGCTATGTTACTCAGGGGGAACAAAATGTGCTTATTTACAGATGAATTTCCAGGAAACTTTAATTCTTATGTCACTTTGAAAACTTTTAATTGCTCAATTGTACTGGGAAAATAGGATATATATTTTTTCTTTTGCAAATTAGCCAACAATTTTGAGGTTTTCACTGAGTTTTTCTGCTATAGAACAGTTTTTTTATTCGTTCCTTGTATTTCAGATGTATTCGTTCCTTGTAAATTCAGATTTACTGAATTTATTTCCAGCTGCAGATTTATTCTTTGACACTAGAAAGAGATTATGAAATTTCTTTTCAGAAAAACAAATCCAGGAGAAACATCATGTACTGCATGCAACATTAATTATGGGACAACTAGAAATCTAATACGCAAGTTGGGAAAAAATAAAATAGAAGGGGTCCTTGGTGCACACAGACATCATATATAACATATACAGACTATGCAAAAGAGACAATCAACAGCCAAAAAGAGAAAAAAAATTCCAAGCACCTTTTCACCAGCAATCAGCACCCAGATCAGCATAGATTAACTTCAAGGAAGGATACTGCAAAATCTCCATTTCTACCCCACTCCAGGGGAAGGATATTTCAAAATCCCATTCCCTCCCCACCCCACTAACCTGCTTTCCAGCTCTGTTCTCCTGTGCAGGGCAACCAAAGGAGACCCAGCTGATCAGCTGGGACTTGGGAGGCAGAGGATAGATGGGTGGGGTGGGGCCAACCAGAGTTGGTATTTACTGGTTCTCCGAATTACTCAAAATTTCCGCGACTGGTTCTCCAGAACTGGTCAGAACTGGGTAAATACCACCTCTGATTTGCACCCTAGTAACTCACTAGATAAGTGTAATACACATTGTGAGAAGCTTCATTAACTCATGGATTAGAAGTTATAAATGATGCAGAATGCACAAACCAGGTTTAAAAAAAAATATTTTTGGTTGCTGATGGTTGATTGTTAATGAATCAGTAACATTTCCAGTCATCCACCCAACCAGAATCTTGTTCTGCTACGGACATAAAAGGCCATAAAGGATTAGAAACTAAAATGGTCACCAGGCTGTCTTCAGTGTATTATCCCTGGAATAATCTGGAAGTTTCTACTCCATTTTTTGAAACAGACAGCACCATTTTTGGATTAATTACATGGTCTTCTTTGTGGTGTCCCCTTCTCTGTGTTGCTGAATTTCTCCTGCAACCCATAAACTCTCTGTTATAGTATTTCTCTTCGGGACTTGTAATTTTATATTCTTATTCTCTCCTTTATTTTTCCTCTTCATCTAATTTTTATTTCTTTCATTATTTTTAATGAATTTTAAACAATTTTTATTTTTAAAATCTCTGTGGGAATAGATGCAGTGTAGAAATACATAAAAGAAGTAAAGATGAAAATTAGCTGATATGAACAAAGGGGGTTATTATGCTTATTAGATTAGGGATTAAATCATTAGGAATTTAAAAGGGCCTTCCTTTTTTTAAAGAGAAAAACTGAGATGGATTGAGGAAGCTAAACTGACTTTATTATAAATCAAGTGGTTTGAAATATTGTATTAATATCAATTGTTTATTAAACAAACATACAGTATACAATATACAAATATTGTACATTGATTTTTATAAGCATATGTATGATAAGGAAATACTTATAACATAATGGTATCCCTTAATCCTGTAAAATCAATTATAAAGAGGAAAAACATTATTTTTCTGAAACAGTGTTTTGTTTTGTTTTGTTTTTGCTAGATTGCTACACTGGCAAACGATATTGACATTTGTGTTATATATACCGCCTGCTTAAAAAATTCCAGAGAAACTTATTGGATTCTATCAGAGATGTATTCAAGATAAAACAAATCCAGCTGTCATTTTTTCCAGGTTCAAAAATAAGACCACTGTGAACTGGATCCAGATTGACTCAATATTAGTTTTTATCTTTATAAATATGTGAAGACGTGGTATTAAACACCACTGAAAGTTAAATGTTCTAATGAATAAAATAAATAAAATTGTGAGTAAGATAATATTAAAACTGGGGTTATTTGCAGATTGTATAAACGAGTGCCCCGTTGAAATTAATTTGTGAAGTTAAATTGCAATTTAAATTGCAGCATTTATTTAAGTGGAAATCAAGAGGGAATTTAAGTTGGATGCATCCCATAGTTTCCACAGGGTTTCCTGAGTTTATTAATATGGAAAATTCATTTATTTGTTCATTTGTTCCCAGTATTTACACATTGTGATTCCCTAAAGGTTTGCGAGAAAGTGAACCCAGACTCCATAAAAAGAATTAAGATTAATAAAACATCATCATTTAATTTTAGAGTCCATATTAGGTAACCATATTCAAATGCCTAATGGCTCATTGGTTAAAGAAACTGGGTTTGTCAACTGGAAAGCCGACAGCCTGGGTTTGAGACCCGAGCACCATGTGACAGGATGGACCCCTGTTACCCGCTCCAGCTTCTGCTCACCTAGCAGTTCAAAAGCCTACAAATGTGAGTAGATAAATAGGCACCACTTTGGTAGGAAGGTAACCCCACATGACCATGGAAGTGCCTTCTGACATCACTGGCTTTTTGGCTAAGAAATGGAAATAAGCACCGCCCCCTAGAGGCAGACACAACTGGACTGAGCAAACCACTTTCTTTTTTGAAAGCCTCCCATGATGAAGCACCAACTTCTCACAACAAGCTGTTCCATTGGTTGATGGCTCTCACCATTAGGAAGTTTCTCTTTAGTTCAAGGTTGCTTCTCTCCTTGATTCCACCCATTGTTTCTTGTCTTGCTTTTTGGAAAATAGTTTGCCCCCCTCATCTTTCTAGGAGTCCCTCAAATATTGGAATATTGCTATCATGTTTTCTGCAGTCTTTTTTTTCATTAGCAGTAGCAATAGCACTTAGACTTATATATCGCTTTAGAGCCCTCTCTAAGCAGTTTACAAAGTCAGCCTATTGACCCAACAATCTAAATCCTCATTTTACCGACCTCGGAAGGATGGAAGGCTGAGTCAAACTTGAGCCTGGTGAGATTCGAACTGCCAAACTGCAGGCAGCCGGCAGTCAGCAGAAGTAGCCGGCAGTATTGCATTCTTACCACTATGCCACCACGGCTCTAAACATACCTATTAGATCAGGGGTCCCCAACCTTTTGGACCTGGACCACCAAACTCCTAATTTTAAATCCCGCAGACCAGAGACCCTGGGAAATCCCCCCAAAAATTTTCAGGAAAATTCCCCACCCCGTTTTTCTACCGGTCGATCATTATTTATTTGGAATCGCAGGATGCCATCTCCAGCTCTTCTCAGGGGGAGAGAAGGAGAGAGAGAGAGAGAGACTTCAAGCAGCAGAAGTCTTTCTCTCCCCCAAACTCTGCCAGAAATGAGTCTCTGTGGACTTGTCGTGCCAGCACAGCCTCTTGGAGCTGGATACCTTGCAGGGTCCCAAAGACTCATTTTTGCCGGAGTTTGGGGGAGAGAAAGAAAGATTTTTGCTGCTTTCCTTGCATGCAGCCAAAAGCAGAAGAAGAAAGAAGCAGCCTGGTGGCCAGGCCAGGTGTGTGGGGTGAGTGGGGAAAATTCCCCCCTCCGTCCTTTCCCCCCTCCCCTCACTACCTCGTGTGGCTCACAATACAAGCGTCACAAGCCTTGTGTTCCCGCACAGCCTGCATTAATTGCTTTGGGGGTTGCTTTGGGGATTACATTTCCCTGCGAACCACCCAAATTTTCTCATGGACCACCAGCGGTCCCCGGCCCTCTGGTTGGTGACCACTGTATTAGATTAAACATACCTATTTCCTGTTACCCTTCTTTGTATGTTTTAGACTCCAGCCCCTTTATCGTTCTTGTTGCTTTTCTCTGCACTCTTTACAGAGTCTCAACATCTTTTTTTAATATTGTGTCCAAAACTAGATATAGTATTCCAAGTGTATTGTATTCCAAGTAAGCCAAGTCATTGGCTGCATATAGTTCTGATTTACTGTAGAACGAGTAGAAGGAAAATAGTTAAAAGTGGTGTTTTCTCTCTCTTTCCTCTTCGGGCGATAATATTAATGTCATACATTGTTCACCATACTTGTCAGTATCAGAGAAGCTGGCAAAGAATGATCAGTTCTATTTGCACGGAGAGAAAAAAGATGGATGGTTTTTCTGCATCTGAGGAAAATTCAGCAGGAGTTCTGAATGTACTATTGCATTAAGCAAAAATGACACTCGAGATAATTCTGTAGATTGATATAGAAAGAAAGCAAGAGAAATGGAAAATGAATATAAACTGAAGGATTAAATGTGCATAATCTATAAATGTCTAATAGAAGATGTTTTCTAACAGTTCTATAATGTGACTATTCTATATTTTCCAACAAATGGACCATGAACTGCCTAGAGCTTTATTTTTCTTTTGGTCTCTGATTTGTAAATCTGGTAAAAATAAATAAGTTACAACTTAAATGTATGCATATTAGGCATGGTAACAGCAACAAAAAAGACAATGAAGCAACCATTTGAGATTTGCTATGGAATTGAAGGCATGCAATAGATGTCAAATCCATTCTCTTGATTCAGTCCTAACCATATTCAATCAAATGGGTTGATTAATTTTTAATTTAGCCATTTCATAGTGCAGCTTTGTTTGTATTTCTTAAGGGAAAGGATGGCATTTATTTATGCATTCACACACACACACACACACATATACATAATACACACACACACACACACACACACACACACACACACACATATATATATATATATATATATATATATATATATATATATATAAATTATGTACTGCTTTTATTATTTTTTACAAGTAACTCAAGGTAGCAAGCATATCCAACACTCCTTCTATTTTCCCCACAACAACCCTGTTAGCAGTGGTGGGATTCAAAAATTTTTACTACCGGTTCTGTGGCTGTGGCTTGGTGGATGTGGCAGGGGAAGCATAGTTCAAAATCTCCATTCCTTCCCCATTCCAGGGGAAGGATACTGTAAAATCTCCATTCCCTCCCCACTCCTGGGGGAAGGTTACAACCAGTTCTCCAAACAACTCAAAATTTCCACTGTCGGTTCTCCAGAACTGGTCAGAACCTGGTGAATACCACCTCTGCCTGTAAGGTAGGTTGAGCAAAGAGAGAGGGACTGGTCAGTTTTCATGCCAAAAGCAGGACTAGAACTCACAGTTTCCTGGTTCCTAGGCCAGCACCTCCCCCACTGTAACAAATTGTGTCCTCTCCATGTTCTCACTCAGTAAAGTACACAACAAACCAGTCATACTTAATGATTTTATATCTTCTTAGTATGTTTGCATCGATATGTATGTACATCTGTGTGTGTGTGTGTGTGTGTGTATAAGTGAATTTAGCCCTATTTTACAACCTTTATTGCCATGGTTGTTAAGTGAATCACCCAATTGTTAAATTAGTGACCCAATGGTTAAATGAATCAATGGCTTCGCCATTGAGTTTGCTTATCAAAAGATCACAAAAAGTGACCACTTGTGTACACTGCAACCCTTGACACTGCAACCCCAGCACACTGCAACGGTCATAAATATGAGTCAGTTGCCAAGCTGCCATTTTGATCACCTAGTCATGGGGATGCTGCAAAGGTTCTTGTTTTCACTTTTGGGAGTACCAAAGCAAAGTCAAGAATACCCAGAGAGGCCAATCTGAGGATAAAGATAAAGTCATCCTATTTTAAATATGCATTTTGCACAGAGAAACGAAAATAGTTGAGAAATGCTATTCTTTAAATTTGAGGATCAGGAAAATAACTACAAAACGGCTCCCAATTTTTGCAACTCACAAATGCCTTGTCAAATTTGGGGGGAGGGGAAATCAACTTTCATTTTAGGATGCTTAAAGCTCTTTATTATGTAAAAACTATAATGGTTTTTAGAGAGCTCGGATCTCTCATGAGAGCCCGTTTGGGTGAACAAGATTTGTGAATGATTCCAGGTACTAAGCACAAAAGGCATATTTTGTGGCCTAAACATTAATGAAAAAGGTGAAGAAAATTGTTCAGAGACAGATAATTGACAAATAAAAATATAATGAATCTTCGCTGAACTACTCAGGAAGCTTCGATAGAAATTAGTTTTAAGGTTGTTACCAGGTTGTGTTGGGCTGAGAAAGCCGGCTGTCAACAAATGAAAAAATAAGAAGAGGTGAGACACTTAAATTATTTAATTACCAAGAGCTCCAAGTATGAAGGCTGGAATATTAAAGCAAACAATAACAATAACTCAGAGCTGTTGCTTGAAAAATAAACTTCATGTTATCACCAAATCCACACAGATGCAGTGGTGGTATTCAGCAGGTTCTGATCAGTTCTGAAGAACCGGTAGCGGAAATTTTGAGTTGTTCGGAGAACCAGCAAATCCTGTCTCTGACTGGAGATTTTACAGTATCCTTCCTCTGCCACGCCCACAGAACTGGTCGTAAAAAATTTGAATCCCACCACTACACAGATGCCCTTCTGCTAAAAGAGGGGTGTTGATCTGCCCCATGGGGTGTGTAGATCTTGCCTGTGGGCCACCCTGGAAACAGCGCAGGGCTGGCCCTCAGTGCCTCTGCCAGCGAAAACAGAGGTTGAAATGCAGCTCTCCCAGGCTCTGTTTTTGGCCACGATGACCTCCTGCAGCCCTCTGCCAGTGAAAATGGAGTGCGAGGAGGCCACCGCGGCTGAAAACGGAGCTCAGGTGGCCGCGCATGGCCTCCCGAAGCTCCGTTTTTACTGGCAGAGAGCTGCAGGAGGTTGTTGCAGCTCGATGTCACTCAACGAGTGACATTGAGCTGGCCATTCCCCTGCCCTCCCAAGGTCAAACACAACCCTAATGCAGCTGTCAATGAAATCGAGTTCCACACTCCTGTGTTAAAACACCATGAGTGGCAGGGTGTGGGAAGAAAGCCTACTATGCGGTTGCCCCTTCAGTATGGAATATTCTTCCCCCAGAAAAGAGGCAAGTATCCCACTCTCCTGGCCTTCTGTAAAGGAGTCAAAATAGGGCCTTGTGTGGAACTCAAAATATGGCCGTGTGTGGCTCTATTGCCTTGTGTGGAACTCAATGGATAATGCTCTCTTAAAACAGAACACAGAGAAGGAAGAGACCTTGGAGGTCTTCTAGTCCAACCCCCTGCTCAAGTGGGAAGACCCTATACCAGGGGTCTTCAAACTTGAAAGCTTTAAGACTTGTGGACTTCAACTCCCAGAATTCCTCCTCCAGTCATGTTAGTTCATGAATTCTGGGAGTTGAAGTCTACAAGTCTTAAATGGCCAAGTTTGGAGACCCTTGCCCTATACCATACCAGGCAAATGGTTGTCCAATCTCTTCTTAAATCCTCATTTCTGGAGGCAAGTCCTTCCACTGATTAATAGTTCCGTCAGAAAAAGCTGTAACTGTCAGGAAATCAGAACCGTGTCATTATTTCCTTATTACAAAAATCAGTGTGTTGTGTGTGTTTGGGAAGGTGGGCAGGTTGTTACAGAATGAAAATTAAGTGTTCCATCTTCTAAGTTTTTTTTTATGTTGACCCTGGGAATTGCAGTTCTAACCAGGGGAATTCCTGTTTGGGAAGGCAGGTTGATTTAACATGATGATATTAATTTTCATGTTCAGGTTTTATATAGCCTCTAAAAATAGAACTCTTGGACTGTGTTGGCTGGAGAACTTATAAATACATAATGAATAAAGTAAATGTGACTACATGCTGGATATGATTATGTCTGATGCCATGACTGTGAATTTCCTCCAGCTTTTTTTATATCTTTGAACTGACCTGAACTTTGAATTCTGCCTGTAACAGCAGTCTGCCAAAGGAGCCTTGACGTTTGCAAAACTGGAAGAGTCTCGTTTCAGTCAAAAGGTAGAAACATGGCATCCAGGCCTGAGTGCATGTGAAAGGCTGAATCTTAACAATGCTTTTCCCTTTCCCCTTTCATGTCTCTAGAGATTCTCAGGGTGCTTTTTCAAAAGCCAAACTGGGTTTTGTTTTTTCCTTGAAGACATTTTGCTTCTCATCCAAGAAGCTTCTTCAGAGCTAAAGAAACTTCTTGGATGAGAAGCAAAACGTCTTCAAACAAAAACCAGAAAGTCCAGTTGAAAAAGCACCCTTTGGGTTTCCCATTTGATATTACAGATAGCTGGAAGACCATCATACATCCCTAAGAAATTTGATAGCACAGCACTTTAAACAAGATTGTTTAAACAAGATTCCAAAACAAATAAATAAGGAGGAGGAGAAATGAACAGGGATAGAAAAATTGAACTCCATTTGTCTGCTTAACAACATGGCATGGGATATAAGCTAAGTCTGGGAAACCACACACGCAAAAACCCGTAGTGTATCTTTTTTGACACGTGTGAATATTTTAAGCCTAGGATGGCTCTTGTCAATTATTTTCACAGCTTTGTTCTCAAAGAAGATGGGTTTTAAAAGGCAGGGAGCTCCATGGCCAATTATTTTCACAGTTTTTTAAAGGATGGGTTCTCAGGAGATAAGTTTTAAAACTAAAAAAACTATTATTTATTGCAGGGAACCCACTGCATATTCTCAATAAGACTACACTCTTCATCTCAAAGTCCCTCTCAAAGAGGACAGAATACCTCGACCAGATTGAAGTTACGCTCTATTGCAAAGTTTTATTTTCTTTGTATTTATTTGCATTTTGCATTAATTTTACATTTGATACAATCAATCAATTTAATATAATCTTTTTCTCCTGTTTCTCTTCCCTTTCTCCTCCTCCTCCCCCTATACTATTTTATCTTACCCTTTTATCATTTATGTTACCTGCTATATTTTGTTCCATTTTGTCTCACAGTAGTTATTTTATATTCCTTCACGGTATCTTATCTCATTTTATTGCATTTTACCGAGGCTGATACTCATGCTTTGATATGGCCAATTGATTAATCAAATGTATTGTATGATATCAAGAAAGGGAGTTTCTGCCCAGATCGACAGATAGTGAGCGTCTTTCTCTGTTGGTGTGTACTATCTAATTGCTTGTAAATTAGACCAAATTCAGGATGCAAATTAATTGTTATTACTCAGGTATTTTGCTTAGAGTTCATTTCTTTTCCTTTTGTATGTGCAAATGTTGAAAAGTTATGTACAACGTTTCTTCATTCCCATTTATGAGATTAAGATATTTTTAATGATCTACATATTGTTTATATTGCTTTCATTTCTTCTCTCTCCATCACATAACAAAAGGAGCGAATTCATAATTCAGTAGTGACTGCTAGACTGAGGACTAGCATTTATTAATTTTAAAGTTTTCCTATAAATTGATACAGTGATGTTTCTATTCCTGAATACAGAACTGTAAACAGTCCCTTCATTCTCAGGTTTGTGGACAATATAAGAAAATAGAGCTTTTTAAAATGTTGTTTGCCATTCTGCAGATATTTCTCAATATTTGTAGAGATAGTATTACTGTTTTTCAGGGAAGCCATGGAAATCATCTCTGGCCAAAAAAAAAAGAGGATGTAAAAAACAGTATTTCGCTATTTTTTTTTTTTTTTGCAGCAAATGTAATTTAAGATTGTGTTTAACCCTAATTGATGATCACTCTGATATTTTGTTCTCTGGTTCAACCTCACATGGAGCTGATTTGTCTTCCAGACAAGATCAATAGTCAATTGAACTTAAAGGAGTTAACTATATCTTTGGTAGACACTTTTAACACCTTGTACACAATTTCTGATTAGTTCATTGTCTACTGAAATAAAACTGGTAAGGCCACACTTGGATTACACTTTTGGCTACTATGATATAAAATATATGCTGAGGGGAACAATAACAAAGAAGACAAGGGGTCTGGAGGCTAAACCCTACGATGAAGGGTTGTGGGAACTAGGTATGTCTCGTCTAATGAAGAAAAAGACTAGGAGTGATACGATAGCACTCTTCCAATATTTATGGGACTATCACAGAGAGGGGTGATGCAGGAAATAATGGGCAAAAGATTGGTGAAGAGAGATCCAGCCTAGAATGAAGGAAAAGGTTCTTGACCATGAGAACAATTAATCAGTAGAAGAGCTCCATTGCCTCTGGAGGTTTTCAAGAAGAGACTGAACAACCATTTTTCTGAAATGGTATAGGGTCTCTTGTTCCAGCAGGGTTTGAAGACTTCCAAGGTCCCTTCCACTCTGATTTTCTATGTTCTACTGATTTTCTATGTTCTACTTGGTCTACTTTGTCTGGAAGCCATTTAGAGAGATGTATTCCAGTTTAGAGAGCCAGTTTGATGTGGTAGTTAAGACACCAGGCTAGAAAGTGGGAGACTGTAATTTCTAGGCCATTCTTGGGCTACCTAGGCAGTTTCTCTCAGGAAGTGGGCAATGGCAAAACCTCATCTGAGAAACCTTGCCAAGAAAACTGCAGGGACATGTCAAGGCAGTCTCCAAGAATTGAACACAAAAATCCCATCTAAATCTTGTTCATGGAACAAGAGTTGTTTTAGCATGAATTTAGGTAATGGATCACGTAACTGCATTGAATACATATGGAAAATAAGTGGTAGTGGCAGTGTAGATTGTTGGGAGCAATATGCTGACTCTATAAACTGTTTAGGGAGGGCTGTAAAACACTGTGAAGTGGTATATAAATTTAAATGCTATTGCTATATAGAAAATCTAATCATTTCCCTTCCTTCCCATGTTTTCTTTCCCCTCATGATCTTCCTTCCTTCCACCCTGAAGCTAGGACCTAACAAACAAGGAAACCTTTGGCCTGCTGGGGGTTATGGAAGCTATAGGTGAAGCCAGGTCAAAATCTAAATTAAATATTTAATTAAATCTATTTTATAGGATGGCTTCCATCTGCAGATCAATTTGCCCCTTCTGTAATATTAAAATTGTAAATTAGGAATGGACTTTCTTATTTTTCCTTGAAGACATTTCATTTCTCATCCAAGAAGCTTCTTCAGCTCTGACCTGGATCACTGAGAATCTCCATAGACATGTAAATTAGGAAGCAATTTTGGGAATGTTTGCGGGAGGTGGCAGGCTGGGAAGGAACTGTAGCCATAGGAATACACAGATTGTCAGCAATCAGCTTAGAATAAAGTAGGGACTGGTAGCCAATGTGTTTCGTCCATTTGTGGAGAGCTGAGGATCAGGCCAAATCAGATCAATAAGTATGGCTGGATTTGAGGGGAAGATATTTTGAAGAGATGCTTTGCTTTTGAAGTATGTCATATCAGCCCTCCACATGACTGTTTTCATCCATTTCCCATTTCAAAATGGCAAAATCTATATTGTTATTTTTCAACAGTGCAGGTCTAAAAAAACAATGGGGCCTTAAAAGAGGGTTTGTGGAGTTGTATGGACTTATAAATTGCCCTTTACATTCCCCCCACCCTTTCAGAAAATCTTCACACCATTTTCAGAAAATCTTCACACCATTTTAAAAGCAAGTCCAGCCCGGGGGAAACTAAATCGTATCAATTGAAAGGCAACCTGACATATCTTACAAGCCTGTCGTAGTTTAAAAAATTTCAGTAACTTTCGCCCACTTCCAAATGAGCCTCTCCAATAATCCTAATATTGGGCTTGGAGCCAAACTGTACATCTTGGTTTAGAAAGTTTTCTCTGAGTTTGTCAGTGACCTCAGAAAATCTATATTGTACCATTACTTAGCCAAAACGTGTGCAGACATTTTGACACCTCTTAAGTGCTTTGGGAAGAGATGTCAGAATGAAAGAGGATGTCTGAAGTAATGTAAAAATAGAACGACAATAAACTAAGTAGTTCAGAGCGTCTAGACTATTTGGGGGGAAAAGAAGGAAAATGCTGGGTACATGTGTTCAATTACTTCAGACATACCGAAGTTATGTGTCTGAAGTTAAATGCATGAAAGTTTCTCTTTTGTCAAATATTTGTGGGCAAAGAACAGGGCAAGCCTTTTCATGAAGCATGGATGAAAAACTGATGTGTTTATTCTGAGCATCCCTTTTATAGCTGCACTTATTCTTCATTATGTAATTCTGTAAGAGACATTGCGTATTATCTGTTATTACAGTTTTGCTAAAGGTTTGGGGAAGTTGAGTTGAGCCTCTAAGAGCTCATAGGAAGAGTAGGTTATTATTTATTTGTCAGTCCTCTTAAAATTCTCTCTTGGATTTCAAAGACCATGGTTAATGGAATGACTCAGTCCAAATAGTTTATAAAATGTCAGTGCATCATTATTCTGTCAAAAAAGCAGATACAGAGCGTGTTGGTGGATGGATTTGTGATACTGTCCTTTGAATTATCAAATATAAGTTGGCCATAGATTTAATTTGTAATAACAACAACAACAGTAATAGTAATTTCAGTCTGAAAATCTGGCTGACTATGTAAGAAACCATAACAAATGGCATTGACAAATTCACCAACAATCAATTGCAAAAGGCAACTTTACTTGGAATACTTTATATCCTATGATGATACCTTTAGCTCATCAAACAACAACATCTGCCTGTCTCAGACTCAGTAGGTGGAAAAAATGCCAAATCCAGTCTGAACATCTGGCTGACAAACAATAATAATAATCATAACAACAGCAACATTTGCATACCACACTTATTCCAGACTTCTGCAGTTTACAACTACATTTTAACAAAGGTAAAATGTTCTTGGTAAGAAATGAGAAAATTAACCCATAATCCCAAATATCCTCACACAGTATACACTAATACACCAAATAAAATAGCAAATGTAAATGAATAAAGATAATAGTGAAGAATTATTCAACAAATTTCATCTTTAATAACTTCTAGAAAGCCAGTGCTGAAAGAGGCCAAATTTTGGCTGCAGGATATTCTAGAGCACTGATGTCTTACTAGATAAGCTTCACCTGCTTGAGTCAGCCCTTCTCACATCATGAAAATGGAATACCATGAGCAGCATTTCTCAAAAAGTCTTCCTTGGATGAGTTGACTGTGGTAGGGGGATATAGTCCTATAGGTACCAAAGACTTTGTAAATCAAGACTAGCATTTAGAATTGTACTCTGAAGCTTAGTGGTTACCAATGCAGGGCCCACAAAACAGATAAATTATGTGATCATCATAGTAAGCATCCTTCAAAAACAAGGCCATTGCATTTTGGAAAAATGTCAAGGACAATGGTCAAAAGTAGAGTAGGTTATCTTAAAGAGAGAATGAAGGGGAATCATGCTTTCTAACACTTGAAGGGCTGCCAAGGAAAATGGGTGTGGATTTACTCCCTGTAGTGCCTAAAGATAGGAGCTCAGTTTGGTGGTGAAAGCTCCAGACTAGAAACCAGGTGACTGTGTATTCTAGTGCTGCCTTATGCTTGAATCCAACTGTGTGGCCTTGGACTAGTCATTGTCTCTTGGCCCTCAGAAGTCAATGGCAAACCACTTCCAAACTCTTGCCAAGAAAAGAGCAAGGGCTTTTTTGGGCAGCCTCCAGGAGTCAACAATGAGTTGAAGGCATAGGAATACAAAAACAATATATAAATGGAAAGATGCTTGAAGATCAGACAAGAATCAACATGAGGAATCTTTGTACATAATCAATTATAAAATAAGGGGCAACGTCCTGACTGTGGAAACTATTAAATAGAACTGCTTACCTCCTGGAGTTATGGGTGCATCAGTGGAGGTTCTCAAACGTTGGTAAGCTAATTTTCTGGGATTGTCTGAAGATTTCTGCCCTCAGTAGCATTAGAAGACCTTTCCATTCCCCAGTATCCTGTCAGAGCTGAATAAGCTTCTTGGATGAGAAGCAAAAAGTCTTTAAAGAAAAAACAAGAAAGTCCAGTTGCCTCCTGAAAAAGCACCTTTGGGACAACCATGACCTTGATGACCAAGAATCTCTACAGACTTTAGGATGAGAAGACTTCCAAGATCCTTTTATAATAGTACCATATGCTACACCTCCAAATGAATTCTTTGTATAGGGGTTGTACAGGAGATGGAAGACAATCTTATTTATTTTATTCATTTGTTTTGTCAAACACTGACAATATAATAGAAATAAACATAAGTATAAATACATGAAATAGGAACCAATAATTGGGGACAATAGGCACAATTATGACAATAGGCACGATAGGGAGAGTCGGCACGATAGTGCTCTTATGCACGCCTTCTTGTCTTGTAGGACTCTGGAAGTAGGCCAACTTTTCTCCTACCAGTACAAATAGAATGGATGCAAGGATGCTGTTCCCAAATGGAATATTGGCTGTCACAAGGGGTTCTGGAAGATACATGATTGATGGTATGCCAAGATTTCTAGAAGGACCAAGAGAGGTGCATTACCTATTTCCCCCATCAAGTTACCAGTTTATTGTCTGGGTATAAACCTTTATTATAGGAGTCCATATAACCCATTTCCTCTGGAATGTTTTAACAATTGAATCCACAACAATTACTTTCTCCTAGATTGTAGTCTGATGGGTAAGATATTAAATACATAAGGATCCAGGAAAGGTGTCTTGAATAAGGGGCACACACAGTTTTCTTCCTGATTAGTCACACTAAACCCTAAGGCCTAGATCTGTGATGGCAAACCTATGACATGTGTGCCAGAAGTGGCATGCAGAGCCATCTCTCTGGGCAAACCAGTCGTCACCTGTTGGTTGTTCAGATTCCAGCCCACAGCTGGTCTTTGTGCATGCATATGTGCCAATAATTGGAAGCTCAACTTCCTGTGCACATGCGTGCCAGGGAGCTGCTCTTCCAATTTCCAGCACTTGCATGCACTGGATAGTAGCTCTTCCAGTTTCCAGTAGTAATTCTTCCAGTTTCCAGCACTTCCCCGTGCTCTCCCATTTCAGCACTCAGTGCCAAAAAGGTTTGCCAATACTAGGAACTGGGAGAAAAGGGCATGGAGTGAACTGGCAAGCGTCAAGGATAACATCCCATTAGCTGGATGAATGACACTTAATGATATCATGCCAACTTCTTAAGTTGAGTACTTATTCAGCCAAGATATAAACACTCCTCCAGGTAATGGTGCAGATCAGTGTGGTCTCAACTTATGGCTACAATTGAGCCCAACATTTATATTGTTAAGTGAGAAATTTGTTCAGTGAGTTTTGCCCCATTTTCTAACTTTTCTTGCCACAGTTAAGTGAATCTGGTTTCCCCATTGACTTTACTTGTCAGAAGGTTGCAAAAGATGGCTACATGACCCCGGGATACTACAACCATCATAAATGTGAGTCAGTTGTCAAGCATCCACATGTAAATCACCATGGAGATGCTACAATGGTCATAAGTGTGAAAAACGGTCATAAGCCACTTTTTTCAGGGATGTTGTAATTGTTGTGGTTAGCTGGCAGCAGGTGCAGATGGCTGAGGAAAGCAAGGATTCAGATGAGGGGCCAAGACCATCAGGGAGTGGACTGCTGCCTTCAGAGATTGGGGGGGGGGGGCTGGCAGCAGTGATGAGATTCGCAAGGAGCCTGTGCCAAGTGCACATGCATACAGGGCTGCTCACAGGAAAGAGCATCTGCAACAGCAAGGGTGACTCAGGCGTAAGGCTGCAAGGTAATGGCCGCTCCTTCAAAAAGATAAAAGTCAGCTGTGAAGTGAACATTCTTTGCAGGAAGCAAATACATTTTGAAACTCAGCCTCATGGACATTATAGTATCTTAAGTTGGTGTTTGAAGACTTTTGTGTTGTGAAATATTTCTTATCTGTGATTCTTGTCAGCCTCGCACAGTTTTGGCGAGGCTTGTGTTTATCAGAGTTAATTAATTTGCAGCAGCCTTTTAACCGGGGATTCGTAAGACTCATTAATCTCAACAGAACTAATATCTAATATTCAAGAAATAAATATTGAAACAAGTACATGGGCAGACCATAATCCAATGACAATTAAGTGGAAAGGACAAAAAAGAAGATCTAGATGGACATTAAATAATACTATTTTAAAGGAAAAAGACTTTACACAATGGATGGAAAAAGAATTGGCCTTCTTCTTTAGTGAAAATACAGAATGTTTGGGATACAGTGAAGGCATATGCGAGAGGATTAATAATAGACTATATAAAGAAAAAGAACATTAGGAAGAGGCAAACGATTAAAGCTCTAGAATATGATCATAAAAAACTGGAAAAAGAATTACAGAAAATGCCACAGAAAAAAGATATTAAACTTAAAATGGACATAATTAAACATAAAATGGATCAAGTAGTGAAAGAAGAACTGGCACAAAAAATTAGAAGTGCTAAACAGAACTATTTTGAAGATGCAAATAGGCCAGGTAGATGGTTAGCATATAAACTGAGAAAAGAGAAAGAATCAAAGAAAATATTACAGTTAATAGATGATCAAGGTCAAATCTGTAATGGTAATAAGGAGAAAAAGGCAATCATTCAAGACTTTTATGGACAATTATATAAACAGGAGGATCTTCATGAGGAAAAAATTAAACAGTATTTACAAAATGCTAACCTACCTAATATACCTGATGAAACTGGAAAAATGTTAGAAAGCACTATAACAATGATGGAACTAACCGAAGCATTCAACAGACAGAATAATGGAAAAGCAGCAGGTGCAGATGGTCTTCCGGCAGAATTTTATAAAACATTACAAGAATCATTGAGCACTCCACTGCTAGAAGTCATGAATGAAGTTATGTTAAATAAGAAAATACCTAAAACATGGTCAGAAGCTTATATTACACTTATCCCAAAAGAAGGGGCCGATCCATTACAAATTAAGAACTATAGACCTATTTCTTTATTGAATGCAGACTATAAAATCTTTGCTTCAATTTTGGCAGAAAGGCTTAAAAAATACTTAAACAAATTTATTCACCCTGATCAGAATGGATTTCTACCAAAGAGACAAATTAAAGACAATATGAGGGTAATCCTGGACACTTTGGAATATTATGAGGCGCATCCTCTAAAACAAATGGCTTTGATATTCCTAGATGCCCAAAAGGCATTTGATAATGTGAATTGGAGATTTATGCTATTATTATTGGAACAGATGGGCTTTGCTAGAAAATTCATCCAAGCAATAGAAGCCATATATTATAAGCAAACGGCAAAAATAATGATAGAGGGAGAATTTACAGACTCTATTAATATAAGAAAAGGTACAAGACAAGGATGCCCATTATCTCCTTTGTTATTTGTATTGACCTTGCAAGTCTTAAATAGAAATATTAGAGAGGACAAAAATATAAAAGGAATGAAAGTTAAAAAGGAGGAATTTCAATTGCAAGCCTTTGCGGATGACTTTGTTTTTATTTTGGAAGACCCTCTAGAGACAGCTTTAAAACTATTGGAAAAGATAGAGATGTATGGTGAGATGGCTGATTTGAAAATAAATAAAGACAAAACAAAGATTCTGACAAAGAACATGCTATTAAGACAAAGAGAAGAGTTGGCAGACCGATTGAAAATTCAAGTTACGAACAAAGTTACATATTTGGGGATACATTTGACGTCAAAATGTATTACATTGAAAGAGAATAACTATATTAAACTTAAACAGCAGATAGCAACTGATTTGAAAAAATGGGAAAACCTACAATTGTCATTGATAGGTAGAATTTCAATAATCAAGATGAACATTTTACCCAGAATTTTATATTTGTTTCAAACAATACCAATTAGGTTAGGTAAAGAATACTTTGAAGAATTAAATAAAATTGTGTTGAAGTATATATGGCAAGGTAAAAAAGCGAGAATAAAATTAAAACTCTTACAAGATGCTAGAATGAGAGGAGGATTTGACCTTCCTAATTGGGAGTTGTATTACCAAGCTGCAAACTTAATGTGGGCCAAAGAATGGATGATGTTAAGAAAGACTAGATTGTTGACATTAGAAGGACATGATTTATTATTGGGCTGGCATGCTTTTCTATGGTATAAGAGAACTAAATCACAGGACTATTTTAGAAGGCATTACATACGGGAATCATTATGGTTGAATTGGGAGAAAATTAAGAGACAATGTTATTTGAAAATTCCAGTTTGGTTATCAGCTATTGAAGCCTTTTCTTATCCTATAACATATAAGAAGGAACAAACAGTTAGATATGGGGAAATATTGGATGAAAAGGGTGAACTTAAAACAATGCAAAATTTAGAAGAACAAGGTATAAAGATGAATTGGTTTTCATATGCGCAAATACATTCAAGGTATTTTAAAGATTCTAAAACAGAAGGATTTTATGATAAATTGACTGATTTAGATAGGATTTTGACAGGTACTGATGAAAAAGTGATTAAAAAATTATATAGTTATTTGCTGGAAATTAAATTAGAGGAAGAACAAGTTAAAGAAACAATGATTGCTTGGGGGAAGAATTTTGGATATGGGATTGATTTAGAGAAATGGCAAAAATTGTGGTCTCAAAATTATAAAATGACAATGTCAACAGCATATAAAGAAAATCTGTATAAGATGTTTTACAGGTGGCATTTCCCCCCGACAAGAATAGCAAGAATGTTCAAGAATAAATCTGAAAAATGCTGGAAATGTCATCAGGTACCTGGCTCATATTACCATATGTGGTGGGCTTGTGAGGAGGCCAGAAAATACTGGACTAGAATTCGCATATGGTTGGAAAAAATGACAAAGAAGCATATAGATTTGAAACCAGAGATTTTTTTATTGGGAATCTTACCTGATACATATAATAAAAACTTAAAGTATTTGATTGTAAATGTATTAACAGTGGCTAGGATTGTATTTGCTAAACATTGGAAGATTGAGAAAATACCCTCAGAGGAAGAAATTATTAAGAAAATATTGGAATATGCTGAAATGAGAGAACAAGAAGATAAACAATTTTATGAAGTTTGGGATCTTTTTTATCAATGGTTAGATAATACAATATAATAATAGAATATTTAGAAACCTAGGAAATAATGAATATATGTTTGTTTGTTTTTTCTTTTGTCTTGATAACATCTTTATAAAATTTTATTAAGATAGACTTGGTATGATTTTATGATCTGTTATAAAATAAAGTAAGTAAATTATAGTTATCTCGCTTAAGTATGAATTAATAAAGTTATAGTCAATTGATTGTTTAATAATGATATTAGGACATATAATTGTTGATTGATAATATGAGTTATTATGTAACATAATTACAATGGTGACTATGAAATGGATGCACAAAAAAGAGTAGCAAACCAACCGATGCACTGTCTGTAAATTTATGAAGGAGGATGATGCTTTTAAGTTTGATGTCTCATGTTTTATGTGTTTTTGTTTATTGTCAAAGTCAATAAAACTTTTACTTAAAAAAAAAAAAGGTTTCTGTTCCCTTTGGCTATTGTTTGTTTTATTGGAAGAGGATTTGAGTCAGAACATTAACTTTGAATGGTCACTAAATGAACTGTTGAAAGTCGAGGACTGCCTGTAGTTGCATATCTGCAGGTGGAAGATAGTTCCATTTGGGAGCAACACTCTTTTATCTTTTCAGAACTACATCCCAAACCTATTAGTTGTATTACGTGATCAATGCAATCTGTGAAATGATCTAGCATTTTTTTTTTTAAAGACAATATATATTTCCACTGACTATTTCATTCTCCA
Source organism: Hydrophis major (assembly GCA_033807585.1). Taxonomy (NCBI): domain Eukaryota; kingdom Metazoa; phylum Chordata; class Lepidosauria; order Squamata; family Elapidae; genus Hydrophis; species Hydrophis major. The sequence continues at coordinate 8,838,088 of CM066335.1, read as the reverse complement.
AGAATTTGTTTTTTCCCTTTCCTGGATGCTAGGGTATGTGATGTTGAAGTGAGTAGTAGAAAGAGAATATCTAGAAATCGATCTCTGTTCCTGCTAAATTTCTGAAATCAATTCTTACTACAGCTAACCTTTGTAACTGAGAAAATTCCTGAATTGCACCACACTGGCACCTATATAACAATCCTACATTGCCAATGTGAATTTGATTCTTTATGCTGTTTTTTCCTTTTTCTTTTACAGCATCTGAAATACAAAGTTTTGGAAGTCAAAATAATTTTTGTGACTTTTTTTTTTTTGCATTTAAGTTCTTCAGATTCTTCAATATTGGCTTTGCCTATTCTAGGGCCTCCAATTGGAGGTACACAACATAAAGACAACATTATACAATTAAAATATGTTTTTCTTTTAGGTTCCTCGATGTAATAATTAATGTTGGTTATCAACTTGCTTCAAAACATAGCTTAATTTTACTTTTAGATGAAATACACATATTTCCACTATTTTGCAATAGTTTAACTTCTCACTGTAGTATTAACTTCCAGTTGGAAAACACAAAATTGCAAGACTACTTTTCTCGTCTTTTTAAAGGACTCCTAGCTAAGACTCTGAGCTTGTCGATCAGAAAGGTGGGCAGTTCGGCAGTTCGAATCCCCAGCGCTGTGTAATGGAGTGAGCTCCTGTTACTTGTCCCAGCTTCTGCCAACCTAGCAGTTTGAAAGCATGTAAAAATGCAAATAGAAAAATAGGGACCTCTTTGATGGGAAGGTAACAGCGTTCTGTGCACCTTCGGCATTTATTCATGCCAGCCACATGACCATGGAGATGCCTTCGGCCAGCACTGGCTCTTTGGCTTTGTAACAGAGATGAGCACAGCCTCCTAGAGCCAGAAATGACTAGCATGTATATGTGAGGGGAACCTTTACCTTAGACATGCAAATTTTGAAAATTGCAATAAACAGTCATTGACTGGTATGTTAATTTAAAGATGCACCAAATTTATCCCTAGCAGGTTTTTCCTAATTATAAGGTTGAAAAACCTGATTGTATTTTCACGGATGAGTTGTAGAAAATTATATTACATGGCTTCTTTTAGTCACATCCATTAATGCAAATACACAACTTATGGTAAGAGGGATAATTTTAGCAGCTTTCTTTATCATAATCAACTTCCAAAATAAAAGTCACTATAGGCATGCAGATATGGATATATAGTCTTTAGTTTTGACAACTGTCTCAAACAGTCCATGGTAGAGAATTCAGCTATGTTTATGTTAGAGAAGGAGGAATGGATCCATTTATAGACAGCATGGTTCAGTTTTGCATGGCTATGATCTGATTTAATTCAAAGCTCGGATAGATTTCCAGAGTATTCTGTAATGTCTTTATTAAGAGGGTAAAAAAAGCAAACCAACAAAAAGCCACCCAGATCTTCTTTTCACATTTCTTTTTTGTCCAGCTTAGGTAGCAATGCAGAGGTGGTATTCATCAGGTTCTGACCAGTTTTGCAGAACCAGTCGTGGAAATTTTGAGTAGTTCAGAGAACCGGCAAATACCACCTCTGACTGGAGATTTTGCAGTATCCTTCCCCTGCCACGCCCACCAAGCCATGCCCACAGAACCGGTCGTTAAAAAAAAATTGAACCCCACCACTGTAGCAGTGCTATCTGACCTTGCTTGATTTCATAAGCAGAATTGGAGCTTGTTAGTTCTGGGTAGAAGCTCATCAAACTCTGAGTACCTCCTCTCATATGTATCTCCCTGGACTTAAAGATCATTTGCTAAAGCCCACTTCCAGGCCCCATCACTAAGAGAAGTCTGGTGAACCTCTACAAGGAAAAAAACTATTTCTGTGTTGGCAGCCAACTGATAGAATGCCCTGAAGTTCTCTGAACGATCACCTCCTCCAATATGTACCTATCTGGACTTTTAGATCTTCTAATGAGGCCAACCCGTCAAAAGAGATGAGGTGGATAAGAATAAGAGGGAGAGCTTTATCTGTGCTGGCAACCCATTCAGGGAATGCTTTCCCCAGAAAACATCCACCCCCATTTAAATCATGAGTCTCTAGCCACATCTCTCAGAGTAAAAAGAAGATTTATTAGGAGTGAACATGCCGGTGCTACCTGGGTGTAACCGACTCTGAGACACACCATTCATTTCACCCTTAACTCTGGTCTTTTCCCCATCCCCTGGATGTATCTTCTCCAATGGGACACATCCATAGCCAAGAGTCATCAATCATGCTCTCCAGTAATAATCTTCCTTGCCAGAAGCTATGGCCGCCTAACAATTAACTACGAACCATTTAAGGAATGCACTACTTCCCCCACTCCCTTTCTGCTGGCAACTCCAGGGAAATATTTTTGAGTTGACATTCAATGGGATCCATTTTAGCATATTTTGGCACCAGGTAAATATGCTTTTAATTGCATCCTTTTAATTCTAAGTCTTTGAATGACAACCATATCTCTGGCGTTTTGATTTTTTTTTTTCATTTTATTCAGCATGGTGTTACTTTAGATTGTATTCATTTACTGTGCTTTATTATAAATTGCCCAGAAGGTGTTGGCTATCAGACAGTTTAATTCTTATTTTAATATTTGTTTCATTTGTTTCATTTCAATTGTCGGAGTAAAAATAAAGAACGTGTCAAGAGAATAAAATAAGGTAAAAATAAAATTATTGACATAAAACTTTAAGGATTATAACCCAGCAGAGAGTGATCTATAAAAATAGAATCAATTTTACAATCAATAATCTGAATGCTATAAAGGGACATTAGAAGTATTACAAGGTTGGGTTTGTAAAATGGTATTTGAATGTTTTTTATATAACTAAGTCTTCTGAAGGGATATTAGCTCCTTTCCATAATTGCATAATTATAACAGTTATAATAATAATTAATAATTGCACAATTGCCTGCATGTTCTTTTCTTGTCCCTTCTTCTGTGTCTACTAATCATTCTTAGCATCATTGCCTTTTCCAATGAATTTGAACACAGGGCAATTTATTTTCTGTTAAGTTTGAGCTCTGTCTGCAAACTCTGTATAGCATTTTTATTCTTACACTGTTGTATTTGCATGAAAGTGACACTAGGTGCACACCCAACCAGCTTGTCCATCAATCAATTTTTAAAATGAAATATGATTTAAATACAGTGAAAATGACAATAAGGGCACCAGATTGTTTAGTTTCTGTTTGATCTTTTGGAGAACACGCTTCATTTTAAATTTTGGATCATCTTCATTTCAGATGAATAGGGGGACTCCCAGTATTTCAGATTGAATCAGTTCATTTAAAAGATAGGCCCAACATTCATAATAATGAGCACCATTGTATATATGCCATCTCACAAAATTAAACTGATTTGCCAAATTACGTCTTTTTATCTTCGCTTCCCTACTTGGCTAAAGGACTAACAAAAAAAAAGGTTTCTCACTGATTGGAAATGATTGCTGCAGAGTTCTTTAAACATTTAAAGCAAATTAGAGGCAATGCATATAAATCTCCATGCCTTTCCTCCCCTTCAAAGACATTTTCACAGATCAGATTAACTGTGCCCTATTTAAAATGTTGACTTCATTGAGATATATCCAGCAAGGCAAACCTGTAATTTAATTTACATAAAATTGTAGGATTTAGTAAAGTGACAATGTATTTATGAACAGCTCAAGGGGGGAGGGGGTTCTTACAAAAGTATCAAATAATCTTCTGCTGAGTTTAGCCTTCTAACCAGCTCTCTTGGCTAGTTCTCAGGAAGAGAGTTTCCTATCATCTGGTCCTTTTATCAAGAGAGGCAGCAAATGGATGTTTTCTGTTGGATGATACATCCAGAGGGGTGGTGGGGAAAGCAGGATCAAGGGTGACAGTGATTTACAAATCTCATAGTTGGCTACACCCAGGTAAATGCCGGATATAGAATGTTACCTTCAAATATATTTTTTTTAGTTTTGGGAGTGTGGCTCAAGGCTCATGATTTAATTGGAGTAACTGCCGGAATCCTGACACTTGTGTGTTCCACAGATTTCTTTTCCACCTAATACAAATAATAATAGAATTACATAATCATAGTCATGAATTGGAAATTAAACAGATTGGCTTCCTTTGCTGAATCTGATTTAAAAACCCTCTTTGCAGGCTTTGCAGTTGAACCAAGTGACATTGGGTCTCCTTTGTTACTACTCACTGTATCTGTGCATTTGTTTATCTTTCCTTCCGAGTTGCATGTTACATTCTTGCTCTACTCCAACCTTCTGGTTTATTATAACACATTTGTGCATTTGTGTGCACGAATGCACTTTCAGATCAGTGTTGACTCCTACAGCCAGCCTGGAAAGGGCCGTGCAGTTTTCATGGCAAGATTTGGAAGTGGTTTGTCCTTGCATTCTTCCTAGGATGGAGAGAAGTCCACCAACTGACTTCGTGTCTTAGAAAGGATTATATTGTACAATTTCTAACCACTGCACCAGACTGGTTCTCTGTAATGCTTTGGTTCCTATCATTTTTCTCTTAGTCTTAACTCATTCTCTTTTTAAATTCTACTTCTTCTGTTATGTATTTGGGAATAGTTCTCCGTGAATTATAATGGAAGGATATTCTCCCCACCCCCGTCAAGCCAATTACAGGTTAAGGAGAAGTTCTCTGAATGTGTATGTCTTGCACAAAGTGTGTTGATTGGTCATTACTGTGTATGTCTTGCACAAAGTTTGTTGATTGGTAGAAAATGCACAGATTTGGATTCAGGACCCTGGAGAGCTCATTGCAAGGTATTGTGCCTGTTAACCTCAGTTGAAGATCTATTATTCTAGCTAGCACCTCTCCGGTTGTGAAATGCTGAATTAGGATGATTCCTCATCTTCATCTCGTCTTTCTTTTCTTTCTAGAGTTAAATAATTTGTTGCTGTTTCTGAAGCCTTAGACTTTTTGATAACTAAAATCCCTCAGAGGTTATAAAATAATTATTGTAAGTGTGTGCATTCAGATGCAGAACAGTTAATTCTCACAGTCGGAAAGTGTAAAAGATTATGCTCAATGCTTCCTTTGGATTAAAGGGATCAAGAGTTTATCATAGATTCAGTCCAAATTAGTTTTTGCCCCAATTGTGCTACCTTTCTTCTCCTACATATTGCTTGTGAAACATTGCCTTCTTTAGGCTGAAAGAATTATATCAGTGTTCTGAGTAACACACCCATTGAAACAGAACTCCAAGGCAGGTACGTACCTCAAAGAAATATGTTTATTGGATACATCATATTGGCACAGCCCGTGAAAACCAACTCTGAAAGTTCCCCACGGTTTTTACTTGCCATATTTTTTGGAGTATAAGAAGCTCTGAAGTAAAAGATGCACCTAGCTTTTGGAGAGGAAAACAAGAAAAAAAGAAAAAAAACTGATTGTTGGTTGGATTGGCCTCCCGATGTTAAGCTGTTTCAGGCTGCAGGAATTGCCATTGCTTACTGCTTCCTCTGTGTGCCCCATTTCAGTCTCCACAAACCTCGTTTTTGGCCTCTGGGTGCCCCATTTTTGCCCTGTTCTGGGTGGTGTGGGATTGGAACGGACAGAAAATGGGGCGCACGGAGGCTGAAAATGGGGCATGTGGAGGCAGCAATAGGCGATAGTAATCCCTGCAGCCTGAAACAGCTGATTGTCAGAAGGCCAACCCAACCACGAATCAGCTGGTTGTGCCCAATCAGGCTGTGCTGAAGCTGACCAGGCTGTTTGCTGCAAGGAGGCAAATTGCTGGGAAGCAGAGGCCGAAGAGTGGGGAGCTGGCAGATGGGCATGGCTTTGGCAACATTCATTGTATAAGACGCACAGACATTTCCACCCACTTTTGGGGGTGGAAAAATTGTGTCTTATACTCCGAAAAATATGGCAATTAAAAGAGTAAAAGTTTCCCCTTCCCAGGTATCACCAGTCACATTGTCCAATGAATACAGCTGGCAGGCTCCACTCCTTCATCAGCCACCTGTTACGATGACCTTGGTTCCCACAGGAAAGCCTTTTTATTTTGACTTTTAGCTGGGCTATCGACTTCCTCCCTCCCTTTCCTCTCTCAAGCTTCATAGCAACTATGCAGCCTAGGATGGCTTCAGCCAGGTTTGCTTCAGAGTTGACAATTGTTTTCATTGAAAAAAAAATGCATTAAAAGATACTTCTGTATATGATGGGCAACTCAATCGATGGTTATGTGGCTATCTTTTTTTTTTTTTAGAGCCATCCTACAATTGCACTTCTGAAATTTGGGACAAAAACCTGCTGAAAATTAAAAGACTAGAAATACTGATCTATACAAGTCAGAAAGTTTTATTTTAAAAATATGATCTCCCCTCCTCCACCAAAATATTCTTCATCATCATTGACAACCTTTAAACCTCGTAAGTAGAAATGATCCTTGGATCCATTGATTGAGAAAGGTATTATATTAAAAGTCAAGTACATAGCCAGAACTGAGAATTGCACGCGCAAATCCCTAAATTCAACTTTTTTCCTCTTTTAACTGCCTCCCAAGGCTGACTCCTCTTTCCCATGACCAGTCAGGTTCAAGTAAGATGTTTTCAGATCAGTTACTTCAAGCATAGGTTGGTATGCAGTTGCTTTTCTCTCCAAGATGGTTGACCTTGAAGCAGCTTCCCAGGGAGATACAGAAGTACTTTCACTTTCCCCCAAGCATTGCCTCTCTCGCCCACCCTCCCCAAAGTTCATGGCAGACTGTCACTGCACAGTGAAGCAGAAACAAGCATAAGGTGGCAGCTGACCATCATCATCATCTTCATCCATAAAGGCTAAAAATGTAATCCCTCTTGCCCCATCAAACTTGCTACAGGTACCATGTCAAATGAATAAAGTATTGCTGTCCCTGTTTGTTCTATTGAACACTTACTGTATGAATTAGGATTTTAAGTCTTCAGGTTGATATCTTATTAAAGCTTCTCGTAGCTTTCTTTGGAGAAATCTCCTGTGTCACATTATCAGTGGTAATGGGAAAACAAAGTTATTTAGACTCCTTGATGGAATGGAGCAATATTGCCAGCAAACACATAAACATATCTCAACATTATTGTATGACAGCCTCAGAAAATTCAGGGTATAAACTTTTATTTTTTAAATGCATACTACATTTTTGAAAGAGGGGAAAAAAAAGTAGTAAATTCCTTTGTGTGAATGCTACCAAGATTAATAGGATATATAAATTAAAAAGAACAGTAAAAGCAATACCATTGCTAAACAGAGTTCAATCATCATATATGAAAAAAACTAGCAAGTCAATATAAACATAATCTAGCCAATTTATTATTTTCTTTGTTTGGAATTGTTTTATGTGTTTGCTGAAAATCATAATCATAGTAGTTCGTATTTATTCTTCTACCTTGCAAACATTTATTGCAAATTTCTTCCCTATGGTTACAAAGTTTATTTTATTTACTGAAGCAAATCAAATAAATGTACTTGTAAAAAAAATATTAAAACTTAATGAAAGTGGAGAAAAAACATCTAAAAACACTGGAAACTGTCTGAAACAGATGGTACAAGTAGTCCTCAAATTACGGCTATTACCCTTAGTGACTGTTCCAATGTCCATTTACAGCCATTTTCACCATCCCTAGTCACATAATCACATCTTACCATGTTTTGTCAAAAAGTGGCATTTAGTTCCAGTTGCAATAAAACAAGCCCATAGCAAACCATTGGTTTACTCAATGACTGCAGTTTTCATTGAATGATTGCAGCAGTCTCTTTACAACTACTGTATTTACTTACTATGAGCCATGGTGGTGCACTGGTTAGGGTGTAATACTGCAGGCTACTTCTGTTGACTGCCTGCAATTTGGCAGTTCGAATCTCACCAAGCTCAAGGTTGACTCAGCCTTCCATCCTTCTGAGGTGGGTAAAAGGAGGATCCAAATTGTTGGGGGCAATAGACTCTGTAAACTGCTTAGAGAGGGTTGTAAAGCAGTATATACATCTAAGTGCTAGTACTGTTGCTATCCTTCCTTCCTTCCTTCTTTCCTTCCTTCCTTCCTTCCTTCCTTCCTTCCTTCCTTCCTTCCTTCCTTCCTTCCTTCCTTCCTTCCTTCGCACAATGGTTAGAATGCAGTACTTCAGGCTAATTCTGCCCAATGCCGACAGTTCAATCATCACTGGCTCAAGGTTGACTCAGCCTTCCATCCTTCTGAGGTTACTAAAATAAGGACCCAAATTGTTGGGCAAAGGATCCTGACTCTGTAAACCAGAGAAGGCTGTAAAGCACTATGAAGTGCTATACAAGTCTAAGTGCTGGTGCTAGTGCTACTGTAAGTACAAAAAAGATAGTAAAACCAGGTTACTCATGTGAGTGAGCCACTTTATAAGTGTCATAACTTATGGTGGGCAGGTTCCATTTCATTCATAAATTGAATCTATCCATATAGCAATATAGGTAGTTGTTGACTTACAACAACTTTGTTTGTTTGACCATTCAAAGTTACAGTGATCCTGAAAAAGTGACTTCTGACCATTTTTGAAACTCATAACCATTGTGGCATCCCCATAGTCAGAAGTTCAAAATTTAAATGCTTGGCAACTGACTCATATTTATGATGGTTGCAGCGTCCTGAGGTCATGTGATCCCCTTTTGCGACCTTTTGACACACAAAGTCAAAAGCCAGATTCACTTAACAATTGTGTTGCTAATTTAACAGCTGCAGTGATTCGCTTAACAAATGTCTTCACAAATGTCTCACTTAGCAACAGAAATGTTGGACTTAATTGTGGTTATAAGTTGGGGACTACCTATAAAAGACTATATTCTATCTTGTACTAGAAGGGAGTCACGAAAATATTGCGATAAACTTCATAGATCTATGTGACTTTGCATAAGGCTACTTTTACAGACAATCGGTACTTTGGGCATTCAAAAATAAGCATGGATGTTTTCACACTATAACTGTCCACAAGAATGAACATCTCCTATCATAAAATGTGGAAAGAGTGCCAGTCAAAATATCCATTCAAAGAAAACAGAATTAGTGAAATTTATCTTCCTCTGCCAAGCAAAAGAAATAGCACTTAGACTTATATACCGCTTTGTAGTTCTTTACAGCCCTCTCAAAGCGGTTTACAGAATCAGCCTATTGCCCCCAACAATCTGAGTCCTCAATTTACTGACCTCAGAAGGATGGAAGGCTGAGTCAACCTTGAGCCAGTGAGACTTGAACTGCTGGCAGTTGCAATACTGCAATACTGCACCACATGGCATCCTCACCTCTGCTACAATGTTAGAGGTTTATTGTTTTCTGCATATGTATCTACATTTAAAAAAATAAAAATGAATTGCCAATTTCCCATGCCCACTGTTTTTATTTTCCAAGTAGGCAGGCTTACATGGAAACTGGGATGGAATTTTGAAACAAAAGATACCAGTTCCACATTTTGAAACAATAAAATATCCTTTAAACATTTGAAATGTCAGATGGGGCAGGAAACCTGACAGTGGAGTTTTAGAATCCCTGCGAATCAGGTTGGCTACCCTGAATGCTTTAATAATATTATTTTGGTCCTTAATAACCCCGTAATCCCTTGTATCAGGTGGAGTCAGAGCAACTGAATGGAGCTGAGTGTTTACTGGCTGGTTGCCCTTTCTGTCCCCAATGCAGAGTTTGCAGCAGATATTTTACTTATTGGGCCCAGAGAGAAATATCTGCTGCTATCTAGGATTGAACTCACAGCCTCCTGATTGTGAGATGAGAGCTCTACCTCAACACTCGATGCAATAATAATAATAATAATAATAATAATAATAATAATAATGATAATAATAATAATAATAATAATAATAAGAAGAAGAAGAAGAAGAAGAAGAAGAAGAAGAAGAAGAAGAAGAAGAAGAAGAAGAAGAAGAAGAAGAAGAAGAAGATTGGCTAAGAGCAGAAAAGTTAAAGAAAGAGACTGAGGGATTAATTCTGGCTGGGAACAGAGCTTGACAATGAAGAAATAATAAAGACAATGAAACCAGAAGCAAGCTACTTGGGGATTTTAGAAGCCTCTGATTTAATGCATAATAAAGTCAAGGAATCAACTTCAGCCAAGTACTTTCGTAGAATTTGCAAGATTTTAAAGTCCAAATTGAGTGGTGGAAACATGATAAAAACAATAAATACTTGGGCTATACCTGTGATTTGATACTCTGCAGGAATAATTGACTAGACCCAGATGGAGCTGGACAATTTGGACAGAAACAAGAAAACTTATAACATTATGGCAGAGGTGAGGAAATCATGCTTTGCATCCTAAAAGTGATGTTAATCGATTATATCTACTAAGAGCAGAGGATGGTCGAGGACTCCTACAAGTAAGCAGACTGTAGAAGAAGAAAGACACGGCTTGAAGACTACATCCAGAAAAGTGAAAAGCCAATGATTAAGGAAGTACAGAAAGGGAGAACTTTTGAAGAAAACCAAGTCAAAAGCTGAATACAAAAAAAGAAGTAATCGAGAAGCAAATTGGAAATTGGAAAAGCAAAACTATGCATGGCTAATACCTGAAAAGTATTGAAGGCAAAGCTGACCAAAAGCTTACTTGGAATTGGCTAAAATCAGGAATATTGAAAAAAGAAACTGAAGGCTTTATTTTGGCTGCTCAAGAACAAGCCTTAGCCACAATAATTGCATGAAGGCAAAGATTCAGCATGTCACCACCAAATGTTGTCTCTGTGATGAGAAAGATTAAACAGTTGACCATTTAATCAGTGGATGCAGAAAAATTTCACAAACTGACTACTTAGAACGCCATAACCGAATTGCTAAAAGCATTCATTGGAAACTATGCCAAAAGTTTGGATTTGAGTATAGTAACAACTACTGGGAACATCAAGTTGAGGAGATTCTAGAAAATGAAAAAATCAAGATCTTATGGGACTTCAGAATTCAGACGGACAGGCATTTGGCCCACAACACGCCTGACATAACAATAGTTGAGAAGAAAAGGGTTTGGTTCATTGACATTACAATATCTGGTAATGCACAAATTGTAGACATGCAGCAAGAAAAAAAATCACAAAATATCGGGATTTACAAATTGAAGTTGAGCAACTTTGGAAAAAGAAATCATGTGTTATCCCAATTGTAATTGGAGCCCTTAGAGCAATACCTAAAGGGCTGCCTTGCTATTTAGAAATTCTGAATTTATCAGACTTGAATACCCTGATTCTACAAAAAAACACCCAACTTATATCCTCCAACGCTACCTGAACAGCTCCTAGGTCCTTGGTTAGGACTCGAGCTGTTGAGTTACCAACCATCCCCAAAGGCTGTGAATCTCCCCAAAGATTAACTGATGATGATGATGATGGCTAAGAGCAGGAAAGTTAAAGAAAGAGACCAAGGGATTAATTCTGGCTGTGCAAGACAAGCCTTAAGGACAAATGTATACAAAGGCAGAATTGAGAAGACAGGAACAGACAGTAAGTGCTGCCTATGCAAAGAAGCTGAAGAAACAACGGACCACCTGGTAAGCTGCTGCAAAAAGATTGCACAAACTGACTACATGCAGCAGCATGACAAAGTAGCAACAATGGTGTTTTGGAAGATCTGCAAGAAATATCATTTTCCTGCAAGCAGAAACGGGTGTGACCATAAAATAGAAAAATTCATAGAAAATGAAAAAGTTAAATTGCTCTGGGACTTTAGAATCCAGAGAGCCAGGCACCTGCCACATAACACCTTGGACTTAGCAGTTGTTGATAAGAAAGACAAAAAAAAAGACTGAATAGTGCCTGGAGACAGCAGAATAGAAGAGAAAGAACTGGAGAAGAAATCCAAAGACCTACAAATAGAAAGAGAATGACTATGGCAAAGGCAAGCAAGGGTAGTACCAATAGTAATAGGCGCCTTGGGTGCAGTCCCAAAATAACTTGAACACCATCAGTGGCATTGACAAATTTGCTATCAGTCAATTGCAGAAGGCAGCTTTCCTTGGAACAGCTTCCATCCTGCGGTGATCTCTGTAACCCCATCAAATATCCAGATTTGCCTATCCGAGGTCCTTGGGAAGGACTTGATAGGTGGACAGAAATGCCAAACTTAGTCTGAACATCTGGCTGACTGCAATTATTATTATTATTATTATTATTATTATTATTATTATTATTATTATTATTATTATTATTATTATTATTAGCAACAAACAACAAAAACAATAAATCTTGTTTTAAAAAAGAGATCTATCAAGTCTAACATTATGGCAAGTCTGATGCTTCTGTAATAATCCTGCCTTTGTCCTCATCTGAATAAATCCCATCTTGCGCACGATAGCCATTGATAGCCTTCTTATGCTGTTAGAGTTATTCTTTGAAACCACCAAAGTTGATGGCTGTCCTCATGTTGCTTCTGTGAGTTAGGAAGAAATAATCCATCCAGCTAAGCAACTCTGTTTCTGTATGCTTCTGTAGCAGCCTTCCAGATGCTTATATAAACCGGTAAAGGGTGTTTGTTAGTTTGTAGATAAGAGTATTTGTATTTGGTACATATAATATGTGCTTATATCTACACCAGAATATTCTGTTTTAGGAACTACCTTGCTCCAAAGTTTATCTAGACAAGATCCTAATTGATAGTGGTCATCACAAACTTTTGAAGTTGTATAGTACCATTCCCTAAAATTTGGTATAATTCTGACATGTTGCTATTACATATTAGCACTGTTCCAGTATTTGAGAGGCTGCCATGGAGAGGAGGGGGACAAACTTTTTTCCAGGGCATCTAAAGGCCAGACAAGGAATAATGGATGAAAAGGAGAGATTCAACCTAGAAATAAAGAGGAATTTTCTGACAGTGAGAACAATCAACCAATGGAACAGTTTGCCTTCTGAAGTCATGGGAACTTCATCATTGGAAGCTTTCAAGAAGAGACTGGACTGTTCTCTATCAGAAATAGTGTAGGGTCTCCTGATTGAGCAGGGGGTTGGACTAGATGACCTACAAGGTCCCTTCCAACTCTGTTAATCTAAACCAAGGGTCTTCAAACTTGGCAAGTTTAAGACTTGTGGACTTCAACACCCAGAATTCCTGAGCTAACATGACTGGAGGAGGAATTCTGGGAGTTGAAGTCCACAAGTCTTAAATCTGTCAGGTTTGAAGACTCCTGCCTTATACTATAGTGCATGCTGGCTGGGGGATTCTGGGAGTTGAAGTCCACAAGTCTTCAAGCTGTCAAGTTTGAAGACCCCTGATCTAAACAATCTAAACATCAATCAGAAAATCCCAAAGTTTTTTTTTTTTTCAATTGGACATTTTTGGTGTTTTCTTTGAAAATTTTTTGCTTCTCATCCAAGGAGCTTCTTCAGAGTAACTTCAAGTTTTCAAAAGAAAAAAAGTTGAGTTGCCTTTTTTTGGGGGGGGGGGGGAAGAACCACCTTTGGGACAACCATGACCTGGATGATTGAGAATCTCCATGTACATTAATCAGAAAATTTCCAAGTTGGTGAAGTGTGCTCCATTAAGTCAACAATCTTCAGATTCAGTTTGACATCCATGTAGCAATAACAAATAAAACACAAACACATGCTATAATTTTCAGAAGCTCATTAACTCTGCAGTGAGGATTGTGTCAACTTTCCCAATCAAAGCTTTGGAGAGCGTTTTTGCTCCAACTTAATACACATTTGCTCATCCTTATTAATAAAGGTCACTTTTGGAAGTGGCTTTAAACTTCTTGGTGTTCTCCAAGCTCGGGGCATTCCTTCTTCCACAGATTCCCTTTGCTTATTGCTCTTTAATTACATTTTGAAACCCCTTCAATGTTGCTATTTCCCCTTCTCAATTAGTTCACCTCCAGCTGTGTCAAATTTTTATGAGGCAGGACAAAATATTGCTCCTGATAACGAACTCTGAATTTTGCTTATCTGCTCACAACAGACTGCCCTGCAGGCATGAGTGAGCTCACAGGACCGGTACCATTTAATTTGTTGGTAAGCTCTTCTACTCTTTTTGGTTCTGATTTATTTTCTTTGGAGGACCAACTTGGCTTGTCTGCTGCTTCAAGGAAGGAGATTAGCTCCCCATCTTGAATATGTGTGACAGTTGGACGTTTCATTGATTAAAGACGACTGTTGCTCAAGTTAGTTGTCCTATTTTTCTGTTTTTTAACTCTCTTGCAGGCCCAAAGTTAACACTTGATATAGGAGTACAGCCTCTTAAAGACAACGTGATGGATCAGAACTTATTTCTTGGAGATTTAATGTTGTCTGACTTCTGTCGCAATCCATTGTCTATCCCATGTTGCCCTTATTTGTTAAATCCTAGGAAAACATTGCTCTTTTTTAAAACTCACCTTAAAGCAATATCACTCTTACTCTAAAAGCAAGGGTCCTCAAACTTGGCAAGTTTACAACTTGTGGACTTCAACTCCCAGAATTCCTGAGTTAACATGACTGGAGGAAGAATTCTGGAAGCTGAAATCCACAAGTCTAAAAGCTGTCAGGTTTAAGACCCCTGCTCTAAAGTTTTGAACTCATTTGTCCATTCTAGTTCAGTGGCTCTGGCAGGTGCTTTCAATCCTACCAGCTGTCAGGATTTCGGCAGTTACCCCAATTAAATCATGAGTCTTGAGCCAAATTTCCAAAATTTCAAAAGGATTTATTGGGAGTTAACGTGTCCGGCACTGTCTGGGTGTAGCTGACTCTGATAATTCATTGTCACCCTTGACCCTGGTTTTCCTACACCCCTCTGGGTGTTTCATAATTCATATTCTCCAGTGAGACACATCTGTAGCCAAAAGTAATCAATCATGCTGTCCAGTTAGAATTTTGCGCAGCAGAAAGTTCAGTCACCTAGTTATGATCTTTGAAAACTATTTATGGAATGCACTTTCGATTTTCAAGTTGCCGCACTGCTCTTTCAAACCCCTTCCCCCTTCCCTTTCTGTTGGCAACTCTAAAAAGACCATAGAAATATTTTATGAGTTGACAGACATATTGTTGCCATTGGCATTAATCAGGGTCACATTTGTTGGTCAAGACCTTTTTTATGAAAACAAACTCAGTGTTAAGGTTTTGACTAATGAGCCCAAGCAAATCAAAACTCCAAGGCTGGAATCTTCCTCCAAGAACTTCTTGATTGGGTACATCATCTAGGCACAGGCCAATGGAAAACTAACTCTAAATGTTTCCCAGAGTTTCAATATAATTAAAATTGAAAATGATTCCCTCCCCAAGTGTCACGGGTCACATTGTCCAATTAAATTAATTGGGCTCCTTAGGCCCTCGCACCCTCCTTCATCCGACCTTGGAGATGACCTTGGTTCCCATGAGAAAGATCTGTGTTGTATCTGGCAATGCATTCCAATCTCTTTCTCTTTCCCTCCCCCCAATAGTATGTGGCAGCTGAGATGTGAGAAAATGGCTCCTTCCAGGTTCAGTTCAAAGTTGACACTCAGATGTTGCACACTGCTGCCTCTAAGGAATATAAAAATGCAATGTGGAATTCGTCCCTTAGAATTGCAAGAAATTTAAAACGGAGTATTTGCCTTCTTCACAACATTAACTGGCCAGGAAAAGGTGCAAAAAGAGGGATCAAGCTGCTGGTGCCAGCATCTTCCAGGTGTTTGGCACCTGTCTATAGCTTCTGTGACTATTAGAACACAGCTGGGATAAAAACCTCTCTGACTTTACCTGCTGACCCAAGGAGGTGGTATAAGCTGCCTTGCAATTTAAGGATTACTGGATTAATCTCAGGAGTTTTCCAGGACTAAAATTTGGAAACATGTCTGGGTTATAAAATTTTACTGCCTAAGGTAGAGCAACAAATTGCTTTTTAAACATGCCGGTCAAACCAGTTTTTAATGCATACAATAGAAACTCCCAAAGTTACCTCCTCATAATCCTGAAAAGCAAATGTGCAACAATGGCATTCATATTTTCTGCTTCTGAGAGAGCCTGTGTGACATTGTCGTGAAGATGTTGGACTAGGGTGGGGGCTCCTATTTAGGGTTGGAAATGAAAGCTCATTTGGACTAATCACTTTTATTAGACCACCTCAATTCATAGGGTTCAACAATTGGAGTAGTACTGCATCTGTAGAAATTCTCAGTCATCCAGATCCAGATCAAAAGGTGCTTTTTCAGGAGGCAACTGGACCTGTTTTTCCAAAAGTAAAAACAAAAAAGCCTTCTGAAAAAGCAACTTTGGGACAACCATGACCTGGATGACTGTGAATCTCTGCAGACTTTTAACTATACAATTTGGAATGAACACCCGTTGAATGGAGTTGGAGTAGGAATGGATTTCCAGAGGAAAAATTGCAGACTACAGGAACCAGGAGCATCAAGTGACAAAGGAGGACAGAGATAAACCTCCAAGGGTTATCTAATACATGACCCTCTAAAAGGATGCAAATGATCAGTTGTCTGCAAGAAATATAAATCCTTCCATTCCCCACTATCCTGTCAGAGCTGAAGAAGCTTCTTGGATAAGAAGCGAAACGTCTTCAAAAGAATAAAATAAAGTCCAGCCTCCTGAAAAAGCACCTTTGGGAGAAGTAGTATGTTCTGCCCGGAGAAAAGCTAGAACATAAATGTAACTCACAAAGACATTTTTGTCCCATTGTTCCTACAAGAGGTCAAGATAAGGCACATGTAGATGCACAAAATACACCTTCTCCAATCCCCCCTTCCAAACCAAAAAAAAAAAAAAAAAAAATCCATGTGAGATAATTAGAGTAGAAACTATTGAACTTCCATGATTCAATCTCCATGATTGAAGGTAGATATGGACTTCAGTTCTTCCTCCTTGTCCAACACCTCTACTACACAGTAATTATCCAGGAATACCCCAAATAATTTGAAATGAGTTGCATTTCCTTTCAAATGTTGTTAGCTCTTTTGCACAACCACCAGTCTCTGTGCATCTGCCTCAATAGTCTCCAGAGGTGGTGTAGGTGATGATTGGTTTAATTTGCACCTCTTGCTGATTCTGGGATTTTTGCCAGGCTAACAATAGCCTTTTCTAGCTTTTGTTCCTGTCTTACTCTGTACAACTATCCTGCTTTGAATCTCCTTGTCTTTCTGACCATTTTATTTTGGTTGATTGCAATGTGTGTGTTTGTGAGTGTCTGTGTCTGTGTGTGACTGCATTCCCCCAGGGAGAATGCATTAAATATCCCATAATAGATAATTTTAAAAAGCCACATTTAAAACAAATAAGCTAACTTGTGATTAAAAAAAATCATTGCATTTGTCCATTATTTATATACTGTAATAAATTTGATATTTTGGAATAATATACTTAAGGATTTTTAATATAATAAATAAATGCTTTATGGCAAAGTATTAAGCCAGTCCAAAGAATAGTATAAAATGAATATACTAGTACGGGGGAAAGTGAACCAGGTAGTATAAAATGAGTGTGAATATAAATACTTTCTTCTTTTAAGGAGTATTAATTGCAGATGTTCCAGCCATATTTAAATTCTACAGTGAGCTGTATGCTGCTATGGCTCTTCTATATGTTTGCAAACTTCAGTTAGACAAACAGTAACAATTTTTGAATCAAAGTACCTAAAATCTGTTAACTTAAAGAATGCATAGAAAACCAGTACCCATTGCTCCTGTGTAGCTGAAATTTCAAGGAACTTCACACCAGTTGTATTTGAAAATGTCTGGCTGCTGCATCAACATCATGGTTCATATTTGATTTCCAACACTCCCTGCCAGTTTCCCACAAGGAAAGTCAATGAGGAAGCCTGCAGGAAGTCAGAAGTTACTTCTACTCCAACTGCTGTTTTGCTTGCCTGTGGTCGTTCTGTTTATCTTTTAGATAAGGAAATATTAACATAGAATGATCCAATGGGTTGTACATTGTCTAGTAGTTTCTTAAACCTAGAAAGATCACCTAGATGAAAGGAAAACTTTGAGTTGCTAGTCTTATTCTTCATTTGCTGATTGGACTCAATAGGTTTGACTAGATGTATGATATATTATTCCAAAATTCTGGAATTGACAGGAAGGTGCAATCTGATCTGAATGAAATAAAAAAAAATGAATGCAGATTTATGCATATTTTGGAATATGAAGTGAACCATGGTGGTACAGTGGTTAGAGTGCAGTACTGCAGGCTACTTCTACTGACTGCCAGCTGTCTGCAATTTGGCAGTTCGAATCTCACCAGGCTCCAGGTTGACTCAGCCTTCCATCCTTCTGAGGTAGGTAAAATGAGGACCCAAACTGTTGGGAGCAATATGTAAACCACTTAGAGAGGGCCGTAAAGCATTGTGAAGTGGTATATAAGTCTAACTGCTATTGCTATATGTGTATATGAGCCTCTTCGTCGTCATCATCATCATCATCCATAATTATTGAATTGACTGAGGATTGACTGTAATGATTTTGGATCCTTGCCAAGGACCTAAGAATCGTAGAGGTACACCCATAAAATGTATGTGATTCCAAGGAGAATTGTGTTTTGCAGAATTAATGGTATCCATTCTAGTAAGTGTACAGTTTCTAAATATTTGATGTATTCTTTTAGCATTGCACCAAGTGCTACAATTACATTAAATTGCAGGGTTTTATACGATTAGCACTGTAACTGCATTGACAATGGAAAATGTTTTTAGATAGACTGAAATGATAGGAGATTGGTTTCATGTGTGCAAAAGCTCTTGCTGTTTATGGGTATCCTTGCATTACAGCTTGCTTTGAAGTGAATGATAGAGAAGGTCAAATGAAGAAATGTGTATGGAATGAAGAACAGTGTTTATAATCAGGGAGCTTTGCCAGGTTGTATTGGGAAAAGTATTTCAAATCAAAGGTGGACAGATCCTTCCTTTTTCCTGTTGATTGACCCTGAAATGGTAAGGAGTGTCATAGACCATTATAGCATCTTATTGAAAGGAGAATGTGATCCCCAACTACAAGAAGATCTACCTACCCTTTCTGATCGAATAACGTATATTAATCAAAGATTGCTGACATGAGTTTCATATTATCATAAAGAAAAGCTTTTTAAACCTGATGCATATTTTTTAAAAATATGTTATTGAATTTAACACCACCTGCTTCTATCAATCTTAGTCCCCTAAGTTGGAAAATTGCAGCAGTGATCCACTGAAATTTCTTTTGTGCGACAACCACAGATCTCAACCAGCCAGATAATGACCCAATTATGTTGTGGTAGAAGCTCAAATAACATAAGGCTTCATCTATAAATTTGCCTCTGTCTCTACGTTTTGGAGAAAAATCTTAGCTCTATAAATAAAACAAAAGTATGCACATCTTTTTTTAATTAGAGCATTGGAAATCATGGCATATTGTCTTTTTTAAATAAGTCTTTTGTTAAACTAACCGAAGACTTCATCCAGTCCAAAATCAATAGTTAACAGAGATTCTCAATGTTTGGGGAGTAGAATAGCAAGGTATTGTCATAATGGAGCCTCGGTGGCACAGTGGTTAGAGTGCAGTACTGCATGCTACTCCTACGGCAATTTGGCAGATCGAATCCTACCAGGGTGCAGGTTGACTCAGCCTTCTGAAGTGGATAAAATTGCCCCCAGATTGTTGGGGGCAAGATGTTGACTCTGTAAACCACTAAGAGAGGCTTGTAAAAGCACTGTGAAGCAGGATATAAGTCTAAGTGTTATTGCTATTGTCCTTTCGGTTCCTAAATACAGGTAGTCCTTGACTTATGAACATAGTTGGGCCCAAGATTTCCACTGCTAAGCAAGGCAGTTGGTGAGTGAGTTTTGCCCCATTTTAGGAACTTTTTTTTTTTTTTTTGCTACGGTTCTTAAATGGATCACTGCTAACTGGGAATATCGTGAATGTTAATCATATATGACCTCAGGACAATGCAACTGTCAAAAAACATGCCAGCACCTGAACTTGATCGCATGACCATGAGGATACTGCAGTGGCCATAAAGGTGAAAAATGGTCATAAGTCCTGTTTTCAGTGCCCTTGTAACTTTGAACAGTCACTAAATGAATGCTTGTAAATTAAGGATTATCTGTAGCCAGGCAAGGATCAAGGTGAGTTCAAGGTAAGAAACTTGAAACAAAGAAGTTCAGATGCTGAGGACTGTGTGGTGGAAATCACTGGTTAAAGAGTGGGATAAAAAGACCTTTCAGCATGGAATCCTTCCATGGGAGGAAATGACAGAGGCCAGATTACTGATCTCTTTATTTGCATCCCATGAAGGCATTGCAATCAGTCTGGCCAGATTCTTGTAAATAGGAGGTAAGCAATAAAGAAACAGCTCAGGGCAGGGCTGTGAAGCTCGATTTCATTGAGGGCTGCATCAGGGTTGTGTTTGATCTGGAGGGCTGGGGTGAGCGTGACCAGGGTGGCCATGGCCAGCTTGACGTCACCTGTCTTGGGGACGCTTTTGGTAGCCCGAGTGCTCTGCTAGTGAAAACAGGCTCTCAATCTCTATTTTCAGCCACAATGGCCTCCTGCAACCCTCTGCCAGTAAAAACAGAGCTCAGATGGGCCATGGGTGCCCCACCCCCAGGCCCCGTCTTCAGCCATGACAGTGAAAACAGAGCTCTGGCAGAGGGCTGCAGGAGGCTGTTGCAGCTGAAAACGGCCTGGGATGGCCTTCCAAGATCCGTTTTCACTGGCACAGGCACCGTGAGCCAATCCTTCACTAATCAATGGGCCAGATCTAAGCACCCCGTCGCCCAATCTGGGCCTTGGCTTTGACACCCCTGGTTTAGGCCTATTCATAGAGATGTTCCGGTTCCTTGCTCCTGACACTTTTGTCCTGGAAGTTCACAGACCTCCCAAAAATATGGTCATCCTGATTGAAGATGGATTATCCTCCTTCTCTTCCTTCTCTTTTTGTCAACTCAAAAATATTTCTCTGGTCTTTTAGAGTTGCCAGCAGAAAGGGAGTGGGGGGAAGTAGTGCATTCCTTAAATGTTTTCATGGATAATGGCTAGGTGGCCGAAGCTTCTGGCACGCAAGATTATTACTAGGGAGCATGATTGATGACTCTTGGCTATGGATGTTTCCCATTGGAGAATATACATCCAGGGGGTGGGGAGTTAAGGATGAAATGAATGGTGTGTCTCAGAGTTGGCTACATCCAGGTAATACCAGCATATTCACTCCTAATAAGTCTTTGAACTCTGAGAGATGTGGCTAGAGACTCATGATTTAAATGGGGGTGGATGCTGAAGCCCTGACACTTTTCCCACTTCAAGTGTTGAGGGAGATAACAAAATTTTGGTTCTTGCACTTCTCGTGCCCTCAAGTATTGTCATTTCTTGCTGCTGTAGTTGATGTTGAATTCCACCTCCTTCTGGGTCTGCCTTTTGGTCCACTGACAGTCTTAGTTGATAGTTTCCTTTCCAAGCATTTCTTGGCCTCTCTGTCCTTTCCCTGCATGGTTGAGTCTGAGCATTGGAGTCAGAACTGATAAGCAAAGAATGGAATATCATATGTTCTGCTACCACTCTGGGGTAGCAGGCCAATTCCTCGAGGCCAATTCCTCAGAGTTGAGCCTAAGGATACTTTGTCTGATCCTTGCTCCTTCTCCCCCTGACAGGATCATGACAATAGCTTCTACTTTTATTCCCATTTGTTCTGAGAGAATGAGAAAATGCCACTGGATCTATGGAAAGATCCATTTTATCTAGCTTCCCGTTCCCAAGTGTATAAGGGGACAACAAGCTGCAAATAAATGAAACAATCCCTCACTGTGGTGGCTTGAAGCTGAGCATGAAATCCTCTCTTGCATATAATCAACTACATTATGAATGCATTTTATGCATTATTTCAGCACAAAGTTGGGTTGTGTTTTTTAAAAGCCTATTTACACATAAAATTGAGATCATTTTTTTTCTTTCCCCAGATTACATTCATATACGTTTCCCCCCCCCCCCCAAAAAAAAAGATGCCATTCAGATGTGCAAATATTCCCATGTGAACTTTCAGATTCATGGGTTGAAAGGATTAGGCAAATTAATATTTTCTGTATGTTGCTGGCAATTGGGGGGGGGGGATGGAAAAATCCTGATGCATTCAACAAAGCCTTTCTTGATTAGGAAAGAAGAAGTGTATTTCCCATCTGAACTGCTGGGAAGGGCACTTGAGCTTTTCAAGAAAGATCCAATTTAGAATTAAGGAGAAATTTCCTGTTAGTGAGAACAATTAACTCGTGGAAAGGCTTATCTCCATAAATTGTGGTGCTACATCAACTGGACATTTTAAAGAAGAGATTGAACAGTCATTTGTCTGAAATGGTAACAGAATAACAGAGTTGGAAGGGACCTTAGAGGTCTTCTAGTCCAAACCCATTTCAGACAAATGGCTGTCTAATCTTTTCTTAAAAGCCTCCAGTGATGGAGAACCCACAACTTCTGAAGACAAGTCGTTCCACAGATGAATTGTTCTGACTGTCAGGAAATTTCTCCTTATTTCTAGGTTGGATCTATCCTTGATTAGTTTCTATCTTTATGTTTATTTACCTTCTGGTGCTTTGGAGAATATGTCAACCCTCTCTTTGTTGTGGCAGCCCCTCAAATATTGGAACACTGCTATCATGTCAGCCCCATCCTTCTTTTCACTAGACGAGACATAACCAATTCCTGCAACTGTTCTTCATATATTTTAGTCTCTAGGTCCTTAATCATCTTTGTTGCACTTCTCTATACTCTTTTCAGAATCCCAACATCTTTTTATAATTTGGTGATGAAAACTGGATGCAGTATTCCAGGAGTGGTCTTACTAGACCAAAGTGTGACATAGGGTTTCCTTCTGGAGGTAGTTGTTCAACTGATTAATTGTTCTTACTGTCAGGAAATTTCTCCATAGTTCTAGGTTAGATCTCTCTTTAATGATTTAGAATTAGAATTCTTTTTATGGGCCAAGTGTGATTGGACACACAAGGAATTTGTCTTTGGTGTGTAAGCTTTCAGTGTACATAAAAGAAAAGATACATTCATCAAGAGTCAAGAATCATCAGGTACAACACTTAATGATAGTCATAGGGTACAATAAGCAATCAAATCATACTAGGAAACAGTCCATATAAATCATGAGGATACATCTGACAAAGTTACAGTCATACAGTCACAAGTGGGAGGGGTTGGGTGATAAAGAGTGATGGGAAGATTAATAGTAATAGTAGTGCAGACTTTGTAAATAGTTGGACAGTGTTGAGGGAATTATTTGTTTAGCAGAGTGATGGCATTTGAGAAATGATCTTCCACTTGTTGCTTCTTGTTCCATCCTCAGGTGCTTTGGTTGACGCATCAAGTACTGGAAGACTGCTGTCGTGTCATCCCTAGTCCTTCTCTTTGTCAGAGTAGACATACCTAGTTTGGGGCAAGACATACCAAGACTTTGGGAAAGCAACCTAATGTAGTTACCATCAGCAATTC
Source organism: Hydrophis major (assembly GCA_033807585.1). Classification (NCBI taxonomy): domain Eukaryota; kingdom Metazoa; phylum Chordata; class Lepidosauria; order Squamata; family Elapidae; genus Hydrophis; species Hydrophis major. Next base: position 8,814,732 of record CM066335.1, on the reverse strand, counting down.
TGCTGGGCAAAATCTCATTCTTGTTTTGAGGAGATAGGAACTCTTGCTTTGTGAACTTCTATACTAGAATTTTTATAAGAATGTACTTTTTTTAAAAAAAAAATTCATCTCTTCTCTGATAGAAACCAGGACACCCTTTCTGTTCTCTGGAGAAAGAGCAAAATAAAACAGCCACTTAAGAGGTTCCTTGTTTGCTTGCTTTTTCTTCCAGAAGGTTTCTGCTCTTGCCAAATTGAAAAGTAAATATTTCATTCCTAATTAAAAGCAAAAACATTAGTTCGAAAGATGAGATTTCTTCTTCCCAAACAGAATTGCCCATATTTCATTGCTTTTCTCTCTCTGAAAAATAGGAGACTTACAATATTGAGCAACTCACCCATATATTTCAGGGGTGATGAACCAGTAATCCCAGCGATTGGCAATTCAAGCTTGGCAGTGTTGATTTCTGCACGTTTGTTTTCTTGATTTTTTTTTCCAGCTTTCCCGAAGGCAGTTATTCCATATTTCTGTTTGGCAAATGCATTCATGGTTTTTTTCCCCCCCCAAACAGTGAAAATCAAATTAAGTGTACAGTTAAATGCAAAATAGAATTAAATGCCAAGAAATGAGAAAATGCTGAACTGTGACATTGCTGTAATATCAGATAGTAAAAAAAAATAATAGTAGTTCACTGCAGCATTCATTAATTGGATGCTACATTTCAGTTCATAGCCACCTCTGGCTAGAGAAAAAAATTATTGCTTACTTTCCTATAACATATTCATTACGCTAAATATGATTCCTTATTTTTACATCATCATATTTTTTGTATGTATATGTGTATGTGTTTAGATAGAGACCTCATGCATGTGCACATAAATGCACATACACACACACCTGCTTCTCAATTCAACTACTTTGTGCACCAAAGACACTGTGTTTTGATGGTGGGAATTAGTCTTTTTTCTTCTTCTTGTGGATATCTTGTTTTCTCTGATTTATTCTTTTGCAGCTTAATTTATCCTTAGCATCTTTGCTTTGTAGCTTTTAAACGGAGGCTGTTGTAATAGTATGTGATCAGACAATGGGCAGATTAGAGGCAGTGTGGCCCATGACAGGCCAAAGGGCCCCCAAAGAGACCCTGAGTAGAGATATAAAGCTGGGTGTCATCCGCATATTGATGATATCTTACCCCAAATGGATGGATCTCCTTGCTTAGGGGCTTCATACAGATATTAAATAGGGGAGAGAGAACCAAGCCCTGAGGCACCCCACAAAATATGGGCCATGGTCTGGATCTTTCCTCGTCTATCAATACCAACTGAAACCTACCCCATAGAAAGAAGGATATTGGTCAGTCTGTCTCTCTGTTGTCTGTTTATTTATCTAGCTAGCTATCACCTATCATCACCATCTATCTTCTGTCTATTATCTCTACCTATATTCCTATGTATCTATCTACCTACCTGTCATCTAGCTAGCTATCATCTATCATCATCTATCTTCTGTCTGTTATATCTTATCTATCCATCCATCCATCCATCCATCCATCCATCCATCCATCCATCCATCCATCCATCCATCTATCTATCTATCTATCTATCTATCTATCTATCTATCTATCTATCTATCTATCTATCTATCTATCTACTATCTCTACCTTCCTGCCTACCTATCTAGCTGCTGTCCTTCCTTCCTTCCTTCCTTCCTTCCTTCCTCCCTCCCTCCCTCCCTCCCTCCCTCCGTCCCTCCCTCCCTTCCTATTTTTTTTTCCTCTTTTTCTTTCTTTCTGGGTAAGGCCAAGACAGGCACCATGAGATACAGATACCAGATTGCTTACTCTCCTTTTTCTAGTATCGTCCACTTTGGTTTCATTGAAAAACAACCATCAATTGAACACATATCACAATGAAGAGCATAACTGGAAGTTAGTTCAGATAAAGATTGAGTTAAAGTCCTTGATCCTAACAACAGAGCCCTGGACCCTGCCTGCAACCTGAAGCAGTGAAATGTTCTATTTTTAAATATCTATCGCTGAATTCTCAGAAGCTGCTAAAAATATATGGATTCACTGTAGCAGGCAGGCCATGTTATATTATCTGGAGTATTAGGTGAGTCATGGCAGATGTGTGGAGGATGCAGATGTTTTCCATGCTGCTGGCATCTCAACACAAATGTTTCCCAGCAGTGAAGGATTACCTATAATGAATTGGAGCAGGATCTTGGGCATATGCCCGAAACTAAAAGCAATTCCTTTCCTGACCAATTTTCACTGGGACTGTTTAGCAAGATTGATGAAGAAGAAAAGGACGTAGTTGCAACTTAACTCATTCTCACTAAAATGAAATATATCTCCAAGTACATTGGACTGGAACCTTCTTGTCTGCTTTTTTGTGACCCACCAAAGTGCTAGATACAACAGTGGCATTTGTAGTAGGGCGTTTACTAAACCACTGCCTAAATCTAGATCAGATTGAGAATTGTCAAATCTTGTACGCCAGAGTAGGCTCAAGGGAGCAAGAATCACACCAATTTCAATCACAAGGCTTAATGGTACAAATTATTATAGAAACAAAACAATTATGGGAGTGGTACAAAACCTTGGGATCTGGGATAGCACTAACAATAGCTTCACAGTGCTATCCAGCCTTCTCTAAGCGATTTATGGAATCAGCCTCTTGCCCCCAGCAATCTGGGTCCGCATTTTACCAACCTCAGAAGGATGGAAGGCTGAGTCAATCTTGAGCCAGTCAGAATTGAAGGAAGGAGTCAAACTCCTGGAAATAAGGGCAGAGTTAGCTTGAAATACTAACCTATGCAGAAGTAGGAACTTCTAGCTCTCTTTTATTATGAAATCTCTTTGGAAATTTTTCATCAGAGAGGTCCTATCAGTTTGGTCTTGATCTACGGGTCTTTGAATAATATTGAGCTGGAACAAAAGTAGACCTTCCTCCTCCAGCCACCTGTACGAGATCAAAGAACAGTTGCATGACCAATTTCTACTTTAACAAAAGTGCCACCTTGTGGCTATTATAGCCAGAAAAGGCCTTTTCACAGATTAGGCAAGTGAAGGATCTGCTTGTTGCAATGAAAGTTGAAGTTGGCATGGTGGAAAACAAAGGGTGTCAGAACAGACAAGACTGCTATGCAAATCCAGTGCATGGTCCTGTCTGGAAGAAAAACAGCAAAAACAAACAAACAAACCTGATATTATGAAATAACAGAGTTGGAAGGGACCTTGGAGGTCTTCTAGTCCAACCCCTTGCTCAAGCAGGAATCCCTACATCATTTCAGACAAATGGTTGTCCATTCTCTTGTTTAAAAACTCCAGTGTCCAAGCACTCACAACTTCTGGGGCAAGTTGTTCCACTCATGAATTGTTCTAATTGTGCCTTAGCAATTAAATGCTGGGGGTTCCATACACACCCACAAATGTGAATAGTTGGTTTCCTTTTTTTTCTTTGCAATTACATATAAAAAATCCATTTCTAAATAAACAGTGTGCTGTCTTGGTACAACTAATTTTAGGAAGTAATAGTCATAATGTTTACAATAATGTCCATTACATTGGCATTAGTCGTATAATAACAATATTTGCTTATCCATTTTAGCAAACCTTCCTGGTAGCATTAGTCGTTCTCTTATATTTCCATGTTTCTAACTTCAGTTTTTATTGGATAACTGTTGATAAAATGAGTCCCATGTTGTTCAGAGTTTTGCAACTTTAATTCAGCACCATAAAAATAAACACAGATGGCTGGTTTAACATCTTTATAAACACAATCAGTAGATTTTACAAACCAGTTGTAGATTTCTCCAACATGGAGCAAACTCAGATAGAAACATGTTACAAGTTCAGAGCAGAGCTCCAGTCTTCTTCAGCAAGCAAGTTAGTTTCTCTTTTACTTTAGTTCACCAGGCAAGCAAGAGAAGAGAGGCAGTTTCATTTTCAATAGACACTCAGAACTTCACATAGCTGCAGAGTTGCAGCGTTTAGTATAGAGCCCTGCCTAGACTACTTCTAGTTTCAGTTTCCAAACTGGCCTCATTGGCTGATATAGTTGCTATGCCTATTTATTGATTGACCTTGTTACTATTCCAGTTCTCTATTCCAGTGCTCTATTCCAGTTCATGAATATACTCTGACACATGTTATAAAGTATTCAGTTTCTTCCGTTTACTTAATTTCAATGTTTGTCTATCCATTTCTGCACATTCTAATATTTTCTAATAACATTAAAAATGATTGGTTTCCTGATCATCAGTGAATTTTTGGCGTAAACCTGAATTTTTCTAGCTCGTAGCAAGTCTTTTTTCTAATGGATGAGGCTTTGAAGTTTCTTGTTCTAAGTAGTTATGACATCTTCTAATTTTTACATCTCCTTCTGTGACCTCTATTGCTGGGGTAGATTATATCTTTCAGCTTGCCAGCTCAAAATCAAATATTAGAAAAACCTCACCCTTTACAGTAGTCCTACACTACATTTTTTTTGTAAATCAGGTTGTTGATAAAAAGAGATTTGCCTTTTTTTCTGATATGGAGGAGCAGAAAGACTCGCCCCTCGAGTGGAAAGCACTTTTCCTGATCCTGATCTAACCAGATTTTTCACAGTTTACAAAGATTACTTTTTAAGAGTTACTCAGCAACTTTAAGATGTGTGGACTTCAACTCGGTGACTTTCTGGGGAGTTCTGGGAGTTAAAGTCACATATCCTAAAATTGCTGAATTTGAAAAACATGGATTTGCAGTTATTCTGTCCTATTAAAAAGGGGTCATGCAAGACATATCTGCTTTACCTTAATGTGGTTGGGGTTTCCATGTGGTCTTGGTGGCTTTTGGGGGAAGGGAAGCAACTTTCAATAGAATTTTAACATTTTATATTTTAACACGTACATTCCTCAAGGAATTATCCTTTGCTAATGAACCACGTGATTCTCAGATCCGTTTAGTGGTGCTCCTGTTGCAATTTTTGGGTTTAAGGGCTGTCAATCACAAGTATGAGAAAGTTATTCCCTTGTGCAAACTCAGATTACAAGGCATGAAATTTACTTTAAGGAGCCTGATAACGGCTTGCACAGAGTGGTGCTGTCACCTAGAGGTAGAACTCTTACCTCACCACCAGGAGGCTGTGAGTTTGATCCTAGATAGCGGCAGATATTTCTCTCTCTGGGCACAATGAGTAAATATCAGCTGCAAACTCTGCATTGGTGATAGAAAGGGCATCCGGCCAGTACACACTCAGCTCCATTCAGTTGTCCTGATGCAAGGGATTACGGGGTCATTAAAAGACAGAGAGGTAACAGCTTGCATACAAGTTATCAGTTTTTCCAGCATCTCTCGGGATTTTGCCACAGTGCCTATCCTAAATTCAAATGACTCTTGATCCTTATGTCTCCAAAATTCCCCAGAGGTCAAATAGCAATCAGTAACTGGGCAATTACAAATCTTCATGGAAGATACTAGCTTAGATCACATTCAATTTTTGACTTGGTTTTGATCTTAGATGCTAAGCAACCATTATCATTCTAGAAATGGAAAATGAATTCTACTAAATTGTCTCCCTTTTGTTCCTAGGAGGTCTGAGAGCTGATTCCATATTCTAGCCTTAACTACAAGAGACTTGATTTAATGAATGCTTGTAGTTCTTACCATGTAACCTATCATAGAGGAGGGCCCCAGGCATCAACACTGCTTCTTTCATATTGGGGAAGAAGTATAGTTTGGATTGTTTTTTTGTGTTTTTTCTTTTTTGGCTTCAGTATTATTAGATGTTTGGACTTCTGTTGATTGCATTGATTGGCTGAGTGCTAATGGTCAGGATGTCAGCAGAGAGCAGGAGTAATATTGATTGCTCCTTGGTGGCCCAGGAGACCTTGGTTCACAGATCTGATTAACTGATAATATCCATATAAAAGGTGTAGTTCCACAGCTGCTGGGTCTTCTGTCCCAGGAACAGTTTCAACATCTTAATCCCAGGTGGTTATAGTTTCACACCTTAGGATGGAGTAGGGACAATCACCCAACCAGAATTATTATAAAAGCTTTGCTCAAACCATGCTTATCATCTTGCAGGAATTCATGGTTATTTGCCAATTTTGCAGAGCTTCTGAGGTTGATATAAGCAGAAGGAATGCCTGTTGTTTGGTTTAAATAGGAACTTATTATTAAGAGGAAGTCTTTGTTCTTTCCAGTGCTTTTGGTGGTATTTTAGAGATGTCTGAAGATTCCTATCCCCATATTAAAAAGAGCTTTAAGCCGTGGTAATGGATAGGTTGACATCATGGGATTTGCCCTTTTTGCACCTACTGCTTGAATCATTTTGGTTTCTCTCCAAAAGTGGTTTGGTTTCTCTCAAGTACTTAAGTTGAAAAATAGCTGAAGGTGTCAGGTGAGGGAGTTTTCCAAGGCTCACACCTTCATTCCAAAAGTAAATTCTTCATTCCATAGGAATCAGAACTGTATCTGGGTTTTTTTTTTTCTGATTAGAAACTCAAGACACTCTTAGAAGAAGAAAAGGAAAAAGTAATTATCTATATTCCAGGAATAAAGATAAATAGTGTTCTTATTTGAATCTTTTCACTTATCTTAAGCTATAACATTTTGTTGGGCATCCTTTCCAGATAGATCAGTGGATGCATTTCTCTGGTTGATAAATCTCAGTCTGTTGTGGTTAAGGCTGATATCACAATCTACTTCATGAGGAATTTCTCTACTTCTTTAAGGTCTCCACTAAAAGTCCCCGGTAGGGTTCTCTATTTCAACCCTTCATAGGAAATAAAGGCTGAAGGTCTCAAGGGCTTCCTTTGGCAAGGAAGATCTCCAACAAGATATTTCTTCTCAGTCTTAGTACATGTTTCTTCATCATTGAGCTCTGAATGGCTATGTCTCCCTTAAGGTGTCCTTCACCATTACAAAATAGATCATTGGACTTAGTTTGAGGGCTCCTTTTCAAGAGAAAGAGAGAACATCCAGGCCTCCTTCCTTTCTGATACTTGAATAATTTGGAAAGATGGAGTTTGGTTTTTTTCCTCTCCTGCTTTTTTCCATTTTCTTTTTATTGCAACTCTACTTATCATCTTGGAACTGGAACGTTGCTGCTCCCTTCCCATTAAAACCAAATGTTTTTTTTTCTGTGTTATCATAACACGGTAAGCTATTCTCCAAAGCACCTGAAGGCAGGACAAGAAGCAATGGATGAAAACTTAAAATCAAGGAGAGCTCCAACCTAGAATTAAGGATAAATTTTCTGACCGCTAGAACCATCAGTGGAAAAACTTGCCACCACAAGTTGTGGGTGTTCCAACACTGGAGATCTGAAGAAGAGATTGGACAACCATTTGTCTGAAAGGGTTTCCTGCTTGAACAGAGAGTTGGATTAGAAAACCTTCAAAGTCCCTTCATTCTGTTAAGATGCAATCTTCTGTAAAATAGAAAAGATCCCCACTTTATGATAAATCTGGTAGTCTATTTTCACACATTGGCTAAATGCGGAGGATGAGAATAACTTAAGTTTAAAGATCACCACCCCTACCATGTGAATCATAAAGTTCTTGTCATCAGCCTGGAAACTCAGGCTGGGTTTTGCATATGAGTATATATGTGTATGTACCAAAATGAATGCCTAAATTCCCAATGCAAAACCCTGCTCTGAGCTGTCTCTTCTCCAGGGAATATTCGGGAGTGGAGCTAACAAGATTAGATGTACATAGCTAAACTCCAACATTTAGGCCACTCGGAGAGCTTCAGAGAAAAAACACATCCAGTTGGGAGTTGAAGCACCACACTTAACAAATGTTTGTGATGGAATGTTGTCGGGATTCCCAGGAGGGAGGCAGTGCATTTCAGAGTAGCAAAAGACAGTGCAGGTTTTATAGTTTGTATGGGAGAAAAGAAGGGTGAAGATGGCTCCTCTTTAACAGTTCCCAGTTTATGTGTCTTAGGATGCAAGAAGTTGGTTTAAATTTGGCAAAATTTCTGTCTGTGGGTGTGGAACAATAGAGAAAAACTGCTCAGAAGAATCTCAATGTGTCCTTCTTAGTTTTTGGAGCCCAGCAAAGCACACCATTTTGGAAGGCACATCCATATTTGGAGCACCCAGACAAGTTTTCAAAAGTGTTGTTCACAAATGTACAGGTAGTCTTTGACTTAACAAGCTTGTGTAGTGTCCTTCAAAGTTAAAATGGCACCAAATAAAGTAATTTATGGTGGTTTTTCACATATCTGTTGCGGTATCCCCATGGTCACATGATCATGATTCATATTTATGATGGTTGCAGTGTCCCAGATCAGAGATCCCCTTTTGTGACCTTCTGACAAGCAAAAGTCAATGGGGAAGCCAGTTTCACATAACAGCCGTGTGACTAACTCAACAACTGCAGTGATTCACTTAACAACTGTGGCAATAAAGGTCATAAAATGGGGGAAAACTCGCAAAAAATGTCTCGCTTAGCAACATAAATTTTGGGTTCCATTGTGATCGTAATTCGAGGACTGCCTGTATCTGAAAACAGCAAATTGTAAAAATAAAAGCACAAATGGGTCACCACATTCTATCCCTCTTGCAATATGACATCAGGGGCTCTGGAAGAAGGTAAGAAAAGATAACAGGGGCTCCACCTTCTGCTTCCTGGCATCATGGGCATTTTTAGCTCCAGAGTTCATTTCAAAACTAAACAGGAAGAGAAATTTCTTTAAATAAATCTATCTAACAAAATGAAATTCAATGTAGAGAAAAGTAAAATCCTACACTTAGGCAAGAAAAACCAAAAGTACGCATATAGATGAAACCAGGCTCAATAGCAGTAACTATGGGAGGGACCTTGGAGTCTTAGTGGACAACCAGCTAAATATGAGCCAGCAGTGTGCAGCCGCCGCCAAAAAAGCTAATGCAATCCTAAATTGTATTAACAGATGGATACAATCAACGTCAAGGGAAGTACTAATACCACTCTATAAATCCTTAGTAATACCACACCTAGAGTACTGCATCCAGGTTTGTTCACCACATTATAAAAAAGATGTTGAGACCCTAGAAAAAGTACAGAGAAGAGCAACCAGGATGTTTAGGGGATTGGAGGCTAAAACATATAATGAATGGCTGCAGGAACTGGATTTGGCTAGTCTAGTAAAGAGAAGGACTAGGGGAGGCATGATAGCAGTCTTCCAATATTTGGACTTTCAAGAAGAGATTGGATGGCCATTTGTCAGAAATGGTGGAGGGTCTCCTGCTTTCTTGCTTGGGTGGGGATTTAGACTAGATGGCCTACAAGGTCCCTTCTAATTCTGTTAATCTGTAATCGAATCTTAAAAAGCATCATCATTAAAGTTAAAATGGAAAGGAGTAGTAATGTCTATAATAAAGTATAAAATATTCAAATAGCAGTGAAAAACTGAGGGGGGGGAGAGAGAGATAGGAGAAAGATTAAAAAAAGAGAAAACTACTAGAATCCCTTTTATAATTTTGTTTCTAAAATGTGGGCTATTTTTATTTGCTTTTTTTCATTGCCCCCTGCCAAATCTGTTAAGTATACATATGTATTTTGCTTTTCGTTTTGCTGGGGGGGGGGGGTGTTTGCACATTTTACTGAAGCAATTTAAAAAAAAAAATGATTTTTAGATTATATCCTTTTGGACAAGAAATAGAATTTCAAATATGACCTTGTTGCATTGAGGTTGTGGGAGATGCAACGAAATTAATGCTGTATTTGAATATATTGTACCATTTGGATAAGAAACAATTACATGGATTAGGTCAACTTTGAGATTTAATATTTTTCAGAGGTTTATATTCTTTTGAAATTGATCTCCATCACATGGGAGTTGACATGAGGACAAAAAAAATAGACTTTCAGGAAAAAGAAAGTTACTATTCAGTATAAGGAAGACAAACATGTGGCTCTCATTATTCAGTGGTTTGCAGAATTGATTTATATAGATCAGCTACAGACCACTGTAATGAATCATGACTCCAGTGCTGATATATGTGTGTCTGTGAATATATATCCATATCTTTTTGATTTCACTTTATTTTTATTTTTAGTATTTTTATCTTTCCTTTATTTTTATAAATAACTCAAGGTGATGAACATTCCTAATTTCCTCACAATAACAGCTCTGATTTTCGTGCCTAAGACAGAAGTAGAACTCCCAGTCTCCTGGTGATTGACCCAAAGTCACCCAGCTGGCTTTCATGTCTAAGACAGGGCTAGAATTCCCATCTCCTGGTGATTGGCCCAAAGTCACCCAGCTGGCTTTCATGCCTAAGACAGGGCTAGAATTCCCATCTCCTGGTGATTGGCCCAAAGTCACCCAGCTGGCTTTCATGCCTAAAGCGGGACTAGAACTCCCAGTCTCCTGGTGATTGACCCAAAGTCACCCAGCTGGCTTTCATGCCTAAGACAGGGCTAGAATTCCCATCTCCTGGTGATTGGCCCAAAGTCACCCAGCTGGCTTTCATGCCTAAAGCGGGACTAGAACTCCCAGTCTCCTGGTGATTGACCCAAAGTCACCCAGCTGGCTTTCATGCCTAAGACAGGGCTAGAATTCCCATCTCCTGGTGATTGGCCCAAAGTCACCCAGCTGGCTTTCATGCCTAAAGCGGGACTAGAACTCCCAGTCTCCTGGTGATTGACCCAAAGTCACCCAGCTGGCTTTCATGCCTAAGACAGGGCTAGAATTCCCATCTCCTGGTGATTGGCCCAAAGTCACCCAGCTGGCTTTCATGACTAAAGCTGGACTAGAACTCACAGTCTCTTGGTTTCTACCTGGTGCCTTAACCACTAGACCAAACTGTCTCCGTTTTAGCCTTTATTTTCTTCTTTTCCTTCTTTTCCTTCTCCTCCTTCTTCTTCTTTTATAATTGTAAGTCTTCTTTTTTTGCTTTTTAATATATTGAGCTTATTTAAAATCAACACAATTCTGGAACATGGATGGAGAAGGGTACGTGGTCCATATGCATATTGTGTGCAAATTTTTTTAAAAAACTGAACTGTTTTTTTTGTTTTTTTCATACAAACGATGTTCTGTTTTTTTTCCCCCAATTTGTTGCAGAGCTGGAATTCTGTGACTCTTCCCATATGTTGTGTGCTGGCTACCAGGGGGACCTCCATACAGTTTCTCAACACGGCTATCCTATTGAGATAGGGTCGGATATGGATACTGAGACGGAAGGAGGCGCTTCACCAGATCAGGCCTTGAGGATGTGGATGTCAGGCATGAAATCCGAACACAGCTCCTGTTTATCAAGCCGTGCAAACTCAGCTTTGTCCCTCACTGATACTGATCATGAAAGAAAGTCTGATGGAGAGAACGGTAAAGAAGTCACCTTGGCAATCAATTTTAAGAGATCCAGATTTATTTAACTTTCCTTGCTTTCCCTTTCAGTGTCTGAGTCCATATAGTTCTCCCAGCCATGGTTTGCTTTAATCTCAGTGTGTTGAATAAACCACAGTTACTTGGCTTTATGCATTGCACTACTCTACAAACCATGCTTTATAGTCCATAGTGGCACAGTGGTTAGAGTGCAGAACTGCAGGCTACTTCTGCTGACTGCCAGCTGCCAGCAGGTTGAGTCTCAAGGTTGACTCAACTTTCCATCCTTCCGAGGTTGGTAAAATGAGGACCCAGATTGTTGGGGGCAATATGCTGATTCTGTAAACCACTTAGAGAAGGCTGTAAAGCACTGTGAAGTGGTATATAAATCTAAGTGCTATTACTCTTCCCTCCCTCCCTCCCTCCCTCCCTCCCTGCCTCCCTCCCTCCCCCCCAGTGGTTAGAATGCAGTATTGTAGGATAATTCTGCCCACTGCCAAGAGTTCAATCCTGACTGGCTCAAGGTTAACTCAGCCTTCCATCCTTCCAAGGCCAGCGAAATGAGGACCCAGATTGTTGAGGGTAATATCCTGACTCTGCAAACCACTTAGAGAGGGCTGTAAAGCACTGTGAAGCAGTATATAAGTCTTAAGTGCCATTGTTATTGCTATCTAAGCCATGATGGCCCAGTGGTAACAATGAAGTACTGCAGGCTAATTCTGTCAACTGCCAGCAGTTCAATCCTGGCTCAAGGTTGATTCAGTCTTCCATCCTTCTGAGGTCAGTAAAATGAGGACCCAGATTGTTGGGGGCAATAGGCTGACTCTATAAACTGCTTAAAGAGGACTGTAAAGCACTGTAAATGGATAAAGGGAGAGGGGAAAACAGAAAAGGGAAGGACAAAAGAAAATTCAAAAGAGAGAGAGAAAAAAAATTAATAACTGGAATGAGAAATGGACGGGAATAAGAATGGGAAAAAAGGGAATTAAGAGAAAGGACCAGAAAATAAAGAGGAATAGAAAACAAACAAGGATGAAAAGAAAGTATATTGTTCAAAGAGTGAGAGATAATGGCTGAAAAAAAAAAAGGATAAGGAAGGAGATTCTGCAAGGTAATATGTTGTGATGTATAAGAATATATTTAAAATAGTATTTTGTAATGTATAAATGATTCAAAGGTGTTTGAGAAAATATAATGCGGAATCAGAGAAATATATATGTGTGTGTTATATACTAGACAGAGAGATTGATATTAAGGTAGAATAAAGGTGGTTATTAACCAGTGGGGACAATTATATGTACAGATAGGAATTGATAAAATGACAAATCTGACAGAAAAAAGTAATATGAGAAATGACAACAGAAATGAGATGAGAATTTTAGATAACATTGTAAAATAAGATATGAGAATGTATTAATATAACATGAATTGGAATTGGATAGGATAAGCTTAATATTTAACAATAATAAGGATGATGCAATATGAAACTAAACAAATGTAATGAACAGGTAACTATGGTCATGTTTGTATTGAGCTGTGAAATCTGGAACCACACTGCTTGCCAAATGAGATTTTTTTTTATTTTAAAAAATAAAATAAAAGCAGGGAGAAAATTGAATAATGGAATTACCAGGTATGTTTAACTGATATGGTGGTAGGCATTTGGAGAGAGTTTTGAAAGGTTGAAAATAAGCATTGAAGGATTATGAATTAATGTGAAATAGATGCATTGAGAGATATGATTGGTATTATTAATTTTGCCTGTGTTAAAATATATGATATATTGATGCCACACTGTTAATGTATTCTGCATATGCAGATTGAAATTAAAAAAATTGGGGAAAAAATTCCACTACCAGTACTAGTCAGAACCTACTGAATACCACCTCTGGCCCCGTCCCCATCTATTCTCCACCTCCCATTGAGTCCCAGCTGATCGGCTGAGTCTTCTTTTATTGCCCTGCACAGGAGAACGGAGCTGGAAAGCAGGTTAGTGAGGTAGGGATTTTACATTATCCTTCCCCTGGAGTGGGGAGGGAATAGAGATTTTACAGCGTCCTTCCCCTGCCACGCCCACCAAGCCACACCCATCAAGCCACACCACGCCCACCAAGCTGCGCCCACAAAACGAATAGTAAAAAAATTTGAATCCTACCAGTGCCCGGAAGGCCTTGAAATCCTCCCTTGGCCCCGTCTTTTTGGTCAAGCAGGCAAAAGTGGAGGGCAGAGAAATCAGCCTTTGTGTTGTTTCTTTGTACTGCCAAACCTTTGCAGTAAGAAGAAAGGGTGTGTGTGTGTGTGTGTGTTTGCCTTCTCAATCTCTTTTCCTTTCCAGTTCTTTTTTGAAAACAAAGTAGGCAGAAAGGGTCAATTAACTGGGTTTTCCCTGTAGCATTGCTAGCTTGGTAGAGTTAAACTCTCACACAATTGGGTTGATTTTGGGCTGTTAAATTATCCGGGAGGTTAATTGACTGGATTAATTCTTGTTATTTTCACAACACATTAATATACATACTCCATTAACCCAGTTAAGTGTTCTGTGGGAACCAGGTCTGTGCTCCTCTCACTTTCCCTCATGCTTGCACACAATCAGTATTATGGAGGAAGAAGGGATGCTATAAACTTGAAATTAACATGCGTGAGGGGGAAAAAAAAAGATGAACGCTCAAGGGAATGAAGTCTTCAATCTACGAGAGTGCAGAACATTATAAGCGCAGCGGTGGCAAAAGAAAAAAAAAAGAAACAGAACATACCATCATGGGTTAGGAGGCTAGCGCAGGGGTCTCCAACCTTGGCAACTTTAAGCCTGGTGGACTTCAACTCCCAGAATTCCCCAGCCAGCAAAGGGGGGAATAGGCAAAGGTACATATATTGGGTATATTCCAGAGGTGTTATTCAGCAGGTTCTGACCAGTTCTGGAGAACTGGTAGTGGAAATTTTGAATAGTTCAAAGAACCGGCAAATTCCACCTCTGACTGGAGATTTTTGCAGTATCTTTCCCCTGCCACACCCACAAAGCCACACATATAAAACTGGTAGTAAATTTTTTTGAATCCCACCACTGATATATTCGCTGCTTTAAGTTATTGGTAAATTAATAAAGGCAGGATGAAGACAAATAAATAACTTGTTAGAAAAAAGACAGAAAAAGAAATCCATAGTTTTGTTCTATTTTGACATTGTTTTCTTCTTTTCTTTTTTCTTACTTTTTTTCATTTTTAAATACTTTTTATTGTCAAATTCTAGTAAAATATTTATGAGGGAGAGAGAAAATTAGGTCATTTGGGAAATGAGATGGGTGGAAGGCAGAGAGATAGTCTTTTCCACAGCTACTGTTTTCTCCTCTTAAATGGCCACAATGACTTTCTTTTTATTGGTGAGGAAATGACCAGCCGTTATTCGGAAGGCTACAACCGACCTATGTTTTTCCAATGAATCCCCGCTCCAAACTTTGTTCCTCCCCATATTAACTTCTCAAATAAAATTCTGGTAGAAAAATGAATACTGCCTTTGCAAACGACTGTTCCTTTCTAAGAGAGAAGATGACATAAATAGGGATATAAAGAAAGGGTCTGGGGAACAGGTGAAAACTTTTCAAAGAAAAATAATACACAACTTTAATAGCTTTTGCCATCCCTTAACTTTATTATTGTCCGAGCAGAGCTTTTGAAATTTAACTAGTATATAATCAAATGCTTTGGAATGGTATGTTTTGATGGATAATTGAATAGCAATAGTACTTAGAATTATATACCGCTTCATAGTGCTTTACAGCCCTCTCTAAGCGGTTTATATGGCCCACAACAATCTGGGTCCTCATTTTATTGACCTTGGAAGGATAGAAGGCTGAGTCAACTCTGAGCCAGTAAGAATCGAACTGCTGAACTGCTAGCAGCCAGCAGTCATCAGAATTAGCCTGCAATACTGCATTCTAGC
The DNA here is from genome assembly GCA_033807585.1 of Hydrophis major. Classification (NCBI taxonomy): domain Eukaryota; kingdom Metazoa; phylum Chordata; class Lepidosauria; order Squamata; family Elapidae; genus Hydrophis; species Hydrophis major. Next base: position 8,799,506 of record CM066335.1, on the reverse strand, counting down.
CACTGTGCCACCACGGCTTTTAGTGGGATATTATTGAATACTATTGGGATAGATTTAATACATAAGTGTGGGTTTATCAGTTGGATTTTTTTTGTTTCTTTCTTCCTCCTGATTACCATTACAACTGTGAAAAGGGTATCCATATAAACTGTTTTAAAAATGAAAAAATAATTTGTTTCTTTTATTTTTAAATTATTTTTTTACATTTTCTTATATACAATGCATCCATCCCATTTCAACCGTGTGTCGATTAGGTACATATTTCATGTGCTTACAATTAATAATTAGTACTCTTCTTATCAATATAACAATATATATAACAATATAATAACAATTACATCCCCACATAAGTAATATCCAATATAATAATTTCTGTAATTTCTGTTGCACATGCTGAATTTCACAAATAGTAACATGGAAGCAAGGAAGTTAATTTAATGCAAAATCATAGAAGAAAAGATTTGGATGAATTGCTGTTTACTAGCATTAATGGGGAAATAGATCCATGTTTGTCCTTGTTAGTTTCACCCTTTTCCCATTTCTTGGGTGCTCCAGCCTATTTTGTGATTTGTCTATGATTTATGCAAGGAAGCATACATTATTTTAATGCTTTGCCGATAAAATACTTCTTTCCTCTCCAGTCTTTTATTCTTAAAAAAAAACTTTTTGGCACATTTCATCCTAAAATATGCATATGTGCTTATTTGAACCTAAAATACAGCCTCATACACATCCTAGTAGCTTCCTTAATTAGCCAAAAGCAGCTTTGCAAAATTCTCAAGAGGACACCTGAATATTCACAAAGATATACAAAGTCCCATCAGTCTATTTCTGTGAAAAGCAATAAACAAATCAGCTTGCTTTGAAAAATTCACTTTTAAGACAAGCTCTGTTTTCAGTCCTTTTTCCCCCAATCTGTAGCATAGACACTGTTTTGATAGAAGATAATATTTGCAGCTCAGGATTGAATGGTCCTTGGTCCTCTAAGAGCTTGGTTGCTTTCTTGCAGTGTACAGATGACATTACCTAGTTTGATCATGAAATGTCTGCAAGAAAACAACAAAGCTCAGAAAGCACCAAGGACCTCACCGACATTATTTTGGTTTGGTTCAAATGGAAGAGTAAAAATTAACACAATTAAAACAGAGTCAGAAGACAAAAGGAAAAAGGAAGAAACAAAAGAAAAAGCTAAAGTGCAAAAAAAAAAAAAGCTAGAAGAAAAAATGAAAAGAAAAAAAGATTGTAGATTTATCAAGTTCCGTAAAGTTCTTTCTGTTACCAGGACAATCTAATTTACAACACCACAGATCATAAGTTCATTTGTTCCTCTTTTATGAAAAAAGTTCATAAAAGTACTGTGCATTTTCTTTCTGATGGCTTACAAAAACTGTTTTATCTTTAACATCTGTAGGGCTGCAGTCCTTTGTCTAACACAAATAGTTGGAGATTTTTAACATTTTACCAGGGGTCAGAAAATGCCATCATGACCTAAACAAAAGACAAGTTGATTTTTTCCCCGAGCTTTGTCTAACGATTGTGGTGAGAAAACGTTCTTCTCTCTTTGTTTCATAGTCTTGAGCGTAAGATAATTGTCTTAGATAATTAGTCTAAGATAATTTAATTGGTTTTTTAAAATTATTTTTCTCTGACTTCACAGAGGCATGAAATGTTTTCTTTTTCTTTTTTTAAAAAAAGGTAGGTTTCTACATGGTAAAATAAAGCACTTAATTCAGCTAAGCACAGAGAAGAAACTTACAGAATTATATTAATGATAAGGCCTCTTGAAAAATGATGGAGATAACATGGGATTTACTGAGTAAATAAATAAAACCATCAACACATGCCCTTTTTAGTGTGCTTATTGTATGCTATATTCTCCAGTGATTTTTCTTACTATTGAGCTGCAGAGCAGCCCAATAATTATACTCAACTTCCAAATCAACATTTCTGATGTTGTCTCTTAAGCGATGTAATTTCCTTGAAGCCACAATGAAGCTTGATACTGTGTTATTTGAGGCAGGAGGATACTGCGTATGGCTGGATTGTGCACACACATCATTAATCTCATAAATAACTATTATGCATGCAGAAATAATAACTGTATTTCCTGTAGTTTCGGTGGGGAGTTCCTTATAAATCTAGATACTGGCTCTGAAATCAAGCTGTGAATATTTAGTGAAAAATACAGTACTAACTTTGGTGCCGTCGCTTTGCATAATTAAAAGACACAAACTAGGACTTTCTCTCCCAGTATGACTAGCTAGCTTGTTTTTAGAAAGGTCACAATAAGTCATCTCTTTGACAACCAATAATGAAAGGAGGGCTGCCTCTGAAAGAGGAGATTTTATTTGATATATTTTATTGTGGGCTCCTTGGTGCTCTCTGAGCTTGGTTTTTTTATTGGCAGACATTTCATTACCAAACTAGGTAACATTATTAGCACTGATAATGTTACTTAGTTTGGTAATGAAATGTCTGCAAGAAAAGCACCAAACTCAGAGAGCACTAAAGACCCCTCAGTTCAAACTTGAGCTATATATATATAACACTATATAATATAAGACTAGCCATGAAGACTGGTTACAGGAACTGGGCATGGTTAGTCGAGTGAAGAGAAGGAGCAGGGGAGACATGATAGCAGTCTTCCAATATTTGAGGGGCTGCCACAGAGAGGAGGAAGGGGTCAAGCTATTTTCCAAGGTACCTGAAGGCCAGACAAGGAATAATGGATGGAAACTGAAGAAGGAGAGATTTAACCTGGAAATAAGGAGAAACTTTCTGACAGTGAGAACAATCAACCCATGGAACAGAAGTTGCCTTCGGAAGTTGTGGGAGCGCCATCACTTGAGACTTTCAAGAAGAGATTGGACTGCCATCTGTCATAAATGGTATATGGTCTCCCACTTGGGCAGGGGGTTGGACTAGACCGGTACCGGTCAATGGAAAATTTTCTACCAGGCCGCCGGTTTGCTGGGCACCGCCATCTTATTTCGATGATAAAGTGCTTCCGGGTGAGCTTTTCCAGTTGGAAAGCGGCGTTTGGGTCCTGAAGAAATCCTCGCGCCTTAGTTTCATCGAAAGGGCCCCCCCGGCTTCGAACGAAACTAAGGCGCAAGGATTCTTTCAGCACCCAAGGCAAGGTGAGCCGAGCAACCATCCCGAAGCCGTCCCGAAGCCCATCGACACAGGTACAAAGGAGGCATTGAAGGTGGCAGGGAGAAGCTGGGACGGCTGGCTGGCTGGTCGCTCAGCTTGCCTTGCCTTGTCATGCGTGCTGATGCCGGTACTGGGCCACGGATCATTTTGTGATGCCGGTACTGGGCTGTGGCACAAAAAAGGTTGGGGGCCACTGGACTAGATGACCAACAAGGTCCCTTCCAATTCTGATTATCTGTTATCTGTTACCTCTTTTCAATAGGGCATTGGTAACATTAACTAGGTAATGGGAAAAGCTTCTGTGTTTTTTATAATAATGATACCACACTGAAAATTTAAATGGTTATATTGCCATAACATCCTTATTGGTCTTCTTTTCAAGGAACTCATGTCCAATTTTTCTCTGTTCAAGGAACTGAGTTAACTCTGAAGGGGTTAGGGCAGTGATGAATAACCTTTTCGGCACCAAGTACCCAATGCATGTGCGGCGGAGCTGAGCTAGGGCAACGGCTTGAATGCCTGCAGAGGGGGCTCTTTGGGCCACCTCTGGTTTGCCATAACCTGTTATGTCTGTCTGTCTGTCAATCTGCCTGCTTGTCTTCCTGCGTGCCTGCCATCTCTCTCTCTCTCTCTCTTTCCCCCCTCTGTTTTCTCCCTCTCTGTGTTTTTTTCTGTTTTTTTCTCTCTGTGTGTGTTTTCTCTCTCTGTTCTCTCTCTTTTTTCTCTCTCCCTCTCTCTTTCTCTCTTTCTTCATCTAGCTGCCTACCTATCTATCATCTATTTATCTATTTATCTGTGTGTGTGTGTGTGTGTGTGTGTGTGTCTCTTTCTGTCTCTCTCTCTCTCTCTTTCTGTCTCTCTCTCTCCCTCTGTCTCTCCATCTAGGTGCCTACCTATCTATCATCTACTTATCTCTCTCTCCCTGTCTCTCTCTCTCATATATTTACCACCCATCTAACAAAGAGACAACTCTAGGAAGCTTACCATCAATGAAAACTACAAAATAAAATATTGAAACAATAAATATCAACACTAATATTGCTTTCAAATTAACAAAGATGGAAGGTGTTGTGAATTAATAAAAGTACTTGAATAAAGATTGTTAAGAGCTTGAAGTAAAGTGCAGGGTTCTGGCCCTGCACTTCTGATTGGCTGATAATAGTGACATCGGATTGGTCCGTTCAGGAGAATCTGATTGGCTATTAACGAGCCTCTCCCATTGGTTAACGGAGCTAGCGCTCCCTGTGTTTTCATTGGTTAAATACTCAAGAGCTTGCCTATATAAAGGGGGCCGTTGCGGCCATAGAGCTGAGCTGTTACACATGTAAATAAAGAGTTTGAAGTTCACTGTTCACCGGCTCGTCTCCTCCTTAGCGCCCATGCACAGAACATAACAGAAGGAAAGGGATCAAGGTGCATGCGAGGAGGAGTTGGGACCCATTAACCGCCTCCACAATGACACCCTCTCCCACTGGAGGACCCATTGAGATGCAGGCCAGTTGGCAGATCTTGGGGCCCTTTCCAAAAGGGTGGATCTCAGCTCCGGAGCATGATATTACATTTGTTAAGATAGGTGAGAAAAATTTGGTGCATTGATTCTATATTCTAGAATGGAGAAAATTTGCATTATACTTTATGGAAAAAAATGTAAAACCTGCAAAATCAGGTGTTGATGAATTTCTCTTGAATGTCTCTCGGTTCTGATTTGTCTTCTTGTTGAAGACAGCAGAAGAAGGTACTACTTTTGTCACTCTGAAGTATTCTGGTGGTCCAGTGGACAAAAGAACCAGCTGGTCTTTGGCAATGAATGAAAGATGGGAAGCTCGGCAAGCCTATCGGGGAAAGCATTATACAATGAGAGACAAGATACAGGTAGTCCTTGACTTACAGCCATTCGCATAGTAACCATCCAAAGTTACAATGGCACTAAAGTGTGGGGGAGAGAGAGATGTAATTTAATTCTGTTAATTTAACCTTGAAATAAAACCAGAGCTTTTAAGGTAGTGTAGCAAGAAGCAAACCCAGAAGTACTGGATTATCTTAGAAGGGTGCTGTCATAACACCTACATGGTACATTCATGCAAAAATAATAATTAACAAATCCCAGTTCTGAGGGCACATAATTTGTCCTAATGATTCTGGATTTCCTTATGTTTTTCTTTCTACTCATGTGTTAGAAATGTAAAAGTTATGACATTTATAATGCAATATTTTTTTAAAAAAACAATACAAACAGTGTGGGAGTCTTCATATGGATGCTGCCTTATGTTAGTTCAGATTGTTTATCTAGATCAGAGTGGGATCTGCTTTTTGGCAAGTGCGTTCAGCATTTTTGTTAGCCAATTCACATTTTTCATGGAAATGGCAAAGACTGAAACTGAATAATACGATTTTCACGTATTGAGAAGAAGCTGACAAATTGGAGCTGCAAGCAAACAATGGTATTTGAGTTACCTACACTTGTGTAGTCAGGCCCAACCAAGTTTCAGGTCCCCCACTTTAAAGGGCATCAAAACACCACAATTGTTTTGAAACTGAAGGAATATCTGTCCAACACTTTTGGGGGTTTCCACATAGCTATACCTCAAATGGCTCCTTTTCTCTAAAAGTTGATTGCCCCCGTCTCTCCACTGCAATCATGGTATCTTCAGTTTACTGTCAACCTTTCAAATATTTCATAAATCAGGAGTTCTACTTAGCTTTGCAGTTATTTACATCTGATCTGAGCAGTCTTCCAATCAGAGTTGGCATTCAGCAGGTTCTGACCAGTTCTGGAGAACCGGTAGTGGAAATTTTGAGTAGTTCGGAGAACTGGCAATTACCACCCCGGACTGGCCCCGTCAACCCCATCCATTCTCTGCCTCCCAAGTCCCAGCTGATTGGCTGGGTCTTCTTTGGTTGCCCTGCACAGGAGAACGGAGCTGGAAAGCAGGTTAGTGGGGTGGGGAGGGAATGGAGATTTCGCAGTATCCTTCCCCTGCCACGCCCACCAAGCCACGCCCACCAAGCCACACTCACAGAACACCACGCCCACCAAGCCATGCCCACAGCTGATTGGCTCATCTTCTTTGGTTGCCCTGCACAGGAGAACGGAGCTGGAAAGCAGGTTAGTGGGGTGGGGAGGGAATGGAGATTTCGCAGTATCCTTCTTCCCCTGCCACGCCCACCAAGCCACGCCCACGGAACCGGGAGTAAAAAGAAATTTGAATCCCACCACTGCCAATGTTTGAGGGGCTGTTACAGAGAAGAGGGAGGGGGCTCTATCTAGTTTCCAAAAAAAAAAAAAAAAAAACTGAGGGCAGGACAAGAAACTAACCAAGGGGAGAATCAAACAAAACACTAAGAAGAAATTTCCTGAGAGTAAGAACAATCAACCAGTGAAAAGGCTTGTGTGCAGAAGGTGTGGAGGCACCATCCTTGGAGGTTTTCAAAAAAAAAAAGAGGATGGCCCTTTGTCTGGAATGGTATAAGATCTCCTGCCATGGGCAGAGGATTGGACCACTGATTAATATAAAACCAGAGTTGGGAGGGACCTTGGCGGTCTTCTAGTCCAACCCACTGCTTTAACAGGAGACATTATACCATTCAGACAAATGGCTGTCCAATCTCTTCTTGAAAACCTCCAATGAGAATACCCACAACCTCTGGAGCCAAGCCATTCCACTGATTAATCAGCTCCCTCTACCATCTTCTTCTCAAATCCATGTCCTCCTCAATGCCACAGTGTCTCTTCATCCTGTCCTTCGTCCTTCCCCCCAAGTCCCTTTCCAAGCCCCTCCAGACCTGGGGTTGGGGAGAATGTCACCCCTAGCCACCCTGAACCAAGAATGCAGTTGCCCCTACAAGGTCCCCATGCAGGATGGCAGAGTGGATGCCCTTGTCCTGGGGTGGAGGACGAGCTGAGGGCTTCTCCTCTCAGGGCAGGGTGCTGGCCAGAACACGTCCCTGAGATCTGGCAGAGAGCATCTGGTTCAGTGGCATCTCTGTGGTGGTGTGGCTGTGGGTGCCTCCTGCAGTGCCCAGGAGACCCGATTATCTAGCAAATAACTCACCTCTGTAGACGATGCTGTGTAGACAAGATGGCTTCCCAGGTCTCGTCCAACTCTGTTATTCTGAAATTGCTTTCAATTATAACCAGATCTTTGGATCTACCTGACCACTTCCTAGAGCAAGAGTCCCCAAACTTGGCAACTTTAAGACTTGTGGACTTCAGCTCCCAGAATTCTCCAACCAGCCAACTATAATTCTGGAAGTTGAAGTCCACAAGTCTTAAAGTTGCCAAGTTTGGAGACCTCTGTCCTAGAGGCATTTGCAGTGTACGGAGCATTTTATGTACAAAGGGGAGCACTGTGTACAGAGTCATGTTGTTGGCTTACCTGTCTAATTTGCTACATAAGTGCTTCCCAATCTGAGCAATTTCCACATGCATGGGCTACAGCTCCCAGAATTTTCTGGAATAGAAAGTATTCTCCCACAATTTATGTGGAGCAGTCATCAACTGCTCTATTTTTTAACATATATCCGTGGAGCTTGATTTGAAGGCAGACTTTTTAATAATTTTCGCCAAGCTCTGATCTTTCTAGACCCCTATTAGCTCCAAGGGCCCACAAACTCTTTCAAATAAAATGATAAAGAATTGCACTGAATCAGCTTTACCTTATTTAGCACATAATTGTGCTCTTATTTCTACCTAATAGATATTTCACCTCCAGGAAGTACAGGGTTTACCCCAAGCCACCACAAACATTATCCAGGATCAAATATCCTCTATTGTTTCTTAATTGTAAAACTACTTTTTCTTAGAATATTAACTAGGATCCTTCCTGTTGTGTATGTACCATAGTTAATAAAGTATGAGCTTGAGGTAAAGTGCAGGGTTCTGGCCCTGCGCTTCTGATTGGCTGTTAGGCGGCCAGATCGGATTGGTTAGTTCTTAGGAATCCGATTGGCCCTTAACAGAGGATTATTATTGGTTTAAAGAGCTAGCGTTCATAGCTCGCTATTGGACAATTCTCACAAAGGTTGCCTATATAAGGCAGAGTTCACTGTTATTGTTTTGAGAAGTCACTATGCAATAAAGAGCTGAAAGTTCACATTCAAAGGCTGTCTCCAGTTACTCCAACCCATGTCCAAGTACTTAACACTGGCGACGAAGGTGGGATTTGGAGACGTCTGAACCTAAGAAGCCAGGAAGCAATACCGAGCACGTGATAAGACGACGCCAACAACGGAACCATGTCCGGTGGCATCGTACCACCCGCTCCGTTCGATCCAAACCAAGAGGATTGGGAATCCTACATGGATCGCTTCCAAATGTTCCTTGAGATGAATAATTTGAAGGACGCCACACCAGCAAAGAAGCGGGCACTGTTCCTGACGCACTGCGGCCCGGCTATATTTAAAATGGCTAAAGCTCTTGCCAAACCTCGAGAAGTGAAAGCCATGAGCTGGGACGACCTCGAACCCATCCTGAGAGACCATTACGCACCAACCGTGCCTACACTCATGAGACGCCACGAGTTTTATCAGAGAAATCAGCGAAAAGGAGAGAGCGTGGCCGATTTTGTGGCAGACCTCCGGAATTTAGGGGGCCTCTGCGGGTTCGCTGATTTAGAAGAAGCACTAAGAGATCAAGTAATTCTGGGATTAGATGCCTAGGCGTGAAAAGCAAGCTGATGGCGAAGGGCGACATCAGCCTTGCTGATGCCATTGCCGAAGCCATGGTTGCGGAGGCAACCAAAAAGTTGGCTGCACAATTACGGCGAAGCCGCACTCCGGCAACACAACCGACCGGCGAAATCTCACCCAACTCAGAAGGGCAGCTACTAACAACGCACCACGAGGACCTCTCTTCGTCGTCAGACAGCAACGAAGAAGGGGTGCATCGACTGCGGTCCGACCGGGACCCTCGCCCTAAGCCCTTACGCCCTTGCGTTGGCTGTGGAGCAAACCATGCCAGGGCCGAATGCAAATTCCGCGACGCACTCTGCCATGAGTGCGGGAAATGAGGCCACATCAGCCGGGTCTGCCGCAGCTTACCAGGACCCAGCCAGGCCTCAAAAGGGGCCAACTATCGCCAATCGACAGGAAACCGTCCTGTAAGGCCAGAACTAGTAAACCACTCCTACAGAAATCGAGCTTTGCAAAAAGAAGAGGCTCACCATACTATCACTATAGGTCACGCCTCAGTTTTGGACACTAAGAAAATTCGAGCCACGGTAGCCATCGAGAACCAGCCTTGCCACATGGAGGTCGACTCGGGATCGTCCCTCTCGATGGTGTCTTGGAAGACACTCAAGCAACTTATCCCCACAATCCAACGGCAAGACCTCCAATTTCAATGCCTCATCCTCAAGGACTACCAAGGAAATCGAATTCCCGTGGTCGGGTCCTGCCGAGTCCGAGTCTCCTTCAAAAAGCATACAGCGTACTTACCTCTAACGATCATCGATAGAGATAGGCCTAGTCTATTAGGCCTCCAATGGTTCGCGCCAATCGGCATCGAAGTGGCCGGCATGAACCGAGTCGGTGGTTGTGAGTGGGAGGAAGACCTTATTTCTGAGTTCAGCGACGTCTTCGCGGACCGTTTAGGCGAGTATAAAGGGACCCCAATCTCATTTAGTCTAGATCCAAAAGTAGCCCCAATTTGCTTGAAGCCCCGTCGAGTTCCATTCGCTCTTAAAGCTAAGATCGACGAACAACTCGACAAGCTAATTGCTCAAGGGGTGTTGAAGCCCATCGATCACTCTCCATGGGAAACCCCTATTGTAACACCCATTAAGCCAGACGGGTCAATCCGAATTTGTGGGGACTACCGGGCCACTTTAAACCACGCCCTACAGCAGAATGCGTATCCAGTTCCGGTGGTGCAGCACCTCCTCCATTCCTTGGGGGGCGGAAAGGTTTTCGCTAAATTAGATTTAGCTCAAGCTTATCAGCAACTACCAGTGGATAAAAAAATGGCCCAAGCCCAAACAATTGTAATGCACAGAGGTGCTTTTAAATGTACTCGATTGCAATTTGGGGTTAGTGTGGCCCCGGGGATATTCCAAAGCCTCATGGAAAGGTTGTTACAGGGAATCAAGGGCGTGGTTCCGTATTTTGATGACGTATTAATTGCAGCCCCTACCAAAAAAATCTTGCAGGATCGTTTGAAATGTGTTCTTAAAAAATTCCAAGAGGCAGGACTTAAGGTGAAAAAAAATAAATGTCACTTATATACTGACAGTGTTGAGTTTCTAGGGTATCGGATTGATAGCCAGGGCATTCACCCCACCGAAAGTAAATTAAAGGCGATCAAAAATGCTCCCAGGCCACGTAACAAGGCCGATCTCCAGGCATTCTTAGGCCTCATTAATTTCTATAATGTATTTTTACCGCACAAGGCGACTGTTGCTGAACCATTACACCGGTTATTAGATAAAAAAGCACTGTGGGTATGGGGTTACCGGGAAGAACAAGCATTCCAGAATGTTAAAAAATTGCTCACATCTGACTCTGTACTTATGCAGTATGACGAGACTTTACCATTAGTTATAACCTGTGATGCATCGCCCTTCGGGGTGGGCGCCATTTTGAGTCATGTACTGCCTAATGGGAACGAAGCCCCTGTTGCATACTTTTCGAAGACTCTTTCACAAGCAGAGCGGAACTATGGACAAATTGATAAAGAAGCTCTCGCAATCGTTTCAGCTGTAAAGAAATTTCATGAATATGTGTATGGAAGGACATTTACCATTATAACTGACCACAAATCGTTGCTAGGGATAATAGCCGGGGACAAGCCAACCCCCTACATATTATCCCCTAGAATGACCCGATGGTCAGAATTCCTAGCTGCTTATAATTATCGCCTGCAATATCGCCCGGGGAAAGCCATTCCCCACGCCGACGCACTAAGCCGAGCACCGCTTCCAGAGACTCTCGACGATCCGGCACCAACGGCAACCACATTGCAGATCGAAACACTCAACTCACCACCTATGACCGCCTGAGACATCGCGAGAGAAACCAAACGAGACCACACCCTAGCTCGAGTCCTAGGCTGGGTAGAACGCGGATGGCCATTGGACCAAGTCCCAGATGACTTTGCGCCGTTTAAAGCAAGACAGACTGAACTTTTTTCCCAAAAAGGCTGTGTCATCTGGGGCGATAGAGTCGTTGTCCCAGAACAACTCCGGAAGACGCTGCTACAAATTCTGCACGAGGGCTACCCCGGCATCGTGCGGATGAAAGCGCTTGCACGAAGCTATGCATGGTGGCTGGGCATGGACCGGCAAATTGAGCAGTGAGTCAAAGCGTGTACCAATTGCCAACAAGCCAGCAATGCCCCACCAAAAGCCATGCCTACTGAATGGGAGACGCCACGTGGACCCTGGTCCAGAATCCACCTGGATTTCATGGGGGCGACCAAAGGATATACCTTCCTGCTGACAGTCGACGCATACTCCAATTGGTTAGAAATTCATTGTATGATGGCCACAACTTCCGAAGCAGTGATTAAGATCCTAAATAGACTCTTTGCAACCCACGGATTGCCTGACGTCCTGGTGTCCGATAACGCGCCACAGTTTATGGCACTAATGTTCGAGCAGTACCTCGCTGACCGCAGCATCCGCCATGCACTCACCTCGCCTGCGCACCCTGTGACCAATGGCTAAGCGGAACGCATGGTCCAATTTGTTAAAAAGACTTTGCAAAAAATGGACTATGACAATATCGATGACAAAGTCAACCAAATTCTCTTTTTGCAACACATAACTCCACATAGCGTCACCGGCAGAACTCCCGCGGAACTACTGATGGGATGAAGACTCCGTTCCCACCTCGACCGGTTGCACCCTGCTTACGAACCGGAAAAGCCAATAGGATCCAGTGGCCGCTATCGCACTTTCCAGGTAGGAGACCGCGTTTACGCACGAAACTTATCAGGCGATCCGTTATGGATAGAGGCAATGGTAGTGCGAGTGAAATCCTACGTAGTGAAATGCTGTGACAATAGACTGTGGAAACGGGATATCGACCAATTACGGTCACGACTCACAACGGCCAGTCAATAACTCCCCCATGACCAAACCGAGGGGGGGGGAGGTACAGAAGAAGATGACGTTCCAGGGAATCTGCTCGAAGGGAGCGACGAATCAAGTGAGACTCAGGAAATGGAGCAGGAAGGAGAATTGTTTGCACCGCAAGAAATTGCACCTGAGCAAGAAGTAGAGACACTGCCAAACAACAATCTACCTGAACAGGATTGCAATCAACCAGTCCAACGAAAATCCGAAAGACTTAAAAGACAACCGTCCTATTTAAAGGACTATATAACTACACCGTAATTAAGAAGCCAGGGGGAAGGGGTGTTGTATATGTACCATAGTTAATAAAGTATGAGCTTGAGGTAAAGTGCAGGGTTCTGGCCCTGAACTTCTGATTGGCTGTTAGGCGGCCAGATCGGATTGGTTAGTTCTGAGGAATCCGATTGGCCCTTAACAGAGGATTATTATTGGTTTAAAGAGCTAGCGTTCATAGCTCGCTATTGGACAATTCTCACAAAGGTTGCCTATATAAGGCAGAGTTCACTGTTATTGTTTGGAGAAGTCACTATGCAATAAAGAGCTGAAAGTTCACATTCAAAGGCTGTCTCCATTTACTCCGACCCATGTCCAAGTACTTAACACTTCCCAACAATTGCATTCATTTCCCAAAGTCATAAATCTCTGTTGTAAATATCTCTGCAAGCATTTGTTCAAAGAATCTTCCTTCAAGTGGAAACACAACTTTTCTTGGCAATTGTTTGAATATTTCTTCTTTATGGCCTGTTCGTTCCTTTTCCTTACCCAAAGTCAGTACTATTTCCGTCATGGTTCGCTTGGCGTTGCTCTTTGCATGCAATAAATATGACCAGCAGCAAACCTTCAAATCACCAGAATTCATATACCCCTTTCAGGAATAAGAGTCTCCTGGTAACATTTTTTATGGTAGGTGGGCATACTTCCAAGTAAAGCACCAGACTTCAGCTTCCCATTATTTTTATTTTCCAAGAAGGCATATGGGGTGCATTTGGAGCCCAGAAATAATCTTGCAAATAAATACGATGCTGGAGGCCATTCTTTCACAGCATGCAAAAACATCTTAGGTTTTAAATTTGGAAATTATTATTTAAAAAAAATACACAATAAAAACAGGAGGCTTTAGTGGGCACCAAAGGGAGCTTGTCTGGACCTATTGCTACCCCTGGGAGCCATACTGTGGATTCCAGATTTAGCTCCGAAGGCAGTTTATGTCTGCACTCAGAGACCAGCTGCCTTCCCATTTAAGGTCATTTTGAACGTGGCTTATGAAACATTGGTGGGATTAATTAATTAATCTTGAATATAGAATCAGGAATGGGGAAGAGCTTCACCTGTTTTAGAAGATCCAGGTATACCTATCCCAAATTCTACATATTCCTTCCTTCCTTCCTTCCTTCCTTCCTTCCTTCCTTCCTTCCTTCCTTCCTTCCTTCCTTCCTTCCTTCAAATTTATATGCCACCTGTCTCCCTATGAAATGACTTTGGGCCTATTGTCAGTTGAGGGCAGTCTGTACAAACTGTCTTACCTTACATAAGAATTGGCAGATTATAACAAAGAGTGTTTGTGTGAATTGGGTGTCAGGATCTTTAACCTGTCTTTTCTATCACATGTCAGTATTTTCAGCGACAGATTAATGATACCGGCTATCATAATTTATGAAGAGAATTTTGATGAGCGTTTAATATTAGATGCATGCCAAATGTGATGTCCTTTTATAAATTCACCTGTTGAATTAATATTTTAACTTCTATCTCCGATACCATTGCATGCCTTCTCTGTGTTATGAAGTTTTCCTTGGGGAATGTTCTCTAAAGTCACCTTCACTGGTCATTTAAAAAAACAAAAGCAATAGGAAAATGACAGTAGTTTTGATGTCAAAAACAGGAATTTCATATTCTCATGCTATCCCTATACTTTCAAAATAGGCCTAATTTTCTCTTGGAAACTTGGGAATTTTTCTCATCAATTTCCCTGGCCTGGCAGTAATTTCAAGGTACTATGGTCTTTTCTTGATTTTGATCCTCCTCCTCTCCTCCTCCTCCTCCTCCTCCTCCTCCTCCTCCTCCTCCTCCTCCTCCTCCTCCTCCTCCTCCTCCTCCTCCTCCTCCTCCTCCTCCTCCTCTTCTTCTTCTTCTTCTTCTTCTTCTTCTTCTTCTTCTTCTTCTTCTTCTTCTTCTTCTTCTTCTTCTTCTTCTCTCCTCCTCCTCCTCCTCCTCCTCCTCCTCCTCCTCCTCCTCCTCCTCCTCCTCCTCCTCCTCCTCCTCCTCCTCCTCCTCCTCCTCCTCCTCCATAGTTCCTCCTTTTTCTTCTCCCCTGCTGGCAAACTTAAGACACTTCTAATAGCCTCCAAATATTTTTCTCTGTATAAAATTTACAAAAAAATCTCCTGCCTTTTGAAGTTAGAAACACCCAAAACTGATGTCAGGAAAACCTTAAAAAAAGAAAGTGTGCTCATGAAAAAGAATGTATTTAAATTACTAGAAAATAGAAATGTGAGTCTAAAGATTAAATGCAAACTCTGTTCTTCTGTGTTCTGATTTTAAAAATAAAGACAGGCTGAATGTGTTCCAGATCAAAAAATCTATCTCTAAAAAAGTGTCCTATAAAATAGAGAACAGGCTCCGTTGATTTGCTTTGCTGGTGTATTTTTGCAAACATGTACAGCAAGAATGTTGGCAGAATGTATTGCCATATATTTCAGTAACACAGCATATGCATCATTACCTTCCTGCAGTCTAAATCACTTTGTGTGATTTTTGGAAGCTAAGAATCTGTTATTGAAAAGGAAGGGCCATAGCTCAGAGGAGAGTACACATTCTGTATGTTGAAAGTCCCAAAATCACTACATGGTCTCTCCAGACAGGGCTTGTAACCTCTGCTGTTCGTTGCTCTGCTTCCTCCATAGCAATAAACCAGAATTCCAGTCAATCCTGGCTTATTGTTAATGAGCAGGATGAAAATGTGTAGAGTACGTCAAGTCATTATCAGTGGTTCAACCTGGAAATAAGGAGAAATTTTCTGACAGTGAGAACAATCAACCAACTGAACAGAAGTTGCCTTCAGAAGTTGTGAGAGCTTCATCCCTGGAAGCTTTCAAGAAGAGACTGGACTGCCATCTGTCCGAAATGGTGTTGAGTAGAGGGTTGGACTAGATGACCTACAAGGTCCCTTCCAACTCTGTTAATCTGTATCTGTATAATTCTCTCCAATAATAGTGAATAAGTAAACCAGAAGGCAGCAAGAAGAAGCTGTAAAAAACTTATAATTTTATAAATGCACTCAATTCTCCATCTTACAAAATCATCCAGAAACTGACTCCTTCTTTTCAGCTGTTAATTCTACCACATCATATAGGGTCTGCATAAGAAAAAAAGAGTTTTTTTTCCTCAAGTATGGTCAACAAGGACTAGAGTTCAGTCTCATTTCTTAAGCGAAGCATCAGTCCACCTGTCCCAGAGATGGTGAGAAAGAGACTCAAACAGGTCATAATGTAACTACTCATAAATGAGAGGCTGGAATATAGTTACAGTTCAGTTTCCAAAGTTGTACAATATAATCTCTTTCCCCTTGTATCAACTCTGGTTAATTAAGGAATCTGGCTTCTTTGGTCATAAAGCAAATTTGCTCCCACTTTGTCCAGCCAACCCTTATGGCTGCTTTATCTGGAAAAAAAGAGAAAGGAAAACTAAAAATAAGTTATTATGGTGTTCCTTCTCTCTCTCTCTTAATTAACCCATGGAATATATTCAGGGATGGGATCTGACCGGTATAACGACGGTTCTGTCACATGTGTGCAATTTACAACCTGCTGAGCTGCCCGGACAGCTGAGCAGCGCTGCATGTGGGTGCGCAGCGGTTGGAAAAGCCCTTTTTTCCTGCTTTTTCGACCACAGCTGTGCTGCACAAAGCAGCTGAGATTGAGAAAGCAGGAAATAAAGGACAAGTAAGAGCCCGGGCAGGCAGGTGGGCCAAAACAGAGCTTCTTCAGAGCTACCGGTTCTGTAGAGGTGGACAGAACCGGTAGAATCCCACCGCTGAATATATTGTGGCTTTCAAAAAGAGACTGGACAAACAGTGGTCTGACATGAAATTGGGTCTACTGCCCAAGCAGGGGGTTGGGCTAGAAGACCTCTGAGGTTCCTTCCAAGACTATTATTCTATGTTCCCTCTCCTTCCCTCTCTCTTTCTCACTCTCTCTCTCACACACATCTATCTCTCACATTTAGAAACTGCCTGACCAGTGTACAAATAAAAGATTAAAACCATAAAAGCTGACTATAATTTAAAATAGGCACAAGAATGATTAAAATTTGATCATAAATATTAATTAAAATTTGAAAACTTTACCAGGATGAGACTGATCAGTTGTTTTTATTTTTAATGTAGTCATCTCCTAAGTTTCTTATAACTATGTGGGAAGACCCAGAACCTCAGTTTAAAGATTTCCAAGCTGCAGGTTAATTCTCCCCATTTTGCACAGTGTGGAATCCATCTGATACACTTTCTTAAAATTGTGGCTTATTACAGTAGCAGCAACCTGGGAATCCTAATTCAACTTGCCTGGAAGGATGAGCACAGGAAGAAGGGAAGAGAGGAGAAACAGCTTAATTCTGCTAAGCCAGTTTTCCTCCGGGTTCTATTGCAACATGCAGATGGGACCGAAGTTGAGAAGAGTAGATAACACCCAGTAGTTTTCTGACATGGTAATATGTATGCCTTTGTATGCCCCCCCTTTGTTTTTCCTGACCCATAAAAATTCATCAGTTCAATAGAGAGATGTTTGGTGTGGAAGGGAGCCTTGCATTCTCTGATGTACGTCTGCCTTTGTCTGTCTATCTCTATGCTAATCTTTAACTTTCCCTTTGACATAAATTCAATCTGAAAACTGCGACCTTTACTTTTCCAAAACCTTATGGGAGGAAAGAAAATCAAATGCTAATCTTCTCTGTCTGTGTTCTTCTCCGGCGTGTCTATGATCTGCCAGTGGAGGAATTTAAATCACCTTGAAACCAACACAGCAAATCCGATGCAGCTTTTGTTCACTCCAGGCTGGGGAAGTAAAACTCAAATGTGAAAGGGAAATGGCATATTAACAGTGCTGTGGCATATTAATGTTGAACTGAGTTTATACATCACTGGACCAATTTGTTCTCTTTATCTCTTTGACCTGTCTGTGGCTTTCTCTTAACTCTGGCGAGACACTAGAGTCATTGGCAAGGTTCTTCTTCCTGAAAGATCTTTCTCACTTCTTAAACCCAAGTTGAATGGCTTCTGTGAACAACAGGATAAAATTCTCTGCTTGGAAAACAGTATCGCAAAAATAATACACGTTAAGAGTATTTATTTATTCATTTATTTATAGCTCACCATTATTATCTTTATAAATAACTCATACCTAATACTCCTTCCCTCTCCCATTTTCCCCACAAAAACAAATCTATGAGTGGGTTGGACTGATATAGAGTGATTGGTCCAAAATCCCCCAGCTGGTTTTCATGTCTAAAGAGAGGACTAGAACTCACCATCTCCCTGTTTCTAGCCTTCAATACTAGACAATGACTCTATCTATCTATCTATCTGTCTGTCTGTCTGTCTGTCTGTCTGTCTGTCTGTCTGTCTGTCTGTCTGTCCGTCCATCCATCCATCTAACTATCTATCTTAGCTATATCTATGTATCTTATCTATGTTATCTATATTTATCTATGTTATTTATATTTATCTATGTATCTTATCTATCTTTATCTTTATCTTATCTATATCTTATCTCTTTATCTGTCTATCTATCTATCTATCTATCTATCTATCTATCTATCACCTATTTATCGATGAAAATAAATCCAAGAGAATTATATTAAATAAACAAAATGTTTGCAAAATTGTATATGTTGACAAAATCTATATTTGAGTAGAAATGAAGGTACAAACATTTCATACTTTTTCATACAAAGAAGAAATTCATGTGAAGGCAGAGAAAATAATGAAGCAACGCAGAACAAAAACAAACTAAGATATTCAAAAACTAAGCTATTCAAATCACAAGGAAGTAAAAATGGGTTCAGTTCAGCACCTTCTTTTCATAATGACAGTTTCACTATGCAAGAATTCATAGCACAAATAACTTAAAACAATGATAGGTTCCTTTGAGTCTCCCCCCTCCCTCCACCAACAGCTATAAATAGAGATTTATCTATTGCCAAAGGATGCTTACTTTACCAAAGATACCTTATCTTTATTGCAGAATCAAAATGAAGCATTTGATTTACTAGCGTGATGCAAATCAGCCAAGTTACATTTCAGATTTCCCATTGGATGGGAAGAAAAGATTTGTAGAGTCAAATTTTTATGTATTTATCTAAATAAAGAAGATTGGACAAAATAGTCTGGTGCATTTGAGATTATCCATATGACTTTCTAAAGGAAAAGCAGAACAAAAAGGCAGTAATTATTGAGTAGACTTTGCTGACCTTCCTGGAAATCTTCGCTCAAATGTTTAAATAATGGACAATTTCTATTTCTATCAGAGCAATGCAGCTAGTAAGACATAGGTAGCATATAAGGACTGCTAACCACTTATCATAAAGGGGACAATGGAATAAAAAATAAACCCCAAACTTATACAGATATTTGATTCAAGCAAAAGTAATATGCACTGGTGCCAAAGTCTGAATCAATAACTGAATGGCACTCAACTTAATTTGATGCATCAAATCAAATTGATTGTAACCCTTTTGAATTGAAGCTTCATTTCTCCCTGTTAATTTGATACAAGACTGAAAGGAAGGACAGATGGCATCCGCTAGTTTCCTCACATCTCGCTTGTAGCTTCTCTCTTCCATCTGCTTTGTTGTTGGGAGAAGTGAATGCTGAACTAAGGAAACCTTTGGCTTGATCGAATAAGCTCTCTTTTCTATTTTTGTCTTCTCTGGTTTTCTTATGCTTCTATTCAACTTGTTTTCAACAGTTCACTTAAAATATTCTAAGGTGATTTGGCTGATAACCTTAGAGTAGACAATATACATTTTGTTGTTTTCATCTAAGAAGGTCTGCTTTTGAAATCATTTTTATTGTCTAAAGTCTTACTTTGGTGAACTTTCAGCTCATATCCTGTAGCAACAGCCATTCCTGCTTCAGAGTCTATGCGTTATACCATATGTGCCCAAAACATGTATTCCAGTAGAGAAAAATTCTCTAGATGGGCGCTGGCATGAGTTTGAAAGCTCGGAAGAGTAAATCTCTGGTCCCAGTGACCAATCCAATTTTGCTCTTGCATCATTATCTTCCAGAAATTTTGAATCTTCCAACACAGGAAGTTTTAAAGAAGAGATTAGACAACTATTTGTATGAAAAGGTATAGGGTTTCCTGCCTGAAAAGAGGGTTGGACTACAAGACCTCCAAGATCCCTTCCAACTCTGTTGTGTTCTGTTCTGTTCTACTCTACTCTATTCTACTCTATGCCTAATTCTTCTTTTCTCTTCTTATTCTTATATGCCTTCATTTTATGTGCTATTGTTACACTACCTAAAAAGTTCCTAATCATGGAGCAGGCACAGTTCTGTACAGCTTTGCACAATTTCATTTTGTGTGCTTTCCTAGACCAGAGAATTCTGCTCATGTCTTAACCATGTTGCAATTGGATTACTACAGTGGAGTCTACATGGGGCTGCCCTTGAAGAGCATCTAGAAACTCCAGCTGGTGAAGAATGCTTATTTTGGCCACTGCCCATAAATATAAAAGCATAAATATAAAAGCAGACCTCAAATACATCAAACCAGCAGTTGCAATGAACATAGAGGCCTTTCTTCATATTTATCTATGTCTTCATTCATACAGTCATCTATATCAAATCTTAATTCATTGCTTGAGAACATTTAGCAACATTTAATGTTTCTGTATCATCTGATAAAAGATAGTTTACATAAAAAATTATCCATCCCTCCTGGATAACCCCTTCAGGCAATGAACAGTGAGTGCAAATGTCTTATTGGATGTTACAGAGTAATATTACATAACAATGAATTGTCATTGTTCACTGAACATGTTTATTTGGAAATGAGGCTCATTGATTTTAATAGGCCTCTCCCCCATTTTCGTGATGTGTGGAAAAATACTTAGAAACAATCTTTCATTTAGGACAAATGGTTCTGCAAATATAATGAAGTGTAAAGAAGGATGAAGGGTGACATGATAGCAGTATTCCAATATTTGAACAGCGACCACGAAGAGGGAGTCAATCTATTCTCCAAAGCACCTGAAGAAGCAATGGACGGAAACTAATCAAAGGGAGAGAACCAGCCTAGAAACTTAGAACCAATCCAGAACTAAAGAGATATTTCTTGGCAATGAGAACAATTAATCAATGGAATGGCTTGCCTTTAGAAGTTGTAGGTGCTCCATCACTGGAGGTTTTTAAGAAGAGATTGGATAGCCATTTATCTGGAATGCTATAGGGTCTCCTGCATGAGCAGGGGGTTGAACTAAAAGACCAACAAGTTCTCTTCCAGCTCTTTTATTATTTTATTGCAGGGGTCCCCAAACTTGTCAACTTGAAGACTTGTGGACTTCAACTCCCAGAATATGCTGGCTGGAGAATTCTGGGAGTTGAAGTCCACAAGTGTTAAAGTTGCCAAGTTTGGAGACCTCTGTTTTATTCTGTTAAGTGTGATACTCCATTATTAGGGTCAGGAATACAGAAAAGATGTATAATGCTATTCTGTGAGAGTTGCAGTTTTATGCAGCTAACATTCTTAAAGTTTTCCTTTTCTTTAATACTGTATTTTGCCTTAATACCTGCCATTAGCTTGAATTATTTAGGTAACTAAACAAGACCAATAATCCCATAATGATTTCCTGAGCCTTGAAATAAAATTTGGAGACCTAGCCCATTGCCTACGGGTGCTTTGGGGACTAGAATTGCCATTGGCTAGTTGCTACATTCATTTCTCTAGCTGAAAATAGATTTTAATGTCTTTTTAACATACTTATGACCTTTCTAGGGAAGAATTCCTAGCCATCTATGAGACCATGGCTGCTCTACTATTCAAAACCTCCAAAGGTTATATTTTGAGCAAAAGACTCTTAGAATATGAATTTGGACTGAATGAGAACCAGAGGATTCTCTGTGCAGTCCAATAAATTGTATGTGGCAATTTATATGGAATGGGGAAACCCTGGAAGAATGAAAGGAGAAATGGTGAGCAACATTGCATACACATCTTCATCTTGTTCAAGTGTCAACCACACAGAATTCTAAATATGCACCCTTGGTTGAGGATCTATTTCAGCTCATAATTTTGCAAGCCTAAGAAGATTTTCTCCTTGATCAACCTGGACCATTTCATTAGTAGGGGAGATTGGTATTCTTGTATATTCTCCCCAACCAATTGCATCAGAATAACAGAGTTGGAAGGGACAGAGTTGGAAGGGTCTTCTAGTCCAGCCCCTGCTCAAACAGGAAGACCCTGTACTGTTCTGGGTCAATGGCTGTCCAATCTCTTCTTAAAAACTTCCAGTGATGCAGCACCCACAACTTCTGAAGGCAAGCCATCCCACTGGTTGTTCTTACAGTCAACAAAATTATCTTCAGTTCTAGATTGCTTCTCTCCTTGATGAGTTTCCATCCATTGTTTCTTGTCCTGCCTTCAGGTGGTTTGGAAAGCAGGTTCTTTGGGGAAGCCCCTCAAATATTGAAACAAAGCTATCATGTGCCCCCTGGTCCTTCATTTCACTAATCTAGAGTCTAGACATATCCAATTCCTGCAACCATTCTTCCTATGGTTTAGCCTCCAGCCCCCTAATAATCTCAGTTGCTCTTTTCTGCACTTCAAATTACAGCTAGAAGAGTGTATGCTCATTTTCGAGGTAATTGTAGCAAAATGCTTCCCAACCTGACTTCTATAAGTATATCTACATTAAATAGTTATTCTGCTCTGCCCATTCTCCATTTCAGAATCTTCAGAAACTCTATCATGAGCTCTGACCTATTTGGTATGAAACATTAAACACAAAAAAGTCAAGAAACGAACTACTTATGGCTGATGATCCTTTTCCCACTTTTATCTGGTGAAATTAATTTTCAACCATTAATACTTTGTTTCAGGACTAATGTCTGTTCAGAAAAGTTGGAATATTTGGGGTGCAATGGTTTGGTGGAAAGAACTGTTTCTCTTTCTTACATGTACTGCTCCTACTTTTATCTGTGACATGTTGAAGAGAGTTATGGTTTTAGTGTTATTAGCATTGCATTTCTTATGATGTCACATCCACAAAGTTACTATGAAGATATGTTATAACCCTTTCTCTTAGAATTGTAGAAAAATCGTGCCAGGATTAAATATGGGGTTCAGCCTGTGTTGAGTTTCACAACACAGTTTGATGTTAGGTGTCCTAAAATGGACATCTAACATCAAAAATGTCATCAAAAAAGCACAACAAAGAATGTTCTTTCTGCGCCAACTCAGAAAGCTCAAACTGCCCAAGGAGCTGCTGATCCAGTTCTACAGAGGAATTATTGAGTCTGTCATCTGCACCTCCATAACTATCTGGTTTGGTTCTGCAACCCAACAAGACAGGCACAGACTCCAGAGAATAATTAGGACTGCAGAAAAAACAATTGCTACTCACCTGCCTTCCATTGAGGACCTGGATACTGCAGGAGTCAAAAAGAGGGCTGTGAAAATATTTATAGACCCCTCACATCCCAGACATAAACTGTTTCAACTCCTTCCCTCAAAACGATGCTATAGTGTTCTGCACACCAGAACAACTAGACACAAGGACAGTTTTTTCCCAAAAGCCAGCTAAACAAATAATTCCCTCAACACTGTCCAACTATTTACAAAGTCTGCACTACTATTCCTATTCATCTTCTCAACACTCTTATCACCCATCCCCTCCCACTTGTGACTGTATGACTGTAACTTTGTCGCTTGTATCTTTATGATTTATATTGACTGTTTTCTAGTATGATTTGATTGCTTACTGTACCCTATGACTATCATTAAGTGTTGTACCTGATGATTCTTGACTCTTGACGAATGTATCCTTTCTTTTTATGCACACTGAGAGCATTTGCACCAAGACAAATTCGTCGTGTGTCCAATCCCACTTGGCCAATAAATAATTCTATTCTATTCTATTCTATTCTATTCTATTCAAGAACATTATCAATTATCACCTTCAACTTTCGCTGATCACAAATCTGCAGAAGTGGTATGAAAAAACTGTATGCTATTATTGCAAGTTTATTATTGCATACAAACAGATGTATTTGTTTCAACAAAGCTTACATTGAGGAATTTACATTTGAGAAACTCGGATCAAAGAGATTAACACAACAATGAATGAAAAAGGGTGAGATGAATTGAGTTGTCATCAAAGCCTCCATAGGTTTCAAAATATCAGGAGTGTAAATGGTTACAATTGTTGTTTTAATCTGAAGAGAGAGGGGATGAAACAGAAAAAGTGCTTTACTATACTAGGAAGTATATCAAAAATCCACAGATCCTTACTTTTAATCCTAACTTCTGATATCTGAAATGCTATAGTACAAACAATTGCCCTTTAAAGTTGACTTTAAATATATCTTTGTTTTCTTTCCCTTTAATTATACCCAACCAAAAAAAGTGAATTTAAATGATTTAAATCACCTGCTGGTTGAGCCACACTGTAAACCATAATTATGGTGCTTAGGAAAATAGTTTTAAAAAATTCATGCTGTTTGCATCTTTTATTATACATAGTGACTTTAATATTTTATTCTTTAAACAATAAAGGGGAAATGTACATACCTTGCAAAAGTATGTTTGTAATGGAGCAACGTGGTAGAATAGTTTGTTAGAAGGTCACAATATGAGCCATGCTGTAAGCTGAAATAACTTGGATTAATCTTTGTTTCCCAAATTTCTGGTAGATAAAGTCATGTTTCTCCCATCCATTTTAAAATGTGCTAATTACAGGTAATTATGTCTATATATTTCATATGTCAGGTACCACAACTGTTGATTAGAAGGATAAACTTCTAAGTGGGGAATTCTGGGAGTTGAAATTCAAGCCACGCCCACAGAACCGGTAATAAAAAAAAAATTGAATCCCACCACTGCATTCCACGTTACTGTGATAAGTTTGAGATCTATGCATTTTGCCAGTATCATCTTAAGAAAACAGTAGACATGCCAGAAAGAAAATTCACCTTTTCCAGTTCATGTTTAATGGGTTATAATCGGAGGTATTATCTTGTCATCTCTGAATGAGAATCAGGTTTTTTTTTGTTTTTGTTTTTTAGAGAATGAGCAAAAGGGATGACTTGAATGAAGAGACAGAGTTGGGCAAGAAAACTTTGCATATAAATGAAAATAAAGTGGAAATGGAGTTTCTCCTTTGTTGGGAGTTTTATCTGTAGCGGAAGTTCAGGTTTTAAAATGCGTTTTTCAGATATTATCCGATTAATTCTGCTCCATTGTTTCCTTTATACAATTGCTTTAAAATGCAGTAGAGTTTCTTTACATTTTGAAGCTGGAAAAACACTTGTGATAGAAGCCTTATTGCTTTTAAAGCAATTGATAGAAAAGAATGGTCTCCAAAACTTTCTACCAAAAAATGGCATTTTTAAGTCCAGAGAGGAGCCTTAAATCAGTGACAGAAACATTATTCTCTGTCTCTCTCTCTCTCCACACACACAGAGAGAGATTTATATAATGCTATAATGCAATGCCTATTAGCTTTGACTGCTAGTCATGTGAACTAAACCTGATGAGAATTGGGATCCTGTGATACACGGAAGGTTATTGAACCCGCACCTCACCATAAAAGCTATCTAAAGAAGCACTTTCTGACCTTCTGCGCAGCATTTATAGGTATAATAATCTCCATTCTTCCAAATCTTGGTCCTTCTTATAAACAACCCCTTTCAATTAGGAAATTCCAAAATCCTCCTATTTTCCATTCAGCAGACCTGACAACCTTCAATGCCCAATGATTTATTCCTCCTTTCTGTGCAGTTGTCCCAATGTGTACTTATATTAACACAGAGTCCCCGCTGAGAGCTAACAAGAATACTTGGCTCAAACGAAGGAGATCCAAAATGAAGGCTTCCCTCAACATGAAAGGAAGTTGAACATACTTACTTTCAGCTCAACCTATTTCCTGGGATTATTGCTGTTCCTTAAAGGGATGGTAGGATGCTAAGTGTAAGAATTACTTAATGCCGTAAATCCTGTTTTTGAATTTTAATGCATTATTATGCATTTCCCCCAGATGGGCCCTGATTTTTGCAAAAAAAAAATATTTTCAAGGCTTATGGATATTCTGTTTTGTGAGGCAACAGTGGCAGCTTTAGCAGATGGCCATGTCTTATGGTTAGAAAAAAGGGGCATACTATTATTATATCTTCACTCTGAAACACACAAACTCAGAGTGAGTCTCTCTCTCTCTCTCTCTCCCTCCCTCTCCTTTGTGTGTGTGTATGTGTACTTACATACATACATGCATGTATCAACAGTGCATTCAGAAAGTATTCCCCTAATTTCTGTCTGTTTTTATTCTACTTTGCACTCTACAACTCTATATCTCCTGTTATATCTCAGTTAATCCACTAACTTCCAAAGATTATTTAAACTATCCAATTTTATGACTCAATCCAGATCATCAAGGCTACACTGATAATAACGGTTTCCTACTCTATTACTTCTAATCATTTATATATTTCTATTATATTTATAGTTTAATACTTTAAATGGTTAGATATATAGTTAAATATTTGAACAATCAATTAATTAGCAATTTAACATATACAATCAATTTCCTATCTCTAACAGTTCATATGGTTCTATAGGGTAACAATCCCAATATTCCAATACCCCTTTGAGGACAGTTAGACTTTGCTAAGAAAAGAGGAAAAATAATGTCCTAGATCTGTCAGTTTTTATAATCCTTAAACATTCACTATATTATTTTCTTTAAGTTATTTTGCAAAGCCAGTCTTTTTTTTTTATCCAATTATCTTTTTATTCTTTAAGATCTATTCAATATTTACCTATATAAACATAAATGTTTGAGAGTAATTAACACTAAATATGAAGCACCGCCAAGAGAGGAAGAAAGGAAAAGAAAAGAAAAAGGAAAAAGAAAAGAAACAGGAAAAAGAAACAGGAGATATAGAGTTGTAGAGTGCAAAGTAGAATAAAAACAGACAGAAATTAGGGGAATACTTTCTGAATGCACTGTTGATACATGCATGTATGTATGTAAGTACACATACACACACACAAAGGAGAGAGAGGGAGAGAGGGAGGGGGGAGAGAGAGAGAGAGAGAGACTCACTCTGAGTTTGTGTGTTTCAGAGTGACAATATAATAATAGTATGCCCCTTTTTTCTAACCGTAAGATATGGCCATCTGCTAAAGCTGCCACTGTTGCCTCACAGAACAGAATATCCATTTTTAAGTTTTAAATAAATAGGTCTAAGCATTATAATCACAATTGACAGTTAATTTTAAACAAAATTACTTTAAGAGTTCCAATCATGTATCTTACTGTAGAGTTGAAGGCTGTAAGCTTAAAGAGTTAATTTTTATTTTCCACCTTCAAAATTTCCAGCTCTCCCAGTTGTGCAGTGTCACAGTCACAGTCACTTTCCTTAGTCTTTATGTCTGTTTCTTTGTTACATCTGCTGCTACAAAGTTATTCTTTTAGAAGCTCAATGATTTGTTGAAATTCATTTTTTTCCTCATTAATCTACACTCCGTACCCCATGATGACAAACTGAACACAGAATTTTAGAAATGTCTGTAAATTTATTTTTTTTAAAAAAAAAACCCTGAAATATCACGTTGGCATAAGTATTCAGACCCTTCACCTCAGGATTTTATTGAAGCACCTTGGGAGCAATTACAGCCTCCAGTTTTGTGGGAGGTATGATGTGACAATCTTTACACACTTGGGTTGGAAGCTTTTCTGCCATTCTTCCTTGAAAATCCTTTCAAACTCAAGTCAGGTTGGATGGTGACCATCAGTGGACAGCTGTGTTCAGGTCCCTCCAGGGATGTTCAATAGTTTCAAGTCAGGCCTCTGGCTGAACCACTCTAGAACATCGACAGAGTTGTTCCTAAAGCCACACCTGTGTTTTGTTTTGTTTTTAAATTTTAAAAAACTTTATTAAATACAGAAAGTTAAAATACACTTATACAAAAGTAAAAAAATATGAAATTGTACAATTAAACATCATAACGAATAGTACAACCAGTCTTATTTCCATCTAGTACAGTTTGATCGTAATTTAATTATTCCATCTAGATCAGTAAGTGGCAGTTACTTTCTATCCATTGTGAAATATCTATATTAATAATATATATTACCTATTAATCATTTCTTACTTCTTAATAACGACTATATACTTTTATAAATAAATCATTTCTTTGGCTTAATCAAAACAAAGGAGAGGTAAAAACTCCTACCCAATGATTGTCTGTCTGTCATTCAAACTATATATAATAATATATTTCTTAAAATCCTTATATCTTTTTATTTTATACATTGTTTTTCTTTATGATCTATCCATTCATACTATTTGTCCCAGATCCGATAATATTCCATATCATCTTTCTCTTTTAATTTCAATGTAAGCCTTTCCATTTCCGCACATTGGTATATTTTCTGAATGACAAAATATAGTGATAGTACATTGGGGTTTTCCCAGTAGTATGCCAGTGAAATTTGTGTTGCTGTTAAGATATGGATAATTAAGCATCTTACTCTGAGTGGGTAATCTCTTTTGATTATACCCATGAGAAACAATTCCGGTTTCCACTCCAATCTATCCTGGATCATCTCTTCTATCCATATTTTAATCCTAATCCAAAATTTCTGGACATTTCCACCAGAGATGGAAGAAGGTACCATTATTTCCCTTACATTTCCAACAGGTTGGATTTACTGTTGGGTACATTTTTGCCAATCTAGAGGGTGCCAGATGCCATCTATATAACATTTTGTATACATTTTCTTTATAGGATACTGATTTTGTTAATGTAAAGTTCTTATGCCAAATCTCCTCCCAATCATCTAAATTTATATTATAACCAAAACATTTTTCCACAGATTTAACACTTGTTCCCAACAAATGCCCCTCCACCAGCACCTCCTTACAGCTCAGTCCCCAGATGTGCCTTGTGAAAGGGGGGTGAGGCACTCTCCTCCCTCGTAACCGGCACAATCTGGGTTGATCTCACCCTCTCCCTTCCCTCCTTGCTCTCGGATCAAGAGAGGGCAGACCTTCCTCTTCTCCTGAGCTCTCCCGATTTGCAGGCCTTACTAATTCAGAAAAGCCTTGCCTGGTCTGACTCTGCCTTCCCCAGTTTCCTCCAAGGCCAATGGAGCCGCCCTCTTGTTCCAGTTCATCTTCCCCCATAGATTCCGATGGGGGCATGGCACAGGATCTCTGGAGCTCCATCAGAGTGACCATCAGGTTCTTGGTCACCTCTCTTACTAAATTACTTCTCCCCTGATTGCTCAGTTTGACCGGGCCACCAACTCTTGGAAGGGTCTTGGTTGCACCAAACTTCTTCCATTTGAGAATCATGGAGGCCCCTGTGCTCTTAGCAACCTTCAGTGCAGCAGAAATTTTATTGTAGCCTTCCCCAGATCTGTGCCTTGCAATAATCTTGTCTCTGAGCTGTGCAGACAGTTCCGTTGACCTTATGGCCTTAGCTCTGCCACAGGATTCATTGTCAGCTTTGAGAACTTCTATAGACAGGTGTGTGCCTTTCCAAATCCTGCCCAATCCATTAAATTTAACACAGGTTGACTCCAATCAAGGTGTAGAAACGTGTCAGCACCGATCAAGAGAAATGGGAGGCCAGAGCTAAATTTCACGCATTGTTGCAAGATTGGAATATTTATGCCAATGTAATGCCACTGTTACTCTTTAAATGGTTAAACATCTGCTGCAAACTTTTTACGTTTCACATATAACAAGTAGATTTAACACTAAGTCCTGGAGGGTTACTTGATCCTATATGAAAGTTGACATTTAATTGTGTTTAGTATCTGATCACTTATGACAGATATTCAATAACATTTAGGGACTGACAGTTGATAGTTGGTGGCTTTTTATCTTTGATGTGTGTCAAAATCAATTAATTTTTATGACATGCATGAGATTTTATGACATACCCTGAGACAATAGCCAGCCAAACACTCAATTTCCTCAGTTTGAAAGATCCTTAAATTACATAATTGTTTCTCCTATTCCCATCTACCTCCATCAAAGAGAAATAAATAATATTCCCAATGATCACAAATAAGTCATGCAATTCTCCTATTTTCTTTGGTGTTCTCCCATCCTTTCAGCTTTGCACAAATTGTTAAAAAACTGGGATAGGCTAGGTTAAGCCCCTGTGCAAACGTACAGTATGTGTTTGTGTATGTTTTGGTTCGGTCTTCTGGTCAGCTGTATTCTTTTCTGTGTTGTTTTCTTAGACATTTCTTTTCTTTTATTTTTTTCATGTGTAAGAGCTGCCCAAAATTGCTGTGGAATTGGGCAACCTTGAAATGAACATAAATAATAAAACAATTATTGTTTTATTTATTTAATTACAGACCAATCTTTTTATGCTGCGTCATCTGTAAAGTCATGGAATCAATTATTAACCAATCCATTATCCTCCACTTAGAGACAAACAACCTACTCTCTAACAAACAATTTGGTTTCAGAAAAAAACTATCCTGTAATCTGCAACTCTTACACTGCAGAAACATATAGATTAAACAACTCGATCAGGGCAAAGCAACAGACGCAATCTACATAGACTTCTGTAAAGGATTTGATTCAGTGGTATACAACAAACTACTCCTAAAACTAAAATCTAATAGTATCTCTGAACACCTGCATAAATGGACAGAAGCATTCCTGTCAAACAGACAACAAATGGTCAAAATTGGGAGCGTCCTATCAAATTCTGTACCTGTCAACAGTGGTGTCCCCCAAGGCAGTGTTCTAGGACCAACTCTCTTCATACTCTACGTAAATGACCTCTGTGATCATATTAAGAGCAACTGTGTTCTCTTCATTGATGATGTAAATCTATTCAACACCACCGACAATACTGCTACCCTTCAAAAAGCCCCCAACTATGTATCAGAATGGTCAAACAAATGGCAACTTCAAATCTCAACAAATAAATGCTCTGTCCTACATATTGGCAAAAAAAAAAATCAGAAAATAAAATACAAGCTGAATAGTCAAGACCTTGTTGATGATCCAAACTCTGTCAAGGACCTTGGAGTACTCATCTCTAATGATCTAAGTGCTAGAGCCCACTGTAACTACATAACCAAAAAGGCATTAAGAATTGTTAACCTAATCCTACATAGCTTTTTCTCTGCTAATATCATACTACTAACTAGAGCGAACAAAACATTTGCTAGACCAATACTTGAATACAGCTCATCAGTCTGGAACCCATATCATGTAACTGATTTTAACACAATTGAAAAAGTCCATAAATATTTTACAAGAGTTCTCCGCTCCTCTACTCATTGCAGAATACCTTATGCCACCAGACTTGAAATTCTAGACCTAGAAAACCTAGAACTACACCACCTTTGGTCTAATCTAAGGATAGTATATAAAATCATACATTGCAATGTCCTACCTGTCAATAAATACTTAAGCTTCAACCATAACAACACAAGAGCAAACAACAGATACAAACTCAAGGTTAACCGCACCAAACTTGATTGCAGGAAATACGACTTTAGCAACAGAGTGGTCAATGTCTGGAATACTCTACCTGACTCTGTGGTTTTTTTTCCCCAAACCCCAAAAACTTTAACCTTAGTCTGTCTACTATTGACCTCACCCCTTTTCTAAGAGGTCTGTTGGGGGCGTGCATAACACATCAACGTGCCTACCGTCCCTGTCCTATTGGTTTTTTTTTTTTCTTATATGTATCCATTTCATGTATTCATAACTATGTTTATACTTATAACTGTTATCTTATAATCACTTGACAAATTAAATAAATAAATAAATTGTTTAAGGAGCCTCTGGCACAGTGGTTAGAGTACAGTACTGCAAGCTACTTCTGCAGCCATCTGTCTACAATTCGGCATTTCAAATCCCACCAGGCTCAAGGTTGACTCAGACTTCCATCCTTCTGAGGTGGGTAAAATGAGGAACCAAATTTCTGAGGGTAATAGGCTGAGTCTGTAAACCTCTTTGAGTAAAGCACTATAAAGTGGTATATAAGTCTAAGTGCTATTGCTATTACTATTGTCAGCTTATTTTTTTCCCCATGAAATCTGTTGCAAGAACAAGTCTCATTGTGTGAAATGTTTTTTTTTTCCCTTCCACTCATGACATTTTTCTCTAACTTCAGCCTTGTTTATTTGCAATATTGCTTTTGTCAGGGTTGATTCCAAACTTTAAAAATAGCTTTCTGTGAATGGGGCAGGGAGTATTTTACTACACATCTGGTGGCTGCAATGTTGCATTTTCCTCTTTCTGATTTGAGTCTGAAATATTTCTAGATGAAGTTATTTCCTTTGAGGGCTGGAATGTATTTATATACCTCAGAGTAAATTTCCAGAGACCACTGTGATTGAATACGGTAGCCTTCCATAAGAAATAAAGCTACAGCTTTGTACAGGATATTCCAGTGTCTATGATTCATGTCTCATAAACTTTATTTGTACTCTCAGTAAGATTCTGAAATGCTATATAGATAGTCCTCAATGTATGACCACAATTAAGCCCAGAATTTATATTGCTAAGTGACAATTCATTAAGTTAGTTTATTATCCACAGCTTTGATTCACGTTCTTCCATCAGATCACCTGCATTTGGGGCCAGAACCATCCTGTAGGGGTGGTGAAGAAAGGGGAGACTGCCAGCTAGGTCAAGGGGAGCCATATCTCCCCTCCTTGGCTAGGCAAATACCCCCTTCCAAAGAAGACAAGATTGTGCAGGAGTGGTGAAGAAGAGGATAGCATGAAAATCAGACGCAACATTTAAACACAATTCTGTACCCCAGAATTAAAAATTTAAGGAATTTTTAAGAGAGATAATTAAAGCACTAGACAGAGAAGAGGAAGAAAAAAAATGTTGACAGCTGAAAGTGGCTTTGAACTTTGAAATAAAGAAGCCAGAAGAAGATATCTGTTTAAATTAAATAAATATATGAATTTGACACTAAATAGGCACTAAATGACACTAAAGCTGAATTTGAACGTGTCAAAGAAAAAACAAAAAATAGTACCGTATATACTCGAGTATAAGTCGACCCGAATATAAGTCGAGGCACCCAATTTTACCACAAAAAACTGGGAAAACTTATTGACTCGAGTATAAGTCGAGGGTGGGAAATGCAGCAGCTACTGGTAAATTTCAAAAATAAAAATAGATGCCAATAAAAACTTTCACTAGGACAGTTGAGAATAAGTTTGATGTTCACAATTTCCTCTTTGAAAGAGACCAGTAAATAGGGAACAAGAAGATGAAGAAAAAGAAGTGTGTTTTTTCACACTTTTCACACTGAAGTAAACAAAAATGGCATCATAGGAACAAGCTTATTCTCAGCCCAAAGGTTTGTTTCTGATTTCTTCCCTGATTTAAGGGAAATTTGGGAAACGATCTCACTATCATGAAAGGTTTGATTGATTCACTAACCCAAAAGATGATGATGATGACAGTGGTAGGCAGGAGTCACTCTCTCCCTTGCAAGAAAAAACCAAGAGCCTTTCTTATCTCTCTCTCTCTCTCTCTCCCCCTCCTCCCCCTCCTCCCGAGTGGACTGAAAGCAGCTGGAGCTGAGGAAATGAAACTGAGTGGAGCGACCTCCACTTGCGTTGCTTTCTCAGCCTAAAGCTCAGAAAAGCCTCGCCCTCCTCCTCCCCCTCCCCCTCCTCCTGAGTGGACTGAAAGCAGCTGGAGCTGAGGAAATGAAACTGAGTGGAGCGACCTCCACTTGCGTTGCTTTCTCAGCCTAAAGCTCAGAAAAGCCTCCCCCTCCTCCTCCCCCTCCCCCTCCTCCCGAGTGGACTGAAAGCAGCTGGAGCTGAGGAAATGAAACTGAGTGGAGCGACCTCCGCTCGCGTTGCTTTTTCAGCCTAAAGCTCAGAAAAGCCTCCCCCTCCTCCTCCCCCTCCCCCTCCTCCCGAGTGGACTGAAAGCAGCTGGAGCTGAGGAAATGAAACTGAGTGGAGCGACCTCCGCTCGCGTTGCTTTTTCAGCCTAAAGCTCAGAAAAGCCTCCCCCTCCTCCTCCCCCTCCCCCTCCTCCCGAGTGGACTGAAAGCAGCTGGAGCTGAGGAAATGAAACTGAGTGGAGCGACCTCCGCTCGCGTTGCTTTTTCAGCCTAAAACTCAGAAAAGCCTCCCCCTCCTCCTCCCCCTCCCCCTCCTCCCGAGTGGACTGAAAGCAGCTGGAGCTGAGGAAATGAAACTGAGTGGAGCGACCTCCGCTCGCTTTGCTTTTTCAGCCTAAAACTCAGAAAAGCCTCCCCCTCCTCCTCCCCCTCCCCCTCCTCCCGAGTGGACTGAAAGCAGCTGGAGCTGAGGAAATGAAACTGAGTGGAGCGACCTCCGCTCGCGTTGCTTTTTCAGCCTAAAACTCAGAAAAGCCTCCCCCTCCTCCTCCCCCTCCCCCTCCTCCCGAGTGGACTGAAAGCAGCTGGAGCTGAGGAAATGAAACTGAGTGGAGCGACCTCCGCTTGCGTTGCTTTTTCAGCCTAAAGCTCAGAAAAGCCTCCCCCTCCTCCTCCCCCTCCCCCTCCTCCCGAGTGGACTGAAAGCAGCTGGAGCTGAGGAAATGAAACTGAGTGGAGCGACCTCCGCTCGCGTTGCTTTTTCAGCCTAAAGCTCAGAAAAGCCTCCCCCTCCTCCTCCCCCTCCCCCTCCTCCCGAGTGGACTGAAAGCAGCTGGAGCTGAGGAAATGAAACTGAGTGGAGTGACCTCCGCTCCCGTTGCTTTTTCAGCCTAAAACTCAGAAAAGCCTCCCCCTCCTCCTCCCCCTCCCCCTCCTCCCGAGTGGACTGAAAGCAGCTGGAGCTGAGGAAATGAAACTGAGTGGAGCGACCTCCGCTCGCTTTGCTTTTTCAGCCTAAAGCTCAGAAAAGCCTCCCCCTCCTCCTCCCCCTCCCCCTCCTCCCGAGTGGACTGAAAGCAGCTGGAGCTGAGGAAATGAAACTGAGTGGAGCGACCTCCGCTTGCGTTGCTTTTTCAGCCTAAAGCTCAGAAAAGCCTCCCCCTCCTCCTCCCCCTCCCCCTCCTCCCGAGTGGACTGAAAGCAGCTGGAGCTGAGGAAATGAAACTGAGTGGAGTGACCTCCGCTCCCGTTGCTTTTTCAGCCTAAAACTCAGAAAAGCCTCCCCCTCCTCCTCCCCCTCCCCCTCCTCCCGAGTGGACTGAAAGCAGCTGGAGCTGAGGAAATGAAACTGAGTGGAGTGACCTCCGCTTGCGTTGCTTTTTCAGCCTAAAGCTCAGAAAAGCCTCCCCCTCCTCCTCCCCCTCCCCCTCCTCCCGAGTGGACTGAAAGCAGCTGGAGCTGAGGAAATGAAACTGAGTGGAGCGACCTCCGCTCGCGTTGCTTTTTCAGCCTAAAGCTCAGAAAAGCCTCCCCCTCCTCCTCCCCCTCCCCCTCCTCCCGAGTGGACTGAAAGCAGCTGGAGCTGAGGAAATGAAACTGAGTGGAGCGACCTCCGCTCGCGTTGCTTTTTCAGCCTAAAGCTCAGAAAAGCCTCCCCCTCCTCCTCCCCCTCCCCCTCCTCCCGAGTGGACTGAAAGCAGCTGGAGCTGAGGAAATGAAACTGAGTGGAGCGACCTCCGCTCGCGTTACTTTCTCAGCCTAAAGCTCAGAAAAGCCTCCCCCTCCCATGCTTAAAAGTTGCGAAGGAAACACGGAAGCAGGGAAGCGGCTGCCCAGCTTCGGAGCTCCACACCATTTTTTTTTCAGAGGGGAATCTGACTCGAGTATAAGTCTAGGGCGGTTTTTTCAGCACAAAAAATGGGCTGAAAAACTCGACTTATACTCGAGTATATACGGTAATTGATATTTGGACTTATTGGAACTTTGTATTTTACTTGTCACATTTGTTAAGTGAATCATGGCAGTTGTTAAATTAGTAACACGGTTGTTAAATGAATCTGGTTTCCCCATTGGTCTCAAATGATGATCATATGACCCCAGGACGCTTCAGCTGTCATAAATATGAACCAGTTGTCCAGCATCCAAATGTAAAACGTGACTGTGGGAATGCTGCAATGGTCACAAGTGTGAAAAATGGTCATAAGTCACTTTTTTTCAGTGCCATTGTAACTTTGCACTGTCACTAAATGAACTGTTGTAAGTTGAGGACTACCTGTATAGTCAAAAAGGGGGGAAGGGGCATATTTGTGTGGCCATAGGTATGTTTACCACACAATATGAACATTCCTTAGTGAAGTTTCTAAGGTATTTATAAGCTACTGTTAAAAAAAGGAAGTTGAATCTGCATAGCATCTACACACAAAAAAAACAATATCCATAGAAATAGAATATATTTACAGAACATAGAATATTGATCATTGAATAAGTATATAACAAAAATATCAGCTTAAAGGAACAATAACAAACATATCAAATATATTGGGATATTGTCATAGAATTTTATGTTCTCTTAGATTTTCATAACTAGAATTAGCTTTCATAACATAGACTTTAGCTTGCATCTAAAGAAATAGAGAATAGAACATACCCATAGAAGATAATATTTTTAGCTCATGGTTGAACTGTAAGATCTTTGTTGCTCTTTGCACTTGGTGGTTTTCTTGCAGACATTTCATTTTCCAACTAGGTAACATCATCAGTGCTGGAAGGAAATAGGGTTTTCTCTCTGTTTATTTACAGCTGGCTTGCTTTTTCAATGTTCTTGGGAGTGTTCTTGGTGGTTCCTTGATTAGCCTTCTTTATTGTTTACTAGTTGGCAGTTCAGACAGTAATAACTCAGACAAACTAGCAACCACACTGACTATGCAAGCCACTAATATATAAAAAGAGAGCAAACCTCACCCCCTTCCAGCACTGATGATGTTACCTAGCTGGTTAATGAAACTCAAGCTCAGAGAGCACCAAAGACCCCACAATACTCCTCCTCCTCCTTTCTCTCCTCTTCTAGCACAGATAATGTTACTTAGTTGGGTAGTGAAACATCTGCAAGAAAACAATCAAGCTGAGAAAGCACCAAGGAACCAAGAGAACATGCTCAGTTATACACCTTCATCTTTGAAGTGCCCCAACACTATTTGCATTCTTTAATATAAAATACATTTTCATAGCAAATGAACACAATCTTTTTTATCCCTAGCACATATCTATGGCTTATCCAGGTTCCAGAGGCAAGAGGAATATTCTTCAGGAATGCGATATTTTGTTACTCCATTCCATGATCATGCTGAAGAATGCCTCTTCTCTTTGTTGGCAATTCCCCATATATATTTTTTTTTTTTAGTCTTATCCTTCTTCTGGCAGAATAGAAAGTATAGTTCTGGTCACAGGCCAAAATAAAGTTATTTGATGACATTTGACTTGACTGGTAGGAATTGATGAAGGTTTCCAGGCTTCCTTCACAGAAGGCTCATCAACCTTTTACCGCTCGCTGTCCAAGGTACTGACAGCTCATTTTTCTGTCAAATAGACATACTTGGACTTGATTGATTGTATTGTTCCCCCAATCTGAGTGTCCTCCAGAACTGTAGACTTCAACTCTCGAATAACCAGCAATGGTCATGCTGGTTAGGAACTTCTGGGGGTGAAGCCTTCACAACTGGAAGGGGGCTAGTTTTGGAAAATCAGAATTGATGTGATAACTGAGGGCCCTGGTGTATTGAGATTATGATACAAAATGGGCTGAAGATATTTATTTATTTAATCTATATCCCACCTTTATTATTTTTACGAACAACTCAAGGCAGCGAACATATCTAACACACCACCTATTTTGCCCACAACAACAACCCTGTGAGGTGAGTTGGGCTGAGAGAGAGGAATTGGCTCAAAGTCACCCAACTGGCTTTCATGGCTGGGTTTAACTCATGGTCCCCTGGTTTCTAACTGATTTCTAACCTGGTTTTTAACCTGGTTTCTTGTCTAGTGCCTTAACCACTAGACAAAACTGGCTGTGATGAGGGCATAAGTCATTTTATGTTGAGGAGACTTCCAACTGTTTTAAGTGAGTTTCTAGTAGATTAGAATTTCTTGGATTTCTATGGATTTCTTGTACATTAGCTATAGCTTATTTCATGTTTTTCAAATCAAAGCATGAAATAAGAAAGATAAATAAGAAAAAGAAACCATTAAATTGCTGAAAGAGTTAAACTATTTCTCCTAATAGGAACAGTGAAACAATCATAGTCAAGACAATGTGTGCTCTTCTTTTTCATTTCACTAATGATGGTGATCTATTTTTTAAAATTATTCTGCAAAACAAAACAACATCCTTCCCAGCTGAAAAGTTCCTAGTGACGGGAAAGTAGCATCAGAGAAGGGAAAAAGAGAACATCTCAGATGTGGTTTATAGATGGGGATGAAAGTCGTTAAAATTGATTTCTTGATGAACAGCACTAGAGAAGCCTTCATCGAGATGTTTTATCAATTTTCAATTACTTAGTTCCTCCAAGACACTTTCATGTTCTATTCTGAAACAGCATGTTTCCCCAAAATAATTCATAAAGTACATCAAGCTCATTAGATGTAAGAGAACAGCAGCCAAAAGATGTGCAAAGCAACAACTAGAACAGGTTGGTGTACACTTAGAATACTACATCCAGGTTTGTTCTCCATCTCATAAAAAGAATGTAGAGACTCTGGAAAGAGTGCAGAGATGACATCAAAGATGATTAGGGGTTGAAGCAGTGGTGGGATTCAAATTTTTTTACTACCGGTTCTGTGGGCCTGGCTTGGTGGGCGTAGCATGGCTTGGTGGGTGTGACATGGCTTGGCAGGCATGGCTTGGTGGGCATGGCATGGGAAGGATACTGTGAAATCTCCATTCCCTCCCCACCCCACTAACCTGCTTTCCAGCTCTGTTCTCCTGTGCAGGGCAACAAAAGGAGACCCAGCTGATCAGTTGGGACTCGGGAGGCAGGGAATTGATGGGGGCATGGCCAGTCAAAGATGGGATTGGTTGGTTCTCCAAACTAATTCAAAATTTCCACTGTCGGTTCTCCAGAACTGGTCAGAATCTGCTGAATACCGCTTCTGGGTTGAAGGCTAAAAAAAATATGAAAAACGGTTGTAGGAACTGGATTTGACTAGTGAAAAGAAGGACTGGGGGTCACATGATAGCACTGTTCCAATATCTAAGAGGCTGCCACAAAAAAGAGGGGTTCAACCTATTCTCCAACTAATATATATATAATAGTTTCTTCTTTGTATACAATATGCGCTTGAAGAACAGTGTACTGTCTGGGTCAATCCATTTACACCTTAAGCTCCTAATTTCTACCTCTATTGTCCAATCATTGATAAAATAAGTCGCAAGTTCGAAAGAATTCTGTGTCTTCTTTTTCTTTTATGTTCAGTGTTAATCTGTCCATTTCTACACAGTCCAGTATTTTTTTAAAAGTACATCTTCTTGGCAACACTGGAGACTTTTAAGAAGAGACTGGACAGCCATTTATTCAAAATGATATCGGTCTCTGGCTTGAGCAGAGAGTTGGACTAGAAGACCTCCAATGTCCCATACAACTCCGTTATTCTGTTACTGTCCACTTGACATAAAGGGAATTATGTATTTGGAACAGAGACTCAAGTTCTCAAGCAGAATTTACTTGGTTGTGGAAGCTGCACTTCCTCAAACAAAATCTTTGGTATTTTTTTTTTTATGTTTGCGCGGGTATTTATATGTATGGTATTCGGCTTTGTTTGGGTATTTTCCCATGTCATTATAGTAGTGCTTTTAAAGTTGTAGCAACATTTCGGCAGAATCTCATCTGCCATCATCAGGCTTCTGTATTGGGTTTGTCTGTGTTATAGGCTTTCACAGCCGTTTCTGTTTTAAATTGTTCTGTTTTAAATTTAAAACAGAAACAGCTTTCACAGTTGTGAAAGCCTGACACACAGATAAACCCAATATACAAGCCTGATGATGGCAGATGAGATTCTGCTGAAACATTGCTACAACTTTAAAAGCAAAACTATAATGATTGGGAAAATACCCCAACAAAGCTGAATACCATACATACATACACACACACACACACACACAATATATATATATATATTGACAGATTCAAATTAGATTTCTGAAACAGTGAAGTAGAAGTGCTAAGAACATTTTTCTTTTCTTCATCGACACTTGAATTGAAATAAGATTTTCAATCATTCATGCATGCATGCATGCCTTCAATTTGTATGGCCATCCATCTCAGAAGTGACTCTGGGCAGGAGCAATCATAAAATAAATTAAAAATCCATTTCCATCATAATGCAAAAAAAAAAAATACAAAATGTTTTATAGCATTTGTAAATGATACAGGGATTTCTCTGTAATTTTTGATATTTCTCCTTGGTCCTACTTGAATAAATGGTGTAATTACAATTAGTTCTGTAGTTCCAGACTCTAAATATCATTCAAAAATAGCCCAAGGTACAAGAAGTTACCTTATTGTCCTTCTATTATAGCGTAGTCTGATTTGAGAGTTATTAAGACTCCTGCATTCTGATTCTGTAAAGGTAAGGGTTTCCCTTACATGTACGTGCTAGTCATTTCTGGCTCTAGGGGGGCAGTGCTCATCTCCGTTACAAAGTCGAAGAGCAAAGCGCTGTCCAAAGATGTCTCCATGATCATGTAGCCGGCATGACTAAATGCCAAAGGCGCACAGAACACTGTGACCTTCCCACCAAAGTGGTTTCTATTTTTCGACTTGCATTTTTACGTGCTTTCGAACTGCTAGGTTGGCCGAAGCTGGGACAAGTCACGGGAGCTCACTCCGTTATCCGGCACTAGGGATTCGAACCACTGACCTGCCGACTTTTCTGATGGACAAGCTCAGCGTCTTAGCCACTGAGCCACCTCATCCCTTTCTCTTTTTTTTGATCAAAGTTTTATTGATTTTAACGATAAATAAAAACACAAAACATAAGACATAACATAAAAAAATCATCATTCTTCATAAATTTACAGTGTATCAGTTGATTTACCACTCCTTTTTGTGCATCCATTTCATAGTCATCGAAATAATTATATTACATAATAACTCACATGATCAATCATCAATTAAGTATCCTAATATCATTATTGAACAATCATTTGACTATAATTTTACTAATTCATACTTAAGCGAGATAACTATAATTGAGTTAAATTATTTTATAACAGATCATAGAATCATACCAAATCTATCTTAATAAAATATTCTAAAAATGTTATCAAAACCAAGAAAAATTATATATTTGTTATTTCCTAGATTTCTAAATATTCTATTATTATATTGTATTATCTAATCATTGATAAAAGTGATCCCAAACTTCATAAAATTGTTTATCTTCTTGTTCTCTAATTTCAAATGTCAATCTACTCATTTCAGCACATTCCAATATTTTCTTAATAATTTCTTCCTCTCATGGTATTTTCTCACTCTTCCAATGTTTAGCAAATACAATCCTAGCCGCTGTTAATACATTTACAATCAAATACTTTAAGTTTTTATTATATATATCAGGTAAGATTCCCAATAAAAAAAATCTCTGGTTTCAAATCTATGTGTTTCTTTGTCATTTTTTCCAGCCATATGCAAATTCTAGTCCAGTATTTCCTGGCCTCCTCACAAGTCCACCACATATGGTTATATGAGCCAGGTATCTGATTACATTTCCGGCACTTTTCAGATTTGTTCTTGAACATTCTTGCTATTCTTGTCGGGGGAAAGTGCCACCTGTAAAACATCTTATACAAATTTTCTTTATATGCTGTTGACATTGTCATTTTATAATTTTGTGACCACAATTTTTGCCATTTCTCTAAATCAATCCCATATCCAAAATTCTTCCCCCAAGCAATCATTGTTTTTTTAACTTGTTCTTCCTCTAATTTAATTTCCAACAAATAACTAGATAGTTTTTTAATCACTTTTTCATCAGTACCTGTCAAAATCCTATCTAAATCAGTCAATTTATCATAAAATCGTTCTATTTTAGAATCTTTAAGATACCTTGAATGTATTTGTGCATATGAAAACCAATTCATCTTTATACCTTGTTCTTCTAAATTTTGCATCGTTTTAAGTTCACCCTTTTCATCCAGTATTTCCCCATATCTAACTGTTTGTTCCTTCTTATAGGTTATAGGATATGAAAAAGCTTCAATAGTTGATAACCAAACTGGGATTTTCAAATAACATTGTTTCTTAATTTTCTTCCAATTCAACCATAACGATTCCCGTATATAATGCCTTCTAAAGTAACCCTGTGATTTCGTTCCCTTATACCATAAAAAAGCATGCCAACCCAATAATAAATCATGACCTTCTAATGCCAACAATCTAGTCTTTCTTAACGTTATCCATTCTTTAACCCACATTAAGTTTGCAGCTTGATAATACAACTCCCAATTAGGAAGGCCAAATCCTCCTCTAATTCTAACATCCTGTAAAAGTTTTAATTTTATTCTCGCTTTCTTGCCTTGCCATATATACTTCAACACAATTTTATTTAATTCTTCAAAGTAATCCTTACCTAACCTAATTGGTATTGTTTGGACAAATATAAAATTCTGGGTAAAATATTCATCTTAATTGTTGAAATTCT
Organism: Hydrophis major; assembly: GCA_033807585.1. Lineage (NCBI taxonomy): Eukaryota > Metazoa > Chordata > Lepidosauria > Squamata > Elapidae > Hydrophis > Hydrophis major. The sequence continues at coordinate 8,757,502 of CM066335.1, read as the reverse complement.
ACCTATCAATGACAATTGTAGGTTTTCCCATTTTTTCAGATTGGATGCTATCTACTGTTTAAGTTTAATATAGTTATTCTCTTTCAATGTAGTACATCTTGACGTCAGATATATCCCCAAATATTTAACTTTGTTCGTAACTTGAATTTTCAATAAATCTGCCAGCTCTTCTCTTTGTCTTAATAACATGTTCTTTGTCAGAATCTTTGTTTTGTCTTTATTTATTTTCAAACCAGCCATCTCTATCTTTTCCAATAGTTTTAAAGCTGTCTCTAAAGGGTCTTCCAAAATAAAGATCAAGTCATCCGCAGAGGCTTGCAATTTAAATTCCTCCTTTTTGACTTTCATTCCTTTTATGTTTGTATCCTCTCTAATATTTCTATTTAATACTTCCAAGGTCAATACAAATAACAAAGGGGGTATTATGGGCATCTTTGTCTTGTACCTTTTTTAATATTGATAGACACTGGACTTTGTTACTGAATTATCCCTGGATTGAAAACTGACTGATTTACCTGTGAATGACTTTGGATTGCTTGTTTGGACTTTGCTTAACGTTTCTGAAAGTAAAAACCTATATTTACTGTGCAGTGTATCTGTGTGTTCTGTGTGTATTATTCTAACACGACTCTCTATACATCTCCCTGTATGCGCTCATTCTCCTAACGGGGAATTACCTCAACATATTTAAAAATCTTAAATGTTTTCTCAAAGTGAAGAATTCTAATAAGATTTAAATTCCAACTTGTCAAGAGTTTTGTAGCTAAATGTGGATACCATTCTGCAGTCCTTAATATGACAGTTCTACCCCAGTGAATTCTGGAAGTTTTAGTCATAACATATCAGGGGATAACTGGTGGGGAAGTGGGGGTGATCTACCAAAGGAAATAGTCTGGATTTTGATTTAGTCTTCAGTTATCCATGTGTGGATCTTGAAATGAAATCAAGCATACATTTATCTCAATGAAATTGGCATTCTGACAAGATGAAATAATTAAAGAGACATTACTGTAAACTGATGTTGGCCTGTAGTCTTTGCAGTCAGCGGGAGAGTTGAGGCTTGATGAACAATCCAATTAAAACTAGCAACAAAAGAACTAAAATGTCAGCCAAATTGCTTTTTAATAGTCAATGCAAACATCACAATACATAAACATGAAATCTCTAAAGAATTCTAAAGCTTCCTGATGAAACTATTGTAGAAATAAATAATAATTACAATACCCTGGGAATTCTTTTAATAGATTCATGTTCATTATAAATATTTTCTTGGCTAATTTAAAAAAAACACACACAAATGTTTCCCTGGACATCTTGTTTATGCATTTGTTATCCCATTTGTGTTTGATATTGAATAGAAGAAATATCTAACATTCAATTGTATTTTTTAAAGATTTATTAGTTTGTTTCACTAGTAAAAAAATGTTTCAAGACCATCAGGTTTTTATGGCATGGTGAGATGATCCATTACAAGTCATACTTGTATGGGTTACCAGGGTTATATGTGTTGTGGTTCGTTGGCAGCCTGGGCAGACAGAAGCAGAATCAGACAGTGGGGAAGAATGGGGACCAGTCCGGGAGTCTGGGGAGGACTTGGACGAGTGTCCTGCGTCCGATACAGAGATGGGGCCAAGACCATCTGTGAATGGGGTGCTAACCTTGAAGCCTTGGGAATCTGACAGCAGTGAGGCCAAGGAACAAGGGGAGCCTGTTCCCAGTGCGCGTGTGCATAGAGCTGCCAGAAGGCAAGAGCAGGTAAGACAAAAGGAGCGACTCAGAAGTAAGGCTTGGAGGTGATTGTTCCTCCCCTAAGATATAAAGGAAGTACAAAGGTAGAGAAACCTTTGTAGGAATCAAAGTTGTTTGCGCTGTTCAGATTAAACCTTGAAGCTTTGTGTGGACTTTGTACTTCAGTTGGTTTTTCACAGTTACTTTGGCATTTCAGTTGTTGGCAGCAATTCAAAGGAGAGAAAGGTGGGTGCTTATCTTGAGGGACTGTTTGGGACTCATTATGGGCTGGGAATGAACATAATTCCCAGCACTGAAATAAAACAAGAGTTGTTTGGACTAAGCATATGCTTAATTATGGTTTCAGGAAGCCTTAGTCAGAACAATATGTCCTGATGTGTGTGTTTGTGTGTTTGTTTAATTCTTGTATATCACTCAGACACTTGAAATGGGCCATCATATAAATAATCAAAAGGAATGAAATACACACACACACACACACACACACACACACACATACACCAGGACATATTGTTTTCTTAAGTTTTTGCAGGTATTTATATGTATGGTATTCAGCTTTGTTGGGGTATTTTCCCACATCATTATAGTTGTGCTTTTAAAGTTGTAGTGACGTTTTGGCAGAATCTCATCTGCCATCATCAGGCTTGTGTATTGGGTTCATCTGTGTGTCAGGCTTTCACAACTGTGAAAGCCGTTTCTGTTTTAAATTTTTGTTTTAAATGGTCTTGGAGTTTGCTGTGTTCTGTTCGATTGATTTTTCTAATATCTTCTGTCTATTTTGTAGCTTTTTTTTTTTGTCTTGATTGGCTGGCAACATTGTGTTTCGTGTATTGGGGGCTTTTAGCACGGCTTGGCTTCTGGTGAATGTCCAGCTATCGTATTGCCAGAACCAAATGCCTGGCAGACAAGACACACATAAAGACTGAACTATGCACCCTGACCAAAGTACTGACAGCCAATGGCTTCCACAAAAGGTCTGATCCACAAAAACACACTGAGACATAATAGAGACCTAGAAGATGAACAGACCTATGGAACAGCTGTCCTGCCCTACATAAGAGGTACAACAGAAAAAATCAGTAAGATACTACACAGGCACCACACCAAGACTGCCTTCAAAATAGACAGAAAAATAGCAGCCATCCTTAGAAACCCCAAAGATAAAATTGACCCGGAAAACCAAGGCATATATGAAGTCCCCTGCAAATCATGTCCTGCCACATACATCAGACAGACCAATAGAAGAATAAGTACCCACCTTGATGAACACAAAAATGCAGTTAAAAAGCTGGAACACACTTCCTCACTAGTCCAACACATGAAAGCCACAGGTCATAGCATCGACTTCAGTGGCACCAAAACCCTAGCCACTATAGAAAACTCCAGCTACAGAATCATCAGAGAAACCAAAGAGATTGAAAAAAGACCTGAAAGCATAAACAGAAGAGATGATTCCACCAGGCTGTCAATCATTTGGAAGCCTGCACTCACAAACAAAAAAATCTCCACACCACAAGCCAGGCAAACACCTGGGCACAAACAGATTCCCCCTGATACCTCCATCTCAAACACACCCCAACCAGGCACCCAGATGAAACCCAGCTTCCTAACGAATGATAGCCGTCCATTTACCCGAAGCCAAGCTGCACTAAAGGCCTCCAATAAAGTAACACAATGTTGCCAGCCAATCAAGATACAAAAAGAGCCAAAAAACAGACAGAAGATATCAGAAACACCAATCAAGCAGAACACAGCAAACTCCAAGACCAATAAACACAGACCAAGACTCCCAACCAATCAGGATGAAGAAAAAAACATTCTAACACAGCACGAGGCTAGCACCAAATTTAAAACAGAAACGGCTGCAAAAGCCTGACATACAGACAAACCCAATACACAAGCCTGATGATGGCAGATGAGACTCTGCCAAAATGTCACTTAACTGGCAAGCAAAGTTATCATACAATTATCATCAGCCTCTAGATAAGTTTCTGTATTTAGGGCAACCAGAGTCACTGAAGTAAGAATGTTGTGTTTTGTTACAACTTGGTGTCTGTGCCTCCAGTCTTATAAAATATATTTCACAGATAGTTGCTATAATAAAGAGATATTCATGAGAGTTTCAGATTTATTTATTTTTTAAAAAAAGAACATAGCTTTCTTTTAAACTCTCCTTTAGTCTCCTTTAGAAATAGGTGATCAGGAATTCTCACAGTTTGTCTGAGGACAGGACTCTTGCTAAGCTATGGCAACACAATAAATCAACTTTGATGTCTGTGTCAGTACATCCATAAGAGCAATAAAAAAAAAGATAAAGCTACAGAATTTGTTTACTTAAACATATTCAATGTCACCATTTCAACTTGTAAGAAACCATAATCTTTGACCACATATAAGCAATTACTCAGCAAGAAGATTCTCAGTCTTAGATGATTAGTTTTGATATAATTTAAAACTCATATAAATTTCTACAAATATAAATCTTGGAGGAGGGCAATTAAAAACAAACAAAACACAACTCCACATGGATGTGTCCATTTGATCACCAGGGATTGAGCTTATCTTGAGGGATATTTTACTTACAGAGTGCTTTTCTGGGACTTCCCAACAAGATTACCCTTTGCTGTTCACCCCTTGAAGGCAAATTAAGGGGGCTTTCTAAAGGGGATGGAATTTGGCTCAAACTGACCAGTTATCTTACCTAGATGACCTACTCATGTATCTTTCAGGTGATTTCCTGAGGTACCTGTTGCATAAAACAGAGTCATTGGAAAATCAGCCTGTGGGTAGAGATGCATATATTGTATGCTTCAATATGTACATCAATCAGTCTATCAGAACAGAGCTGGAAGGGACCTTGGAGGTCTTCTAATCCAACCTCCCTGCTCAAGCACAAGACCCTATACCATTTCAGACTGATATAGGGTCTGAAGTGGCTGCCCAGTCTCTTCTTAAAAGTGTTGGGGTACCCACAACTTCTGAAGGCAAGTCGTTCCACTGGTTAATTGTAATAACTGTCAGGACATTTCTCCTTGGTTCTAGGTTGCTTCTTTCCTTGATTAGTTTCCATCCATTGTTTCTTGCCTTTCCTTCTGGTGCTTTGGAAAATAGGTTGCCCCCCCCTCTTCTTTGTGGCAGCCCCTCAAATATTGGAAGACTACTGTCATGCCCCTGTTGGAGTCTGACTCCGAAGGAGAGGAGGAACAGCCGACAGGGAGTGGAAGTATGGCTCTGGAAGTTGTGGAGGAAACTGGGGAAGGGCACAAGCCGGCTGGGCATTCAGAGGAAGACCCAGGCCCATCCCCTCTTCATCCTAGGGCACACAGGGAGGAGATAAGGAAGAAATGTGAATGGTGTGGTCTATGGGGGAGGAAAGGGCCTTGATCCCCTTCATGGGCTGCAGCTGTGAGGACTGTTTAAAAGGACAAACTGTGCATGGGCCAGTGCTGGAAGCAAAGTGTGAAATAATTGTAGCCGTTCAGTTCTCATCTGAGTTCTGGTGTCCTTCCCAGTGTGTGTATTTCAATATCTATGGACATCTTCAAGCCCTTATCCTGCCTTGTCTCATTAATTCCTTCAGTGTAGTTTGTGTTGCTTTTTCTATTTATAATTTATATGTATTTTGTGTTTGAACGGCATTTCTTCCTTTTTGCAACTGTTTGTGGGGGAGTTTTTTTCCCCAGTCAATTGGAGCTTTGAAGCCAAGTTGAAGGAATTAAAGGGACTTCACCTGTTTTTGTGACTTTGTTGCTTTTGTAACCCACCCTGGGTCATCACATCTACCATCATGTCACCCCTAGTCCTTCTTTTCTCTAGACTAGCCATACCCAATTTGTGCAACCATTCTTCGTAAATCTTCTTAGCTGCTCTTCTCTGCACTTTTTCCAAAGTGTCAACTTCTTTTTTGTTTGTTATTTCCAATGCATATTTCTTGATTAGGGGGAAATGACACATTGCATCTCTAGATATGCAGCCCATTAAAAATATCTGCAGTATTTTAGAATTGCTGTGATATTTGCTCTTAGGCATTCTGGCAAATAAAATAATAGAACTAGTCTAAGTGCACTAGATATTGCAAAAAAAATTAAATGCAGTTCCAAACCAGCAGAGTGCCTGGGGGACAAGGTACAGGATTAGGAAGAGTACTTGTTCCATCTTGAATGACATCTAAAAATGAAATAAAAATTATCTGTATCTATATCTATAGACACAAAGATATGAAGACTGCAATTGCATCAGCCTGTGAGACCTCGGGAGATTTTTGAGCTACTTGTGTGAAGTTTCATGAAAATTTGGCCATAATTAAAAGCTGGAACCAACTGTGAACAGAATAATAGCAATCATATTGATTGAGACATGTTGGGCTCAAAAACCTACTTTCTAAAAAAGAGGCTTTGAGGAGAAAAAAAAAATAAGAATATTAGACTGACAATGAGCAATTGAAACATATGTTACAGGTCCAGATAGAATTTTAAGTTTAGCCATGACTTATTTTCTGCAGAATTTGCAGATCTCATAGCAGCATTGAACAATTTTAAAAGTTACTTAAGTTCCAAAATTCCATAACATTTTATTAAACTTTTACAATGAATATTAAACTCTGATTTGCAACAATATGTAATAGTGAGAAATCTAGTGTCCCTTTAAGACACATTAAATTCCTCATTCCTGAAAATGGTTATTGTTTCTCATTAGCCACAATGTTTTATATCACCTTAGCAGTGGTGGGATTCAAAATTTTTTACCACCAGTTCTGTGGGCATGACTTGGCTTGGTGGGCATGGCAGGGGAAGAATACTGCAAAGTCTCCATTCCCACACCACTCCTGGGGAAGGATAATATAAAATCCCATACCTTCCCCACCCCACTAACCTGCTTTCCAGCTTCGTTCTCCTGTGCAGGGCAACACAAGAAGACTCAGCCGATCAGTTGGGACTCAGGAGGCAGAGAAGAGATGGGGTTGGCGGGGCCAGTCAGAGATGGATTTGCAGGTTCTCCAAACTACTCAAAATTTCCACTCGCAGTTCTCCAGAACTGGTCAGAACCTGCTGAATACCACCTCTGTGACCTTACCCCTAGAAAGAATTTGCCTTTAATTATCAGTACAGTTGTAAATTTACCTTGTTTCAACAAACCAATTTCCTTTTCTCTTTTATCTCACTCACGCTCAATCCATAAAATGTTACTCTTTTGAAGACTGTTTAAGATCTGTCTTAAATAGGATGTTTACATGCTTAGATGTTATTATTATTGGATAAAATCTGTGGAGAATTGCATTATATTTAATGCCAAACATTTTTCGTTTGAATTTCTATGTTGTTGGTTTTTATGTCGAAATAAAGGTGAGGGTGACTATACTTGGAAAAACAGATGAAGTGGCTAATTTTTTTTTATCATCTGTTAAAATGTTATGGATCTGAATCTTTGTATTTCTATCCTAAAATAATTTCTTGATAATATGTGAGGTGAATGAATCAGAGTAGTAGAAGAGTAGGGAAGATAGAAAAGCAATTAATAGCATAATGGAGGCACTTTCTGAAATCCACAGCTATTGTTAAAAGTTTATTGGAAATAGCTGAAGTTTGATTCTTAATATCCTGCTCAGAGGAGCAATTAAGATTTCAAACAATTGGCATTATGAGTTCTGTCCTCCTTTTATTGTATAGGGAATACTTCAACAATAGGTGGGAAATCGGTTCAACTTCTGCATCAGAACATATTCAAATATGGTTTTCATAGGGGATACTGATATACTATATTTACCATTTCACTGATTTGGGCCCAGGAGAAGTGTCTGCTATCCGACATATGTTATAAAATATATATTACTATGTTTTATATAAATATTTAACCATTTTAGTTACTTTTGACTTGGATGATTGAGTCTTTATTTACATATTGAAATACATTTTGGTGAGAAACCCCTGCAGTTGGTGTGGCAAGGTTTAAAACATTCCAATGACTATTTTTTTATTATTATTTTGACTGATGAAGTTACTTGGATGAGTAACAAAACATCCCAGATTAACAAACTTTGTTCCAGTTGCCATGTTTTAAAATTTTAGTTATAAAAGTATCTAGAAATGGAACAGGAGAGAGTGATTATTGGGCTATTGTGAAGATGTGGAATTCTGGGTTTATCTGTTTAGAGATCTAAGTTCCAGGTTCTTCACTGAAGAGTTTCTATAATTTTCTCAAGAGTAGGACCAGGAAATCCTGGAGAAGAAGGCAGAACAAGATAGATTGGTCTTCTTAGGGAAGATTAATATGTATATTATAAGATGAGATGTAACACTTAAAATTAATAACTGGTCATATATTGAATGGGTTGAGTCTATTAGGAAGAAGCACTCCTGAAAGTACCAAAGAATCAAGCCATGGAGGACTTGATAGATTAAATCTAGAGCTCAGAAACCTCTGGACATCAATGCCAGATTCACAGCTTAGATATTCTCACTCACCCAAAAATAAGTCATTGCATTTTGCACCAGCTTCTTAGTAAAGGCAGCCCCGTGGAAATTACATTGCAGTAGTCATGGTGGCATGAGACAACACGTGGTCAAAGCTTCCTTTTCCAAGTGGTCCACAACCAATGTACCAGGTGCAACTGGACAATATTTCCTCCTGACCCAGCTTCCACCTGGCTATCTAGTAGTGATCCTAAGGGATCTCTGAAACATTTGCTGCTTCAGATAGACTGCCGTTAAGATCCATAGTTACCTCAGAGTTTAAGCAGCATAAACAGTGAGCAAGCAGCAGCTTTGTTTTCTATGATTCTGTCATAGAATCTCCCTTCTCCAGGGAGGTTGTAAGACTGCAATGGTACCACTATGATGACCCTCAGGAACAGTGTATCTCTAACATAGTGACAGTTCCTTATTCTAAATGTATTGATGACCACTCCCTGCCTAATTCTCAATCCTATAGATCAGGGGTGTCAAACTTGATTTCATGGAGGGTCACGTCAGGGTTGTGTTTGACCTCGGGGGGCTGGGTATATATGGCTGGAGCAGTGGGGGGGTCAAGGCTCTGTTTTCAGCCATGATGGCCTCCTGCATCCCTCTGCCTACAAAAACAGAGCTTTGGGAGGCTGGCAGAGGGCTGCAGGAGGCTGTCGTGGCTGAAAGTGGAGCATGGGAAGGCCTCACATAGCCCTCCTGGACTCTGTTTTTGCTGGCAGAGGCATTGCGGGCTGGTCCTTTGCTGTTTCCAGGGTGGGCCTGCAGGCCAGATCTAAGCCATAGGCCTTGAGCTTGACACCCCTGTTATAGATCATAAGAATAGATTTCCTCCCTATTTTGAATCTAACTGCTCATCTTGGTCTCAAAATTGGAATGAAATAGTGAAGATAGATGACGGCTCTTCAAACTGATTGTGAGGTTTTGCGACCACAATAGACTGGTGAGCCTACGTTAATACATTGGTCATACATTAATGGTAGAAATGTGAAAAGTAAAGGTAATTTAGAATGCCAGATTTTAATGGGAACATGGATACATCAGACTTTATGTTTGTCTGTGGGGGAAAGTAGCAACAAGTAGGACTGAAATGATCTGAAGCGAAGTCATGTGGTGATAGCATTCTGTCTGGCAAAGAAGACAATGCAATAAATTAAAAATAGCAGAACAAATGCACTTCCTGAAATGCTTTGAGCAGTACCTGGAAAAGTAAATAATAGAGTGCCAAAGGATTCTGGAAGAGAAGAAGGTCTCCCCAACGCAGTCAATCTCCTGAAATGGGGTGGGTCACCTTACATTCCCTGTTAAGAACTGAAGAAACTATTCAAAACAAGGGAGTGGTTAAGAGATACAAAGGATGGCATACATGGCTTCTGAAAAGCTGCAGCTATCTTTCAAAATGAGACTAGGTTAGTGGGGGAGGGGTTTGCTTGCCTCATTAATCTTAACCATCTTTTTTAAATCTCCCATATTGATCTGGTACTTTCTCCCCGATAGGCCTCCCAATTTTACTCCTTTTTGTTCCTTTTTCTACCCTTTTTCTTCCCTTCCTGGTACAGTTCCTCTTCCCCCCAATACCACCTTCAGATTGTTGTTGTTTATGTATATTGCTGTTGCATATGGAAATGAGAACTGAACATATGGAACTCCCTATAGAAGAAGGGAGGAGGAGGAGGATGGAAGGGAGATGACAAGAAATGTTAGGCCTGGGTTCCCCAACCAGGGTTAAGGAGACAAGCTAAACAGAATGTGCAGCGTTAGTCAGATAGGCATACAGATAAATGTGTGAGATAAGTTTGTATGTTAGTTAACACACAGTAAAAATAACAGATACGCTTGTGTTATCAAAAATATAGTTTATTCCATTTAGAGTTATAGCATAGTCAAAATAACAGTCCATTAGTCATGTATCGTTTTAGTAAGTCTCAAGGTTATTCAATTAGCAAAGTCCGTGTAGAATATCCAATGTCAGTTCACTTACAATAAATCAGTCCTCTCACAGTTGATAAATCAACAGTCCTTTCTCTCTCCCGTTCCAGTAGGGGAAAAACGCAGTCTTCAGTCTATCCAGTAATTAGGGATCATCAAGCCAGAGAGAGCAAGCTGCCGTGCCTTGCTTCTTTTATGGTGCTTTTACAACCACTCCCTTAATTACATTCTTACAGTTAAAGTTGCAGACACTTTAACTAACAAACCATGATACCATATTTATTATTTTACCTAAACCAGTTAGGGTAAACAATGTTATCCCTAACAAGAAAGACAGAAAAATAGGAGGGAGGAGGACAAGAAGAAAGAGGAGGAGGAGGGAGGAGAAATCCTACTCTTAGTAAACCAGATTAATTCATATTTTCTGAGTGTGGCTGAATCCAAAACCCAGTTCGTATTTGCAATTTGAGGAATTGATATGAATCCACTTGAGCTGTCAAATTGATTTGATTGGAAGATTTGATTGAAAAGCATATGTTGGTATATGGAAAAGTCCACTGCAGCTTCTAATCAATTCCACAATTCTCACTTTGCAATGATTTCATGAAACCAAGCTGATAGTTCAGGGATTCAATCTGGAGAGGTAATTAGATTGCATCACTTTCCTGTTGAAGCTTTGCACATGCCTCATAGTTTGAAGAGAGAAAAAAGTTCCAACCCAAAGCAGATCTTTAAAGGGAATAAATGAGCATGTCTTGTGGAGCCCCTGCGTGTTAAATGCAAAATGTCTAAGGTTCATCACTTTTTAATGCATTGCTTTAAATGTGCGATTTCAGCAGCAAACAATATAGAACTATAGCGCTGTCAAGAAATGATGGAACAGTTTGATTATTTTCTCATTTTGGGAGTGGAGAAGATACAATAATTTGTAATTTGTTCAAATATGCTGTGGAAATGCTTCCATTTTAGCTTTAGCCAAGCTTACAAATACGTTTGCAGTCAACTAATAGCAAGGCAAGTGCAGACTTATTTATTGACAAAAAGATTCTTTTTCAGGCTGTATATTAGTATATATAATTGGAGGTGTCAAAGAGACACGGTGTCCTATTTATGCAGTTGTATATAATTGGTATGATCCAGACTGAATTGCAGATAATCTTCAACTTAACAACCACAATGGAGCCCAAAATTTCTGTTGCTAAATGAGACAGCTAAATGAATTTTGCCTATGCGGCAACCTTTATTGCCACAGCTATTAAGGGAATAATTGCAATTATTAAATTAGTAACACATTTGTTAATGGCATCTGGCTTCCCCATTGACTTGGCTTGTCAGGAGGTCGCAGAAAGTGGACAGAAAGAAAAACAATGAATGTTTTGATTAAAAACAGACGGTGTATAACTACAATATTATATGACATTATAAGTATTCTTATTAGAAAATGGGACAATACTTTTTATAGTACTAGCTATAGTTCTTATTCCTTGTAAATAGACTCAGACAAAATGCTGTATTCACAAATGTTTATGTTTAAAAATTTAAAAAAAATAATAAAGAAAGAAAGAAAGTGGTCACATGACCCCAGGATATTGAAATCGTCATAAATATGAGTCAGTTGCCAAGTGTCTGAATTTTGATCACGTAACCATGGGGGATGCTGCAATGGATACGGGTGAAAAACGGTCATAAGTCACTTTTTTCCCTAGTACTGTTTTAACTTCAAACTGTTGGAAACCAATACTACCCATATTTTCTGATTATTACCATGATACAGTAGAACCTCTGGTCATGATCACAATTTGTTCCATAACTTTGGTCGTGACTCAATTTGGTCGTGACCCAAACCTAATTTTGGAAATTTGGCGCTTACTAAAAAAATGGTGTGAAAGGAGAAATCGCCCATGAAAACAGAAAAAAATATGTAAATTTTTGGGTCGCAGCCCAATTTGGTCGTGGTCAGAAGTGTTTGTGACCGGAGTTTCTACTTTACGCTGTAAAATATTTTATGTTGCTGTCATGATACTACTCTTAACAAATAGGGTTGGCAAATAAATATGATCAATAAAACAAAAAGATAAGTAAGTAATTAAATCCTTAATTTTGCGGGGGTTAGAAGTGTAAAGGAGGCTTCAAGTGTTACAGAACCAGTAGTGGTATTCTACCGGTTCGTCCCAGTTTGGCAGAACCGGTAGCTCTGACAATCATCTGTGACTGAACTGGTTTGTTCTGATGATCAGCTGCTGGGCCGTCCCACCTCCCTGACTCTATACTGACCTTTAGTTCCTGCTTTTCAATCTCAGCTACTTCACCACACATCAGCTGTTTTACACACAGGGCTTGCAGCAGAAGGTGAGTTGCAAATGCTGCACCTGAGCAAAGTGTGCATTTGGTGCACACGTAAAGCACACGTGCCCACACAAAGCACGCACTCACACCAAACCAGTAGGAAAACGTTTTGAAACCCGCCACTGTACAGAAGCCTGCATTGCCATTAGAAGAATTTCACCCTGCTTTGAACTAATTTCTTCTTCTCTCATTAACATTTTTAATGAGTTATAAGATAAAATAAGATACAAAATATCGAAGAAAATAGGAAAGCAATGGGGAGGAAGGGGGGAAGAGAAGAGTGGAAGGGCTAGGGAAAAGGGGGGAAAAAGCATTGACTTCCGACTCCCTCTGTTGCAGTAAAATAAGGCATTAACATCAAATCACAACTTTTTGTTTTTTTCATAATAATATAAACTAGCCATTTCCATAAGGAGCTATCAATCAAATTGGTAAAACCCAAAGTCAACGTTTCATTCTTCTCCACATCAAACATGAAGTTCAGAAGCAGTTTCCGTGTGGAAACAAAAGTATTTATGTTCTTTTCTTTAATCATAATAGTCATTTTTGCCATTTCAGCCAATTCCATCAGCTTCTGCAACCATTCATCTATGGTAGGAATAGAAGTGTCCTACCATACTTTGAACTAATTTCTGAACCCTATTCTTTTTCATCAAAAGCAACGAGCAGTAGGAAACTGGATACGTTCCCAAGAAAACTGCAGGGACTCATCGCCTGAGCGGACAGAATCTCACTTTCCTGTCAGGTGTTCTTAGCATGACCTAGTTCTTCAGGTTTTTATCGGTCAAAATGTATATTCAGAAGATTCAATAAAGTGAGGAAGATTAGGCACTTGTGCCTAGTGGTGGTGAAATCTTTCTGCCTCTTATCTTAGTTTTCATGTTTGTGTCTTAAAAAGAGGATTTTAATTCCTCTTTTCCGATAGCTGTGGAAAGAATCCTGCTAATGCTTCCAGTTAATCTAATCTACCAGGTTCTGATTATACTCCTTTTTATTATGCATTAATATTAATAGCTTCTCAAAGAACATCTTCCAAATTAATTTCCATCTCTGATACCCACTTTCTCTTTTTTCCCATTCTCTTCATCACTGGTTCTCTTTCTCCCTCCTTCCCTTTCATTTTCAGAGAGAGAAAAAGACTGCACATCAGTAAAACTGTTCATTCATTGAAGAATTCATTCATTCCCGAAAAAAGTTTCTTGGGAGGAAGAGAGTTTGCTAGAGTTAAATAGTTTCTCCTGTTCTGTCTTAATTTTAAAGATGTTGATGCTTGCAATATGAATGTTTCTTTCCCCTAAATTAATTTCAGTGTTGGTGAAAGGAAGTGTTGGGTTGACTGAGTAGCAGCATACTCTCAGGTTATGACTGATCTGATAAGGCATGGTGGTTCAGTGGCTTAATGACACCGGACATTATCTCAACTGCAATGGTTCGAAACCTTTAACTGCATGACAGGGGGAGCTCCTGTCACTAGACTCAGCTTTTGTCTCCTAAATCTTCAAAAACATATTGTATACAAGTAGATAGATAGGAACCACTTCGGTGGAGAGACAAGCTAGTGCTCTGTGCAGTCAGTCCGATTCCTGATAGCTCTGAGCCTACCTGGGGGTGGCACCTGCTTGCAAGGCAGGAAGGGAGAAGGAAGGGAGAGGGCCTTGGGTGACACTGCAGGAAGAGCCACTCCTCCTGTAGCACACCTTGGGGCAGGTCCTATAACAGAGCTGCAAGAGCATTATTACTATTCTGCAATAGCATTATGGTCTCCTGGCTACTGTAAGAACATCATACGATGATGAAGAAGAAGATGAAGATGAGAAGGAGAAGGAGAAGGAGAAGATCTTGTGGGACTTTTGAATACAGATGGATCGTCATTTGGAACACAACATGCTAGATATCACAGTTGTCAAAAACCGAAGCGTACAATTTATTGATATCGCTATACCAGGAGACGCCAGAGTCGAAGAAAAAGAGCTGGAAAAAAATCACAAAAATATTGCAACCTGGCCATCGAAACTACGCAATTATGGATGAAACATGTATAACAGTGATACCCATTGTCATCAGGGCACTTGCTACCATGTCCAAGAATTTTATAAAACACATCAAATTACAGTTTCCTGCAATAACACCAGCAGAACTGCAAAAAAAAAACCTGCACTACTCCAAACATTGTACATTTTAAGAATATACTGGCAGCAACTCGTATCAGCCATCAGAGCCAGTCAGTGATATTTGGGATGCATTTTTAAATGTTCAGTTGACTGAGTTTCATATTTAATGAATAAAAGAGATAATGATAATAATAATAGATCTGACTTTATTTCAAACATAAAATAATACCATAAAACAGGGGTCTCCAACCTTGGCTCCTGGAAGCCTGGCGGACTTCAACTCCCAGAATTCCACAGCCAGCTTTGCTGGCTGTGGAACTCTGGGGGTTGAAGTCCGCCAGGCTTCCAGGAGCCAAGGTTGGAGACCCCTGCCATAAAACCTTCAACAAGCTTCACCATTCATTATTATGCTGTTCCCTGTGGTTTGCTGGAAATTCAGATCCAAGCAACATACATTGTTCTCAATAGGTCTTTTTGAACCTTTTAATTATACTCTGAAGTATCTTTGGTTCTGTCCATGAAATCATGGCTCAGTAGAAACTCTAAGCCAAATGTGTCCAACCTGCCCTGGGCAACTAGTAATGTGACCCCCAGAAGATCATACAATTATATGATTCATATACTTTAATATAGTATACATTTACGATTCTTCTTCAGTTATTTCAGCCCAGGCGAGTCAAAAGTCTGGACACCCATATGCTCCTATGCTAGTCCATCTACAAGAACTCTAAACAGACCTTTATTAATTTGATGCTAAGAAATTTCTGGATAGGGGGCATGATTTTTGATTAAGGGAACATCTTTCAAAGAAGATACAGAAGATGTTATAGAACATTGCACACTAGAACAACTAGACACAAGGACAGTTTTTTCCCCTGCATGCCATCATTCTGCTAAACAACACTGTCAAACTATTTCCACAACACTGTCAAACTATTTACTAAGACTATATGACTATTATTCTTCTCATCCTTCCTGTTACCTCTCTCCTTTTCTACTTATGACCATAACTTTGTTGCTAGTATCCTTATGATTTATGTTGTTTTATTTAGTTTCCTAGTATGATTTTTGTTAATTGCTTTATCACTAAGTGTTGTAACTTATGATTTATGATGAAAGTATTTTTATGATGACTATGATCATGATTTATCACTTATAGTTTTTTAAAAATTAAATTTTTATTGAATATATATTAAAATATTGGACACAGTATGACCTTTCTGGCATTTATCTCTTATAGCTTTTATGCACCCTGAGAGATTATGCACCAAAGACAAATTCCAATCACACTTGGCCAATAAAGAATTCAATTTAATTCAATTCTACTCTACTCTACTCTACTCTACTCTATTCTACTATACTCTATACAAGCCTTCATTAATTTGATGCCAAGAAATTTCTGGGTAGGGAGCATGAATTTTGATTAACGGTACATCTTTCAAAGAAGGACTCAAAAATGTGTCTTCCTAGGTCACCCAATTTTGTGATGCCATTATACAAAATATTCATTCATTCACCATTCATTTAATCTGGAACTTCTTATAATACCATTTTTATTCTGTTTTATTTTATGGTGTCTGTTCTTGATGCTTTTTAGGTCTTAATATATTTACTATTTTTCTGTTCTAGAAAAAATAAAGAACTAGACAGGAGTTCTACTACAGGTAGTCTTTGTTTAACAACGTCGCTTAATGGTCATTTAAAGTTAAGGCTCCCCACGTCTAAATAGGATCCAATTTGATCCAAGTCATGTGATTGTATTTTGGGCACTTAAAAACTAGCTCACATTTATAGCTGTTTGTAAGCATCCCAGGGTTTTTCGTTTTGTTTTGTGTTTTGTTTTGGGCAGTTACTTCAAGATTCTAGCAAAAACTCACCTGTTGTGGGAAACTTAATTATCATGGTGTTCGCTTACCACAAAAGGACATAAAATTGTGGTCTCCCACTCAATGACCTCCATGACTCACCACCATCATTCCAGGTTCTATGGTGATTGTAAATTGAAGGACTAGCTATGTAAGTTATTTTCTTGGGTCTTCCCTTAATGCTGGAATAAACTGGTTTAATTTGACGCATGGAAGAAGACACAGTGTTTCATAGGCATATACTTTGTGAGCGTTTCAATGACGATTGAATTGAGCTTACAGATTGTTTGAGAGCCAGCATGTTCTAGTGGTTAAGGCACCGGGCTAGAAACAGGGAGACTGTGAGTTCTAGTCTTGCCTTAGTTGAGTGACCTTGGGACATTTTCTCTCTCTCAGCCCAACTCACCCCACAGGACGGTTGTTGTGGGGAAATAGGAGAAAGGTCAGGGGTGGGATTCAAATTTTGTAACAACCAGTTCTGTGGGCATGGGTAGTTGGGCATGGCTAGGTGGGAGCAGCCATATAACTAGGTGAGAGTGCCTTATTTTGCGGGGCAGCACCCCCATTTTGGGGCCTTCTGGGCCTCAGGGAAGACTCTTGGGGGACGTTTTTGCTCTCAGGAAGCTTCCCTGGGCAGGGATTTGTGTATCCACTCCATTTTTTGCCTTTCTGGGCCTCAGGGAAGCCTCCTCAGTGAAACAATAAGTCAGTGAAGGGAATCCTGGCACAGCTGATCATAGGAACAGCTGTTCGTCGGGAGGGGGGAAAAAGAAATAACCTAAGGAGTGACTGGACAAGGAAGAAAGCAGTCAGTGCTGTTGGGCATGCCACGATAAGGACTGACTGGGCAGAGAGGGGCGGGGCCAGCCAGGGGAACGATTTGGCAGTTCTCTAAACTGGGCAGAATCATAACAACCTGTTCTATAGAACCGATCCCAAGCGGTTCTATAGAACCAGTCCGAACCGGTAGAATGCCACCCCTGAGAACGGTGTGTGTGGATATATTTGTCACTTTATCTTATTTTTAAATATAAAAAAAGGTGGGATGCAAATAAACAAACGATGGCATCTTTGATATATTGACTTCAATTTCTAGACAATGTTGCCAATCCTATGGGACCAAGGCACTCTGTTCTTGGTTGCTTGAAATAATAGAGTAACAGATGTGGAAGGGATCTTGGAGGTCTTCTAGTCCAACCCCCTGCTCAGGCAGGAAGCCCTATATCATCTCAGACAGAGGTGGACTTCAAAAATGTTAGCAAAGGGTTCTCTGCCCAGTTGCTGGGTAGGCATGGCCATGGTGGGCGTGGCCTAGTTAGCCTCCTGCACCATAGCAGAGGGGGGGGTGTTTTTGCTCTCCCCGGGCTCTGGAGGCTTTCCTCGAGCCACTGGGAAGGCAAAACAGGGCATCCCCGGGCTCCGGAGGCTCTATGGAAGCTGGAAATGGGCCCATTTCCAGCCTTCCCGAACTTCCAGGAGACCCATTTCTCACCCTCCCCGAGCCTCCGTGCATTTCCTGCACTTACCTGCATCCAAAACGGGCCATGTGGCGACTCCTGCAAGGGGCGGGATGAGGTGGGCGTAGCCAGCTAGGAGTGGGATTTAGGGATTCTCCAAACTGCACAGAATCTTAGCGAAAGGATCTCCCAAACGCCTGCGAACCTCCAGCAGCCCACCTCAGATCTCAGACAAAGGATTGTCCAATTCTTAAATACCTCCAGTGTTGGAGCACTCCCAGTTTCTAGAAGCAAGTTGTTTCATTGATTTCATTGTTCTAACTGTCAATAAGTTTTTCTTTACTTCTAGGTCGCTTCTCTCGTTGATTAGCTTCCATCCGTTGTTGGAAAATAATAATCGGCCCTCTTGGTTTTGTTCGCTTTCTCTCTGAATGCAGAAATGCCAGGAAGCCCACGCAACCAGTTTACCTTCAGACCGCTACCACCTCCGCCGCCACCTCCTCACGCGTGTACCTGCAGCCGAAAGCCTCCTTCAGCAGCCAATTCCCTCCAAGCCAGATCGCTGACCACCCGCAGCCAGCCGAATCCAGCTGCCCCATCGCCCCCAAACACCCAGGACTCTGTGCATCTTCATAACAGCTGGGTTCTGAACAGTAACATACCACTGGAGACCAGGTAAAACATTTCTAAACCTGTCCTTGAACAAGCTTGTAAGCTAAAAATGGGCAGGAATCAAAGAAAGCATCACAAGAAGACAGAATAACAGAGAATAACAGAGTTCAAAAGGACCTTTGAGGTCTTCTAGTCCAAACCCCAGGGGCTCAAACAGGAGACCTTATATCATTTCAGATAAGTGACTGTCTAATCTCTTCTTGAAAGCCTCTAGTGATTCATCCCCCACAACTGTTCTACTAGTTGATTGTTCTCACTGTTAGGAAGTTTCTCCTTAATTCCATGTTGCTTTTCCGCTTAATTAGTTCCCATCCTTTGCTTCTTGTCCTGCCTTCTGGTGCTTTGGAGAAAAGGTTAAATCCTCTTCTTTGTGGCAGCCCCTCAAATATTGGAACAATGATTATATCACCCCTAGTTTTTTAACAGATTAACAGAACTGGAAGGGACCTTGTAAGTCATCTAGTTCAACCCCCCACCCAGAAAGGAGACCCCACATCATTTCTGACAGATGGCAGTCAAGACTCTTCTTGAAAGCTCCCATTGATGAAGCTCCCATAACTTCTGAAAGCAAGCTGTTTCATTGGTTAATTGTTCTCACTGCTAGTAAAGTTCTCCTTATTTCCAGGTTGAATCTCTCCTTGATAAGTTTCCATCCATTATTCCTTGTCTGGCCTTCAGACAAATAGCTTGACCCCTTTCTCCTCTCTGTGGCAGCCCCTCAAATATTGGAAGACTGCTATCATGTCTCCCCTGGTCCTTCCCTTCCCTAGATAAGCCATTCCCAGTTCCTGAAACCCTTCATCATATGTTTCAACCTCTAGTCCCCTAATCATCCTGGTTGCTCTTCTCTGCACTCTTTCTAGAGTCTCAACATCTTTTTTTATTGTGACCAACACTGCTGACCAACACTGGATGCATTTATGGCCTTTTGCATCATGTTGCTGTCTCATTACTACATTTTATGACTTTTATGACTGGCATTGATGTCTGGTTTTCGGCAAAACTATGCCAATAGTAAACCATTGGTTTGTTTAATGACCACAGTGTTCACTTAATGACTGGATTTGCTTAATAATTCTAGTGATTCACTTAATGGCTACTGTGAACATGGTCATCAAATTGGGCTAGTCATGTGTCCAACCCATTTTACAATGGTCACAAATTACAGCCAGGATGGACAGAATCCATTATGCCCATGATTTGAGGACTACTTATAATTGCAACATTATATTCCAGTCAGGAATACCCCCACTTTCTTAGCCTTTCTTGGCAGCTTTCAAATATATAGTAAACATCATACAAACATGAAATGTAGAGTATTACAAACTAAAAAAGGAATGCCTTCTTGTTAAAATATTGTGAAACAGCTAGGTGATTATGTTTTTAAGCACTTTCTGAGCTTCAAATCAATGGACAATTGGTTCCATGACCTGAGTTTCATACAGAAAGCAAATTAATTATTGATTTCAGAACATCTTTAGTTGTGGAACCAAAGATGCCCCATTGATGGCTTAGTCGACCACAGGAAAGTAGACATTTTCTTCTAATTAATTTAGCTAAAAGAAATAGGAGAATGAATCCATGTTTGCCTATGTTGTGCCTCTAATACAACAATGTGCTGTCAACATTTTAATTTTGTCAGTTTTATTTTCTTCAAAAATCTTGATAAGAAAACATGTGGAAACCCAGGTCAAACATTTTCCTTGTCTTTCCTTTTTCTATGCACTATAAAGAGTACTGTAAGCTTCTAATTTCCTTTTAAGCACTTTACCAATCTGAAATTGTGATGTTTTGTTAAACCAGTGTTAGTAGAGATCAACCAGATATCCTGAATCTGCATTTACTTAAAAGCCACTACAATAAACATTTGTGGAACGGTTTTAAACCTTCAAAATGAGTTGAAAGCTAATTGCAACTTGTACATTAGCGAAACGGTGCAGCTGTAAAAGTAACATATGGATAAGCTACTCATGGTCTCCTGGCGATTGTCCCAACATCACCCAGCTGGCTTTCATGCCTAGGGTTGGCCCCTCCCATAAGATATAAAGGAGGAGCAAAGGGACATGAGCCTTTGCAGGAAGCAACGTTGTTCATTCTGGTTGGTTTAAGCTCCGTGTTGAGTTCATGCTCCATCTGGCCTTTTACAGCTAATAGGCAATTTAATTGTTGGCAGCATTTCAAGGGAGATAAAGGTGGGTGCTTTTCAGACTTATCCCGAAAGACTGTGGCAGACTCCTGTTGGACTATTTGTTTGGGATTCATTATGGGCTATGAATGGATATAGTTCACAACCATTGAAATTTTAAAAAAGGCTTTTTTAGGAACAGCGTGTGATTGTTACTGTCTCAGGAAACCTTTGTCAGAACACATAGACAAGGACCCTCAGTTTCCATCTTGCCCCATCTTCTGTTCCTTCCTTAAGGCAGGCAGTTGTTTTACTTAACCTAATCATAAGGCTGGCCTTAAATTTAAGGGAGAATAGATGGTGGTCTTCTTCCATCACAAACTGAGCTTCACATTGGGCCTCTAAGATGAATCAGACCAAGAGAAGCTGGTGGTTACCAAATATATTTTATTTTATTTTATTTTTTTTCAAAGATGAGATTGGCTTCCTTAAGTCTAATCCAACATTATGTTCTGATCCAAACTTTGTTCCAAGGAAACAAGGTAACAGCAAAACCTTTTAATGATTCTTTACAAATTCTGTTCCTTCGTGGTTAAAAGACTGTTTCAAACTAATTGTCTCTGATAAGAACAAGCCTTACCAAGGTTGTGCAAGGCTACCAAGAACACTAGATAAAGTTGCCAATAAATATTTCAAACACAAAGCGTTTCCAAGCACCAAGCAAGATATTTCCGAATGTCCACAAGGCTTGAATGCAAAAACTTTTTTGCTTCCTGCAAAGAACTCCTGTTTCTCAGCTGGCTTTTATCTCTTAAGGGAGGAGCCATTATCTTGCAGCCTTACTCCTGAGTTGCCCATGCTGCTGCAGCTGCTCTTTCCTTCGAGAAACCCTGCGCACACGTACACTTGGCACAGGCTCCTCGGGAACCTCTTCATCACTGCTGCCATCCTCCACAGTCTCCAAAGGCAGCCTTCCACTCCCTAATGGTCCTGGCCCCATCCCTGCATCACACGCAGGCCCCTCATCTGAGTCCTCACTCTCCGAGACCTCAGCCATCCGCACCTGTTGCCGGCAAACCACAACATATTATCGAGCAAAAATGTCATTATCCTTTACTCGATCATCTCGGTCACCTTAGATAACCTATAATCTCTTTCCAGAGGCTGGCTATATAAGGTAGTTTCTGCTTAAGCAGAATGCTTAAAGTGTTTGTCTTTTCGGGGGTGGGTTTGCTTGTTTTTTTTCTATTTCAGCATAAGTAAAGTTTCTCTTTTTTCTTCTAAAATGATTTAATGAGACTCACCATAACAATTGGTCTAAAGACAAGGGTTTCCACACACACCCCCTTTTTTTTTTTGCATAGCTGCATGAATGAAAAGGAAGAGAGGAAGCCGGAGTGGAGGGTGGGTGGGCTCCTTATACCATCAGACACATGGGATGGCAGCTGTTTTACTGTTTTAAATCTCTGTTGTGTAACATGCTGAAAAATTTCTAATAGCTATAAGCTGGGTATTTTTGTATTTTTTTTTAAAGAGTCTGTTCGGATGATTAGTACTCTCAAAGAAGATTTAAAGGCTTTTATTTCTGTCCCCCTCTAATGCAGAGGAGAAATAATTCAGAATGCACATGTTGTGTGCTCCTAGGGAATCAGATCTGATTCTTAAAACTGATTGGTTATCATTAGCTTTAGATATATTAAAATATTACATATTTATTAAAAATAAATAAAATCGGGTCAAGGGCTGTTTTCTTCAAACTGGTTTCATTTGTTTTTGTGTTCACTTTAATGTGTTCCTACCTCATCCTACAGTTCTGATGATATTCAGCATGGTTCATGATATCCATCATTATTACTAAGTGTTTTCACATGGTTTTATTGGAACACATTACATTTTTTAAAAAAAAATTACATGTCTAATTCTTAGACTAAATGGGTTATACTCCAAAATAGATTCAAGGAAGGAGCACAAAAAGAGGGAATTGACACTAGCATAGGAAACAGGAAAAGAATTACATCCACTATATATTAATCATCTTTGTTAGGGTAGGAAAATATTGTATCTAGGACAGAATGTATGGTGCTTGGTCCTTTCCAGCTCGATAAATCAATGGTTTTTAACCATCAGAGTGAATTTGCAGGTTAATAGTTTGTACAGATTCTCAGTCATACAGCTGATGGTTGGCCCAAAGTTTCTTTTTCAGGAGGCTACTGGACCTTCTTCTTTTCTTTTTTTTTTTCCTTTGGAGATGTTTCATTTCTCAATAAAGCTCTGACAGGATAGTGGGGAATGGAAAATTTTTTAGTCCTTGCAGACAGCTTGATATTGCTCTCTTTTAAAACCTCTGGAAGCAGTGGTGGTATTCAATTTTTTTTTTTACTACAGGTTCTGTGGGCGTGGCTTTTTGGGCATGGTGTGGCTTGGTGGGCGTGGCAGGGGAAGGGTACTGCAAAATCCCCATTCCCTCCCCACCCCACTAACCTGCTTTCCAGCTCCGTTCTCCTGTGCAGGACAACAAAAGGAGACCTAGCTGATCAGCTGGGACTCAGTGGGAGGCAGAGAATAGATGGGGTTGGTGGGGCCAGTCAGAGGTGGTCTTTGACAGTTCTCCAAACTACTCAAAACGGTTCTCCAGAACCTGTCAGAACTGTCTGAATACCACCTCTGTCTGGAAGGCACCCACACTCACTTCTCTTGGCCTAGACCAGTGTTTTTTTTTTTCTATTTTGTCAATCTTAAGATATGTGGACTTCAACTCCCAGAACTCATCAGGCAGAATGTTTTAAAATATGTGAAAGCCCATTTGGACTAGTGGTTAAAACACCAAACTAAAAAGCAGGAGACTATGAGTTCAAGTCCCACCTTAGCAATAAAAGCCAGCTGGACAGTCACACACTCTCTGCCCAGCCCCCCTCATGGTGTTGTTGTTTTGGGAAAAAGAGGAGAAGGAAGGGGTATATTAAGTATGTTGGCTGTCTCAAGTTATTTGCAAAAATAATAAAGGCGGGAATACAAATTAAATAAGGTCCAGCTCATTATTCCAGAATTTGGAGTTCTGGGGACTGATGTCCACACATCTTAAAGTTCGGACAAACACTAGTCTAGAACTCTGTTCCCAGAGAAAACCCAAAACTGACTAAGTAAAGATTTAGATGGTGCCCTTTCCATTCATTCATAAAAGGATGGAAATGGTTGCTTGGTTTAGCATTAGTGATGAAGCAAGATCCTTCATTGCTTCAAAGATAACTGGCTAGCTTAGAGATATAAAAGGCATGGCGCATAACATTCTCTTCCAGTTCTTTGCTGCCCATCATTTAACATTTAGTAGCCTGCAGTAATTGTTTCTCTTTGCTTAATCATAACACTGGCTTCGCTGGTTCCAACTCGTTTCGGGGAAAGCTGAGTATTAAAAAGGAATTTGGAAGACAGAAGCGAGATCTTCTTACAGAGGCATAAGAAAGAGGCCACTGAAAACCTTGGTTTATTTCAGGATGCAGCAAAGCTTTATCTTGTGAAGATAAGGGATATAAAGCCTTTTTACAAGCTTTGAAATAGACAGGAAACCAATGCAAGGATTTAAAGAGAGGCATCCGGTGGTCAGGATAACAAGAGAAGGAAATTGTAGCATTGGGATAATCCTTAATAGCAAAGGTTTTTTAAGCAAGATGCAAGGGAAATGAAAAAAAAAATACATTAGCAGAGCAGATTTAAAAACTGTAACATCATAGCACATAAATACAGATAGGCAGCATTAATGAACAAATAAATGGAGAGCTTCTTTATCCTTTGAACATTTGGGATAATAAAATGTGTTTGAACTGATACCTAAAGCACAATAGATGCCAGCCTATCTGTCTCCAGGTAGAAATGAATAAACAAGGCTCAACGACAGAAAGAGCCTTTAGTTCAGCCATTATCCACCCTAACTTTGAAGAAAATTAACACTCTGGAACCAAGTCTTATGCAACCTTTTCCAATCCTACTGATGATACCAAGAACATCTCACCCTTAAAAACAATGTCACAACTGTTTTAAGAAGATAACGATTGTAGCAAAGAGCAAGGACAATATTGTAAAAAAAAAATCTGTGTCAGACAACAAGGATAAAGAAAAAAAGCTCAAGTTTGCATGTTCTTCTTTCCATCTTATACAGATAGTCCTTGAGTTACAACCACAGTTGAGCGCAAATTTTCTGTTGTTAAGGGAAACATTGGTTAAGTGAGTTTTGCCCCATTTTAGCAATATCATTTGGACTTATATACCACTTTCCAGTGCTTTCCAGACTTCTCTAAGCGATTTACAGAGTCAGCATCTTGCCTCCAAAGAATCTGGGTCCTCCTTTGACCCACCACGGAAGGATGGAAGGCTGAGTCAACCTTGAGCCTGGTGAGATTTGAACTGCCAAATTGCAGGCAGCCAGTAGGCAGCAGAAGTAGGCTGCAGCACTACACTCTAACCACTGTACCACAGTTGTTAAGTGAACCACTGCAGAGTTGTTAAGTGAACCACTGCAGTTGATAAATGGTTGTTGTGAATCTGGCTTCCCCATTGACTTGCAAAAGGTGATCAATTGACCCTGGGACATAAGTATGAACCTGTAGCCAAGCATCTGAATTTTGATCCCGTGATCGTGGGGGTGTTGCAAAGGCCATAACTCTGAAAAACTGTCATAAGTCACTTTTTTCAGTGCCATTGTAAGTTTGAGCTGTCACTAAATGAACTGTTGTAAGTCAGGACTACTTGTATAACAGTGGTGGGATTCAAAAAAAAAATTATGACTGGTTCTGTGGGTGTGGCTTGGCTTGGTGGGTGTGGCTTGGTGGGTGTGGCAGGGAAAGGATACTGCAAAATCCCTATTCTCTCCCCACCCCACTAACCTGCTTTCCAGCTCTGTTCTCCTATACAGGGCAACCAAGAAGGCCCAGCCGATCAGCTGGGACTCAATGGGAGGCAGAGAATAGATGGGGGCAGGGCCAGTCAGAGGTGGTATTTTCCAGTTCTCTGAACAACTCAAAATTTCCGCTACCAGTTCTTCAGAACTGGTCAAAACCGGATGAATACAACCTCTGCTCCCCACCCCACTAACCTGCTTTTCAGCTCGGTTCTTCTGTGCAGGGCAACCAAAGAAGACCCAGCCAATCAGCTGGGACTCAATGGGAGGCAGAGAATAGATGGAGTGGGTGGGGCCAGTCAGAGATGGTATTTGCCGGTTCTCCAAACTACTCAAAATTTCTGCTACCGGTTCTCCAGAACTGGTCAGAACCTGCTGAATATCACCTCTGCTGTATAAATGTACACACACGCCCATGGTGAAGAATAAAGAACTCAAATTCTGTTGTCTCCATTTTTTTTATTTACTTTATTTAGTTTACTTTATTGTCATTATACCT
Source organism: Hydrophis major (assembly GCA_033807585.1). Lineage (NCBI taxonomy): Eukaryota > Metazoa > Chordata > Lepidosauria > Squamata > Elapidae > Hydrophis > Hydrophis major. The sequence goes on along the minus strand of CM066335.1, from coordinate 8,731,400 downwards.
CATACAACGAAATCAAACACCATCTTCAGTGCACATCATGACCATCACCATGAAAATAAACACAAACAAACATCCTTCACCCTCCACGCATTGAACCGGAAACCCCCGACACCACACCAACACTGCACTATACAGCAGAATTCAAAAGAGCTACTCCCCTGGGATAGAAGCTGTTTCTCAGCCTATTTTCCTTGTTTTTATTCTCCTGTACCGTCTGCCAGATGGTAATAGTTCAAAAAAGGGGTGCCCAGGATGAGGTGGGATTCTCCTATGCGTGTGTGGTTGACACATACGATTTACCTCATCACTCTGGCTTATTGTCTTTATAGGACCCTTAAACTATCTATTAACTGGAACGTGCTTTCCAATGGCTGTCACTCTGATTGTAATTCTAGTTCCTTAGTCACAAGCCAATCGCCAGGGAGAAACCCTTACAGAACAGTAAAACTTCCTTCTGAATGGAAGAGCATTGGATTGTATGTTGAAGACCCGTGTAGATGTAGTGCTAAAACATCCGTCAGAATTCTGACTTGCCAGTTATGAACAAATGTGTTGATGTTACAGGAAATTTTTTCCCGGGGTTTGTTCAGGATAGCAATAGCCATGGGAATGGGCTGAACCAGTCAAGAATACTGGTTTTGCTGTCCTGGTTTCAAATTACACCAGCCTTACTAGGAGTTGGCCAATCTGTGTTGCGTTCCTGCCTTTGGCAGTGGAAGCCAACTGAATGACTTTGGGTCAGTCACAGCTTCTCAGCGTAAGGCAGAAGGCAGCAACAAACCACTTGCAAAAATGTCATGAAAACTGCAGGGACTTTTTCTTTATAGTTATGACTAACTCAAAGGCATGCACACAAATGTGTCCATACACACTCCCCCTCCCCCCCATTGATTTGCTAGATTACAGATTAACAGAGTTGGAAGGGACCGTGTAGGTCATCTAGTCCAAATCTACTACATTTTAAAAAAAGTAACCATCAATATCCTTGCCCATCATATTCTATAAGAGTCCTAATTCATTAAGAGAAGTGGGGCAATAATTATATAAAACTATATATTTTATTTTTGACTGGGAAATATGTCTTGGGTTTCATCTTCTCCAAAATCCGTTGCTGCACCAGACTGATGCCCAGGATTAAGTGTATAAAGTGAAACATCAAGTTTGTTATTTCCTAGGGAAAATAAAACAACTTAGACAGTTGCAACAGTCTCCTGAACTAGAAATTTTTGAAGGTAATTATCAGGCAGATGTGACACTTCTCTTAATGAGTCATTACTTTCCTGTTTTGAAATAAAAATGATGGCAATGCTTTTGGCTCTATATGTGTTATCCTGACATGCTTCTCGTACGTGGCATTTTCTGTCTAATTAAACAATAACTCTAACCTCCCTTGGAGCACATCACCTTTTTTAAAAGGCATGCTGAGACTTAGAAGTTCCATCTGACAATCCTTGTATTGAGATATTCGTGGTGCCCCGTTGGAAGAAAGTGACTGAAAATAGTTCAGAAATATTTGCTATAAAGCAGAACCACTAAACCTGATCATTACCCCAGGGATCACATCTTTTTCGGTTGATAAATTTATTGGCCTTCCCTCTCACTTAAGCATTCATGCTAGAGCAAATGGTCATTTGAGTGATTCTGTCTGTCTGTCTGTCTAGCATTGATGATGTTACCTAGTTTGGGTAATGAAATGTCTGCAAGGAAATGACAAACCTAGGGAGTACCTAGGAACCCTATCTATCTATCATCCATCCATCCATCCATCCATCTATCTATCTATCTATCTATCTATCTATCTATCTATCTATCTATCTATCTATCTATCTATCTATCTATCTACCTATCTACCTATCTACCTATCTACCTATCTACCTATCTACCTATCTACCTATCTATCAATCATTTGTCACTGATATCTGTCTAGTACTGTTGATATTACTTAGTTTGGGTAATTAAATGTCTGCAAGGAAATAACTAACCTCAAGGAACACCAAGGAACCCATCTATATCTATCTATCTATCTATCTATCTATCTATCTATCTATCTATCTATCTATCTATCTATCTATCTATTGCTTTAACCTTAGACTGTCTACAGACACTACTGTGTCTGTCTGTCTGTCTGTCTGTCTGTCTGTCTGTCTGTCTATCTATCTATCTATCTATCTATCTATCTATCTATCTATCTATCTATCTATCTATCTATCTGCCAACCAGTATCTATCTATCTCTATGAATCTATCATCTGTCTGTCTATCATCTGTCTACTTCCTTTTCTCCTCCTCCTCCTCCTCCTCCTCCTCCTCCTCCTCCTCCTCCTCCTCCTTCTTCTTCTACTATTAGTACTACTATTACTATTGCTAGGAGATTGTGGGGAGGCTAGGAAAGAAATAGAGAGGAAAGCAAAGAGACAAAAGACATAGAGAGTCACTTAATAGCTTTAGCTCATAAACAGGAACTTGGTCCACAGAATAAGATATTTCTTGGAAGAAAGATTTCAGATCAATCAAGAGACTCCACCTGAACAAACTCATTATACATAAGAGTTAGAAATTGTTCTTGCAATGTCCAAGTTTTTGTGTTTATCCCCAGACTAGCATAAAAGATATTTCATTGATGCTGTTCAACAACGTCATCATTTAGAGGGGTACAAGCTAGGCATACACAGATGGTAAGCTCAAACATAATTTGCTAATACATAAAAGAGTTGGCTAGAACCGAAAACCGGAGTGCAGAGAAAAATATGCTTTAAAGGTCCAACTGTTTCTGGTGTAATTATCTCTAAAGGAAGCAAAAGCATAAAGAGAGAAACTGTTGGTAAAATAATGCAAACAATTACTGAGACTTAAAACTGGAAATAAACAGTTTTCCATTGTCTTGTAAGGTAGGTAAGAGAAAAGGTAGACTATTATGTAGCACTGCTGTTTTCAATCAAATCTTTTCAAACCCATATACATAGACTGGGTTTGACTTTTTTAAAAAATAACTCCATTTTGTTACAAGGAAAACAAATCAACTCCACATTTTTTTAAAGAGTCCTCAGTTATTCTTGTGTTACTTAGAAAATCCTTTCACAAAAAAACTACAATGGGAAAACAAAAGGCATACTATTGACTGCAGTTTAATAAGTAGCAACCATATCATTGCGTTTTCATATACAAACTTATCAAACTGAAAATTGAAGAAGGAAAAATATTGTAAAAATAATACCTAAAACAAGCTAAGCTTTGGATGAAGCCTTACTTGAAAGTCAACACAGAGCATAGGATGTAGAACTCTGGATTTTTTTTACAAGAAATATCCCAGTGATTTTAAATACTTATTAATTTGTTTGCATTGGCAAAAGACTCCAGCATCCGACATGGACAACCATGTAAATCAGATAAATAATTTCTTATTTTCTGTATAAACATTATACCTATACATCCACCCTTAGGGGTGGGGTGTCATTCATTGTATGAAAATAATATGTATTTAGTTATTTATTCTTTGTTGTTTACTTATAATTTTCTGTGGGAAAGTTTATCTGAAACCCTTTGGAATAAGTATAACTTTTTGTTGGATTTCCTATGTTTATAGATGCTTTTGTCCCTTATTTCCTTGAATTCTCCACTTTGGGTGACAATGGACACAAAGCTACCATTTGTGCTCTTAAAAGAAGTGTCTCCTTCAAGTCAAGCTCAACTCTTGGACATGCCCTATGCTATAAAAGTCCATTTAATTGCCACCTTCTGGAATGTTTTTGATGTTCAAGTCTTGGTGATAGACTTACCATTTTCTATGGCCTCGAATTCAAGTACTAAACCAGTTGGACCTCGTTTAACTCATGAGCCAAGACAAGGTCAAACTGATACCTCCCATCTTCTGAGGTTTATTCCCACAGTCAGTCTTAAACCAAGGAGATGCATCAATGAACTGAAAATCTTTTTGAGACCACTTTTTCTAATGAATTGCCAAATCACTCGTCTCCTTCCTGGGGCTTGCTTTCTGCACCCTGACTTGGGAAAAAGTTATTTACCTGTTCTTGTCTCTGACAAATTGCAGTTGTTGCCAGTTGTCTGTCATCACAACAATGATAAGTCGTGTAAAATAGCTTCTTGATGATAACCATATCATAATATTTAATAATTTATAGGAAGTCACTTAATTCTAGAACCAAATAACTTTCCTATTAGTTGCTTAATCATTCATAGCGTTACTATTAATATTAATAGCATTACTACTAATACTACGAACAGTTATACTGTTTATACTTATTTATTTTGTGGATGTTTTAATTGTTTTACAATCTTTGAATTGTAAGCTACCCAGAGCCACTTGGTTTAGTTGAGCATATAGAAATTGAATGAACAAATGAATGAAATTGTTGCAAGAGGAAATCTTTTCAACAATATTGTATATTTTTAAGCTATGAAATAATAGAATATTGCAGAATTCCATTGTATTTAATATGATAAATGCTATTCTAATTAGTTAGAATATATTTTGTGAAAATAAGAGACCATCTTTTTTTTCTTTTAATATTGACATATGTTGCCAGGGTGATGTGTAAAACTTATGGGTTACAAATAGCATAAACACTAAGAGCAATTAATTCACAAAATCAATGTTGAAGAATTAAATACATCTGTTTCATGCCCAGATTGTCATGCTCAAGATATTCTCTCTATATTCCTATGAGTGTCATTTCCTGCTCCTTCATAACATAATAAGAGTTGGAAGGGACCTTGGATGTCTTCTACTCCAACCTCTTGCTCAGGAAACCTGCTGTCCCACTGCTTAGGAAACCCTATACCATTTCAGATAAAATGGTTGTCCAATATTTCCTTTAAAACTTCCAGTGTTGGAGCATTTACAACACCTGGAGCCAAGCCGTTCCACTGATTGATGGTTGTCACTGTCAGGAAATTTCTCCTTAATTCTAGGTTGCTTCTCTCCTTGATTAGTTTCCACCAGTGGTGGGGTTCAATTTTTTTCACTACTGGTTCTGTGGGCATGGCTTGGTTGGCGTGGGGAAGGATATTGTCAAATCTCCAGTCAGAGGTGACATTTGTCGGTTCTCCGAACTACTCAAAATTTCCACTAGCAGTTCTCCAGAACTGGTCAGAACCTGCTGAATACCACCCATGAGTTTCTTGTCCTTCTTTCAGCGGCTTTGGAGAATATCTTGACTCCTTCTTCTTTGTGGCAACCCCTGAGATATTGGAACATTGCTGTCATGTCATCCTTAGTCCTTCTCTTCATGAAACTAGACATGCCCAGTTCCAGCAACCGTTCAATGTTTTAGTCTCCAGTCCCCTAATCACCTTTCTTACTCTTTTCTGCACACTGTCTAAAGTCTTAGCATCTTTTTTACACCATGACGACAAAAAATGGATGCAGTATTCCAAGTGTAAACCCTATCAAGGCATTATAAAGTGACATTAAATTGTATTAAATATTTATAATATAAATTATAAAGTGGTATTAAATCATGTTGTCATGTTTATCAGATATTTCTAATTGTAGTAACTAGCAACAGAGAGAAAGAAGGAAAAATCCCTGTATTGGATTAGGGAATGCAAAGACAGGTTCCGCAGTTTTCCATCATGGTGTGTTGTTTCTGTATCTATCAATAGGTTATATTTGTAATATAATAGAAAAAGAAAAAGGTTCTGTTGGATAAATTGGAATCTCTTTCCTTCCAGGCACTACTTGGAGGAAAAAAATGTCAATTTTGTTGTTCATTTTTGCTGCGTTTGTAGACTGTATATTTAAGTGTTCCGAGCTATGCTTACATCTATAAACTCCTGAACTGCTATTTTCAGCATTTTTGCTCTTGTATTAAAATTGGCCCATTTTATCAGACAGATAGCAAAGGCATCACTGATGTGTTAAAATAGAGCTATCAACTCTGCACATATTCATCCAGATTGATAAAGGTTGGATTTATGAGAATATTGTTACTATCTAAACACCACCATTTTATGGCGCTAATACTCAGAAAATAAATAACATTGTCCTGGCAAAGGAATGGTAATACTTTTGTTGAACTAGCAATTTCAAGCAAATTGTAGCCAGCAGTTCCATAAGAAGTCTAACTTAATGACCATATTAGCTTTTCTAAAAATAATACATTTGTCACTTCTTTATCGACCCATTCAAAATCTCTACTTTAAAGGACAAATGAAACTGACTTCTGATCGATACACTTCCATAGCCATTTTCAAACTGCTCTTTTTTATGTTTGAACTGTTGCTGTTCAGTTCTGGATCATTCTGAATTAATTTTGTAATTATTGTTCATTATTGAGTGCACACCTGAGTGGTAAATATATTCAGAATTTTGTGACTTTAAAAAAAACCCCTCTGATTAACATGTTTGATTGGCATGTGACTGGTAGCAATCTACTCTGGACATTTGTTAATGGAAGAATAGGTATCCATGGTTTTGAAAAAAAAATGGGGAATAAAATCAAATCACCATCTTTTCTCCAAAAAAATTGTTAAGATAATTCTCAGAATGGGAAAGAAAGCCCAATATTCTCCTTTTTCCAATTATGTTGCTGGTGTTGCTTCCTGAAAGCTGAGTGAGGGATTTAGAATAGAATAGAATAGAATAGAATAGAATAGAATAGAATAGAATAGAATAGAATAGAATAGAATACTTTATTGGCCAAGTGTGATTGGACACACAAGGAATTTGTCTTGGTGTAAATACTCTCAGTATACATAAAGAAAAGGTACATTCATTAAGAATCAAGAATCATAACATACAACACCTAATGATAGTCATATGGTACAATCAAATCATACTAGGAAACAGTCAATATAAATCGTAAGGATACAAGCGACAAAGTTACAATCCTACAGTCACAAGTGGGAGGGGTGGGTGATAAGGAGTGATGAGAAGATTAATAGTGATAGTAGTACAGACTTTGTAAATAGTTGGACAGTGTTGAGGGAATTATTTGTTTAGCAGAGTGATGGCTTTTGGGAAAAACCTGTGTCTAGTTGTTCTTGTGTGCAGTGCTCTATAGCGTCATTTTGAGGGAAGGAGTTGAAACAGTTTATGTGCAGGATGTGAAGGGTCTGTAGATATTTTCGCAGCCCTCTTTTTGACTTGTGCCATCCCCTTCTTCTTCTCTTGCCCTCCATCTTTCCCAGCATTCAGCTCTTCTCCAGCGAGTCCTTCCTTCTCATTAGGTGGCCAAATTATTTGAGTTTCATCTTCAGGATCTGGTCTTCTAAAGAGCAGTCAGGATTGATCTCCTCCAGGACTGACTAGTTTGATTCCCTTGCAGTCCAAGGGACTCAGAGGAGTCTTCTCCAGCACTCCAGAGTTCAAAGGCTTCCATTATTTGGCGCTCAGCCTTTCTTATGGGCCAACTTTCACAGCTATACATTGCAACTGGGAAAACCATAGGTAAAGGTAAAGGTTCCTCTCGCACATAATGTGCTAGTTGTTTCCAGCTCTAGGGGGTGGTGCTCATCTCCATTACAAAGCCAAAGAACCAGCACTGTCCAAAGACATCTCTGTGGTCATGTGGCCGGCATGACTAAATGCTGAAGGTGCACAGAACACTGTTACCTTCCCATCAAAGGGGTCCCTATTTTTCTACTTGCATTTTTTACGTGCTTTCGAACTTTCACAGCCTTTCACTGGGAAAACCATAGCACATTCATTATCAATTAAGCACATTCATCATATTAAGGAAGCCTAAAAAAACCTTTTGATCTCGGAATGCTTGATCAAAATCTTATCTCACATATTTCTTCTGTGTTAGGGAAGCCATCCAAATTACAAGCATCTCATCAATCAAACTGTGATTAATGTGGTTATGCTCTGTTGAATAAACCACAGTGGCTGGGTTGTGGCTTACTGTGACTCTGGAACCCTGAATGAGCTAACCTACAATGTTTGTTTCGATACTACATTCTGACAGTTTCTGAGTGAACAATAAAAGAAAATAAACAGTTCTTAATTTCCATTATATTAATAGTGCCTCAGTTTTTACATCCATTTCATGAAGCCATCATTACAACAAATGCCACATGGAATAAATGCTATTTGGTCAATATGTTTACTTTTGTATGTTTCTGTAAAGTTAATGGTATAATTCAAGAGCCTTCAAACTTGGCAAGTTTAAGACTTGTAGACTACTTCAACTTCCAGAATTCCTGAGCTAATTGACTGGAGAAGGAATTCTGGGAGTTGAAGTCCACCAATCTTAAAGCTGTCAAGTTTGAAGACCCCTGGTATAATTATATGCATCTGCATTATATATGTTAATATATGGAGCTATATCCTACAAAAACTAAGTAACTATGCCCAAGAATAATTAATAATAACCATTATTAGTGAATATATTTCTAAATAAATGTTTTAGGGTTGTAATATAAAGCATCTAACGCTTTGAAATGTTGAGATTTACTCTCCCCAAGAATGTGAGTTAGAGTGTTTTATCAACTGTTGTGCATTTTGGTAGTTTTTGAACTATCCTGTGAAGCATAAGGGAATATATAAAATTAATAAAATATAGGGCATAACGTGGCTGAAGTTAAGAACTTTTAAGTCTCATTGATTACAGTGAAACAGATAAAAAGCAAAGGCTTGTGTTTTTTTCAACACATTGATATCTGCAGGTTTAAATTCTTTTTCATGGATTTTGAAAGGAAATTCATGTATTAAAATATGTAGATATTGGCATTTCAGTACCCAGATTCACTTTTAGTGTGTAAATGGATGTGTCGGTTTCAAAAATGCAAAGGTAATTGTTGGAAATATACAGTAGATTAAATCTTTATGCAATATTAACTTCTTCACACACATGCAAACACCTCTACTGGGTAAATAATTAATCAAATAGCTGCAGTTAATATTCTGTTACATATATTTCTCGCACTTAAGTTCCCAGTAATTTCCTGTCCAAATTATTGATGAGAACTTCCCCTTTTATCAATGTTAGTAATATCTTATGATCTCTCAGTAGATAATGATTCTACTTTTAATATTGCTTTAGTTAACATTATCATCATTACATAATAACATTGTCATTATTATGAGTTATTATCTCATAATAATTGAATCCAAGATAAAATCTAATTAGCCCTGTCTATAGGGCTATTCTAGATTTTAATACCTCTTTGATACATCTTGATATCAATATGTAAACAAGCCAGAAAGCTTTGAACATAATGTATATACCACTAAAACTTTTGCTTCTATCATTTTAACTAGGAAAAACAGTGCATAATAGGGCAACAATTTTTTTAAAAATTTTATTGGTTTTTAAGATGAACATAGACAAACAAAACATAAAAACATCAAGCCATCTTCCCTATATATACATACAGTGTGCTGCCAGTTGGTTTACAAATTGTTTTGTGCTTTCATTTCGTAGTCTTCAATTACAGTTACATTGTATATATTCTCATATTTTCAATCAAGTATTAAATACATTAATATCATTGTTAATCAATCATTTGACTATATTTTTATTCATTCATGTTTTACGAAATAATCATATTTTACTTAAATTGTTTTGTGACAGTTCATATCATCATCCCAAATCTATCCTACAATCATTTTGTAGATGTAATAAGAAAAGAATACATCTTTATATATTTATTATTTTCTAAGAATCTACATGTTTCATTACCATGTTTTATTTTCTAACCATTGATAGAATAGATCCCAGATTTTAGAAAATTGTTTATCATCTTGTTCTCTGATTTCAAATGTCAATCTACTCATTTCAGCACATTTCAATATTTTCTTAATGATTTCCTCCTGTGATGGTATTTTCTCATTTTTCCAATTTTTAGCAAATACAATCCTAGCCGCTGTTAATACATTTACAATCAGGTATTTCAATTCTTTACTATATGTTTCAGGTAAAATTCCCAATAAAAATATCTCTGGTTTCAAATCTATATGTTTTTTTGTCATTTTTTCCAACCACATGTGGATTTTAGTCCAGTATTTTTTAGCATCCGCACATGTCGACCACCTATGGTAATATGAGCCAGGTGTCTGATGACATTTCCAACATTTTTCGGATTTATTCTTGAACATTCTTGCTATTCTTGTTATGGGAAAATGCCACCTGTAAAACATCTTATACAAATTTTCTTTATATGCTGTTGACATTGTCATTTTATAATTTTGAGACCACAATTTTTGCCATTTCTCTAGATCAATGCCATATCCAAAATTCTTCCCCCAAGCAATCATTGTTTCTTTAACTTGTTGTTCTTCTAGTATAATTTCTAATAAATATCCATACAATTTTTTAATCACCTTTTCATCAGCACCTGTCAAAATCTTATCTAAACCAGTCAGTTTATCATGAAAACCTTCTGTTTTAGAGTCTTTATCATACCTTGAGGGCAACGATTTTTGATCCAAGGTACCTCAGATGGGCTAACTTACAGAATGCAAACAAGACCCATGACTTCAGAGGAAATGAAGGGTGGAGAAATTACATTTGATTAATAAATATAAAAAAATAACATTGTAGCCACTTCAGCTCTGCTGGGCTGGAGCTGCAGTTTTGTGTTGCTCACTTTGAATGTTCTGTGACAGTTTCCCAGTCACTCTTGCAATCCTTTGCTCCTTCCATCCAGCAGCAGCTGATTACCTGCTTGCTAGGAAGGGAAGGGAAATATCTTGATTATCTCCCAAGGCACTGTAACTATTGTAAATTATAAAGCAAGGTATATGCTTCTAGACAGCCACAATATAATTGCAGAAAAACATGTTTAGAATAGAATTTGCTCCAGAATTTTGTGATTTCCAAATATGTTAGACTCCTTCAGAATGTAGCATTCAGTATGCAGTAATATTAAAAAGGATTCTTTGTTGTTGTTAGTTGTGAAGTCATGTCTGACCGATTGTGACCGCATAGACAATGTTCCTCCAGGCCTTCCTATCCTCTGCCATCCTCTGGAGTCCATTTAAGTTTATGCTGACTGCTTCAGTGACTCCAGCCAGCCACCTCATTCTCTGTCGTCCCCTTCTTCTATTTCCCTCAATTGTTCCCAGCATTCAGTTCTTCTCCAGCGAGTCCTTCCTTCTCATTAGGTGGCCAAAGTATTTGAGTTTCATCTTCAGTATCTGGTCTTCTAAAGAGCAGCCAGGGTTGATCTCCTCTAGGACTGACTGGTTTGACCACCTTGTAGTCCAAGGGACTCGCAGGAGTCTTCTCCAGCACCATAGTTCAAAGGCCTCAATTCTTTGGCACCCAGCCTTCCTTATGATACAACTTTCGGAGCCATACATTGCAACTGGGAAAAACGTAGCCTTGATGGTACACACTTTTGTTGTTAGGGTGATGTCTCTGCTTTTTAGTATGTTGTCTAGATTTGCCATAGCTTTCCTCCCCTCTCATTAAAAAAAGGAAAAGAAAAAAGAACAGAAAATCTGTGACTACCTCCATTTCTTCTCCATCTCTTTGCCAGGAATTGAGAGGCCCGGATGCCATGATCTTAGTTTTCTTAATGTTGAGTTTCAAGCCAACTTTTGCACTCTCCTTCTTCACCCACATCAAGAGGCTCTTTATAAGGGGTGCTTGCTTGCATTCAAATGGTAACCCTGCAAATTGTCAACATGTGCTTATTGTGTATGCCTAGAATCTGCATGCCCACTGATGCACATGCTCTCAAACTGATGAGATGCTTCTTACAGCTTATTGAGAATAAATCGGTATCTAAAAGTAAATTTACCATGAAGCACAGCTGGACTACCACTATGGAGATTTAGAAGCAGTTGGCATTTCTTCTGGGGGAACTCGAAAATTGCCCTGAGGATTAGAAGACGTCTGCAGATATATAGAATGGATTGTGCAGCAAGATATGATGAAATGTTACATGCTGTATAAATAAAGCACTTAATATTTCCTCACTGGATTTCTCTTTTGATCAGTGCTACCCTCTTGCACCATTAGTGTCCTGAAAAAGAAAATCAACAACAACTACCCTCCCTTTATAGGATTTGTAATTGTTATTAATTTATAATTAGAAATGATTTGCGTTAATTGAATAAAGAGCATTCTGGAGTCTTGGTTTAGAGCTCAGTTAGCTTATGGCTCATGAAAGTGGCAGGACACCCATGACGGTCTTAGAGAAAGGAGTACAGAAGAAATCAGAAATTGGCAATGTTCTCTGTGATGTTCACAGTTCTCATATGAGCTTTTGCAGGGTTTGATTGGGGATGCAGTGGCGGAGTGGCTCAATGATGCTGGAAATAGTGGCCAGAAAGGGTCTGCACTCCAGCAGTTTGAGCCCAGCTCGGCAAGAGGGAGTGAGCGCCTGTCACTCATTCCCTAGCTCCTACCCACACAGCAATTTCAAAGCATAGTGTGAGAAGATAAACTTTCCCACTCTGGTGGGAAAACCCTAGCTGCATTTGTGTGTTGCAAAAGAATGAAAACCAGCACTGGACCTGGCCATAATGAAGCAAGATGAGATTGGTGGAGGAACTGAAAAGAGCCAGCAACCTGAGCATCACTAGTCAGCTGGTGTAAAAGCTAGTTGCTCACTGTGGTGTAGCAAGGATGAGTGTGCAAATGCCAAAGAGAATGAAGTAGCAATTAGGTTGTCAGGACTGCACAGTGTCTAGCATTTGTAGATTTCCCTGACATTGTAGGCCATACACTAAATAAACAAATGGCTGGATTGCTAAAGTCTCATGAACATTTATCATCTTTTGGAAACTTGGAATTACTTTTTCATGGAGGAGATTATAAGTGAGCTATCAAATATGAGGTTGCTCAGTGTCTGAAAACTGTTCATCACTGGCCAGAAGGTAACTCCAAGATCTGTCTCTTCCTAAGGATGCATCTGAAGTTTTATAAAATCTAACACAGCCTTATGAAAATTTATTGAACGAAAGAGGCTACGGAATGTGAAATATGCATTTGGCCTAATGCCAGTGAAACAGATTTCTCAAAATCTAATTTAAAAAGAAAATAGTAAAATGCATACTCAGAATACACAGGCTGCAGCTTATGTTTATTAAAAATGCATAATGAATCGGAAAGGATGTGTTTTATACTTTAAAAAATGCAATCAGAAACAGATTTCTCTGGTAGTAAGTTCTCTTTAATCGAATTAAATTAACTATTAAGGGAACATGTCTAGGAATGTGGAGTTAATAACCTCATGCATCCTCTCTTATGGGAAACCATTGGACCTGTGCAATATATTTCCAGCACCGTGGACAGCAAACTGGACCTAATGAAATCATCGTTTAAATGTTGTGATTATGAACTTGCATCTGCATATCTGATTTGGATAGCTAAGTCACAGCATTTGCACAATGATGTCGTTACACACATTTCGTTGTTGGCCCTCTCTGCAAGTGTCCCCAGTATTTTTTTTTTTTCTGCTTTCCTCCATCTGTAAGTGAAACTGGTTTTTTTCCAACTTAGCTCTTGCCCTTCTTTTATCTAGGCATTTCCTGTTTAAACATGGATCTGGATCTTCAGCAATCTTCAGTGCTGCCAGCCAGAACTACCCTCTGACTTCCAACACAGTTTACTCACCGCCTCCCAGGCCGCTTCCTAGAACCACTTTTTCACGACCGGCTTTTGCTTTTAACAAGCCTTATAGATGTTGCAACTGGAAGTGCACCGCCTTGAGCGCTACAGCAATCACAGTCACACTGGCCCTGTTGCTTGCTTATGTTATTGGTAAGTCCTGTTTAGCTTTATTGCATCTCTCTCTGTTCCCACTCTTGTGGCTCAGGTTTTGCAGGAAGAATTAGATGTTTAGCTCATTATTCAGAAACAAATCTTATCAATAATCGATAACGCGGTTGTGATGTTTTCCTTGCATTTATTGTTCTGTTTGCTTTAAAGAGTGTTGCCCAGCTGTTTGTGTACTGATATGAATGTTATGTCCATAATGGTATGCGGCTTATGGAGACCGGTCAAAGAGATACAGCCAGATAAATGTCAATTTAACCTACATCAGAAACATGGACAGAGCAAGAAGCTCAAAGGACACCCTTCTGTTGTAGCCCACCAGTGACCAGTAAAGCTGGCAGTGGACTCGGGACAGTGAGGAGGTTGGGGAGGAACCTGGGCCAGTCCTGGAGTCTGGGGAAGTCTCGGACAAGGGCTCTGCGTCGAAGGCAGAGATGGGGCCAGGGCCATCCAATAGTTATCAGCTGCCTTCGGATTCGGAGATCAGTGGGGCAAAAGAACAGCTGGAGCCTCTTCCCAGGGTGCGCATGCACAGAGCTGCCAGCAGAAGGGAACAATTAAGGAACAAGGTTCAACTCAGGAGTAAAGGCATTGATGGATGTGATTGGCCCCTCCCCTAGGGAATAAAGAGGAGTGAAAGTGGAGTGGTATTTGCAGGAGGCAATTAGTTCAATTCATTAGGGTGAAGTTCTGTTCCTGACTTCTTGCCAAGTCATTGCTGCTACAGCGTGGTGTTTGGAAGATATCGGCCTGACAACTTTCCAAGCCTGATAAAGGTCTGTAGTTGTGAAATCTCATGAAAGACTGTTTTCCAGGACTTTGCTGGAGAGGAATTCCCTTTAACCTAAATAAAAGGGGTTTTATTGGGACGAGGAATCTGCTTTGTGGTCTTGGGAAGCCTAGGTCAGAACACCTCCATAGTTTCTTGGGATGTGTAGAGGATAGGGTAAAGTTCTCAACTTACAACAGTTTACTTTATGACTGTTCAAATTCACAACAGCACTTAAAAAAGTGACTTATGACCATTTTTAACACTTATGACCGTGGCAGCATCCCCATGGTCACATGATTCACATTTGGATGCTTGACAACTGTTTCATACTTACAACAGTTACAGTGTCCTGGAATCACATGTGCAACCTTCTGACAACCAAAGGCAAGTCAATGGGAAATCCAGATTCACTTAACAACCGTGTTACTAATTTAAGTGATTCGTTTAACAAATGTGGCAAGAAAATGGGGCCAAACTCAACAACACAAATTTTGGGCTCAGTTGTGGTCATACGTTGAGGACTACCGATACTTGCAGCCTTGCAAGATTGATGTTAACTTTGTGAGGTAGGCCAGAGAGGAGACTTAGACAAATGAGCTAATTATATTTCATTTAAAGTTGTATAGTTACAGTGACGGAGGAAAGAAAGAACATTTTCTCCCGTCTCTTTTACAGGAAGATCTGGCATCCGTGTTTGATTATAAACTGTTTAACATTCAATGAACTGGTAGATTTATTTATTTGTTTAAAAAAGGATAGGATCTACAACCAAGGACCAATCAATAAAACAAATACAAGGGCAGGGAAAAGCAATGAAATGATCTAAACACATGTCAGATAAAATATAGGCTTATATGTTGCAATTAGCATTATTGTTTCTTCATTTTATTGACCAAATTTCCACTGACTCCAAGAACCTTTGTAGGAAACTAACAAGTAAGCAAAATCAATCCGAAATATAACTTCTCTTTATGCAGAGAGTACACAAGCTGCCTTCAGGAGTTCAAAGAACATGTAATATCTACATACACCACAATTCAAAATAACCAACCATGTTCACTCTCAACTGAAGGGGAATTGAGAGTGAACGTGCTTGTCTTGAATTATCATGATGGAGAGGACTCTTTAGAGTCCCTTGAACTACAAGGAAATCAACCCTGACTAAGCTTTGGAAGGACAGATACTGAAGCTGAAGCTCAAATATTTTGCCCACCTAAGGAGAAAAAAAGACTCACTGGAGAAGACCCTGATTTTGGGAATGGAAAAGGAGAAGGGGATGGAAGTTTATGAGATAGTGTCATCAGCACAAGGAACATGAATTTGAGCAAACTCAGGGAGACAGTGGAGAGGGGGGAGCTGCCATGCTTTGGTCCATGGGATCATGAATAATCAGACATGACTTAGCAACTGAATAAAAAGAACAACATTTGTCTTGACAACCTTCGTGAATAGATGGGGAGGGCCTGCAGCTGTAGAAGTCAATTCACACAGTTCTGAATCCTAAACATTTACCAAAAATGGTGGTGAGAATGTGAAAGGGAAGAGAGGGCTGAAGACCATTCACTCATCTTCATTCCATGTGTTTGGAAAAGCCAAATGCGCATTGATTATCTGAAGAATAATCAATTCCCTGGATTGACCCTAACCCTAACCCTTGTTTTTAATGAGTCATCCTCCCATTGGATGCTACAAAAAGCCATCGCCTTACAGGGCAAGATTCCAATTAAGGTCCAATTTACTAAAATATTTTGGGCATCATAAAGAAACCATGGCCAACTTTTTAATGGTTTCAGAAATCTCTAGGTAACAAAAGATTTACTTCCAAAAAGAAAAAAGGCAATACAGAATTTGGCAGACACCAAACAAGTGGGGTTTTTTATTTAAAAAAAGGCATTTCGATCTGCCAATTATTTCCTATGTGTTTCTCACTATTTTAATTAGGCACCCATTGTAGCTGTTATTAATAGCGTCTATATTATCTTTATCTTGGTTCGTATGCTTGAAAAGAAAGTAGTCAAGACTTGGTAGTTTTTAATATTAAATCTTCTGCTTCTGCCATCCAGAGAACGAGTCCTCATTAACACAACTTGAAGCATTACATATGAAAGACTGAAGATGAAAAAGGGAATTGTGTTTTGTCAGACATTTACTGTAATTATAACTAAAGAGTTTGTTTACCTAACTTTGATACACTTAACATTGATCCATTATTTGTGTTTCCTTAAGACAGTTTTAGATCTTTTCTGCGGTTGATCTCAAAATTAGCTGATAGGTTTGGAAAATAAAAAGGGTGCTCTTTTGTCTACGTGGTGTGATGAGGCTATTTATTTTATTGCATAATTTATATCCTGTTCTGATTGAACAGATTGATAGAGGAGGGAATGTCGCATAAACTAAGCAAAGAAAGCAGAAGAAATAACTATATAGTGAAATTGTTCCTGAAAAGTACCTGAATCCCCAATTGCTGGATGGAAAAGGAATCATTACTGCTTTAATTCATTCTTTAGAAATTAATAGTGACAATGAAACTAAAGAAGGTTATTTTCAGGTGCAAAAAGAGGATTTATTGCCTGCACCTAGACACAAGAACTTAATCAGCTAATCACCATCATCCTCTCCTTTTAACAACCCTATATGGGATGGAGTCTGGGCAACTAAATGGAGCTGAGTGTTTACTGGCTGGATGCCCTTCCTGTCACCAGTGCAGAGTTATATTCAGCAGATATATTCCCTATCTATCTATCGATCGATCGATCAATCAATCGATCGATCGATCTAATTTTATTTATTTTCAAAATACATATAAAATTTACATTTAACAGTTCTTTGTCAAGCATTACTTATATACTTAAGTACAATATTTACAATTCTTCTCCATATCAAACCTTATTTCTCTTATCTAACCATATATATATAACATTTCCCAAATTTCATAAAACTCAGACTCCTCTTTACCTTTTAGTTTTCTAATAAGTCTGTCCATCTTGGCACAATCAGGTATTTTATTTATTTCCATGTTTTCTGATACATCCTCTATTTTCCAGCTTTGGGCATAGGCATTTCTTGCTGCTGTTAGCATATGTTGCACGATGTATTGGATATGTTTCTTCGTGTTTCTTTTAATCATCCCCAGTAAAAAAAAAAACTTCCAGCAGATATATTCTCAATGCGCCCAGAGAGAGAAATATCTGCCTGTACCTAGGATTGAACTCACAGCCTTCTGATTGTGAGTCAAGAGCTCCACCTCTAGGCCACCACATCACTCATACTTAATCAAGTAATGAGCAGCATTAATAACTTAATCAGCTAATGAGCCACACTAAACGGGCACTAGATAAAGGTCAACAGAATTCAAGGAGGACTGGACTTGGATTGTTTGCAGCAATGTAATGATTCTAGGCTGAGTGACCTTTTGACTCCTCCCCCCAGGCGCTCTCTCTTCTAAATTGAAATGCTGTTCATTGCAGGACTACAGGTAGCAACTATGGAGAAGGAGGACACATCAGGATTATGCAGACAGGGTTTGATCCAGGTGGAAATATCCTCAGTTCTATTTACATTGCCAAAGTTGCCTTCAGTGGCATTGTTTTCCCCCCTCTTGATTGCAAGTGTGTGGATGATGTTCATTGAAGGTACAGCAGGGGGGAATGGTGAAACCTCCCATGATATTGTTATTCTCGTAAAAGAAACCATTTGTCCTCTCCCTTCAAATCCAGACAGGCTCTTAAAAGTATTAAGAGTATAAATGAAGCTTCAAGTGTGAGAATTAGAAGAAACACATACAAGGGATGTCTGCATATATTTTACAAATAGATCTTCTGTTCAACTGGATTGTAGGGATGAATAGAAGGCTAGATAGTTAAGTCTTGGCATTCACAGAGTGGAATATTTTTTTTTACTTTTGTTAGGCAGAGCAAAAGACAAAGTTGTATGTAAGTGATTAAAGCCCAATATTTAAGGATCAGTCAAAATGTGGCATATAATCCCTACATATCCCTACATATAATTTAGTCCATTTGAATCTCATAACTGAAGATGGATTTCTTCAGCTGAAACCATTTTTTTTTAATCCAAACTCTTCATAAAAGCATTGAAGGAGGGGAAAAGGGGCCATTTGACATCTTCACAGGCTTTCTTGCTCTGTTTGGTTAACATCTCCTTTAAATAGAATGTTTGATCTAATCTGACGTTATTTCTTTATAATTTAAATTCTTTTCATCTGTCTGCCTTGTAGCCGAAATAAATGTATCTCTTTTGTGGAAATCTTTTTTAATGATTTCAGTCTCCAAATTTAACACCATCTTTAAAAAAAAAAAAAAAAAACTGCCTTGGCTGATACCAGCAATGCTTAGCTAGAGAGAGGAAATGCCATCTTATTAAAGCTTTTGGTTAATCGAATACGTCTGAACCAGTTGATCAGTTGATCTTGAATAACTGATCAGTAGGGTACACCAACATGGGTGATATGTATTAACATAATAAAAGTTTGCAAAACTTTCTCACTTCTTTCTTATCCATTACCAATGGCACTTTCCTTAAGAAGGTACCCCTTTGGACTCTAATTGTAAATATTTGTATTAAAAATAATATTAGAGCTAAATACTTTTTCTTCTGTTGACAGCTGGAAGCTCTCTTAACATTTTTGATTTTGAAGTCATAACTAACAGTTGCAATGCAAAATGGCTAGGATTAGGATTTTGGGGAGAGGTATTTTTATATTATTCCATATGATTCTTATTTATTTATTATTGAATTTATATGCCACCCTTCCTATATTATTATGTATTCTATTTATTTATTATTAAACTTATATGCTACCCGTCTTGTTATTTGGGGTGACTCTTAATGTAAGTTGGTGGCTTACGATACAGGTTTTTAATGTTTCCAAGCTCAGACAGCAGGAAATCATAGTTCTCTACATCTGTAGTTAGAGCGGATTCAAAAGTACTCCTACCCATGAAATAGGACAGTCAGTTTGGTCTAGTGGCAAAGCTGCAGGACTAGGAGTTGGGAGACCTGAGTTCTAATATTTCCTCAACCATGGAAGATCCCTGGATGCTTTTCGGTCAGAACTCAGAAACCCCTGTCAGGTGTAAGAAATCAGGAACCAGATTGTTCAAATGACTACAAGTGTATTCCATGCTATCTCTAATCAAGAATCTGAACTACCACTAAATTGGCGGTGGATAACAGTCAGTAGAATTCAATGAGGGCTGGTGTCAACTCATAAAATATTTATCTGGCCTTTTTAGAGTTGCCAACAGAAAGGGAAGGGGGAGCAATGCAGCAGATTGCAAAACTAAACCTGCATTCCATAAATGTTTTCAAAGATAGTAACTAGGTAAGTTTTTGCCTCACAAAATTCTAGCTGGAGAGCATGATTGATGACTCTTGGCTATGGATGTGTCCCATTGGAGAATATGAATTACAATACAGGGAGTGGGGGACGGGAACCAGGGTCAAGGGTGACAATGAATTATGTGTCTCAGAGTCGGCTACACCCAGGCAGTGCTGGCATGTTAACTCCCAATAAATCCTTTTTAAGTTTTGGAGGTTCGAGACTCATGATTTAAATGGGGGTAGCTGCCGGAATCCTGACAGCTGGATTTAGAAGTCTTGTTGTTGCATGAAGGGACTCAAGACTGATGACATATTTGACCCTTCCATTGGCTCAACCTGGTCACCTCCTACAACAGGCATGTCAAACTCACGGCCCATGGGCTGGATGCATCATGTGCTGGCCCTGGCTCTGCCTGGTTTAGCAAAGGGGGGGAGAATCCCAATATGTCACGTGATGTCACTGTGATGACATGAGTTTGACACCGCTGTCTTACAACCTTCTCTCAGTCCAAGAGCCAGTATGATGTCGTGTTGAAGGTTCTAGAATAGAAATGGAGAGATCTTGGTTCTGGGCCCCACTGAGCCATGGAAGCTTCATAATGGACTTCTCTCTCAATCCAGTATTCTTCTAGAAGGGAAAGTTCAGGAAAATAGCAATAGGGACTTCCTTTTATGCTGTCTTGTTCCATATGGAAAGGTGAGGTACAAATTTAACAAATAACAAAAGGCAGCAATTTTTGAGTATTGTGGAGCAATTGTGATGGAATCCATGGAAATTGACTTTAGAACAAAGTGGCATAGTTCTATCCAATCAGATTTAAGGATCAGGAAAGAGAGAAAGAGAGAGAAAGAAAATAATGAAAGCAAAAACCATAGCTGCCAATCATTAAATCCCCCTTAAGTATATATCATTAATCCCCATTCCTTGTACTCCTTTCCCTCTCCCTCTCCTTCCCCCTTCTCCCCCTCCTCCTCCTCTCTTTCCATTTGAACTTTAGGACCTCGTTCTAATTTGACATTTTCTAATCATATTTCCTAAAGTTATGGGAAATTTAAGTTTAGACTGACCAAACTAACCCATGAAAACAAAACAAGCCCCCAAAATCCCAACCCAGATTTGTCAGCACTTCATTTTGATTGTGCTTCCTTTATTCACCTGAAGGAGAAGCCATCTGGAGTTGATAAATATATATTGTAGAGGCTGTTATTATTCAATTCAGAGATCCGCTACAGGGAGTCCCTTGTGTTGCAGCTGTTGTGTTTTGTTCTCTGCCAAAGTTTTCAAAGTAGAAGTTGACAGGCTGTACCGAGACAGAAGGTAGATAAGAATAAATTCAATTTCATCATTGGCTTTGTAGCAGATGGTGGGTTAATCCAGTTTATGAAGTGTAATCTGAAAAATCATGCAAACATCCATTCAAAACTAAAATCCTTTTCAACCAATCCTTTCCCCAAGTATATTACTCACAATGTAAGAGAAATAACCGATTATCTAGACATGATAAGGGAGGGGAATGATTAAAATAGAGAGAATGCCAGGTAGCACCGATTTTCTTTCAATTGTCAAGCTGTAGTGCTGTCAATTCCAACTGCATTCCTCTATCGTATTAAAGGCAACACAAACTAAAATAACAGGTAGCATGGAAATAGAATTTTGCAGCACCTAGCTCCATTATTTCAGTAGTGAAGAAATTAATGAAGGAGCTTGAGTCTGGGTTTGTTTGTTGTTGTTGTTTTGTTTTTGTTTTTTGCATTCAACCAACATGCCAGTCTCCACAATTTTGGAAGTCTGTAATGGTTCAGATTAGGAACATTAGATGCATGACCTTCCAAAAATTGCTAATCCATAACTTTCAGCAATTTCATCTAGCTTGGTCAGAGCAAGGAATAACACTGTTAGAAAGTGTCCTTCGCCAGCAGTTTTCTACCTCTGCTTCAGAATAGCTATAGCACTTGGACCAGGGTGTCAAACTCAAGGCCCAGGGGCCAGATCTAGCCTGCGGGTATTGGGATTCTGGTGATTGCCCTAATTAAATCATGAGCCACAAGACAAGCATCGAAAGAATCCAGAAGATTTATTAGGAGCAACATGTCCGGCATTAGCCTGTATGAAACCAACTCTGGCATACGTAATTTACAGCCACCTGTGACCCTGTTTCCCCCCGTTCCTCCCTGGTTGTATCATACATCAAATTATCCAATGAAGCACATTTACAGACTGGGTGTCATCAATCATGTTCTCCAATTAAGGATCTCCTCAGGCAGAAAATCTGGTAGGTTAGCTACAATCTTTGTAAGATATGTGTGGAATGTACTTCTGGTTTTAAACAATGCACTGCTCCTTCAGATTTTCTCCTCCCCCCCCTCCCCCCCCGTTTATGGTAACTCTAAAACAGGCAAAGGAATACTTTACAAGTTGACAGCAGGATGCTTAGATCTGGCATGTGGGGCTGCCTTGGAAATCGCGATAGAATAGATAGAATAGCCCGTGATAGAATAGATAGAATAGAATAGAATTCTTTACTGGCCAAGTGTGATTGGACACACAAGGAATTTGTCTTGGCGATGCCTCTGCCAGCAAAAATGGAGCCCGTGAGGGGTCCCCAAATTCTGTTTTCTCTGGCAGAGGGGTTGCAGGAGGTTGTCACAGCTGAAAACAGAGCTCAGGAGCCCATTTTCACTGGCAGAGCACTCAGGCCATCACAGGTGTGTCCCCCAATGCAAGTGATGTCATTTTGGCCACACACCCCTCCCGAGGTCAAACACAAACCTGATGCGGCCCTCAACGAAATCGAGTTTGACACTCCTGACTTAGACTTATATATAATTCTAAGTTCTTTACATCCCTCTCTGTGCAATTTACAATGTCAACATTTTGTCCCCAACAACACCTGGTAGGGTCAGCCACATCCCATAGTTTTAATCTTGTGGGGAGACACAACATTTTAAATTCTTTCCTGAATCTCATGTTATTTGCCCTTCTGAGGTGATCTCCTAATTCTATAAAGGGAGTTTTCCTCATTCTAGATGAGACTGGACTGCAAATCTTAAAATTCCATGCAACCATCTGTCTCAACATCTAGTATCTTGTTATATTGTAATTGTAGACATACACACACACACCCGCATGACATAAATTATTACTCTCTTTTTTTTTCTAAACGTAAGCAAGCTGACATGTCACAGTCTGTCCAAGGTTAATTGGAAGACTATGAGCGGGAAACTGATTTTTTTTACCAAATCAGTTGTTTTCTCATCAGATCCATATGGTTTCGCACTGTTGGTGTCCGTTTCATTTCAGTGAAACTATAGGTAATACATAAACACACGGGCTTTTGTTTTTGATGAACAGCTTTATTATGTAATCAGATGCCCGTCGAAAAAGACAAAGTGGGGAAAATGCCATCTTATCAGGGGAACAAAATATAAAGATGGTGAATAAAAAGAGAAAATGACAATGACGGGAAACGGCACGAAGCAATAACGAATGAGCGAATGCACTGCAGGCTTTAAATACAAGTCCAAGAAAGAAGTGGTGGAGATAAGTAAAATGGTTTATTGAAGAGCTGAAGGCACTGCAATCACAAGAGCTGCTGTGTAAATGGCTGTTTAGAAATAACAACTAGCCACACCTAATGCCAAGAGGGAAAGAGAATAAGAAAGTAGGATAGCTGAGTCATCCTTTTTATACCTCAGCAGGACTGCTAAAAATATGAATGAAAATAATGGCAATTGTTAAAGTCACACTTTTGTTGTTATGAACTAATAAAGGCGTTTAATAAAGTTTTAACAACCTTAAGTAAAAAGCAGGTTTCTAATCCTGCACTTCTGATTGGCCGATAATAGCGACATCGGATTGGTCCTTTCTGGGAAGTCTGATTGGCTGTTAACGGGCCAACTCTCATTGGTTCAAGGGTTTAACACTTCCATGTTTTTCATTGGTTAATAGGGCAGCAGCCAACCCTATAAAAGGGCTGCTGCTGCCCTAGGTGATTGCTCTGTTCAGTATGCTTAATAAAGAGTTGAAGTTCACTGTTCACTGCCTCGTCTCCGCTCCTTGCACCCATGCGCAGGACTTAACATTTGTGTTACTCAAAAAGTTGGATTTTTGATTAGCAAAGAACAGATCTGCTTTCTAAGGCAGAGCTGGGGGTATCTGAATATTTCTGCCAACAAAGAACTACTGTAGCTTCTGAGGCATGCCAGGGTCTGTGTATATATCACAACTGTGTGTGTATCACAATTTTTGATGGCTTTTAATATATTCCAATATTCCTATGCTGGCATCAGCTATGCAATCCCCAACCATTTGGAATAAAAACCTTCAAAATTTCAGGAGACTAAAGAATATTGCTACAGTACTGTTTGTCATTTTCTATTGTTGTTGTTGTTGAATTGCCCAGAATTGCAGGGAGTTGTGCAGTGGAATAAATTCACATGCTCTTATTAATTTAAATACTGTTATTACAATCAGCATTTATTTCCCTTGGTAAAGCAAAGATATACACTTTGACAATTAAATTTTATATCCTTATGAATCTCTTTCAGATTTCCAGGTTTGTCCTTTATTTTTATCTAAGAAAATGTGTTTTCTGTGTTTATTCTTCCCAGATTGGAAATACAACTGGATGAGTTATCTCTACTTTATTATAAGACTTGTCAGACATACAAAATCAGGACCATACATTAATTCCCAATTACACTGATTTATTGCTCATTCTTATGCACAGGAATCCAGTCAACTGATAGTCAGTAGTATTTTGGCTCTAGATAAGGGTTAACGGAATTAGGGGTGGGGCTCTTGCCTCACAATCAGTAGGCTGTGAGTTCAATCCTAGGTAGAGGCCGATATTTCTCTCTCTGGGCACAATGAGAATATATGTGCTGAACAAAACTTTGCATTGGTGACAGGAAGGGCATCTGGCCATTAAACACTTTGCTAGCTCCATTCAGTTGCCCAGACTTTACCTCGCATAGGATTTGGGGGTCGTTAAAAAAAGAAAAGGGTTAACAGAATTCAAGGGACTTAGATCACTTGTGGGACTGTGGAGATTCCAGGTTGAATCCCCTCTTGACATCGTTCCCAGGTTCTGCCACTCCTCTACATTAACAGAATCCTGCAAATCTGAAGACACAAACTTCCCGTCTCTACTTTTAGCTGCTTGATCCATGAGGACAGATCCTTCCTAAATATCTTTCTCTGACTATAAAAGAGACTGTGGGGGCTCCCACCTCTCTTATCTGATGGTTTCCTAGGCAGCATCTGCTCTCCTTTGTCTTCAAGGTTATCCATGCATTCTATTACACTGTCGGCTATCATATAGCAATGCAAAACGCTGGGCTAGAGCATCACTTTGGCTTTCTAACTTTATGGAAAACAGCCTTTGCAGAATTGTGATGCTTCAGACCAGGAGATGTTTGCATCCATTTCCTTTCTGCTTAGCAATTCTGGGGAAATTGTTTGTTGCAAATCACTTCTTTCTCTCTGCTTCCTATTTATTCAGAAAACCTCCATGGGAATATTTAGAGAAGGAGCAGCCGGTCTCTTGGGAATTAGCAGTAATGGATTGGTAGATCTGTCACATGTCAGTGTGTTTGAAATAATGCAAAATTAATTTTGAAAATACTGAACTTGTCACCTTTCAAGCGCTGCGTTAAGTTGCAGAAGAAAACAATGCACAAGGTTTTTGTCTGTGTGCCTTTTAAAAAAGGCTCCCTCATCCTGTATTAATTCTGAATATGTTATTCTCTAGAATTGCATATAGTTCACCATCTTTTTTTAACAAGGCAAAAAAGAAAAATGTTAAATATATGTGCAATAATTGTAAACTCCAATTATTTCACTTTGGTTTGCTTGCATTTAAATCAAATATTTACATGTTAGATGTATGCCCTGCCCAATAAGTACCTATTTTACTTCACGGCACTAATGATGATAATTACATAAATAATTGGGCAGCAGTTAATTCTACATTTTGTAAAGTTGCGTTAACAGAATCTTGCAAGTCTGAAGGCCATCCCTCTCCCAAGCTTTGCAGCTCAAGAAACTAAGGTCTTTTCTCAGATGTTTGCCAGCCTCCATTTCTCCTGCAGGCTTGGGTGCCTCTTATCCAACTGTTCTTGTGGCTCTGGCTTTTTTTCCACATATCTCATTTCTTGTTCCATTCCATAAATCATCTTTTTTTCCTGGATTTTACATGAGATTTTATAGGCAGAGTAGGAAAATAAAAATAGCTGGCAGTTGGAAGCTCATACTTTGTTCTGGAAATGTGTTTGCATATCAGGAGCTAAATAAGTTTACAGATCAGGTACACATATGTAAAGCTCCAATTAAACTGATTTATTGCTAATCATGCTATGCACAGGATTCTTCTCAACTAATGGTTAGCACCTTCTTGAAGTTGAATAAGACCCAATGGCATTCAAGGGGGGTTGGACTTAGTTCGCTTGTGGCTACGTAGGGATTCTAGGCAGATCACCCTTTTGACTCCACCCTCACGTTCTGTCATTTCTTCTCCTACATTGCATGACTTATTTAAAAAGACAAAAGATAAACTAAGGTGGTAGGAACAACCTCTGGAAAGTATGTGTGTATGTGGAGTGGGAGGAGCGTTATGACTATTCATATCCAGTATAGCAACTGAATATTCTTTGGTTATCACCACATCTATATCAGCAATTTAATGACATCACTCACCATTCACTTTGTGAATTCCAACTATCGGCTATAGCTCCAAATAGTATTATCTACAGATTTTGAAAACACAACAGTACTTAATCTTTCCACTAATTGCTGGTTTCGGCAAAAATCACTTTGCTATTATCTTGGCTGGCTGCTTCTCGAAGCAATATTAGCCCTTCTTCTGAATTGCTATCCAGAGTCCAGCAACGGGTGACCATGTAAATTGCATAAATAAAATGTAATAAAATAAAATAAGCCTGACTTTGAGCTATGAACATTGGTCTAGAATATAAGGTGGAAGAAATTTATATCATAATTAAGCACCTGCCAAAGCTTCTTCAAGGCAACCTATGCCCATTTGGCTCCTATTCATTAAGGAAATGTAGTTATGGATGTACCGATATCAGCACAAAGGAGGACAGCACCTGGAAAGTTAAAAAACAATGGGAATAATTTTCATAAACATACACACTCAACATGGTGAGAAAATATTGTATGGCTCCTCTCCTTTTTATGTTTCTCCATTCTTACAGTAGACTCCAAGATTTTCCTCTGTGTGGCTTCTCTAGGGCTTTGTTCGCACATTATATTAAACCGTGGATTATTTAATTAGGAATTATAGTATTTATTGTTATTGTGGTCCTTGGATAGATTTGTGCAAAAATTGTGATTTGTCTTAATCAGAATAATTGATTTCATGCTCTGTGGGCCCCGCACTATATATAACTCATCTTCTATGAAGGAGAAGCACTAGATTTTAATGATGCAGAATTGAGGAATGATGTGTGTCTCTCTTCATTTTTACTTTCTGTGCAGTCTTTTTCTCACAAAGCCATTGTCCTTTGAATTGCAAGCATTCCCGCTAACTTCTGAATAAAATTCATCATCCAGCTTTGGCTGAGTTCCAAATGAAAATGAGGAAACTAATTACACATTTAGTTTAAGGTGAAATTAGCATACTTAGAATTTCAATTTCTTATAAACAGAGGCATGGGATAATTGACTTCTTCAAAGCTTTCTGCTATCTTATTCTGGGTGGGTAATGAAGGTGGGCATAAATTAATAAGCTAAATCTTTCTCTCTCTCTCTCTCTCTTTTTCTTTCTTTCCTTCTTTTTTCTTTCTTTCTTTCTTTAACAGCAGTACATTTATGTGGCCTGACTTGGCATTTGCAGCCAGTTGATGGGCAGCTTTATGAAAATGGACTCAGTAAAGGAAGATTCACAGAATCTGTGGATACAACATATGCTCCCATTGGAGGCAAAGTGTCAGATAAAACAGAAAGGAAAGGTATCTCTTTTTTCTAATGTTTTTTTCATCAAGTGTATAAAATCATCATGGAAGTTACTCTGATATGACAGGAAAGGCCAGAAGTCTCAATGGTTTTGTGTAGTGAGGGCATGCAATTAACCCAATTGGTCTGCATGTTCCCTGAGTTAATATTATTGTTTTATTTATTAGAAATGTATTTGATTATTACTTTGTATATAATGCAAGGCGGTGAACATACCTAATGCTCCTTCTTCCTCCTATTTTACACCTAACAACAATCTTGTGAGGCATGTTGGACTGAAACCATATTCTGGTGATTGGCCCAAAATCACCCAGTCAGCTTGGGTGGGACTTGAACTTGATTGACACAAACCCATCTAGTCAGCTGTTTTGCTTAAGGCAGAACTAGAACTCACCATCTCCTGGTGACTGGCCCAACATCCCTCATTTGGCTTACTTGCCTTAGGCAGGACTAGAACTCGACATCTTCCAGTTTCTGGACTCGTGTCTTAACCACTAGGCCAACCTGACTCTCGTATTGTACAATATTGTAAGGATAGAGCAATGTTAGTCTACTTTAACCAAAAATCAGGAACCTGGGCAAGCCTTAACACATTTTACTAAAAGGTGTAAGCTTTTCTGAGCTACAGCTCACTTCATCAGATTTATGATGTCCTAGATTTTGGTTTCAACAAGTTCTACTACATTCCTTCTAATACACAATTTAACAGTTTCTCATGTCGGCTTAGTGGCAAGAATACCATTGCTGTCATTCTAAGGATTTTTGCATAAATATGGAGGGTGGTAAATAAATCTGATCAAGATGTGATCTCACGTTAAGTGGCTTAAAACACACACAACAGCACAGATAAACCAATGAGGCAAATGTAGAATAGGAGAAACGGATGAGGCAACATACATGCTATTGGTGCTTGATTCAGATTTGACTTAAGCACATTTGGATTGAATCTTCTAACTCAGGGGTTCCCAACAGCAGGTTCTGACCAGTTCTGGAGAACCAGTAGTGGAAATTTTGAGTAAGTCGGAGAACTGGCAAATCCCACCTCTGACTAGCCCCGCCCCCATCTATTCTCTGCCTCCCGAGTCCCAGCTGATTGGTTGGGTCTTTTTTTGTTGCCCTGCCCAGGAGAACTGAGCTGGAAAGCAGGTTAGTGGGGTGGGGAGGGAATGGGGATTTTGCAGTATCCTTCCCCTGCCACGCCCACCAAGCCACGCCCACAGAACCAGTAGTAATTTTTTTTTTAAATCCCAACCTTTTCTATATCCCACACCCCTAGAATGCTTCTCATATATATTCTCACACCCCTTACAAAAGTAAATAATCATGTGCATCTAATTATGCATAGGCACTATAAACTCAAGTTTCTGCACCCCCTGCCTGTAATATAGTCTCGCACCCCCAGGGGGTGCAAACACCCCCAGTTGGTTGGAGAATTCTGGGAGTTGAAGTCCACTAGTCTTAAAGTTGTCAAGTTGGAGACCTCTACATTATAGCATAGCAAAACTTACAGTCGGTAAGGGATAATTCTGTCAAGAAGGAACATTTCTATGATGGGATTGTGTCATGTCGAAATTATATTTCCCAGTACAATTTGGCATATGTACCCACACGCATATTTATTCATTTCCCTGAAGACTGGAGTCCTTCATTTTTGAAAAGTGACAAAGCAGCTACCATCTCATTTAAAAGCCATCCACCTGGACCGACATTACATTTGCTTTAAACATGTGGCTAGTATCTTCGACCTTAGAGTTCCTGCCCTTTATCCAGACGGTATAATCAGTATGATAACGAGACTGTGTCAGCATCATGAAAATGCTTTTTAAAATCCTCTTGGCCCTATTGGGCATTGGTTTATAAACAGTTCCAAACAATATCTGAAATGTCTTGTCAACTTCCAGCTTTTCTTGTGGCTCGAATTAAATGCTCTGAAGAGAAACACCGAAGTAATTTTAGACAGTGCTCAGGGGAAGAAAAAAAAGAAACTGCTTACAAGCTGGTACTCTTAAAGATAAGCAACAGTCTAAAGATGGGCTTCTCTTGGACTTTTAATTCAGCCACCTAAATGTACTTGCACATCTTAAGTATGAGAATGAATCTTTGCTCTCTGGTCATAAATAGTGTATCCTAAAGCCTTGATGGTGAACCTATGGCACACATGCCACAGGTGACACGCAGAGCCATTTGTGTCGGCACGCAAGCTCCTGCTAAACCTACCTGTACTACACATGTGTGGGCCTCCCAGCTGATTTCCAGCCTGTTTGAGGCTGTTTTTGCCCACATGGAGGCTTGAGGAAAGCCTCTGCAGCCTCGGGAGGCCAAAAAATGGAAATACCAGAAGTGATGAAACAGGCCCATTTTTGGGTCTCCTAAGGCTTGCAGAGGCTTCCCCCGAGCCTCCAGGAGGGTGAAAACAGTCTCAAACGGACCAAAAATCAGCTGGGAGGTACACACATGCTCAATCAGGTCAGGAGATAGGGGGGTGTTGTACATGCATGTGCAGGGGGGGCTGGGGCACATTGCATTGTGGGTGCCAGCAGTGCACACGCTTTTGGCACACCACAACAAAAAGTTTCGCCATAACTGTCCTAAAGGAAATCCACCTTGACTGTAATTTGGAAGGACAGATTTTGAAACTGAAGCTCAAATATACTTTGGCCACAAATGAGAAGAAAGGACTCGTTGGGGAAGTTGGCAGGCAAAAAGAAAAGGGATAGCAGAGGATGAGATGGTTAGATAGTAACACCGACGCCATGCACCTGATTTTGGGCAAACTCTTAAGAGCCAGTGGACAGTAAGGGGGTCTGGCATGCTGTAATCCGTGGGGTTGCAAAGAGTTGGGCATAACTTAGCAACCGGATAACAACAATATAAATAGTTCCTTTTGTGGGGTCCTTGGTGCTCTCTGACCTTAGTTATTTTCTTGTAGATGTTTCATTACCCAGCTAGGTAACATCATCAGGGATAGAAGGGAGCAGGGTTTGCTCTCTGTTTAAATGCAAGTTCCTTCCCTTCCACCACTTCCCACTTCTCTGCTACTTGAGCAGAACCGACATTCTGTAGAAAATTCCCTAAAGCTACCAAACACTGATTTTGAGATGAAAAGTAAGACCACTACATTTTGCAGGTTGCTAATTACTCCCATTTAGGACGCGGTGCTCAGTGGATAAGATGTTGAGCATGACGATCAGAAAGGTCGGCAATTCGGTGGTTCAAATGGAGTGAGCTCCCGTTACTTGTCCCAGCTTCAGCCAACTTACGAAAGCAAGTAAAAATGCAAGTAGAAAAATAGGTACCCCTTTGGTGGGAAGGGAACAGCGTTCCATGCGCCTTTGGTGTTTAGTCCTGCCGGCCAGATGGCCACGGAGACGTCTTCGGACAGCGCTGGCTCTTCAGCTTTATAACGGAGATGAGCACCGCCCCCTAGAGCCAGAAATGACTAGCACGTATGTGCAAGGGAACCTTTACCTTTAATTATTCCCAAAGAATAAAAAAAAAAAAATGTTTCCCAAAATGTATCTTTTTTCCCTGTTCATGAACATGTTTAATCCCCTTTTTCTCCTTTTTTTCTTTGTTCCTTTGCTTGTTTTTGTTTTGTTTCAAAGGCTGATACCCCAGGACCAAGCTGGGTAAAGAATGTGATGTGGAGGAAAGGAAGTGTAAAGCTTAGAGATGTGTTGCAATGAGAAACACTCTAGAAATGTGTTAAATGTATAAATAAGAAGGCATTTGCTGAGCCCAGTGAATTAATTAACATCTATATAGCACTAAAAGCCCTTTGTCCTTGTTTAATCTCTGTGCAGTAATGTCACGACTCAACGGTAGCTCAGCTGTGTTGTTGTGAAAGGAAGACTTTTGCCCAGGGACGACTTTTCTGAAGCCAGTAGTGAAATATTCCTTTAAGGGTTGCCTCTCCTCCTAACTTAAGAAAGTGAAGACTCTTGAAATGAAGTATTTCAAAAGGAACCTTTTATTAAGCAGAAGTGACAGCAGTGTATTCAAAGCAAAGTCTCTGTACCCTTAGGCAAGACAAGTAGAATTAAAACAGTAGAGACCTCTCCCTTTAGCCAGATGAGGATTCAGCCAAATCACAGGTGTGAAGAGGTCATTGTATCGGCCACTCTGAGAAACAGATAAGCATACATTCCCATGGCCATCTTCTGCTGGCTATTAAAGTGAAACAACCCACATGGCCCTTCTTCCTATACACTCCCCAAGAGGTGAGAAAATCTCAGGGTATGAAATGTTTGCAAGAAAACAACCAAGCTCAGAGAGCACCAAAGAGACTTCATTTCAAACCTAAGCTACGATTATTTCCTTTTAAGGGTCTTCTGTTTATAATCCCTGACAATATTCAAAGCTATCCTTTAAGCCACAGGTCTCCAACCTCCAGCCCATGGCCCAGTATTGGGCTGTTGGTCAATTTGGAATTGAGAAGCAGGCCGATGTGCAGGCTCAGGCAGGTCCACTTGCATGAGTAGCACCCCAAAAGGTTCTCGTACCTCTTGTGTGATTGGAGCTGTATGCATATGTGTGTGCACTGGCCTGCCACTTGCCCGTTCCTCTCTTCCCAGTGGTGGGATTCAAAAAATTGTACTACTAGTTCTGTGGGCGTGGCTCAGTGGGCGTGGCAGGAGGAAAGTTACTGCAAAATCTCCATTCCCTCCCCACCCCATTAATCTACTTTCCAGTTCTGTTCTCCTGTACAGGGCAACCAAAGAAGACTCAGCCAATCAGCTGGAACTTGGGAGGTAGAGAATAGATGGGGCCAGGGCCAGCAGGAGGTGGTATTTGCCAGTTCTCCGAACTACTCAAAATTTCTGCTACTGGTTCTCCAGAACCAGTGAGAACTGGCTGAATACCACCTCTACCTCTTTCTCTTCCCCAGCTGGGCTGCAAAGATTGGGGACCACTGCCTTAGACCGAAAAGATTCCTCCAGCTACCTGAGGTTTCATATTATATGCCTCCTCCAATACATTTTCCCTTAAGAGGCAAATTTGTCTTGAATTGCAAGCTGCTCATTTTATGCCTTTTTAAAATGCCTTTGAAAAGCAGGACCTCTTTGTAACTTTTCTTTTTGTTCTTTTGGAGACATCGTATTTCAGAAAGGGCAGGCAATAGACACGGGAGAAATTGACATTGGAGCTCAGGTGATGCAGACAATCCCACCAGGCCTCTTTTGGCGGTTCCAGATCACGATCCATCATCCATTGTACTTGAAATTCAACGTCTCCCTGGCAAAGGATTCCCTGCTTGGGATCTATGGCAGACGCAATATTCCTCCCACTCACACCCAGGTATTGTAATCTTGTCTACTTTTTAAAAAGTTAGCTATTTCACAGTGCATTGTGCTCTCCAAAATAATAGTGACGTTCGCTCTTAAAGGGCTTGTTCAAGAACAATCTTGCTTTTCAGCGTCTTCTTGACACTTGAATGGAGTCTTTTTTAAAAAAATTCTTTCTTAGCAATTGAAAAGTTTTTCTTCATTTGATGTAAGCATGCAGGGGAGGAAAGAATTTTGCCAGCAAATGTTCCAACTATAATTGTATTAAACAGGAGTAGACAATCACTTGATTTTTTGAATTTCAATTCAGATAGAGCTGGAAGGGACCTTGGAGGTCTGCTAGTCCAACCGCCTGCTCAAGCAGGAGACCCTATACTATTTCAGACTGGTGGCTGCCCCGTCTCTTCTTAAAAACCTATAGTGATGTTCAACAGTTTGTAAGACCTCTTTTTTATCCTTATTTTATGCCATATACACACACCTAATCCTTACATATATCTGTGTATCACTACTATGGATTTATCCTATCCTCTTTTGCCTTTTAGTGTAAAGTCTATCTTTGGTCTATCCATTTGTACCAGCAGTTCCAGCTGTTGTAGTATATTGAAGTGTCTTTATTTTTTAATGCCAAAGTTAATTTGTCCATTTCTGCACAACTTGAAATTTTTTGAATGATCATCTCTTCTGATGGAGCATGAGGCTGCTTCCAACATTGTGCAAAAGCCAATCTGGCCGCTGTCAAAATGTGTATTATTATATATTTCTTTTTTTTTTTGATATTTGTTTATCAAAGATCCCTAAAAGAAAGGACTCTGGTTTGAATTTGATCTGTTCTCTTGTCATTTCTTCCAGCCAATTTCTAATTTTCTGCCAATATTTTTGAGCTTCTGTACAGGACCACCATATATGGAAAAAAGTTCCCTCTTTTTTTTTTTTGCATTTCCAGCAATTCGGACTCATATTGGGGTACAACTTCGCTAATCTCAAAGGAGGAAGGTGCCATCTATGAAACATTTTATAGGCATTTTCTTTGTATGCTACCAATTTTGTAATTTTATTATTTCTACCCCAGACCTTTTCCCATTCTATTATGGTGATGCTACGTCCTATATTCCTACTCCAGGCTATCATGTTCCCTTTTACAATTTCTTCTTCTAATTCTACTTCTAATAAATAATTATAAAATTTTGTTATATTCTTTTTGCCTGATCCTAATAAGATTTTATCTAATTGCTGGAGTTTATTGTTAATTCCGAATTCTTTTTGTCCTGTTTATATCTACTTTGAATTTGAAGATATGCCCACTGATCAATTTTTAGTCCTTGCTCTTGAAGTTCTTGCCGCGATTTCAAATTTCCTTGTGTATCCAATAGGTCCTTATATTTAATCATTTTAGTGATATCCAGATTATTTGTGTGAATCATCACCTCCATTGTTGAAATCCAAATTGGTATTTTTAAATAGTGTTTTTTTCTGTATTTTCTTCCAATTAGTTAATAATGAGTCTCTGATTAGGTGTTTCTGGCTAGTTTTCCCTACATCCCATAAAAAAAGCATGCCACCCCCTCTGCAAGTCATGGCCTTCTAAGAATAATATTCTCTTATTGGTTAAATTCACCCATTCCTTCAACCATACTAAAGAGGCTGCACTATAATACAACTCCCAATTTGGAAGTGCCAGCCCTCCCTTGCTCTTCATATCCTGCATTGCCTTTAAATTTATTCTAGGTTTTTTCCCTTGCCTGATAAATTTGTTCAGTTTCCATCTATTGCTTCTTGTCTTGCCTTCTGGTGCTTTGGAAAATAAACTGACCCTCTCTTCTTTGCAGCAGCCCCTCAAATACTGCTATCATGTCACCCCTAATTCTTCTTTCCTCTATTTTTTTTCTTTAGACTTCAGAGAAAAGTCTAAAGAAAAAAATATTTTGTGCTTCCATATTTAGAATACCTTATGATAGTTATTACTACCTGCTGGGGTGAATTGCAAATAGTCCCACAAATATCTACAACCTCAATTTTGTTCACATGTAAGCACATATAACCCTTCTCCAAAGCAATGAATCATCCTCATTTAATTAACACCTTATGACAGTCTTTTTGGAGGAATATCTCATAGCACTAAAAAAAAGAGAGAGAGATTTGCTTTTAATGTTTGTTTTCATTAGAAATAAAGGGTAAAGATTCACACCCGTCTTTAGATTTGAATTCTCTGAGGATGGGGAATTTTTCTTCACTGAATGCCTACATTTATTTGTGTGTCTTCATAAATAAATAGTGTCCATTTTGTCCCCCAGCTGCTTCTCCAAGACAATATGCTGTTCTGCGTTTTGGACAGTATATGTGCATAAGAAAAATCACTTGATGTAAATTGTTAATTGCCAATCCCTTTGTTCTGGGGAAAAAAAAAAAAGCATGGAATGATAACAGTGATCAGGAAACACTTACTGACATACAAGCTTTGAGCAAATTTCACCAAAAATGTTTTTAAAATGATACAGCATGGTTTTACATGTTTTGCTTCTATGTTAGCAAGCAACCCAAGCTTCTGCCTGAGTTAATCTGTCTATTTTTAGGAAATTAAACAAAAATTGGGGCACAACACAAATTGTCATTGCTAAATCCTCTCACTTTTCCCTTGATCCCAGCCCTATGGAGAAAATGATAAGCAGTCTAGTGTTACATAAATGTTGTGGAAATTTAATCATGGATTGTTATGCAAGTAATATTTGCCAGTTTACATCTGGCCGTTGTGCTGTCTGCTGCTGTCAGGCTGCGCTCCTTCTAGATCCCAAGAAAGAAATACTCAGACTCCATGGTGTAGAGCAAAGTTATCCTTTTACTGGGAAATAAAGTGGTAGCTACAAAGCAATTCCGAAACTGAGAAATTGGCGGGTAGAATGCACATACAAAGAAATAGGTTTGCTCCCACCCCCCAAAGTTCAAATGATTCTTCCAATTAAAACTTTTGAAACAGCTCATGTGGTCATCTCCAGATGGTGATGAGGCGTCTTGTCAAATGACCTTGACATATTTTGATAAAAGTTCGCAGTTGCGCAAAAGAGGAAGAAGATAGCCAAGAAACGGAAAGTTAAAGACAAGAATCCCCCCTCCCCTTGCTAGCCCAGCAAGAAATGCAAACACCTCCAGCTTTCTTCCCATATAAAATCCCCCCTCCCACCGTTGCCATGACAGCCGAGAGAAATAATGAAACAATAGCAGAAAGGTAGGAAGGGAAGGTATCTTGAGGCTGACAGCTGCATTTTCTGGACTACAGTTTCTCAAAGAGAAATGCAAAATTCTTGAATCTAAAGCCTTCAGCATGGAAAGTTCAGAGCTTCACTAAGATAAGAGAAGAAATCAGATTGGTTTATCACACCCCTAAGGTAGTTTCTAGATTTTAACTCCTAATGCATTGGTTGGATTCAAATAATTTAACAATCGGTTTTCTGCCTTAATGACTGGCTGGGTGGATGTGGCCATGGTGGTATGGCCATGGGGTATGACAGGCAGCACTCGACCTTCTGAACCCCTGGACCAAAAATGGGCTGTGGGGGGACCCCCCCCATGCCCCATTTTGGGCCTAGTGGGCCTCCCTGCAAACTTTTTGGGAGCAAAAACGGGTCATGGGCAGCTGCACCACACACCCCTGTGCCCCATTTTGGGCCTTGTGGGCCTCCCTGCACTTACCTAAGAGCCAAAATAGGACACATGGGGACTCCCAAAAGGGCCAGCCAGCAATTTAACAACCGGATCACGCAAACCGGTGCGAACCAATTGAATCCTACCACTGCCCTAATGGAATGGGAATTTCTGAACTGAACAGCAGTCTTCAGTGAGTTGGAAGCCGCTGGACCTTCATGGGACTTTGCAGGAAGAAGTGAGCAGAAGACCTGAAGGCCTTATCGGTATTGGGCTGCCCTCCACTTCTTACTGAAGCTCTTTGAAACTATATTATACAAAATAGGTATGGAAGGAACCTTGGAGATCTTCTACTCCAGCTCCTTGCTTCAGCTGGAGGTCCCTTCAAACAAGTGGTTCTCCAGCCTCTTCTTAAAAGGCTTAAGTGATGAAGCCCACAGATCGGTTTTCCAGGAGCCTTTCCAACATGAGTTGCTGAGTATGTCCTGCACTTTTAGGAAGTCCTTGTCCATCCACTTCCTCCAGTTCCACCATCAACCTCCACAGCACTTCCTGTACTGCGGCCAACCTTAAGGTCCTGCCTCGCCAGTCTTCTCAGAACTCTTGAAACAACATCATTTTCAAAAGGAAACTTTTACTGGAAGATTGTGACAGCAAGAGATGCAGGCAGGAAGCAACTTTTCCTGCTTGAAACATTAGATTAAACCGAGGGTTTCCAACCTTGGCAACTTTAAGCCTGGCAGACTTCAACTCCCAAAATTCATGGAGTTGAAGTCCACCAGGCTTAAAGTTGACAAGGTTGGGGACCCCTGGATTAAACCATTGCAAACGGAGCCCCTCCCAATGTCCAATAGATCAACACATTATTGAACCCATCCCAGTGAGTGAAAATGTTATGAGAAATGCAGGCCAGTAAATGATAGATGCAGGTCTCCAGGGCAACACTGCTGTTCTCCAGAGACGAGATAAGGCAGCTGCTCAAGGCACATTCCTTTCCCCCTTCCAGAGTCCCAAAAGTTACAGCAAAGCAAGAAATAGAAACAGAAACCCCACAAAGAGATGCCCCTAAGCCACTCCCCTCTCACCAGAATGACAGTGTCCTGATAGGAATCTATGGGACCTGCCACCACCTTTCCCCAGATAGCCTCCACTCCTGCTTCAACTATCACCAGAATGCACTGTGTCTTGTAGTCCATTCCTTTCTCCATGGTCTGCAGACTATCCTTGCACTAGCAGGAGAAAACAGGACTTCTCCACCTGTTTATTGAGCACCCATCTTACCATATGGTTACAGTTACAGTTACAGTTACATATACAGTTAAAAAATAAAAAAGACATTACAGATATACAGATTAACAGAGTTGGAAGGGAGTTTGTAGGTCATCTCGTCCAACCCTCCACCCAAGCAGGAGACCCTACAATATTTTTGACAAATGGCAGTCCAATCTCTTCTTAAAAGCCTCCAGGGATGAAGCTCCCACAACTTCCGAAGGCAGCTTCTTTCCCATTGGTTGATTGTTCTCAGCGTCAGAAAATTCCTCCTTATTTCCAGGTTAAATCTCTCCTTGTTCAGTTTCCATCTATTATTCCTTGTCTGGCCTTCAGGTGCTTTGGAAAATAGCTTGATCCAGGGGTGGGATTCTACAGGTTCGCACCTATTCACTAGAACCGGTTGTTAACATTCTAAGCAGTTCGGAGAACTGGTTGTTGGAAGAAATTACTGGCCTAATCCTGTAAGGAAGGCAGGAAGGAAACATTCTGGTATTGCTTACAAAAACTGCCTCTCCGTTAATCCTTTTTACATTTTTGGCAGGACTAGACTTCCTGTTTCTAGAACTTCTCTGGAGTTTTTCCCCCCTCCTTTGCTGGTACTTTGCTTGAATGGAGTGACCATTCAAAGTTACAATGGCACTGAAAAAAGTGACTTATAACTATTTTTTCACACTTACGATTATTGCAGCATCCCCACAGTCACAAGAGGCCAGTCGAGGAGATGCGTGCCACGATGTGAGTGATGTTGAATTGGCAATACCCAGCCATTCAATTACCACCAAGCCATGCCCACCAACTAAGACATGCCCATAGAACCGGTTGTTAAAAAAAATGAATCCCACCCCTAGCTTGACCTCCTCCTCGCAAATATTGGAAGGCTGCTATCCTGTCTCACCTGGTCCTTCTCTTCGCTAGACTAGCCAGGCTTGCAACTGTTCATCGTATGTTTTAGCCTCCAGTCCCCTAATCATCTCGATTGCTCTTCTCTGAACTTTTTCTAAAGTCTCAACATTGTTTTTCATAGTGTGGTGACCAAAACTGGATTCTAGGTGTGGTCTTACTAAGGCTTTATAGAGTGATATTAGTACCTCACTTGATCTTGATTGACCCTGCTAATGCAATTTAGGATTGTGTTGGCTTCACACTGCTGGCTCATATTTAGCTGGTTGTCCACTCCAATATCCCTCTCACAATTAACACCACATTAAAACCAATTGATAAATGAAGACATGTCATGGAGCACCCAGATTATTATCACATGACTGTGGGAACACTGCAGAGGTGCAAATTTCAAGAATTGGTTGCAGCTACTCTTTGTTCAGCATTGTCATAACTTTGAAAGGTCCCTGAATGAATGGTTGTAACCTGAGGAATACCTGTACAGTAAAATATCTAATGGTAGAACTGATATATAAAACAGAAATACAATGAGGAAAATGAGATCTAAAAATAAATCGGAACATAAGGCATAAAATAAAAATAGTATTATTAAAAGTGAATAATAACTAAGTGCCCAAACTTAATTCACAGTGCGAAGTGTTGTACAGATGGTAGCACAAAACTGGACAACTTGGGAGGATATTTTTGAGTTCAGATCTGAAAGAAGTAACAATAAGTAGAAATTCCCATGCTGGGAAACTTCTTCAAGACTCGATAAATGAATATCTGTCTAGAATCCCTATATAGAGAGCAGAATATTAGGGTTAGACAAAAGAAGAGCGATGGTGTTGCACTGGTTAGAATGCAGGATTGCAGGCTAACTCTGCCCACTGCCAGGAGTTCGATCCTGACCAGCAAGGTTGACTTAGTCTTCCATCCTTCCAAGGTCAATAAAATGAGGACCCAGATTGATGGGGGCAATATTCTGATTCTGTAAACTGCTTTGAGATTAACAGAGTTGGAAGGGACCTTGTAGGTCATCTGATCCAACTCCCCACCCAATCAGGAGACTCTACACTATTTCTGACAAATGGCAGTCCAATCTCTTCTTGAAAGCCTCCAGTGGAGAAGTTCCCACAACTTCTGAAGGCAACTTCTGTTCCATGGGTTGATTGTTCTCACAGTCAGAAAATTTCTCCTTATTGATGGCTATCATGCACTGTGAAATGGTATATACTAAGTGCTAGTGCTATGTTGATTGTAGAGCAGGAACCTTTATTGGTGACCAGCTTAGAAGGTTTATACTTTTTGGTGAAGGATAATGCTCTATGTTCAAATCTGCCAATTGATTAAAATACTTGTTCAAATACATCCATGTTTCAATCAAAGTCAGGTCATTAGCATCTAATTCACAAAGTACTAAAGCAGCTTCCTTTTAATGGTTGTGGAAGGAATTGGTGAACTTAAACTAAGTTTAGCTTGCTTTTGGAACTAACTTTGAAGAGGCAACGCATTGCTCTCTCTGTCAAGGAGATAAATAAATAAAGGATTCCTCTGAGGTGAAGGGCAGTAAGAATTCATTTGATCATTTCTGTAATCTGTGCTGTTTCAGTTTGACTTTGTAAAACTAATGGATGGAAAACAGCTAATTAAACAGGAACCAAGACATTTTGAAGAATCTCACCAGGGGCCCAGAAATCTAATTTTAATGTCCATGCAAGAAACTGGTTTCATAGAATATATGGACCAAGGAGTGTGGCACATGGCATTTTACAACGATGGCAAGAAAGTGGAGCAAGTGCTTATGCTGACCACAGCAATTGGTAAGAGGTCATATATATTTTTTCTCATAGATTTGATGGAGACAATAGCATCTCAGCATATGTGTTCCAGATGTATGTGTGATCATTATTTCATCAGCTCCACATATTTGGGGTTTATTAGGTTGGGAAAGGCTCTGAATCAGTTTATATAAACAAGGTTAGTATGAATTATTACATTTGGCAGGATTAATACTTTGACTAAATCAGATTGTTGTTGTTTTTTTAAAAAAAACAACAAATTGAAATGGCTTAGCATGATATAAAAACTCAATTACTTTTTCACAGAAAAAACAGTCCACCTGCCACTCCCAATTTGATTTTCTTTCCAGATGAGTTGGGAACATGAAATTCTGAAATGCAATTATACAGTAGCATGGGAACATTCAGATTTTTCTGGTGGTCTCACTAGTATGGAGTTTAAGATTAATTTAAATAGAAATGCTCAGTTACAAAGACAGCAGAATATGTTCAGATGAAATGTGAAGCTTCAGTTCTTGATTATCTGCACTTTCCATGAAGAAGGATGCTTAAAATTTCAGCAGTATCTGAGAATCATAGCTTGTGGCTCCCAGATCAAACAGAATTTATTATCCCAGAAAGCCTGGTTTATGATTCTGGCTTGTAAAAGACACCAATAATTCTGTATGCTCTACCTGGACCACTATAGTCAACCAAGTTGGCTTACCAAATGTCTGGAGTTTTGCAACTGGCTGTTGTAGTGATATCATTAGAAAGTGCATGGGTGGGTTTTGCTAGCTTTTTTGGAAAGGTGGGAGTGCTCAGTGAGGTAGATACTAGATCTTTGAAAGGCAAAATTCCAGTCTTAACCTCCTAAATTAGCCTGAAATTCATTGGGGCATTGAAAATTTAAATGAAAGTGGAGGACCCATCCATATTTTAGGGGAAATGGGGGGGAAGTGCCATTTTGCTTACAAGTTTCAGCAGTGCCATGTTAGGATAGTAGAAGCTACAGTAAGTCCCTACAGGACTGCTCAGCCCATATTGCACAAATCTGCTTTGGATGATCTGTCATTTCCCTTAATGGAAGGAACCAGATGAGAAAACACACACACACACACACACACACACGTACACAAATACACACACAGCCCATTGGCGTACTGCACTGCAAATATGCAAACTCAGGCAATATTTGTTTGTTTATTTATTTTATTTGTCAAACAAAATGACAAATTTGAACAAAGAAAATAAAAATGTGATAGAGATACCAGGGCACTTATGCCTGCCCCGCTAGGGACCTCTTAAATATGGAGAGAGGTCCCAAGTTAACTTAGAATTAAAACTGTGAAAGCTAATGGCTGAGACAATCCCATTATATGTTGAGACAATATATTTACCCATTATTGGAGAGATACCTTAATTCAGTGTTCCCCAACCTTTCTGGGTTGGCAGGGGGTGGGGAAGGGATGGTTTTGTGTGAGGGGCAAGTGCCCTCTCTTTGAGTGAGTCCAGCTGCATGTGCCCCACAT
This sequence comes from Hydrophis major, assembly GCA_033807585.1. NCBI lineage: Eukaryota > Metazoa > Chordata > Lepidosauria > Squamata > Elapidae > Hydrophis > Hydrophis major. The sequence continues at coordinate 8,689,235 of CM066335.1, read as the reverse complement.
TCATGCGGCCTAGTTGCAAACAGGCCCCAACCTGGTAATTCAGAATTCCTCAACTTTTTTGGGTTGGTGGCCTGGCGCAGGAGAGGGGGAAAAGGGGGATGTTTTTGTGTGAGAGGCGGGTGCCTGCTGCTTGAGTGAGTAGGACCACTCTTGAGGCCCAGTTGCGAGTAGGCCTCAGCCTAATAGTGGACCGCAGCCCACAGGTGCATGCATGCATATGAACAGCTTCATTTGTGTCAGTGGCGGGCATCTGCGCCCACCACTCGTGTGAGTGGGACTGTGAGTGTGTGTGCCCCCCACTCACACAAGTGAGGTTGCAAGCTTATGTGCCCGCCACTCTCCCATGCACTTGCCTCTCACACAAATGAGGCTAGCGAGTGCATGAGCCCACCACTTAAGTGAGTCAGGCTGCATGTACCTGCCACTTATGCATCCTAGTTGCAAAAAGGCCTTGGACTGGTAGTGGGCCACAGCTCACAATTTAGGGTCTCCTGCCTTAATTTACAATGATTCTGAGTATTAGGAATGGGATTAGTCGCTGCCATCACCTGCCAAATGATTGTGTGGTGTGCTATGGCTTGTTTGAGAAGGTAACATTCACACCCAGTATGCATTTTTTGTTTTTTGTTTTTGGTCCTTCTGTGAACAGAAGTCATGGATGACTGTTCTACTAACTGCAATGGAAACGGAGAATGCATTTCTGGCCACTGCCACTGTTTCCCGGGATTCCTCGGTCCTGATTGTGCACGAGGTACGGATTTGAAACTGAACACGCTTACCCAAATATACATGTCAGCCCTGGAACCCTTTTTCTCCCTTGTGGCACTTTCAGGGCTGCCACAGTGAAGTGAGTCAAGCTGTGGGAAGGGGGAGGAAGAGATAGTTAAGGGATTGTAGCCATAATAAAATTATTTTTTCAGAGAACCGGGAACTTTCCCACTAGGTGCAAGGAAGTGGGATCTGAGACCAAGCGAGCTTTGGGCTATGGCTTGATTGAACCAGTGGTGGGATTCTACCGGTTCGGCCTGGTTCGGGTGAATCAGTTGTAAAAAATGCTACTGTTTGGCAGAACCGGTAGGAAAAAAACAGCTACCAGTTCGTCCGAACTGGTATTCCTTTCTTCTTTCCTCCCAACAATCAGCTGTTCCAACGATCAGCTGTGCCAAGATCCTCCTCGCTGTCTTACTGCTTCTCTCAGGAGGCTTCCCTGAGGCCCAGGAGGCAAAAAGAGGGACACTGGGGGATGCTGCCCAAAAAGGGCCACTCCCACCCAGTCACATGGCCACGCCCACCTAGCCACGCCCACCTAGCTATGCCCACAGAGCCAGTAGTAAAAATATTTGCATCCAACTGCTGGATTGGACCATATGACGGACTACATGGGTAGGTAGGGGGGAAATTCTACTTTTAACCTGAGGGAAACTCAAGGACAGTTTGGACTTGGGTTTCCCCAAATGTGCCAATATGACATGCCTAATAAATCTATACTTTGAGGAACATGCCTGCCTTTGAGTTTTGATTCCGATGGGTGTTTACTTGAAACCCTGACACTACAAACATCCTTATAAGTCTATGGAAATTCTCCATCATGGTTGTCCCAAAGATGCCTTTTTTTTTTTCTCCCAAAAGGCAACTAGACTTCCTTGGGGTTGTTTTTTTTTTTCTTCTTTGAAAACTTTTCACTTCTCTGTGAAAGTTAAAACTGCAGAAGCTTCTTGGATGAGGACATGATTTCATTTCCATTTCATTGTACACATGTTGTGCATTGACAATAAATGTTTGATTCATTGATTGATCTGATGCAGATTATTGACGCCAAGTTGCCTCTTCCTTCCTTCCACAGATTCCTGCCCAGTTTTATGCAGTGGAAACGGGGAATACGAACAGGGCCACTGTGTTTGTCGCAATGGGTGGAAGGGAGCGGAATGTGATGTCCCAGAGGAGCAATGCATCGACCCCACCTGCTTTGGTCATGGCACATGTATCATGGGAATCTGCATTTGTGTCCCAGGTTATAAAGGAGAGATATGCGAAGAAGGTTGGTCTCTTTTTTATGTTCTTGGACGTTTACTTCCACAGGGTCAAAAGGTTCAGGACTTAAAAAGCCATCGCACTGCCTGCAAAAAAAGGCTTTCTCGTGGAATGTTCTACAAATAGTCCTTGACCTATGACCACAATTGAGCCCAAAATTTATGTTGCTAAGCATAAATCCCTTTTAGTGTTGAACCTACAACGGGCCACACAGTTTATGGATTGTAATAATAGTAGAGTTAGACCATGTATAATTGACGGACTGGATTTTATTATAAGTTTTAGTTGTTATTGATTGTTTTTTACTAGAATTTTTAATTGTATATTTACTGAGTGTTTTTATTGGTTCTGGTCTCTGGTCTAAGACTTAATGATTGATAAGTTGTTAAGTGAGAATTTGTTAAGTGAGTTTTGCCCCATTTAATGACCTTTCCTGCCTCGGTGGTTAAGGGAATCACTGCACTTGTTAAGTTAGTAACAGTGTTGTTAAGTGAATCTGGCTTCCCCACTGATTTTGCTCATCAGGTCACAAAAAGTAATCACATGACACCATAATTATGAATCAGTCGTAATCATCATAACTATGAACCAGTTGCTAAGTATCCAAATTTTAATCACATGATCACAGGAATGCTACAATGATCGTAAGCTTGAAAAATGGTCATGTCACTTTTTTCAGTCCCGTTGTAACTTTGAATAGTCACCAAATAAAATATTGTAAGTTGAGGATTGCCTGTACCTCCCAAACAGGCTACTCTGAATGTGGAGTGATTCCTGATGGAAATTTTCTCGCTGATAAAATCCAGCATCCTGTTCAGTCGTGACTTTTGCTGCCTTCCTTTTTTCTTTGTTCTTAAAGGGAAGAAAAATAAACACTCATTCCACTTACATAGCATACAAAAAATGTTTGTGTCCAGAGTCTTGGAATTAGCAGATTAAAATAAAAGCAATATTTATTTTATTTAATATATGTATTAAATTTATTTGCTGTCCATATCACCATGAGATGAATATAGCTATTACTTATTTGGAATTAAACATGTTATTTCCAAAACTCTTATGAGCGTTAAACTTCCTCTTGGTATGATTTCCAGCAACGGAGAAACTAATTTTCTAGCTGAAGAATTACTTTGTTTCTACTGATAGCAAAAACATTGCACAGATTAATCTGTTGAGTAAAATACATCAGAAATCTTAGAAGCTGGTGTAATTCCTTCAGATCCACCCCATTGGGTGGAGTTGGTGAGAGTTGAGTTCCAAAATATCTTTCAAATTCAGTTTACTCCTCCAATGCTTTGAAAATTCTGACTGAATGTCTGGACCCTGCTAAACACTGAAGAATAGAATAGAGTAGAGTAGAGTAGGGTAGGGTAGGGTAGGGTAGAGGAATAGAGTAGAGTAGAGTAGAGTAGAGTAGAGTAGAGTAGAGTAGAGTAGAGTAGAATAATAATTTTATTGTCACTTTGAATGTACTCTAATCGGCATACACTAAAATGGAATTTCATTGCAAACAGCTCTCAAAGGATCACCACTTCCAAAATACACAATATAAACATGACAAAATAAATAAATACAAAATTATGTAAATACAGAAGGTCTGGACCATGCTATTCCTTCCTTTATTCCTTAGTTGTAATATAGTTTGCTTTGCAGTTTGACAATCTGAAGCTTCAAAGGAAGGATGTGTTTGTCTTCAAACCTTATCCTTAAAAATGTAAAGATACTTTTGCTTGATTTCTGCTGGCTATTTCATGTCCTTGCTTCCTTGTTTTATCTTCCAGAGGACTGCTTAGACCCCATGTGTTCTGGTCACGGAGTCTGTGTCCAAGGAGCATGCCACTGTTCCATGGGCTGGGGTGGAGTCAACTGTGAAACATCACTTCCCATCTGTCAAGAACAGTGTTCCGGCCATGGCACTTTTGTCCTGGAGACAGGACTGTGCAATTGTGACCCAAAGTGGACAGGCTCTGACTGCTCATCCGGTAAGGTTTCTTGGCTCTGATCCATCCCAAATGCATTAAGCAATTTACTTTTGGATAAAGGAGAGTATTGTCCTCCAAATATGTGCATTCTAACATTCATCTTTATCGTCAAGTTTGATAGTTTGATTCTTGATAGAAAAATGAAGGGAATCCCAAAAGGAATTTACTTTCTCATCTGCGCTAGCAACATTTCTCTGACTCTCTCAGTGTTAAAATGCTTCCCACTCTGATGATGTTTCAGAGGTCCTTAAAAACCCAATTCTTCTCCCAAATTTGTTCTGACCAAGGCTTCCAGAGACCATAATTAATCACATGCTTAGTCCAAACAACCCTCTTTTTATTTCAACGGCTGGGAATTATGTTCATTCCCAGCCCGTAATGAGTCCCAAACAGTCCCTTGAGATAAGCACCCACCTTTATCTCCTTTGAATGGCTTCCAACAGCTAAAGTGCCAAATTAACTGTAAAAAGCCAAACGGAATACAAAGTCCCCACAGAGCTTCAAGATTCAATCCGAACAGAGGGAACAAAGTTGCTTCCTGCAAAGGCTCATGTCCCTTTGCTCCTCCTTTATATCTTAAGGGAGGGGCCAATCACCTCTCAGCCTTACTCCCAAGTCGCCCCTTTTGTCTTAACTGTTCTTGCCTACTGGCAACTCTGTGCACGCATGCACTGGGAACAGGCTCCCCTTGTTCCTCTGCCTTGCTGCTGTCACATTCTGGAGACTCCGGAGTCAGCACATAACTCCCAGGTGGCCCTGGCCCCATCTCTGTATTGGACGCAGGACCCTCGTCCAAGTCCTCCCCAGACTCCCGGACTGGCTCGTGTTCCTCCCCACTGTCTGATTCTGCTACCGTCTCCGTAGGCTGCCGGCAGATCACAACAAAATTATGGGGTAGAGAGGCTGAAGCACCTGTTGGGTGTATATGTAAGCGAGGGTTCCTTAATGCTCTCTGAGTGCTGAGACACAGCACTAGCAATGCTTGATGTTCCCTAGTTTGGGTAATGAAGCATCTACAAGAAAGAACAAAGCACAAAAAGCACCAAGGCCCCTTTATTTCAACCCTCAGCTATAAATACTCTATATGTGAGTTTGACTCATTGATTTGGTTCTTCTATCCGTTTATTTATTTATTTTTTTAAATGTTGCCTTGTAGGACCACGGTGGCTTGAGTGGTTGGGACGCTGGGCAGGAGATTAGCAAGCCCATGTTTGAGGCCCGAGTATTGCCTTGGGGTGGGGTTGAGCTCTCATCCTTCACTCCAGCTCCTGCTGAGGACATGAAAGGAGACCCCCAACTGGGCATTCCTAGGACAACAGCGATGTCACCAGCCAACCCTTTCAGCCCAGAAGCACCTTAGAACAATAGTGCAAAATATTTTGCTTTGTATTGTGAGCTATCTAGAGTCCAGATTGGTTCAGGAGTTGAGTAGCACCTACTCTGAAAGAACGGATGTTAAAATATAAAATGTTGTATTTGGATGTCAATATAGCTTCAGTATTGGCTCATTTTCACTGAGGCAGGAAATGAAAGAAGTAGAGTAAGAAGAAGACAATCATATGAAGTCAGAATCTTTCATTTCCCTGGGCAATAAAGCACCCGTGCAAGATGGATAATCGGTACTGTTCTCCAAAACTTATTAATATAGAAGCACATACGCACAACGTTTAGGTTTTATCTCTGCTGCAGTTAATGACATTGTCGATAACAAGAATGCAGACAGTATGGCAACCAAAAAGGAAATTTTTGGAAGACACAATTTTCTATCTCAGTACAACATTGCATAAATGAACTAGCAGTGACTAATGTTTTGAATTTAATTTATATAAAAATTTATTTTAGCAAATGTTTTAGTGGAGAGAGATCCTTATGTATGGATTATAAAATATTTAGCATTAATTTTACTTTTCATATATTGCGCAAGTCAGAAGTTATTAAGGGGAGAAAATACCTTAGAGAACTGTGTTGGTTTAAGTAATTAAAATGAAGGATCCAAAGTGAATTCTTAATGCTTCTTAAATTAATGTAGTTTCAGTTGTCTCCTTTTGAGAAAAAGAACAGAACAAACCAAGCAAGAACTCTTCAGAATCAATATTTATCACGGTGATAAAAATAAAATAAGCTTCCAGAATTCAAATATGTACGTGAAATCATAATGGAATGGCAATAGAATATTCTGTTTTTGTACTTTGATATCTGAACTTAAGTTAACTTTGAGGAGGCCTGGTTACTTTCTCCTCTTGGAAAAGAAAAAAAATATATCTATGATGGTTTCATTTAAGTCAGGCAGTGGAATAAATGCCCTCTGAGGATATACAGCTAATCCTTGACTTAAGACCACAATTGAGCGCAAAATTTCTGTTGTTAAGCAAGACAGTTTAGTGAGTTTTGTTCCATTTCATTACCTTCCATGCCGCAGTTCTTAAGTGAACCATTCCAGTTTGTAAGTTGGTAACACAGTCGTTAAGTGAATCTGGCTTCCCCATTGATATTTGCTGGTCAGAAGGTCACAAAATGAGGTCACACGACCTTCAGACACTGCAACGGATATAAGTATGAACCAGTTGCCCAGCACCTCAATTTGGATCAGGTGATCATGGGGAGGCTGTAAAGGTCATAAAGTGTGAAAAACGGTCATAAGTCACTTTTTTCAGTATCACTGTAACTTTGGAGGGTCGCTAAAAGAACTGCTGTAATTCAAGGTCTATCTGTGAACAGTCTCAGAGCGTGAAAGGGGAAGAGCAGCAACAGAAGAGATTTTATATGTTTATTGATTTTTATTATTTATTAAATTTGTTTCCGTACATCTCACCATGAGGCTTACAAAGTTAAAAGCAATAAAACTATATAGATGCATAGATAGATAGATAGATAGATAGATAGATAGATAGATAGATAGATAGATAGATAGATAGACAATAGAAAAATTAAATATAGATAGATAGATAGATAGATAGATAGATAGATAGATAGATAGATAGATAGATAGATGGATGGATGGATGGATGGATGGAGGGAGGGAGGGAGGGAGGGAGAGGGAGGAAGATGCATGGAGGGAGGGGGGAGAGAGGGAGTGGAAGGAAGGAAGGAAAATGGAGAGAAGGAAAGTTATGGAAGAGGGAGGGAGGGAGGGCAGAAGGAAGGAAGGAAGGAAGGAAGGAAGGAAGGAAGGAAGGAAGGAAGGAAGGAAGGAAGGAAGGAAGGAACCACAGCATGTCTGAGTCATGAGACTTACAATTTTTTCTCAGAATTGGATCTTGTTTTTAATTTATAAGAATTGGTCCTTTATAGGATCCTATCATTCCCGCCACCATGCCAGGTTCCATGCCCAAGGAACTATAACAACCATGTCCCAAAGGTGCTCTTTTTTTTTTCTAAGAGGCAACTGGACTTTCTGGTTTTTTTCTTTGAAGACCTTTCGCTTCTCATCGAAGAAGCTTCTTCAGCTCTGACTGGATGGTGGGAAAGTCAGAGCTGAAGAAGCTTCTTCGATAAGCAGCGAAACTTCTTCAAAGAAAAACCACAAAACCTAGTTCCCTTTTTGGGGGGGAAAAGCACCTTTCGGACAACCATGACCTGGATGACTGAGAGTGTCCATAGAAGTGTAGCAACCATGGGGTTGGTCTAGGTTACCGGATGAACTGTCTTCTCCCAATGGGATTGGCCCACTCTCCCCTCTCCCAATGTCTTTGAGGTCTAGCTACCTGCAATGTCCTTTTGTTCCAACTATAAGCATTAGAATGAAAATGGTTGCAGTTGCATTTCTGACTGACAGGTGTCATTGAGAAAGGAATTCTCAGGGAGTGGAGTTGACAAATATATAGGCAATCCTCAATTTATTCAAAGATGGTCCAGACTTACAATGGCCTCAGAAAGGAGGCCATTTATGGACCGTAAACAGTGGTGGAATTCAACTTTTTTTAACCACCGGTTTTGTGGGCATGGCTTGGTGGGCACACTTTGCACACACGCAGAGGGTTTCATACTGACCTTCTCCTGCAATCCTGCACTCTCCCTGTGTCTTCAACAGCTGACAAGCAGCAGCTGAGCTTCAAAACCAGGAAATAAAGATCAGTATAGAGCCATTGGTGGGTGTGATGGCCCAGCAGCTGACTGTTGGAGAGAACCGGTTCACTCATCCTCGGAGCTGAACTCGGCCGAATTGGTAGAATACCACCACTGACCATAAAGTACTGCCAGCCAGTGTAAAATGCACTGTGCCCATTTCCTCATGGTCACATGATCACTTTTCAGGAGCTTGGCAGCCGGATCACACTTACAGCTAGTTGCGGCATCCCACAGGTATGATGACCCAAAGGGGCGTGGCACAAAGGCAACACAGTCAGATAATTAGTAGGAGTCCCTTTATTCGCTCCAACTTAGCTCCCAATGTCCAAGTTACCTTCTGGCTGGAGAAAAACTCTCCCAGGAACGGTCTTTGGCTCCAGAAAATCAAGTCTAAAACATGGTCAATAAAAACTGTAACTTAAAGTCCAAACAAGCCAAGCTGAAGTAATTAGTTTAGCAGAGCAGAAGCAAGAATTCCAGACATGAAAGCATGGCAAAACTCACATAGTTGGGAAGATGCCAGCAACACAGATAAGCAACGACAACACAGGATAAAGTCACATTTGCTCCCAACAGCTGACTCACTCAGCTTGCATCTCTTTTAAACTCTCTTCCCAGGTGTGGCTAATGTAGGGAATCAGGGCCCTTTCCTCCCCCATAAGCCATGCAACCCATGTTGTTCCCTTCTCTGTTCCTCCCTGCATGTCCTAGGATGAAGAAGGGTGGGCCTGAGTCTTCCTCTGAACTCCCTCTCCCCTGCTCTGCCCAGCCGGACTTTGCCCTTCCCCAGTTTCTTCCACAGCCAATGGAGCCACATTCCCACTCCCTGTCAGCTGTTCATCTTCCTCCTCAGATTGAGACTCTGACAAGGGCATGACACAGTTATGTGAATGCGAGTTGTGATGTGTTTTGCTGATTTTCAGCAAAAAGTACTCATTTGGGAGAATGGGTTTGCGCTTATGACCGCATGATTCACTTAACAATCATGTGTTTCACTGAATGGCCACCATAAAAATGATCGTAAAATCAGGTCTGCTCACATGGGTGCATTGTCCCTTATCTTTCTTTTATTTCAAAGCATTCAAAATCAATTTCTGGATTAATGTTCACCATGTTCAGAAGTCATGATAAAATACGTAGAAATGAAACCTTTCAAAACATTTTGGTGAGCAGGGCATCTTCTGGTTATTTGTATCCGAGACTTAGTCAGGCAAATATTTGTCTCCAAAGTTGCCTCACAATCATATTTTAGTGTTCAGCACAGGATGGCTATGGGACAAGTGAAACATGGATTTGTTTCCTCAGAAGTCAGAAAAAGATTGAAGTGATATTTGCTGAAATAATTTCTGCAGAGTTTCTGTCACACAGTTATTGTGTACAAGAGAATGTTTAACGGGTGAAGTTGTATATTCTAATACAGTATGGAATACAGCATCCAGTTTTGGTCACCGCAATATATAAAAAAGATGCTGAGAATCTGGGAAGAGTGCAGAAAAGAGCAATAAAGATGATTATCGGCTAAAACACATGAAGAAGGGTGGCAGGGATTGAGTATATCTAGTGAAAAGAAGGATTAAGGGTGACAGGATAGCAGTCTTTCAATATTTGAGGGGCTGCCCCAAAGAAGAGGGAGTCAAGCTATTCTCCAAAGCAGCTGAAGGCAGGACAAGAAGCAATGGATGGAAACGAATCAAGGAGAGAAGCAACCTAGGATAAATTTCCTGACAGTTAGAACAATTAATCAGTGGAAAGACTCGCCTCCAGAAGTTGTGGATGTTCCATCATTGGAGGCTTTTAAGAAGAGACTGGACAAATGGTATAGTCTCCTGCTTGAGCAGGGGGTTGGACTAGATGACCTCCAAGGTGCCATCCAACTCTGTTATTCTATCACTGTGTTCATGGAAAGGAATTGGAAGAACACCTTCATCTTCTGCAATTCCCCCTTTTACACAAATAAATCGCTGTATCTGCAGAGAAGTGTTTTCCTTCTAGCCCAGCAACAACCAGCCAAGAGTGAATCAGACCCTAGCAACGCTTCATATGTTAGTACAGCAAACATTGCATTACATTAGTGCAGCAGGTTAAGGGAAAGGGTCTTATAAGTCAACAGCAAACATGCTGACACAACCAAGATAGAAAAAAAAAAAATCATTCTGTGTCAGGAATCAGGCAGGGTACACCAGATGCTGCATTCATTTCCTCAAGATTTGAATGATAAAGATGGTCTATTACGCTAACAGAAATGACTAATATAGGATGCATTTTTAAAAAGAGAATTTCCAGTCCTTTTCCATGTTACTTCAAATCAAGTTCATTCTTAAGGTTGGTGGTGTCTTTTATGGAAATCTTCCTTTATTTGATTGCAGGTGACTGGTAACCATAATTGGGAATCTGCATTTCTGTTGCAAATCAAAATAACACTTGGACTTACATACCACTTCATAGTGCTCTAAGCTGTTTACAGAGTCAGCCTCTTGCCCCCAGCAGTCTGGTTCCTCATTTTACCGACCTCGGAAGAATGGAAGACTGAGTCAACCTTGAGCTGGTCAGGACCAAACTCCTGGCAGTGGGCAAAGTTAGCACCACAGTGATACTCACCAAAGCAGTTGTTAAGTGAACTGCACCCAATCTTAGAATCTTTTTTGCCCTGGTTGTTAAGCAAATCATTGCAGTTGTTAAGTGAACTATGTGGTCATTCAAAAAATCTGACTTTTCTCTCCATTGATTTTGCTTGTCAGAAACTCACATGACCCCAGGACACTGCAAACATTATAAAAGCGTGGCAGTTGCCAAGCACCTGTATTTTTATCATATGATCATGGGGATATTACTATTGTCGAAAGTGCAAAGACCAGTTGTTGTTTTTTTTCCACTTTTCAACTTCAGTGAATGATTGCAAGTTGATGACTAGCTGTACAGTGCATCATATCAGTGTAGTTTTTTTTTCTGAAATGACATGAGGGATATTGGAGTCCTAGTGGACAGTCACTGAAATATGAGCCTGCAGCTGCCCAAAAGCCAACACAAACCTGGGCTGCATTAACAGAGGGATAGAATCAAGATCATGTGAAGTGTTGATACCATGTTATAATACCTTGGTAAGACCTTGGAAGACTGCATCCAGTTTTGGTCACCATGATGTAAAAAAGATGTTGAGACTTTAGAAGGAGTGCAGAGAAGAGCAACAGATGATTAGGGGATTGGAGGCTAAAACATATGAAGAATGGTTGCAGGAACTGGGCATGTCTAGTTTAATGAAAAGAAGGACTGGGTTGACATGATAGCAGTGTTCCAGTATTTGAGGGGGCTGTCTCAAAGAAGAGGAGGAGTCAATGTATTCTCCAAAGCATCTGAGGGCAGGACAAGAAGCAATGGATGGAAACTAATCAAAGATAAAAGCAACCTGGAAGTAAGGAGAAATTTCCTGACAGTGAAAACAATTAATCAGTGGAAAAATGTGCCTCCAGAAGTTGTGAATGCTCCAATACTGGAGGTTTTTAAGAAAAGATTGGTTAACCATTTGTCTGAAGTGGTACATCCAAGCCCCCATTCAACTCTGTTATTCTGTCCTGTTCTGACATATCAAACGATATTTCTCAATACAAATTAATGCTGCTGCTTATTATCCCTAAAATCCAAGTGAACCCAGTGAAAATTACAATTGTCAGTGTCTAAAATATCTTTATCATTTTCCATTTGCATTGCAATTGAGCTGCCTGTATTTTTTTTAAAAAAAAAAACTGCACCCGATAACAGGTTTTGTTGAAACATCTAACAAGAAAGGCATATCCGTATGAGATTTTTTTTGGTCATGTAAATGAGAAAATTATAATTGTGATCTCCTTTTTGAGGAGGAGGAGAAAGTTCCTAGAAACTGCCTCTTGAAACTAACAGATGTCATTTTAGCTTGTGGTTTTACAGCTGTATTCTGACATTTTAAAGTTTAAAAAAAACCCTGATAATTACTGGCAATGAAGCTGAATTGTGCTGTGAAGCTTATTTAGAGTTGTTTACTTTATATTTAACATTGCATGCATTAAGCTTTAATCAGCTGGTTAATCAACTAAACATTTGCTCCCACTGATTAAAATATTGGATTCACTGACTCAGCCCCGTCATGAAAAGTTTTAGTGTAGCAACTTGATTGGTTTAAACCCAAAATCGCAATATACATCTGGGCTACAACTTTATTCATCTCTCTTTCAGGTAATGGACAACCTAAAAAGTAGGCAATGCTTCTTTTTTTAAAGGGACGGTTGTCTTTAAAACATTTTAGCTTGTTCCCTTTTAAGTAACAAAGAAGAATGGCCTCAAAAGTAAAACAGGAGGGCCTTTAATTCACAGCCATCCAGACCAAATTGCCCCCTATTGATTAATCACTGTAAAGTTTTAATGGAATAATCAATCATTCAACTAATTAAAGCTTCCTACTATGCTAATAACACTGACAGGAACCCTACATGGTGGGATCCGAGTAGGCCTCCCAGAGGCAACGTAAATTAAATTTCAGGATCAGCTACTAGACTTTCATCAGCAAAGAGTTTGGCAAAAACAGATTTGTTTTTGAACCTAACGGATACATTTATGCTTCTCCTTTTAAATTGTAATATGGATTTTTATATCCCACTGATTTTTCTGCAGGAAATGTTGCTCTGAAAAGGCCATGGGATTTGCAAATCTTTAAGTTAATATTTGGCTTTTTTAGACATGTTTTTACCCCGCCTTTATTTTTTTATATATAAATAATTCAAAATGGCAAACTTACCTAAGATTCCTTTTTCTTCCCATCTCCCTCACAACAACAACCCTGTGAGGTTCTGTTGGGTTGAGAGGCACTGATTCAAAGTCATCCAATGGGACTAGAACTCACCGTCTCCTGGTGACTGGCTCAAAGTCACCCAATTAGCTCTCATGTCTAAAGTGGCACCAGAACTCACTGGTGACCAAATGTATTTCCTTGTGGGTTAGGACATCTGGCATTTACCACCACTCTCATGAATAGTTCCATTATACACCTAGTTTTTAGAAACCTGGGAGTCAGATTTTGGCTGGATTATGCCCATAGATCATGGGGTGTCAAATTTGCTACGTCATGTTTGCATCATTGATGTTTCATAACATTATTCCTCTTTGCCGAGCTTAGGTGGACATGGCCTGGGAGTGACCGTGGGCCACCAATTTGACACCCCTGCCATAGATGATTAAATATGTATCTCATCTTGCCTGTTTGTTAGGATACAATCCACATTTATTGAAACAACTTCTGTGTACAATTCTTGTATACACTTGACTAAATGGAAATCAAGGTCAGGTCCACTATGTGTACTTTCTGTTCCTTCTCTCACTATCTGCACATGAAAATGTGTTAACATTGTTTCTTTTAAAAGCATTTAAGACTGAGGTGTATAGCATTCAGTGTAGTGAAAGTATTTTTATTCCTGAGAATCCCAAGTTCTATTATATGAAAAACAGCTACCTTGAAGCAGGTGAAAAGGGGAAAAACATAATGCACGTGTTAAGGAAGTAGGATTTATTTTTCTGCTATCAAGTATGAATTATAAACTACAATAATTTGCTCATGGAAGGTGTTACCTGATGTTTGATTGCTCAGAGAATCCTATGCAGGTGTAAATTGACCTGTAGACCTCCTAGAGAGCTGGTTAAATGAAGCTACTTCAGAAACCTCCTAAACTTGTTTTTTCTTATTCCAAGGAAACAATATATTCAGTATTTTATTCAGTAGATTTTTTATCCCACCTTTTATTACTTCATAAGTAACTCAAAGTAGCATACCTCATGTAAAAGTTACATACCTAATGCTCCTTCCTCCTACAATTTTCCCCACAACAAAATAACCCTGTCAGGTGGGCTGAGATAGAGGGACTGGCCCAAGATCACCCAATGCCTAAGGTCGAATTAAAATTCAACGTCTCCTGGTTTCTAAGCTAGCACCTTAACTACTACACCAAACAGTCCCAATGTTTTGATATTTCTTTAAATAACTGGTTCTCCTGTTTTGTGTTTCTCAGAGCTCTGCACACTGGATTGCGGCCCCCATGGTGTTTGTGCAAAAGGAGTGTGTCAGTGTGAAGAAGGTTGGATAGGACCCACTTGTGAAGAACGGACATGCAACTCTCACTGCACGGAGCACGGAAAGTGCAAAGATGGAAAATGTGAATGCAGCCCTGGATGGGAAGGAGACCACTGTACCATAGGTGAGATCTGCATGTACCTGACCCAAACTGGGATAGCTCAAGGGAGGAAATTACCCCAAAACCAGCTAGTAGCCACTCATGATTGCAAACGTGACGCTTTTAACTCTGTTCAGTCTGGCTTGTACCCTGCCTGGATCAAGAACCCTAAACCCTACCACATTGAAAGCAAAAGACTTCAGAGTTGCAGTTAAACAGACAGTTTGACTTCTGCAAGATGGGGCATGATTATTTCATGGCTGTCAAACTGTTCTCTCAAGCCTTCAGCCTAGAAGGGACAGTAGATGTAATCAGGCCAAATCTCTTCTGGATACATCATTACATTTAATTTAATTTGCCTTTAAGCAAAGTCAGGGACTTCAGGACCATTGACAGCTCCCCAAAGTCTTACTGGCTGGATCCTTCAGCCTTTAATACCACAAGAGATATAAGCTTTCTGAAGTCTTATGTAAGCTGACATTGTATTATAGATGACACAACTCCCGAAAGGAATTGGCTTAGTTGTTTGAAAGGGCTTTGCCTGATTTCATACCCATGTCCTTCTGAAAGCTAAAAAAAAAATGGTGGTGGGTGCTAGCCCAAACAGCTTGCGAGTCTGGAAGTGATAATAAGGCCAGTGAGGGAAATAATGTGTGAAATATTTGATCCCTCCTGAGTCTTTCTTGGGGGAGCCATGGCACCGTGACTCAGCCTAGTTTCTAGTTATGCATCTGGAACTAACAATGGCATTAAGAAGAAATACCGTAGAACCACAGAACTGCAGAGTTGGGAGGGACTTCAAAGATCTTCTAGACTGACACTCCACAGTATATAGGAAAACCAGTCAAAGTATCAGTCAAAGTTGGCTAACTCAGTCTCTTATAAGCCTCCAGAGATGCAGAACCCACAGCCTCCAGAGATAAAATGGTCTGCAGCTATATAGATCTTAACAGTCCAAAAGTTTTTCTTTTTATCATTTAATAAAATTTAGATTGCTGCAACTTGTACCCATAATTTCTATTTCCAGTTTTGAGGACCATGAAAAAGAGTTCTTGATAATCTCTCTGCTGTTTCCTTGTAAGTTTAGTAAGTCAGTTTCTTTTGGAAACATTTGTTTCCTCTCTTATCTGTCTACACATCTGTGAAAAAAAGGTGTGTCTGATCCTTGTAGATGAGGAAGGCATTGACTTTTATTTCCAAAACAAAATAAAATCCCTATGTCCTGCCCCTGGTGGAGACTGACTTTGAGGGAGAGGAGGAACAGCTGACAGGGAGTGGAAATGTGGCTCCTGAGGTTGTGGAAGAGACTGGGGAAGGGCAGAGGCTGGCTGAGCAGTCAGAGGAGGACCCAGGCCCATCCTCTATGCATTCTAGGGCATGCAGGGAGGAGAGGATAAGGGAGAGATGTGGTCTCCTCGGGAGGAGAGGGCCTTGAACCTCTTCATGGGCTGCAGGTGTGACAACTGAATAAGAGTTTGGACCTGCATACTGGCAAACACTGGAAACAAAGTGTGTTTTATTTTGGTCTGAAGTTATCTTGGTTGGCGTCCTTCCAACAGACTGTGCCTTGTTATCTCCTTGAATTTGATAAATACTTCTCTTGTTCTGTTGTGGAAATTTCATCATTGTAATTTGTTTGGTTTTTTATTTCACTGCTATCTGCTCATTAAATTCGGACTGTATTGCTTTCTTTTGAAGACTATTTTTGAGTACAATTTATCTCCAACTGAGTATTATTGAACAGTGTGGCCAAATTGGAGGCATTAAAGGACATTTATTTACGTTTTGGATTTTGTTACATTTGTGTTGCACTCTGGGTCATCACACTCTGTCAATTCAAACCATAAGATGAGATGGCTGTGGAACGAGGAAAGAAGTTGAGCGAATCTGATTCTTTAGAAGTCAGCAAAAGATGCCTGTGGAAAATAGTTTCTGCAGAGCTTCTGTCACTTAGTTATTACGGCGAAGAGAATGCCTGATAGGTGAAGTTGCTCATGGAAAAGCGTAGGAGGAAAACTTTCAATGAATAGGTTTCCCCTTAGGCCCCACAAAGAATCTGTGGCATTTGCAGAAAATTGTTTTCCTTCTAGCCAAACAACAGCCAGCCAGGTGTGAAACAGAGTTCTAGCAACAGTTCAAAGATCAGCTGTAAAAATGTGTCATGCATGGAAAGATCCAGGAGAAAGCAAAGTGTGAATCAAACAGTGCAAGGAAGATTCTGGCAGTTCCTCACAAGAGGACACAGAATGTTGCTTTCTGCAGAAAGCTTCTCCACTGGCCAACTTTCAATCCCAAAGTTCAAGACTCTCTCTTACGCCACCGAATTGCATTAGTTCAGAAGGTCACAGATGCTTTCATTTTTAACCTTCTGAATTCTTCAGCACTTTGGATCTTAACTTATTATCTTTCTCACAGAATGATGCTCTGGAATTACCCATGTAAAATCGGCGGGGGTTGGGGGTGTTCCTCATCCTGAAAATTAAATGCAGTTAGCCTTGCTTTGTTCTGGATCAGCTTTGATATAGTGAATCTGTACAAAATAATATCAAGAGAATAGCTAAAAAACATATATCCACGTTAAATTAATTTAAGAAAATGAAACAAGTTTAAATACACTAATTCTTATATTCTGTGCCTTTATTGGATTTAAATATTAGCCAAGTTATTAAAAGTGTTCATTTATCTTTGTTTCCTTTATCCCCAAGGCTAATTTCTAATTATATTTCTAATACAAATCTAAAATTCTCAGATCTTTTCAGAAGGCTTTCCTTAGCTGCGGAAATGCAATTGTTACATTTTAATGGAAAATAATACCTTTCTCCCAAGCTGGTTACTAGTAAGTCTTGGCAAAACATTGTTCAGGAGTTCCGAAAGTGTTTTTGTCCATAAATATTTTAATTGTATGCAGGAAACTTGGCTCTCTAATTTAATAAGAAAATGTCTGCTACATACCAGAATTTTATCAAGAGAATGGAGTTTGCTCAGTTTAGTTTGAGGTACCATTTTGGTTTAATTTCTGGATTTCCATTAAAAAGCCCTACATTTTCACTGCTTATCTTCTTGGTTCAATTTTAAACAGATTATCAAATGTAGGTACCATCCATCTTCACTCTGAGAGTGACTCTGAGTGGTTACTGTTAGAAGCACAAAAGCTTAAAACCACATAATATCGTTTCTTTCATGAGCAGCAAAATGATGTCTGATGGTTTTCTGCCAGGGATCAGCAGGAAATTGGTGCTAGATAAGATGCAGTAAATTGGTGCTAGATAAGATGAATTCAGGAGAGTTTGGGCTGTTTGTGGGAATGTAATGATTCCAGGCTGAGTCCTCTCTTGACTCCACCCACAAGGCATAATGCATAATGCACAACTTATATGGGGATCCCAATTGGGTCATTCATTTGGTATATAGAACAAGGTACCTGTCTCTCACCCATATCAAAACAACTTACCTTATGTGCAGCCAGAATATGAAAATCACATTTAACACAGCATAGTACTTAAGCAAAATGGTTCGGTTGAGATCTGCATATGTGGGATTGGGGTAGATTGTAGGGGTGACACTGAAATATAAATTTATCATATTTTATCTATACCTTAAATTATTGTATTTTATTCCGATTTCATTTTAGACTTTATTTTATTCCAAATTCATTTTAAATTGTATTTTATTCCGATTTCATTTTAAATGATATTTTAACCAATTCCATTTTAAATTGCTTGTATCAAATTTTAGTAATAATTCATTTCTGGAACTCTGCACTTTGATATGGCTCAAGGGCTAATCAATCAATAATATAATATAATATTAATGAAAACCTAATTTGTGCTGTACTTTTTTTAAATCATGGAAAGATTAGAGGATAATGTGGCACAGACTTATAGAAGAATTGGAGCCCTTGTATATCTTGAGCACAGTCTGTATTTCAAACTGACAATACATAACCCTTAGACAGATAACAATGATGATTAAAAACACTGTACTTACTGTTTCTACTGGAAACTCATTCTAATGGCTACTTAGGTAATAGGATTAGATTAATGGTAGCTTCCATTCATACAGATCATAAATAGTCTGTTTAAACCACAGCAGAGGCTTTTAATCTCAATCAGCCGAATGGCAAATTAATACAGACAGGTTTATTTGTTTTCATTTCAGTACATAAATGCAGTGGGTTGTCATTCTGCTTCCTTCCATGTTAAAGTCACCATTTGTTAAAAGGAAGCTGTGAATGTGAGCGATGCAAGGAAGAAAATTGTCTCCTGTGAATTAATGACATTCACACACCAAAAAGTCCAGGCAATAGTCCTTCAAAGAGTTAAATGCAGTGACAGACCTTATCAGTTCCTTGAGATAATTGCCAGGCTGAGCTCCCAACTGTAAAGCTGCAAATGAAATTCAGGCAAGCAATGTCTGAGGCAGAAAATGGGATGAGCCAGACCTTCAGAAATCTGAACTGTTGTCTCAACCACCACTTCCCTTTCCTTCTATTTATTCCCCAGTCAGGGAGGGGCCATTCAGTGTCCACGTGCGCCTTGCTTTCCGAGTTGACTCCTTATCTACAGTTGTTCTCCTCTCCTAACAGCTCTGTGCATATGTGCATCTGGAATAGGCCCCAGCTGTTCTTCCTCCCCACTTGTCTCAGCCGCCAAAGGCAGCTGCCTCTCTGATGTCTGGGAAATGTCAGATGGCCCTGTCTCTATCTCTGCATCCAATACAGACCCAGTGACCCAGTGGCCTAATGGATAAGGCATCAGCCTCCGGAGCTGGGGATTGTGGGTTCGAGTCCCATCTGGGTCATTCGTAGCTCTTGTTTATAGATGGAAACTGAACAAGGAGAGATTTAACCTGTAAATAAGAAGAAATTTTCTAACAGTGAGAACAATCAACCAATGGAACAGCTTTCCCTCAGAAGTTGTGGGAGTGCCATCACTTGAGACTTTCAAGAAGAGTTGGACTGCCATTTGTCAGAAATGGTGTAGGGCAGGGGTAAGGAACGTTGGCTCTTTTATCACTTATGGACTTCAACTCCCAGAATTCCTGAGGGAGCCATAAAAGGTTCCCCATCCCTGGCCTACTGTTTTTTTCAGTTGTGAGGGAAATCAATTTTTGACTTGAATGGGACTGTTTAATATACAAATGTAGGACATGCAAAGAATATATATAAAAATATGTCCTACATTTGTATATTAAACAGTCCCATTCAAGTCAAAAATTGATTTCCCTCACAACTGAAAAAACCAGTAGGCCAGGGATGGAGAACCTTTTATGGCTCACTCAGGAATTCTGGGAGTTGAAGTCCGTAAGTGATAAAAGAGCCAACGTTCCTTACCCCTGGTGTAGGGTCTCTTGCTTGGGCAGGAGCTTGGACTCGATCAGGGTTCGCCAACCTTTTGAACCTCAGGGACCACCAAACTCATAATTTTAAATCCCAGGGACCACTAACCAGTTCTGTGGGTGTGGCCTAATTTGTGGGTGTGGCTTGGTGGTCATGTGACTGGCTGGGCATGGCTTGTATGTAAATATTATAAATATTTATATAAATATTGAATTTTTTATAAAAAAGAGCAACTTTTATCCAAAATCAGGCAAAGCAGGCAAGCAGATGGAGTTGCTCACAGAATCACAGATTCATTCAGAGATCCGTCTATCTGCCATCAGCTAGCTCAGTCTGTCACATAAAATTTGCTTGCAAGCAAAATCACAAAATTAATATGTAAATATTGAATTTTTTATTAAAAAAGAGCAACTTTTACACAAAATCAGGCAAAGCCAGCAGGCAGATTGAGTTGCTCACAGAATCATTTAGTGATCTATCAATCTGCCATTGGCTAGCTCAGTTTCTCATATTTGATTGCCGTGAGTCTGCACTGAATAATAGAACCTTCAGTCCTAGGGGAGGTTCGGCTGTGCTAAAAAGCAGAGCCAAAGATCTAAAGACTAGCTAGAAAGAAAGAAATCCAACCATTTCCTGCTTCCTAGCTAATCTAAATCTCCTGGCAGAACAGATGATGGTCGGAAAAAGGAAAAATAGCAATTTTAGCAGGCAAGTTTGCCGGGTAAGGAGTGAGTGGGCAGGGAGCATTCCCGCAGGCCATGTGGACAACACAGCCTTGTGTTTCTGCACAGCCTGGATTAATTGCTTTGGGGGGGGGTGAGATTTCTCTGCGGCCCACCAAAATTTTCTCACAGCCCACCAGTGGGCCATGGCCCATCCGTTGGTGACTGCTGGACTAGATGACCTACAAGGTGCCTTCCAACTGTGATTATCTGTTAATTGTTATGACAGCATCCATCAGAGCCTTCCCCGGACTCCAGAACTGGCTCAAGTTCCTCTCCAACCTCCTTCTTGTCCAATTCTGCCCCCAGCTCCGCTGTCAGCTGTCAGGCTAAACCAGTTGTATGACTTTTAAGTGAACCTGGCTTTCCCGTTGACTTTGTCGGGAAGTCACAAAAAGTGATCCCTTGAACCCAGGTGTTCTGACTCAAACTCTTTTCCAATAAAACAATAACCAAAGAGAACAGAAACCTTTTCATGAGTCTTATGAATCCCCGGTTAAAAGGCTGCTGCAAACTAATTAAACTTTGATAAGCACGAGCCTCACCAAAACTTGTTTCAACCACTCCATGTCCAAGCACCCTTTAACTGCCAAAAAAATTGAAAGTCCCCTCCCCCCAAACTGTAACTGAGTTGAAGTTAATATAATGCAGTTTAGAAGGTCTTGGTGTGTTCGGGTCTTTTCCCATGTAAGATTGAGAGTATCTTGGCAACGTTTTGATGAGGTCCCACTCGCCATCTTCAGGCTGGTGCTTTCGGCTTCGTGCTTTGTTCATACAAGCCAGGCAAACACCTGGGCACAAACAGATCCCCCCTGATACCTCCAGCTCAAACACACCCCAACCAGGCACCCAGATGAAACCCAGCTTCCTAACTAATGATAGCCGTCCATTTACCCGGAGCCAAGCTGCACTAAAGGCCTCCAATAAAGTAACACAATGTTGCCAGCCAATCAAGATACAAAAAGAGCCAAAAAAAACCAGACAGAAGATATTAGAAACACCAATCAAGCAGAACAGAGCAACTCCAAGACCAATAAACACAGACCGAGACTCCCAACCAATCAGGATGAAGAAAAAACCATTCTGGCACAGCAATAGGCTGCCCCAAATTTAAATCTGAAACCACTGTAAAAGTCTGACTCACAGATGAACACAATACAGAAGCCTGATGATGGCAGATGAGATTCTGCCGAAACGTTGCTACAACTTTAAAAGCAAAACTACAATGAAGTGGGAAAATACCCGAACAAAGCTGAATGCCATACATGTAAATACCCACAAAAACTTAAGAAATATATATATATATATGCATGCATACATACATACATACATACATACATACATACATACATGTATACACATATACATATATGTATTGTTTTATCATAGAAAATAAATTATAAAACAATAATACCCTATATCACCAGGCTTGAGATTTTGGCCTTGGACAACCTTGTACTACAGTGCCTATGGTTAGACTTAAGTGTAGCACACAAAATTATCTGCTACGATGTCCTACCAGTCAATGACTACTTCAGCTTCAACCTCAACAATACAAGAGCACACAACAGATACAAGCTCAATGTAAACCACACCAAACTTGATTGCAGAAAGTATGACTTTAGCAATAGAGTGGTCAATGCCTGAAATGCACTATCTGACTCTGTTGTTACATCCTCTAAAACTGCCCCTCATTCTTTTAACCTTTTAATCCATTATTTACCTCCTCACCCTATTCCTAAGAGGTCTGCAAGGGACATGTATAAGGGGAAGGAAGAAATGAAAGAAGGAAGAAAGGAAGAAAAGAAGGAACGGGAGAAAAGGGAGGGAGGGAGTGGGAAGGAAGGAGAAAGGAAGGAAGGAAGGAAGGAAGGAAGGAAGGAAGGAAGGAAGGAAGGAAGGAAGGAAGGAAGGAAAGAAAAGAATGGAGGGAGGAGGGAAAAGAAGGGAGGGAGCAGGAAGAAGGACGGAAGGAAGGAAAGGAAGGGAGAGAATATCCATTCCTAAGAGGTCTGTAATGGGGACGTGCATAAGTGCACCATCATGCCTACCATCCCTGTCCTATTGTCCCCATTTATTCGTACCTATTTCCTGTATTCTTACTTATGTTTATACTTATACCTATTATCTTGTAAGCGATTGACAAATCAAATAAATAATAAAATAAAATAAATAAATAAAACAAAATGAAACAAAACAAAAACATTTTGTCAACCTTAACAACAACAACAAAAATAGTGTACAAAAAAGGAGGAAAAGTCAATTGACTATATAGCTTGGTTTGTTTTGTTTTTTTAAATAAATCTATTGTTTTATCCTAAAAAAATATAAAACAGTAAAACAAACAAACAAAAACATACATTCAACCTTAACAACAGCAACATAGGGTGTACAAAACAAGGAGGAAAAAGTACTCAACTAATTGACCCCATAGCTTGGTTTCTCATCTGCTCCCACAGATGAATTTGTGCGCTTTGTGTGTGAACTCACAACCCATTTAGAATGTGTATTTAAATTGTCACAACCAAAGGAGCTTCCAGATAAAATATTCATTCTAAGGTGTTTTTCAGGTTCAAAAGAGATGAAATAGAGCCTCAGGTATTTCTCACATTAGTAGGATGGTGAGAACAACTCTCAACACTTTTGCAAAATAAAGTTTACAGTTCCCTTCTTACAAACTCCATCCTTGACCTTACAAACTGCCATTGGGTATACAGTATATCCTTTGTCAATAATGAGGCATGCACAAGCAAAATTTATGATGCAGAAATGCAATCTATTAATCACATATCCAGTTATGCTGAGTGCTTTAGTGTGTTGCAATTATCAATCTGTCAGATTGAAACTATTATCATTACTCTGGAAGGAGGACTATACTTTGAAATCGGACTGGATGTTGAAATTGAAATTGGATTGTTGGTATGTATTTTTTTGTGAACAGTTAAATTGATTCCTCTATTTTTTTTAAAAAAAGACAGAAAGCAAAGAAGATGAGTTTTAAACAATTGTGACCAAGCTTTTTTGAGTTGTTCAGTTTGTGAGATTGTGGCTAAGAAAAACCACCAGGTGAGGTGCCTCTCAATGGGAGGTTGTGGCCATTCTCTTACCTGGTCCCCGCTTTCCAGTCGACCGCCGTCGAGGATCCCGGACAAGCCCCCAAATTGTGAGATTGTGGCTAAGAATAAACCACCAGGATTCAAAGTTGATCCAAGGAAAAAGACTTTATTGGAATAAAACATCTGCAGATGGGTCCTCCCCTTCTGGCAGTTGAGGAGAGAACGAAAAGCAAAGCTTAAAGGCTCTACTCTTATACCCAAAACTATCCCACCTCCCCATTATGCAAATGGCTTGGTTTACAATCTACCTTCTAGAACACAGGTTACAATTCATTACCTTATATGTGCATAGCACGCAGCAAACACCTCCCTAACACGAGGGCATACATCGACATATCATGCGCGAAGTGCATGATAGTTCAACAGTTCAATTGGTACCCCCCCCACTTCAGAAATGTTCCAAGGGGGTTCAATAGTTCCCAGCACTTCAAAGGCATTTCAAGATTGGTCGACATTTTAATTGGCGCCTTTTAACTGATGCCTGGTACTTTCCTTACTTCAAAGGAAAACCTCCCTTTTTCCTCTTGAGTTTTGAGTCACAAAATAGATACA
This sequence comes from Hydrophis major, assembly GCA_033807585.1. NCBI lineage: Eukaryota > Metazoa > Chordata > Lepidosauria > Squamata > Elapidae > Hydrophis > Hydrophis major. Next base: position 8,665,235 of record CM066335.1, on the reverse strand, counting down.
CTCCTCACAATCCCCCCTGTTCTTGTTTCATTTTTAACTCAAACTCAGTTTATAACAAATCTGCTGTCTTCCATCCTTCTTCAGGAGATTCCTCTAGGTGTCCCAATGAGTCATATTGTTGTCTTAACACCATCATTTGTACTGTGTCAATTCGATCTTTCACAAACTTCATTAATTTATTTAAGATACATGGACCAAAGGTGAGGATCAATTGTGACAAAATTAAAGGTCCTATTAAGGTGGAGATTAGGGTGGTTATCCAAGGTGATATATTGAAAAGAGATTCAAACCACCCTTGATGGTCATCCCTTTCTCTTTTCCTTTGATTCAGCCCTTCCCTCAGTTTTTTCATGGAGTCCTGCACTATTCCGGAATGATCTGCATAAAAACAACATTCTTCTCTTAACGCCATGCATACCCCTCCTTCTTGAAGGAATAACAGATCCAGTCCTCTTCTATTCTGTAGGACTACTTCTGATAAAGAGGTTAGGGATTTTTGTAAATGTGAGATAGATGTTTCTATTCGTTCTAAGTCTTCATCGATAGCTTGTTTTAAATAATTATATTGGCTGTATTGAGTTGTTATAGAGGCTATTCCAGTCCCAGCCCCTGCTACCCCCAACCCAACCAGCAAAGCTATGGTAAGAGTGGAGATTGGTTCCCCCCTTAACTCTTAAACTTCCCCCTTGTTCATACAGTTGATACATCTCTTTCTGGGTAATATTTGGACCAAAATACAAAACCCTGCTTGGTTTATTATTTCTCCATATGAAGTGTCATCAGTGGTGGACAAGAGGACCCTTCCCAAATCAAATTGCAGTTCTGGAAACCAAGTATTGGGAGGCCTCCTCTCACTAGTCCAATTGACTATGTCTGAATGGGAATTGAGTATAACCCAAGTAACATTCTGGGGTTGGTATAAATTCTTGCTTCCCCAGGAAGTTCCTAGTCCTAGAATAAAGACAATTAGCTCAGTCCAGAGTTCAGACTTTTTCATCTTTTCAAAGTGAGCTTCAGTGGCTGACTGTCCACTGGAACTGCCCTCCAAGGTTTTTCAGGTTCCGGTGCCCTTTTGACTCTGCTGTAGTGCGTCCAGCCTCCTTCTCGAGTGCGAACTGCAGATTCAGTTGTCAACAGCACCTGGTATGGGCCTTCCCAGCTGGGCTGCAGCTTCTCGCTCTTCCAAGTCTTTATCAGGATCCAGTCTCCAACTTCATGAGGATGTTGGCTGCCAGCTAAAGGTGGTGCACCAACAATCCCTGTTTATGGAGAGAAAACAAAGGCCTGGACAGTGTCTGCAAATATTTCCTCAAGAACAAATCTTTGAATTCAGGAATTGGATTCCCTATTTTTGCCAAGTAAGGTCGCCCCATTAGCATCTCGAATGGAGAGACCCCAGTGTAATCACAAGCAAGTATTTCCATTCCCCCCCCCTTTTTTTTTTCTGGTAATTCAGTGAAATCAATCTGTGCTCTCTGGAAAGGTCAGCCCACTAGGGGTCACCCTCCCATTTTTTTTTCTGCTTTCTTATTTACTTTTAAACATATTAAACATTTCCAACAGATGCCCTGGGCCAGCGTCCACATTTTTGGACTCCAAAGGTGTGGCTTCACAGCTGTCACCAGTGCTTCTGTCCCCCAATGCCTTCCCTTATGTACCTTTCCAGAATTCCTCTCATTGTATTCACAGGAACCACCTTCACCCCCTCCGAGGTTCTCCACCCATCCTCAGTTAATATACACCCTTCTTTTTCCAAATCATCTTTCTCTTTTCCCTCAGGTTTCCATTCCTCATCCTCTTCCACTTCTAGCAAGGGAATTGATACCATCACCAGCTCTATCTCCCCTGCAGCTTCTTTTGCCCACTTGTCTGCCCATCTGTTCCCAACTACCTCTGGGGTGCTTCCTTTCTGATGAGCATTCACGTGTACTATTGCCACTTGGCTTGGCAGTTGCAGGGCCTCCAAGGCCTGTTCCACAAGCTGCAGTTGTTCAACTTGTTTCCCATCAGCCTTGATAAATCCCCTCTCCTGCCAGATCTTACCAAAGGTATGGACCACACCCCAGGCATATTTGGAACCAGTCCAGATTGTCACATCAATTCCTTCAGTCAACTCCAAGGCCCTCTTCAAAGCAAACAACTCCCTGACTTCTTTTTCTGTTCCTCAACCCTGCTTGATCCATCCACAAACCATTTCTCCCCTTCCTTCAGAGGAGTCTCTTCCAGATCCTCCCTCACTTTTGTCATCAAATCTATTTGCAATAAACAATCATGGTCCTCAGCCTCCCACTCCTGTCTTCTTCCTTCCAAAAATTCTGCTGGATTCAAATTCCTATCTGTCCCAATCACTACATCAGGGCTGGTTCTCAAAATGGTCTCATATTTGAGAATCCGCCCTTCTGTCATCCAAGTTGTTGCCAACTGACTTAGCACAGAAGTAACCTGGTGGGGTGAATGCACAACAAGCCCCCCCCCCCCAAAGGTTAACTTCCTGCTTTCTACCACCAACATAGCTGTAGCAGCCACAGCCTGCACACACACTGGCCATCCTCTCACCACCGGCTCCAGAATTTTGCTCAGAAAAGCGATGGGCTGGTATTGCCCCCCCTCTTCTGCGCCAACACTCCTAGTGCCGTTCCCTGAGCTGCTGACACATACAAATGAAATGGGAGCTTCCAATTGGGCAAAGCCAAAACCAGTGCGGATGACAGTGCCTTCTTCAAAACTTCCCATCTCTCATCATCTCCCTCTAACCATTCTATACTCTCTCCTTTTCCTATCAGCTTCATGTGCAAGAATCGAGCTAACACAGTTTATTGATCCACCAAGCTCTGCAATACCCCAACAATCCAAGCGCTTTCCTGACTTCTGTCTTATTTCTGGGGGGAGCCAGGCTCATGATCCCTTTCACCCTTTCAGGATCCAAGGACCTCACCCCCTGCTGGATATAATGCCCTAAATATTTCACCTTCTTTTCCACAAACTGGATCTTTTCCCTTGAAACTGTCAATCCTTGCTCCTTCAGCCAATTTAGCAAAGCCACAGAGGCTGCTCTAACCTCTTTTTCTTTCTCTCCAGTCAACAACAGATCATTCACATATTGAATCAATATCTCAAGAGACACTAACTTTTCAAAGTCTGTCCAAACAACAAAGGAAACTGCTGTTTTCTTCCACTCTCAGGATCATCCCACTCAAATGCAAACAGGTCTCTACTTCCCTCCTCAAGGGGCATGCCCAGAAGGCATCCTTCAGATCAACCCCGCTCTCCCCCTTCTACTCATTGAATATTGTGGGGTCCAAGGCTTTGTCACCCCAGGCTGCACTTGAATCTTAATCGGCTGAATGTTCATTTGCCCTGCCTTCTCTCCTCCTGCCCAGACCTCATCTAAAATTGCTTTCTCATCTTCCACAGTCATTTTACACATCCTTACTCCCTTCCCGGTATCCCACAGCTGGATACCAAACACGGGCAACAAATCTCTTCCCAATAGATTTACTCCAGAATCAGGAATATACAATACTTCCGCTTCTGTCACCACTTCATTCATCTCCAGTCTGATTTGTTCAAACACACTCATGTCCTATGATTTTCCACTCACCCCAACCACCTTAATCGCTTTCTTGGATCTATGTGCACCTTCTATCGGATCACACACAGAAGTCCGGCTTGCGCCAGTATCTATCAGGAACAACCGTTCCTGACGGTTAGGACCCACTATAATGTTTACCAATGGCTCCCCGCAGGTCCTCTTAAAGGAGCCGGAACAACCCTAATCATCATACAATGCATAGCTCCTTTCCTCCCAGTTGGTAGGACACTCGCGCGCAAAGTGACCTTCCTTCCCACACCTGAAGCAACTCCTATCCATTCCAGGTTGTCTCATTCCCATGCCTCTCCCTCTAGAACCTCTTCCTCTGCCCCGAAAACTTTCCTGATTATATCCCCCAAAATTCTTTCTCCAGTTGGACCCTTCCCAAAATTCCCACCTTTCTTCACCTCATTCTTCATTGCAGCTTGTACAGCTGCAACCATCATTTGCGACTTCTGTTTGGTTTTTACAGTGTCTGTTCACAAAAACTTGTTGGGCTGCTTTCAGGAGATCAACAATTCCCGCAGCTCAGCAGGTTTTATGGGGACAGCCACAAAGACTGTCACCGGGTTGCCTGCAGTATTGATCCCATTAGGAATTTCCCTAAGAGGAAATGCATCCACTTCAGGTTTTTCTCTGAATGGAAAATCCTGAACACTTCAATCCTTCCACTTCTTTTCTCAGCCGCAGATAAAGGGGCAGCTGAGGAGGGGGTTGTGCCACCAGCAATGGCGGTGGTGCCATAGGAACATTGGCGGGCACATTATTCAAATTAGGATTTGCGGGCGGTGGACTCTGTAGCCCATCGTCCATCTCACTCTCATTGCTCTTTTTGTTGAGACATGTATTGACCCTCGATTGGAGGGACGGGACCTTCAAATTTCACATGAAACCATACATCTATGTATGCAATTTGAGTGGTCATTTTGTGTTGGAGAATATAGTCTCGCAATTTGGTCATCCAATAGATACTGGTTTCCCCCTCAGGACTCCAGTGATATGGGAATTTAGGATCAATCAAAGATTATTTTGGCCATCGGTCTCGACAAAGATAAATCATGTTTTTCTTTTCGAGATGTCTGGTGAATTCCTTTAAATTCGGGGAGAATCACTGCTGGAGTAGCTGTCCCAAAGGCGAATCTACCGGAATTGATTTTCTTCCATTGTCAGATTTTCCCTGTCCCAGACAGTCTTCTTCCAGGCTCCCAGAGCCTTGCTTTGTCCCTTTCCCATCTCCTACTCTTTCAGACTCCCAGAGCCTTGACTCACCAGTCCAGTCCTCCAGCAGATGCTGGATTCCCCCAGGGAGTTTAAGGACCCCTCTCTTTCAGACTCCTAAGCCCAGTCCTCCAGCAGATGCTGGATTCTCCCAGAGAGTTTAAGGACCTCTTTCTTTTGGGCTGCAAATGAAAGGAAACAAAGTTTACCTGATCTGATCACTTCTGGACTCTCCGAAGTCAAAGGATGTGTGGGCGTCCCCAACTCAAATCGTTCTCACACACTCTCAGCCGGCATTTCGTCTCAGTTCTTTTTCCAAGGATCGTCTGGATTTCTCAGTCACCTTGGGAGTCTGGCCAAATTCGGGGAGAGGTGCCTCTCAATGGGAGGTTGTGGCCATTCTCTTACCTGGTCCCCACTTTCCAGTCGACCGCCGTCGAGGATCCCGGACAAGCCCCCAAATTGTGAGATTGTGGCTAAGAAAAAACCACCAGGATTCAAAGTTGATCCAAGGAAAAAGGCTTTATTGGAATAAACATCTGCAGATGGGTCCTCCCCTCCTGGCAGTTGAGGAGAGAACGAAAAGCAAAGCTTAAAGGCTCTACTCTTATACCCAAAACTATCCCCCCTCCCCATTATGCAAATGGCTTGGTTTATAATCTACCTTCTAGAACACAGGTTACAATTCATTACCTTATATGTGCATAGCACACAGCGAACACCTCCCTAACACGAGGGCATACATCGACATATCATGCGCGAAGTGCATGATAGTTCAACAGTTCAATTGGTACCCCCCCCCACTTCAGAAACTTTCCAAGGGGTTTCAACAGTTCCCAGCACTTCAAAGGCATTCCAAGATTGGTTGACATTTTAATTGGCGCCTTTTAACTGATGCCTGGTACTTTCCTTACTTCAAAGGAAAACCTCCCTTTTTCATCTTGAGTTTTGAGTCACAAAATAGATATACTCCTCACAAGTTCGTAACAATTTCCAGGCCACCATTTCCTTTTTTTACTACTAAGCTAGTTTCATTATTGTATTCATCTAAGAATGCTGTTACATGGATTTATATTTATTTGTAGTTCTAATAGCCTACAAACTTGAAATTTGGTACGTATGCCCCTCTTGGCTTCTAGATGCTCACTAAGAAAGGATTTTTCCAAATGACCATCAGAGTATTAGTATTTTGTATACTATTATTAACACGCTCTGATGCTAAGGAGTTCTACTTGCCCTCCCCACCTGAAAAGAAATCTCTTCTAATTGCAAAACACAAGCAGAGGAGAGTAGTTTCAGTTTCAGTTTTACATTCACAGCACCAAGCAGCTTTAGTACAGAACAGTTGAGCTAAGCCACGCCCAGGCTCCTTGCTGTCTCCTTGTTCACACAGCAAATACTGTTTTAGTTTCCAAACAGCCCTCAACTCTTTCACACACTTCTGAGAAATCAACCATCAACAGACACATAGAGACAAACCCAGCTAGATACTGTAGAAAAGACAGAATCAAAAGTCAGAAAAAGGAATCACCCAGCCCAGAGCACCTTCTCTATAGCAAAAACAGATGGAGAAGCAAGAAAAAGCACCAGATAGAGAAACAGAGAAGAAATAATGTTCTAATCCATCAAGGAGGACACCAAACCTTCACCAGGATTGGCAGTGCATGCTCCCTCACATAAATTGGCAGCAAGTGCCATTTTCACTGACATCTTTACTATATGATGTTAGTTAGTTATCCATCTTGGATAAGAAGCTAAACATCTTCAAAGAAAAACCAGAAAGTCCAGTTGCTTTTTGAAAAAGCACCTTTGGGACAATCATGACCTGGATGACTGAGAATCTCTATTGAGAGTTAGTTGGATAACAAAACATCTCCCCCAAAAAACCATGAAGTCCAGAGAACACCATTGTATCTATTGTATGTATCTATTGGCTCAACAACGCTGATCTCAGATGCCCTGCCTATGCACCATATGGAGAAGGGAGGAAGGGAGAAAGGGAGAGGGGGAGGAGGAGGAGGAGGAGGAGGAAGAGAAGGAGAACAGAGGGAGGGGGAGAAGAAGAAGAGGGAGAGGAGTGGGGGAGAAGGAGAAGCAGCTTTGTTATTTCACATAGGATAAAAACAAAACAGCTGAAATCCTTGAGGCTTTTCCAGGGCTGCTGTGGAAAATTGATAGGAACAACTTTACCTAGTAAATGGGTGTTTTATGACTGGCCATTAGTAAAACAATATTAGTAAGAGAATTCAGACATACTGTCTGCTGTGATGAGGAACTCAGGAGTGCAATGGGCATGCTAAAATACTTTTTTTTTTTTTTTAATTTGCTTTTAGATGCAGCTGCTGACTCACAGTTTATTGTCAACATTCAGACATACTAATCGATATAGCATAATTAAAGAGCTTCAGAACACTACAAGCAGCTCCCATTTATATGCAGCTTCTTGAATTGACAATCAGGCTGCAATGAGGATAAAGATGGAAAAGGGAAAAACCAAAGCATTGCAATCATACTTTCAAACCAGGCAGGCTGAAGATAGCTTAGAACCAGATGGCATCACTCAAAATTTTCCAGGCAGCATTGCCTGGGAATGTTTTTTTTTTCCTTTCTTTTTATTGTGTTCTTATAAATCTTAATACATTGCGTTGTTTAAATAGAATTATATTTATACAGGGAATTTTGGAAACTGTTCTTTGAAGGTGAAAGCTTCAAAGGCTGGAGAAAGCTAATTTCTACTGTTGGCATGCTTCCTTGAACACACAGATTATGGATCATGCAGTTTGTATAAAAATGTAACCGACTTTTGTCTACCTGCACCATTCATGATGGCTAGGAAAACTGGAAGCAGTAGAATAAGTAAATATTTTAAAAAGAAAAAAAGAAAATAGAACTCGGTTACCAAAATATGAAGACACCATGAAAAACAGCAGATAACATAAGCCAAAATTTGTCTGGGAAATGAACAGTGTCATAGACAGAAAAGTTGTAGTTAATGAAACCACAACAGAGAATGTGTGAAGCAAGAAATACTACAGTTGAAATGCCAGAAATCCAGAACAGATTCTGAGACTTTACTAAGGCATTACAAAGGGAAGAATGCATGAGAAACCCTTATTTGATTATTACAGCTGGTGATAAACTTCATAAAAAGGATTTCTTTGATATAGTGTTGGATGTAATCCATTTTTCTAGATCTGTAAATCTCCAGGCATTCAACGTTAGATTTTCATATTCAAAGAGTTAAATGAAAAGATTAGCTGGATCCCTAATGACAGAAATGACTTTAAATCCCATAAAAAAACCTGAGCAATATCAGAAGACACATTCTCGAGAAATCCTTAGATGCCGACACAAATATTTTAGATGAGATACTAGACCATTTGGGTCCTTGGGAAAAACAGTTTAAGGGGCATTACATTCATGATGCATAGAAGGCAAAGGACTGAGAGAGAGAAAAAAAAATCCTGTGAAATATTCTGGATAAATATATAGTTAATGGTATGGCAAGCTCCAGAGAGCTTTTGTTTTTCATTTGCGTATAAAATTCGTGAATAGCCTTGAAAAATGGTGATTTTGTTTTATTCAAAGAGAGGACCTAATGTTTAAGCAAAAGCCCATTGCTTGCTGGTGTATTGTTTTGCAGGTGAGATAATGCACGATGCTTTCTTTATGTGGTGTCTTTGCAGATGGATGCCCAGGTCTGTGTTATGGAAATGGAAGGTGCACCCTTGACCAAAATGGATGGCACTGTGTCTGCCAAGTCGGCTGGAGCGGAATGGGCTGCAATGTTGTTATGGAAATGCTTTGTGAAGATAACATCGATAATGATGGAGGTATGGAGACAGTTATTGCTCGAGAGTGTATATGAATGAACAAATCTTCAATAGGGCTTCAGTTTCAATGGACTCTAAGCAGCATACAGCAATATACATAATACAAATAGTCCTTGACTTACAACGATTCATTTAATACCCTAAAATGCTTTGTGAAAATAACATTGATAATAGCAATAGCACTTAGATTTATATTCTGCTTCATAGTGCTTTACAGCCCTCTCTAAATGGTTTACAGAGTCAGCATATGGCCCCTAACAATCTCATTTTACTGACCCCAAAAGGATTGAAGGCTGAGTCAACCTTGAGCCGGTCAGGATTAAACTGCTGACCATTGGGCAGCAGTTAGCCTACTACATTTTAACCACTGCGCCACCACCGTTTTTTAAACACCAACAATGATAAAGATATGAACAAAGATAATTCTTGAGAATGTATATGTCATTTTTATCAATGAATAAATCTTCTATAGGGTTGGAGTTACAATGGACTCTAAGCAGTGTTCAGCAACATGCACAATACAAATAGTCCTTGACTTTAGTAACTATTCAAAGTTATAACAACACAGAAAAAAGTGACTTACAATTGGTCCTTACACTTAGAAACATCACAGCATCTTCACTGTCACATGATCAGGATTTGGGTATCTGGCAACTGGCATGTATTTACAACAATTGCATCCCACTACAGCATAAGAGTCATGGTGGCGCAATGGTTAGGATGCAGTATTGCAGGCTAACTTTGCCGACTGCCAGCGGTTCGATCCTGACCAGCTCAAGGTTGACTCAGCCTTCCATCCATTCGAGGTCGGTAAAAGGAAGACCCAGATTGTTGAGGGCAATATGTAAATTCTGTAAACCACTCAGAGAGAGCTGAAAAGCACTGTGAAACAGTATATAAGTCTAAGTACTATTGCTGTCCCAGTGTCATGTGATTGTTATTGGCAACCTTCCCAGTCAGCTTCTGAAAAGCAGAGTTAAGGAGAGAAGCTAGTTTTGCTTAATGATTGCATGATTCACTGAACAACCTTGGTAAAAGAAGGTTATAAAGTTGGATGTGTTTCACTGAATAACCAACTTGCTTAGCAACAGAAATTTTGGTCCCAGGTGTAATCAAGGCCTGCCTGCAATACTATAGAATTCCAACCGTCCATCAAATACCACACATGGTGTCATATCTCACTCAGATGATGGTGTTATTCTAATCCCTTAAGACCATCTGGAACATCCAGGTTTTAACAAGTTTCCAGAAAATTACCAGAGAAAGTGGACTTTCTCATCTTGGGGAAAAAATTATTGCATAAGAGTAGTCCAGCAGAACAACATGGCCCTCCCAACACAAATCCTGAAACAAGATGACCTCCATCAGGAGTTTTCTTCTTATATTTCATTGGACTGACAGATTCTACCTTCAATAGGTAGTATCAAAGATACCCAAGCTCCGAGCCCCATAGGGCTTTATAGCTGTCAGCCCTTCAAGGTAGATCAGGCTAGCAATTCAATGTCAAGTTGGCCAATATTACAGGCAGTCCTTGACTTAAAAGCTGTGATGCCCCACTCACCCGCACGTCAGTGTTGATTTAGAGCAGAGGTCTCCAAACTTGGCAACTTTAAGACTTGTGGACTTCAACTCCCAGAATTCTGGGAGTTGAAGTTCACTAGTCTTAAAGTTGCCAAGTTTAGGGACCTCCGCTCTAAACCAACCCTGGTGTAGAGATAGATTTATTTTGTCTTTTCCCCCAGCAGTTCTGTTTCAGGTTTTCAGCTAACTCACAGCTGCTAGATTAGAACAGCAATTTGGCTCAAGACCAATTAGATAACAAAGGAATGAACCTACAGCAAACTCAAAACAGTCTCAGAAATGCAGGCTGTCAGGATTCCGGCAGTTACCCCTATTTAAATCATGAGTCTTGAGTCAAACTTCCAAAACTTAAAAAGGATTTATTGGGAATTAAACTGTCTGGCACTGCCTGGGTGTAGCTGACCCTGAGACACATAATTCATAGACACCCTTGACCCTGGTTTCCCCCCAATCCCGGGTGTGTCGTAATTCATGTTCTCCAATGAGACGCATCCATCGCCAAGAGTCATCAAAAAAGTTTACAAGTGAAGCCAGCCACGAACAAGCTCCAGAATAAACTTCCAGGCAATGGCCAATTAGTCCATCAAACAAATAACCAGCTGCTCAGCAGGATCCAAAACACGAACACAAAGCTTTCTGGCAACTTAAACTAAATCCAATGCAGCATCTCACAAATAAACATCTGGCCACAACCCATACACATTGCTTCCAGTAACACCTCCTTCTACCTGCCTGCCATGCTAAATAGCTTCTGGTGCAGCCCATCAAGAAAGGTTTGGCCTTTACCTGAGCAATTTGGCAGAATTCCTTTTCTTGGACCTGCATGCTCTGGGATCTAGTATGGCAGGTAGCTCCTCTCCCTCTTCCTCACTGGCCTGCATGCTCTCCCCAGCCAAGATCTATTCTGCTGGCAGTTCAGGGTCAGAAATTCCTGACGTGCTAGGAATTATCTCCTTCTTCCTTGAGGCCTCTGAAGAAGAAGTGGAGGAGTCAGTCCACAGGAGACATCACCCAAGCCTTCATTCAGTGACCATTCAAAGTTATTATGGTATTAAGAAAAGCGACTTATGACTGGTTTTCACACTTGCGACCATCACCTCATCCCCATGGTCACATGTTGAAAATTCAGCACTTGGCAACTGACCCAAGTTTATGACGGTTGTAGTGTCCCAGAGTCACGTTGTCATATTTTGCGATTTTCTGATCAGCAAAGTCAGTGGGGAAGCCAGATTCACTTAGCAACTTTGCTGCTAAATTAACAACTGCAGTGATTCCACCAAACAACTGTGGCAAGAAAGGTCATAAAATGGGGCAGAACTCCCTTCGCAATTGTCACACTTAGCAACAGAAATTTTGGGCCCAACCGTGGTCATAAGTCGAGGACTACCTGTACTTACATTGTAAAGCTATAGTAACAGAATCTTGTGAGTCTGAATGGGCTTTCCTTCTCTCTCCCTTTATCTTTGTGAGAACTAAGGAAGGTCTTGTCTCAAGACATTTTATTCCAGTTCCATTTTTACTCCAGACTCAGTTCTCTTTTATTTGGCTATTGTTTTGGTAGGATCTCTTCCTTCCGTCTCTCAAGGCCATTTTCTCTGCCTTCTAAAATGGGACCTTTATTTTTGTTCCTATGTCCGCTGATCAGTCCTCAGAAGTGCTACTTCCTTTAATTCTTTAGTTTCAAACTATCACACATAAACCCTTTCCAATGTTCAAAGGATACTGTCATGTTTCCCTTCACATCCCCATCAGTTCCTTCTACCTTTCTTCACATACCTTTGCTTTCCATTTCCAGACTGGATCCTCAAAGGTAACATAGGCAGAGACTAAAGGATTAATGAAATGGGCATCTCATGATCTACTCCAGGGGCATCTAACCTTGGCAACTTTAAGACCTGTGGACTTCAACTCCCAGAATTCCCCAGCCAGCCCTGCTCTACACCTTTGGTTCCCATCTGTTTTCAGAGAGACTGACTGCCTTCTCATTTGATCTCTGAGCTTCCTTCACCTTTTCTATCACATATGTTGTATTAAAGGCACATTTTGTCTGGCTGAAACGTCTCTGCAGCAGATGCAGCGCCACGGAGAGCTGATTTCAGCTTGCGGTGTCCATCTGTGCCAGTTTGGCAAGGCTGAGCAGGACCAGCCGTGGGATGCGTGACATTCTCATCAGATGCCGCTTCTCCTACACCGCTCACAGTTCGCATTAAGATTGCCTCTTTGTCTCTTCTGCTGTGTTCTCCTTGCTTCGCAGGGGGTCTGCCAATTCCCGTTCTTCCTTTGCTAGTTGGCCTTTGAGATCAGCCAAACAGCTCCAGGCTCCGTTTTTCTCCCTCTTCTGCCCACCTATGGATCAAGAAGCATCAGCAGTCAATTGTTAGAGAAGACTATGGGGGGGGGGGTGTTTGCAACTCTAATTAAAGCTTTGGGGTATAGAATAACAATGCAGCTTAAACCCAACAGCAATGTAAGGATAAACTGCATATTGGGGCTGTGAGCAAGGATCATGTCACTCTCTTTGTCCCTCGCTGACTGCATGACATATTTGTGCCTCCGAGCCAAGTGCATTGTGTTTCTCTTGTCTGGGCGGTGCCAAGTAGCTTCTAGGAAAATCTGAAGCATTCTAATTCGGTTCTCTACCTCAGTGCTATTGATGCTGATCTAACTGCAGACTCTCAGCCTCTCCAATCTCCTGTTGACAGAGAGATGTTTTATGAATGCAGCCCTTAAAAAGAAGCTAGAAACTCGCACATGCTTAGTCGATTGTCTTCTTGGGTATGTTTGAACATTTCTACCATAAGGACGGTGACCAAAAACATCCTTTATGATAGTCTTTGCTTTCAGGAAGCTGTCCTTTCGATTTATTTATTTTTCAAAAACTCACATTTGTCTTTTATTTGGGTGATTTAACCTAGGGCGTGCGATGGCCCAGCAGTTAAAGACGCTGAGCTTGTCAGCTGAAAAGCAACAGGGTGAGATCCCATTCCTGTTGTGGCCTGTCAACCACCAGCTCCTCCAGCAGTAAATCAGAGGAGGAGGTGTGGGAGTGAGGGTCAGCATCAAAACAACCTCAGATCTCTGAGGGGGAAGAGGGAATGGAGCTGGCAGAGAGAGAGAGAGAGAGAGACAGAGGCGGAGCCTGGGCCGTCCATCAGCCCTCAGATGGAGGGTCAACAGCCCCCAGGTCTGGAGGTGACTGATGAGGAAGAGGAGGAACAGCTGGGTCCAGTGCCTGACACGCAGCTGCGCAGAAGGCAGAGGAGAGGAGAGCAGTGGAAATCTATGGGCCGGTCCTTGGGACAGAAGAATCAGGTCTGGAGGTGACTGATGAGGAAGAGGAGGAACAGCTGGGTCCAGTGCCTGACACGCAGCTGCGCAGAAGGCAGAGGAGAGGAGAGCAGTGGAAATCTATGGGCCGGTCCTTGGGACAGAAGAATCAGGTCTGGAGGTGACTGATGAGGAAGAGGAGGAACAGCTGGGTCCAGTGCCTGACACGCAGCTGTGCAGAAGGTAGAGGAGAGGAGAGCAGTGGAAATCTATGGGCCGGTCCTTGGGACAGAAGAATCAGGTCTGGAGGTGACTGATGAGGAAGAGGAGGAATAGCTGGGTCCAGTGCCGGATGCACAGATCCACAGAAGGTAGAGGAGAGGAGAGCACTGGAAATCTATAGGCTGGTCCTTGGGACGGAAGAGCCACCGTTGCTAGTGAAGCCCACCCTAGCTCTGGAGATAAAAGGCAGGGGGCGGAGATGAATAAATGTGGCAGACAACTATTCATCTCTCGGCCGGTCGGACTTGTTAGCCTACAAGAGAATTTTATGCCTGGGCTGCCAGCATTCTTAATAAAGGAATCCTTTAAGTTCACATCAGAGGGTTTGTCAAGTTTGGGGAGCTGGGTCAGAACAGTTCCTTGCTCCAGCTCCTGCCCAACTAGCAGTGTGAAACCCTGCAAATATGAGTAGATAAATAGGTACCACTTTGGTGGGAAGGTAACAGCATTCCGTATGCCTTTGGCACGTATGGCCATATGACCATGGAAAGGATCTTGGGACAATGCTGACTCCCTCGGTCAAGAAACGGATATGAGCACTGCGGCCTAGAGTCAGACGCGCCTAGGCAGGGACACCTTGATTTATTCTTTACCTTTTGCAGTCTTTTGCATTCATGTGGAGGATATAGAGATGGAATTCTCTTTTTAAAATAAATTTAGAAGACCACAATTCTGATCTTGAGCCACTGTACTTAGCCCCCAGACCAAGTAATTCGAGAGTCTTCAGCCTTTCATTATATGTTAATAATCTGTGTTTTGGTATTCCACAGCTATTCCTTTCAAATTTATGTTGATGGTTCTCTTTTCTGTCTTCTGTCTTGTGTATTCAGATTTTTTTTTTTCCTTGTCTGGGCTCTCGTTTTTCCTCTGATCGCCTCATCCTTTATTGTTTACCTGGATCAAAGCTGGGATGTAATTTTTGTACTCTTCTGTGTACTGATGATGTTACCTAGTTTGATAATGAAACGATTGCAAGAAAACAACCAAGCTCAGAGAGCACCAACATCTTACGGTTATTCTTCTAACTTGAGTCAAGCATTGCCCTGCCTTTTAAAGCTTTCCTCCCTTTTTCCTTTCATTATTTTACTTGACCTTCCTTCCCTTATTTGTTTTTCTTGCTTCAAATGAAATTTTAATTTAGCTTAACAATTAGATCCATTCATACCATTGCTTTCTGGTATGCCTGCCCCATACTGCTCACTGATTATGCAGAACAATCTAACCAATCTTTCTATATAAGAAATGAAATGCTACTTTTTTTTCCTTTCCAAAGTCTGCCTCATCCTTCACTTTCTTCTTCTTACAAACCATTTTTTTTTTCCTTCTTGAATTTCCATTCTTCAAACTGAAACCCGATGGTTAAATCTTCTGTTCCATGCACAAGCCTCATTTTTCTTTCTCTTATCATATGCGTGGAATGCTTTGCCCGTAATCTTGAAAATACTGCCGTTGCATAATACGGCTTGCAGTTTGTCAAAGCTCTCTTCCCTGGGTACAGATACAGAATACAGAACAGAATATAAAATAATAGAGTTGGAAGGGAACTTGGAGGTCTTCTAGTCCAGCCCTCTGCTCAAGCAGGAGTGCCTAAACCATTTCAGACAAGTGGCTATCCAATCTCTTCTTAAAATCCCCCAGTGACCTTAATGAATATTTGATTTGATCTGAATTGAATTAGCATGTAATTTAAACACATTTAATGTTGTAAATCCAAGTTTTAGGACTCAGCATGTTGTGCTCATATAGCCAGTGTGAGGCATCTTGTTCACTTTGTCTTCTACAGGAAATAAAAGCAATAGCACTTAGACTTTGTTAAGCGCTTTACAGCCCTCTCTAATCAGTTTACAGAGTCAGCCTCTTGCCCCCAACAATGTAAGTCCTCAATTTACCAACCTCGGAAGAATGGAAGGCTGAGTCAATCTTGAGCCTCATGAGAGTTGAACTGCCAAACTGCAGCCAGCCAGCAATCAGTAGTTGTAGCCTGCAGTACTGGCTCTAACCACTGTGCCACCACAGCTCATAATGGTTCTAGTCTAACTACCAAGAATACCATCTATGGATCTGAGTACAGCATAGATTACACTTACTGTAGCTTATTCATACTTGCTTCAAGATGGGGAAAGTCCATATTTTATAGTTAAGAATGTCTAAACAGAAGAGGATGAGAAACAATGGCTATAGATGGAGAGGTCAAGGGGATGTGTAAGTGCAGAAAGATTTTATGTCATCCCACTAGTTTTAATTTAATTTGAAGTATTTGTCAGAATAACATCAAAGGAAAAAAACCAGTTTCAGTGACATTCTCATAGGTGGAACATAGTATTCTGACACTTATTTAAAAATGAGATAGTCAAAGGTTGAATGTGAGCAAGCTGATTTTTAACCCCAAGAGCACATCCTTATTGTGTGCCCTTTTTCCAATAACATTAAAGGAAAAATCCTGCCCGTAAGAAATGGTTTAGATTTGATACAGAAATTCAGAATGCTGTTCATGTCAGTTCGAATCTTCTCCTTGAACTTCATCCAGACACCCAGGCTTGTATTTGCACATTTATCGTTTGACTAACAATTTTCTGGGTTACATTTCCGAGCATTCAACTGATTTTTAAAAAAAAAAAAAAAAAAAACTCTTCTGCAGCATCTTTCTGGTTTTTTCTCCCCCACTTTTGCAGATGGTTTGACAGACTGTGTTGATCCTGATTGCTGTCAGCAGAGTAATTGCTTCTCCAGTCCTCTCTGCCAAGGGTCTCCTGATCCTTTGGACCTCATTCAGCAAAGTCAGCCTCCCTTCTTGCAGCACTCACCGAGGCTCTTTTACGATAGAATCAAGTTTCTGATTGGCAAGGAGAGCACTCACGTCATTCAAGGTGATGTCTTATTGGAGAGCAGGTAAGCCCCCCTCCCTCCCTCCCTTCTTCCCTCCCCTCTTATATCACAGAGATGTATTTTCTGAGTAGCACAGCCAGCCATGGACTGCCCAGATGTTGAGGGGCCTTTGACTATTAGTCATTTTTTTTAAATGGTTTCTTAAACGGTGTCAGCGTTCCAGCAAACCTCCACGCTGACCAATCACTCCGAGACAGACATCTTCTCACAAGTATATTTTGGATAGTAAACTGGCACAACTGGGGGGAATCCCAAATCTGAAAATTCCAGGCTTCCTTGCAATAAGTGAAAAACTACAAATCCATCTCCTGCACCCGTCATCACATCACATGCCCCAATCACTATCCGTCCCAACTTGAGACGTCCCCTAACTTATGCGCCAAATAACATGACCTTGAATTAGAAGAAGAATGTTATTATGCCTAACTACATACACTCCAAGAAATTCCCCCCCCTCCCATTTTCCCAGGCTCAAAATGTGGCAGCGTGGGAGCATCGGGCCTCAACATGGCTTCCAAAGCTGACAAACGGTACAGTTGATCGTCTATGACAGGAGTGTCAAATTCAAGGCCTGTGGGCTGGACTCAGCCCATGGGATATTTAAATCTGGCCTGTGGGACAAGCCCAGAAATATCAAAGGACTGGCCCACGGTGCCTCTGCCAACCCAAACAGGCCACGGGGTGAGCGTGCTTGCACCTCCCATACAGCCCATTTTCGACCTCCGTAACCTCCAGCAACCCTCTGCCAGGACCTCCGCGCAGCCCGTTTTTGGCCAGCAGAGTGTTGCTGGAGGACTAGATTGGACTGGTTTACAATGATGTGACCTCAAGTAAGTGTCTGATCTGGATAGAAAACAAGCAACATCCTATGTTAATACTACATTTAATTCCAAATTTTACCTACTGCAAGTCCATTTAATCTACAATCAACAATCTATAATTGACAGCCTTTTCTATTTACTATCCCAGAAATTTACCTCTGCTGTTAGATCTTGTATTATCATGTTATTTATGTCATGATAATTTTTATTATAAGTTGAATAACAAAAATACAATAGTATAAATAGTTTTTCTGCCTGGAGAAAGCAATTTACTATTAAACAATGGTATATAAATTTAGAAATAAAAAGTTTAATTGAGTCTGAAGTATAAGTAATAAATGTTTGCCTGTAATATCTGGTAGAAGAGATAGGAAAATGGTTACAGCAAAGAACTATGGAAAGAAAAAAGGGAAGGAAAAAAGCATATTTTGAGCCTGTCAAATGCCCATCATAACCACACCCAACCCACCCACCAGCCTTCCGAGGTCAAACACAACCCTGATGCAGCTCTCAATGAAATTGAGTTTGACATCCCTGGTCTATGGAGATTTTCAGTCATCCAGGCCATGGTTGTTCCAAAAGTGCTTTTCCAAAGGCAGATGGACTTCCTTAGTTTCTTTGCTTTGAAAATATTTCACATCCAAGAAGCTTCTTCAGTTCTGACCGAATAGTGGGGAATAGAAAGATTTACATTCTTTGCAGTCATCTGGTCATTGTCCAGAATATGGACAGAGAGGGCCACTGGGTTGACCATCTATCAAAGACCTCAAAGAGGCCATCTATGTTCTGACCAAGGTTTCCTGAGACCATAATTAAGTACATGCTTAGTCCAAACAAGTCTTGTTTTATTTCAGCGCTAATGTAATGAGTCCCAAACAGTCCCTCAAAATAAGCACCCACCTTTCTCTTCTTTGAATTGCTGCTAACAACTAAAGTGCCAAATGAACTATAAAAAAAACCAACCGAAATACAAAGTCTACATAGAGCTTCAAGGATTAATCTGAACAGAGCAAATGACCTTGCTTCCTGCAAAGGTTTCTTCACCTTTGCACTTCCTTTATACATTAGGGGAGGGGAAATCACCTCCCAGCCTTACTCCTGAGTTGCCCTTTTTGTCTTTGCTGCTGTTGCCTTGACAAGGCCTTCTTCCCTTGTCTTGGCTGCTCTTGCCTCCCCAAACTTTGGAAGACTGGTTCTTCCCCACTGTCCGATTCTGCTGCCATCTGTACAGGCTGCAGGAGAACCACAACAATCTATATTAAAATTGAACAATCTTTTCTTAACAGAGGGGGAGGGATACAATGTCACCTATCTCCTGTCTACAACAAAGTCCTTTCAACAGTCCCAAGGAGGTTTCACACCTATTTGCACTGTGATTCAGGTGGCCCTGATAGTACAGATAAAGCCCCAAGCAGCTTCAGAGAGCTAACAAATATAAATCCTTCTATTCCCCACCATTCAGTCAGAACTGAAGAAGCTTCTTGGATGAGAAGCCAAATGTTTTCAAAGGAAATAAAAAATAAAAAAAAGAAAGCCTGGTTACCTTTTGGAAAAGCATCTTTGTGATACAGTTGATCAAGATCTACTTTCTGTGTTTTTCCCCCTTTGTGCCGTTGGCTCAGGGAATCTTGGGAGCTGCTGTTCCCACATATCTGCCAGATGGAGAAAAAAATGTTTTGACATTATTAAGTCTGTTCTTCTGCTTCACTTTCTTCCATACTGCAGATGTGCAGGAACTGTACAATCTAGTTCAGTGCCCTAATATGGAACTTTGGTCATTACTTGACCCAGATTGCTGCTGGAATGATGATCTGATCCAATTTGTTGCTTGGACATAGAGCAAGATTTAGGGAGGAAAAGAATATTTTCTCCTCCCATAATCTAGCACTAGAAAAATATAAATGCCTGCAAGGACCAGCCTCTCCCCACACACCCTTCAAAATATAAGAATGAACTCTTGAAAATTTTCTATTTCAAAAGGAATCTTTTTATTGAAGAGGGGTAGAGTAGGTCAAAATTCAAAGCAGGATCTGGGGGCCCTCATGGCATGCAACTAAGATAAAGAGAATTAGAACCCCTCCCTGCAGTCCTATGTGGCTTCCACCAATCCACAAGTGTGAACATGTTATTATCCCACTATCTCTGAGAAAGCAGATAAGGAAAGGTTCCCAGGAGTTATCTTCTGGTGCTGCAATCCACATGGCCCCTTCTTCCTTTAGATCCCACAAAGAGGTGCGATTTTTCCAGGCATCTGGGGCACCAGGCAATGGTTATAAATCATGTAAAAGGTTATACAAAGCCAATGTAAGAAATATGATCTTTAGGATACATGGAGAGGAAAAGAATTAAATGTATCAAATCCACACTCCCATACACTTTCTTCCCTCGAAGAATGGCAAATGCACAGATCTGATGCCAATTTCTTATTTCTTTGCTTTGTTTTTCCAATTCATTGAGTTTCAGAGAATGTAGAGTTGAATGGGATGGGAATAGGAATAGGAATAGGAATAGGAATAGGAATAGGAATAGGAATAGGAATAGAATAGAATAGAATAGAATAGAATAGAATAGAATAGAATAGAGAAATGTGGTGTTTTAATTTCTTTAAAATCTGAACTTCCCTTAATTATCTGTAGCCCCAAAATGCTATGATGTGGTTTTTATCCTTAACATCACTTTGATTGTCAATATGCCTTCTTTTACTTCTCTATCTTGTGATATATAAATGGCAGTTATTGTTTGGTGCAAATGCCATAAATATACTACTTCATACTTTCCCAAATTGAGATAAAACCCCTATTTTATGTGCACACAATACAATTATAATTTTGAATGAATAACTTATTCAAGGTAATATTCTCAACAAGAGGAAATGAACAAATATCACTAAAGCTCTCACCTTGAGTTTATCTATCTGGAATGGTTAATGCAATAAAATGTATGTTTTTAAGCATAAAATGGTCTTGTGATAATTTCCCTGCCAAGAAGTGCACTTCAGAGATCAATATCTCATCTCTTGAGAGTTGATGAATGCTGGAAATGTGTTCAATATCAAACAATGAGCAAGACACTTTGAATGCCACACAATAGACATGGGGTAGAGGAATGCATTAATAAAATTAATGTGTTACTACTAATAATAAATAAATAAACATAAGTGAATAAATAGTATGATCTGGCCGATACTAAATTACTTTGTTTGTCATGGTTGCCACAATCCTGAATTTTCTATTCGTATTGCAATCTAGTCTGAAACGTGTTGAGAAGTTCTGTCTATGATACGAAGTCCTACTTTAGATAGTAGATTTTAAATGTTTGTATTAGTACCATCTGTATCAGACACACGTCTCCACCATTTTCTAACATTTTTTTTCCATGAAGAGAACAAATTTTTGTAACCTTGAAGGGAAAATTAGAAGGAGTCTAACATAATTAATCATAATTATGTTGTGATGACCAGTTGAGACTCTAGAAAGATGTTGAGACTCTAGAAAGAGCTCAGAGAAGATCAACAAAGATGATTAGGGGACTGGAGGCTAAAACACATAAAGAATAGTTGAAAGAATTGGGTATGTCTATTCTGACAAAGAGACGGCCTAGGGGGTGACATGATAGCAGTCTCCAATATTTGGGGGGGTGGGGGCACATGATCTTGATTTTATACCTACAGTATATGATATATGAGCCAGCAGTTGCCAAAAAAGCCAACATAGTGTTAGGCTGCATTAACAGAGGGATAGTATCAGGATCATGTAAATACCACTTCATAATGCCTTGGTAAGATCATACTTGGAAGTACTGCATTCAGTTTTGGTTGCCATGATGTAAAAAAGATGTTGAGATCAAGAAAGATTGCAGAGAAGAGCAACAAAGATGATTAGGGGACCGGAGACTAGAGCATATGAAGAACAATTGCAAGAATTGGGTATGTCTATTCTGACAAAGAGAAGGACCGGGGTGACATGATAGCAGTCTTCCAATATTTGAGTGGCTGCCACAAAGAAGAAGGAGTCAAGCTATTTATTCTCCAAAGCACCTGAAGGCAGGACAAGAACCAATGGATGGAAACTAACCAAGAAGAGAACCAACCCGGAATTAAGGAGAAACTTCCTAATATTTAGAACAAGTCACCAGTGGAACACTTTGCCTTCAGAAGTTGTGGTTGATCCAACCAACACTGGAGGTTTTTAAGAAGAGATTGGACAACCATTTGTCTGAAAAGGTGTAGGGTTTCCTGTCTGAGCAGGAGAGTTGGACTAGAAGACCTCCAAGGTCCCTTCCAACTCTGTTATTCCATTGTAATATTTGAGGATGGCAACAAAGGGAGTCTTCCATTCTTTCCCCTGGACTGCGGTGTCCATTTCCAAATTTATTTATTGAGCATTTGATAACACATCTGTGGAACTTGTAGGCCACTTGATTGAACTTCTTTGCCTGGTCCGCTGTTTTTCTCGACCTCTTTGGCATCTCTGAAACATCATTGTTCTCATCCGCTCACTTTCAGGGCCACGGATGTATTCTTTTCCTTCTTCTTCTTTTTCAACAAGATTTAAAGGCATATATTTATAGTATCCTACGTAGCCTATTTCCCAGGGTGGTTTTAAATGCAAATTAAAATGTGTTCTCCTGTATGTTTATGTAATTGTCTGTTTATTTATTGCTTCTCCGCCATCTTTTTTGCTAAAAGTTATCAAGGCAGCATTCAAGGAAGTGAACAACAAATGATGAAATGATGAGAGCCTCTAAAATGAGGCTCCCAAAATATCAAGTAGGGAAATTGTAAATGCTAAGAGCTCTTAAATCAGCCAAGTTGAAAGGATGTGACTTGGTCCTTTCTAGAGAAGGGGATTTCAGAAGAGAGGGACCTTTTGAAGTGGGATGGCTAAAAGGTAACCAACCCTCCTCATAAAGCAAAACCACTCACTGAAACACAAGCTTAAATGAGCCATTTAAAAAACAAGAGCAAAAACTTCCCAGCATTTTAAATCCAACCTCCATCTAGCACTTAAAATAGAAACTTTTAAAGTACTAGAGCAAGTGGGAAATTCCTTAACTTGATATACTGTATAAATGTTGATATACTGCATAAATATAAATTGAAGGTGAAAGATTTTATAAGCTTTCTGCATATTGTGGTTTTTTTTCCCCCAATGAATTACCTGGCTTTGCCCTGTTTTTGCATTCTGCAGAAGCTGTCCATGTCAGTTTGAAATGTTTGTGTGTTGACTTGTACTTCATATATACCCTATTAGACACCAACTTGTGATTTTTGTATAGGTGCATGCGTGTGTGTGTGTGTGTGTGTGTGTGTGTGTGTGTGTGTCTTGCTGAACTGTGAATGCTGCAGCAATCCCAAGACAGAGAAAGGAACAAGACAAAACTTGCAATGCTCTTTTGCCTAACCAACTGCATCTCATTTATTCATATTTATAGTGGGAGACCAAATTTTCAAACAGAACAACTCTGTTCAGTTCAGAACCACAAACAAGGTAACTTTGACAGCAAGGTGTCAAAACTAAAACAACAATAATCTTCTACAGGGAAGGCTGAAACAGTAATGTCAGGGACATACCAGGAGACGCCTATAAGCCATGATTATTGCTAGAAATGTCTGCCAATGATTCTGGTTCACAAAAACAGTTAAAGAGTTTTAATCACTAGCTTGTAAGTTTTGTCTTTCATTTAGTGTAAAGTGGACACTCTTTCAGAACATGAGAATTAGAACATCTAGATGTCTTTTTCGTAGAAGATGCTGGTTTATTTGCTGGTTGTCACCTAAAAGTAATTATGGGTTCCCAACAGGTACAATGTACACACCAATCCATAATTACAATCCTGCTTTAACGTCCAAATGGATAACACTGCATAGCTCCACTGCCTAGAAGAGGGGTGTCAAATTCAAGGCCCGGGGGCCGGATCCAGCCTGTGGGGTGCTTAGATCTGGCTTTCAGGGCCGCCCTGGAAACAGTGAAGGGGTGCCTCTGCCAGCGAAAATCGGAACTCGAGAGGGCTGCACATGGCCCTTCCAGGCCCCATTTTCAGATGCAACTGCCTCCTGCAGCCCTCTTCCAGTGAAAATGGAGGTGCCAAAAATTGGGGCCTGGGGGAGCATGCACGGTCTAGTTGAGCTCTGTTTTTGCAGGAAGAGGGCTACAGGAGGCCATTGCGGCCAGAAATGGAGATTGGGAGCCCATTTTCGCTGGCAGAGCACTTGGGCCACCACAGGTACCCCCAACATGAGTGACATGAAGCTGGCCATGGCCACCCCGCCTCCTGTGGTCAAACAACCCCTAATGCCGCCTTCAATAAAATTGAGTTTCGCACCCCTGACCTATAACAATGACTTTGAGGTATCTTTTTTTTTTTAAACAAATTTTATTAATTTTCAAAGAACAATACAAAGACAAACAAAACATAAAACATAAGAACATAAGAACATAAAGCATCTTTTCTAAAAACTGCTTAACAAAAACAAATAAAACATCTCATTTAAGTACAACATAATTCTAAATTATCGCGTTTCCACACACAATATAATATACATCTTATATATTCAACTTCATATCTTATTACTCTTTTCCAACTTCTCACTGTTTCTTCCTTTATTTCTGTTCAATTTTATTCATTAAACTTATACTTTCATGTATTTCATATTACTATATTTCATATTATTACTATTTCATATGTTCTTATCCAACATCATTAATCCTCTTTGAGGTATCTTTGATGTTCACTGAGCTTGGTTGTTTTCTTGCAGATGTTTCATTAGCCAACTAGGTAACATCAATGCTAGAAGGGAGTAGGGTTTGCTCTCTGTTTATACACAAGGAGCTCTCCAATTCAGTCCAAGGTGAATTTTGTGTGAGATGTGTGATGTATTCAAAAAGTATCTGGAGATCAATCATGGAAGGATGTTTATTAACCTATGATGTAAGTGACTATTCTGGGTCTACCCGTTTAATGATCTATGTTCCAAATCCTCTACTAGAAAAAAAAACCCTGTGATTTTTATCAAATGCTGGAAAGGCAAAAGCCACAATGAGACAAATTAAGATCCATTTAAGATTTTTTTAAGATCCAATCCAAAGGACTCGAAGTGTTATCTGGCCAATCCCTCTTCCTAAAGTAAGCGTTGGATACCATGGTGATGAGAAATGAGCTATTTAGGAGGTTTGCAGAAAATCTTTAAAAAAAAACTTTGTCGTTAAAGAAAGAGAGATCTGTGACCAGGAAAAAGAGAGAAAGCAAGAAATTGGAGACGTGTTCCCTGTTCTGACCAAGGGTTACCGAAACACTAACAAACACATGTTAGTCCCAAAACCCTTTTTTTCTTGATTTCAATGGCTGTGAATCATTCACAGCCCATCATGAGTCTCAAATAGTTTGTAAATAGTCCCATGGAAGTCTGCCAAAATCCTTCAGGATAAGTCTGATCAGCACCCACCTTTATCTTCCTTGAAATGCTGCCAACGACTAAATGTCCAATTAGTTATACGAGGCCAAAACAGAATACAAATTTAACACTGAGCTTCAGGTTTCAAACAGATCAGTATGAACAAAGTTGCTTCCTGCAAAGGCTCATATCCTTTTGCTCCTCCTTTATGTCTTGTGGGAGGGCCAATCACCTCCAAGCTTTACTCTTGAGCCGCCCCCTTTTTTTTTAACTGTTCTTGCCTTCTGGCAGCTCTGCACACATGCACTCTGGGAAGAGGCCTCCCTTGTTCCTCTTCCTTGTTGGTCTCAGATTCTGGAGATTCTGGAGTCAGCACATAACTCACAGGTGGCCCTGGCCCCATCTCTGTATCAGATGCAGGACCCTCATCCAGAGCCCTCCCCAGACTCCTGGACTGGCCCATGTCTGACTCTGCTGCCATCTCCATAGGCTGCTGGCAGATCACAACAGTCCCACTCAGCATCAACCTTTGTCCAATTTTTTAAAAAGTAATTTTCCCTGCATTTTGTCCTGAGCTTCTGTAGCTGTCCACCACTTTCAGAACTAGGTTGAAAGAGAGGGTGGCTCAGGAAAGGAGAAAAGTGGACAGTAGTGCTTCTTGTACCCTTACAACATAATGCTTGTGAAATATATTATGCAGATAAAGAGCGTGTCAGTTGTGACAATCTTAGCCTCTTTCCTCATGGTCAACTCACTCTTTTATTCCCCTAGACGTGCTTGTGTTATCCGAGGACAAGTGGTAGCAGTCGATGGCACCCCTCTGGTTGGGGTCAATGTGAGTTTCCAGCATCACAGCGATTTTGGCTACACCATCAGCCGACAGGATGGAAGGTAAACAATTGTTGCTTTTGTATCTTCCTCCGATGTTTGTTTTTGTGGGGGAATTTATTAATTAGGGAAGTAGAGGAATAAGTTGAAAGTAAAGAGAGTTGGGGAGATTGAAGCCCAAGAGAGCTTTGTCCAGGTAATGAATTAAAAAGCCACCAAGTATCTGAATGATTCAATAGCACTGAAAGTAACAACAACACTTGAACACCATCAGCATTGACAAAAATCCTCATCAGTCAATTGCAAAAGGCAGCTTTACATGGAACCACTTACATCCTGTGATGACACCTGTAATATTATTTTTTTAAAAAAAGTCTGCCTCTTATTCAGGATAGCTGAATAAAAGTGCCAAATCCAATCTAAACATCTGGCTAATTGTTTGACCAACCATCATAACAATTACATTAAGTTTGTATGTAAATGAAACTTAAACTTATGTCACCTGATGAATAATAACAATGATGAGGATGAGGATGAGGATGCCAGTAAGAACACTTGTGATACATTTTTAAATGTTCAGTTGACTGAGTTTCATGTTTAATAAATAAAGTATAATCAGTTGCCAAGTGATTAATGAAAGGATTACATGTAAAAGATTCTGTACTGCATTTTGGATGTGATGATAGAGATAGATGATGATGATAGAGATAGATAGATAGATAGATAGATAGATAGATAGATAGATAGATAGATAGACAGATAGATAGATAATGATAGATGGATGGATGATCTATAGAGAGGGGGAGATAAATAGGTAGACAGAAAGACAGACATGAAGTATAGTGAGTGCAAATGACTCCAAGCAGAAGGAAAACCACTTTAGGTTGTGGATTGTAATCTGTTAGTCCAATGTTGTTGGATGCTTTTTGACCCCAAAGTGTAGGGTTGAGAGCCGAGGACTTGCCCAAATTCATTCCACTGGCTTTTATGCCAATGCAAGCAATAGAATTAGGTTTTCCCACGCCTAATCCAGCGCTTTAACTGCTGCATCATGTACATATACTTAATTACATATGTGGCAAAGACATATATACTACACGTGTGTGTGTGCACGCACACAAGCACACACATATATATACACACCTACAGAAGTATACATATACATTTTAAATAGGCTGGTTTTTTTTTTCTTCCTTCCCTTGTGCAATAACGCATCTGATCTAAAGGAAGTAAATAAAACCTCAACCCAGCTCTGAGATTAAAATTGGCTGATTAAAAGAGGGACCTTCCAATTAATCAGTTCAACCAATTAAAGCTCACAGAGGCAGAAAAAGCTCATGTTCAGAAATTTCATGCTTTCGTTCCTGCTTATTGCAATGTAAATACTCTGAAAATGAGAGTAAAAAATTCATAGCGGTGGCGGTAAGCAATGAAGCTAGTCTCTCTCTCTCTCTCTTTCTTTCTCTATCTCTCTCCCTCCCTCCCTTCCTTCTCTCCCTTTGTGTGTGTGTGTTTGTTTGTGTGTGTGTGTGTGTGTTTGTGTGTGTGTGTGTGTGTGTGTGTGTGTGTGAGAGAGAGAGAGAGAGAGAGAGAGAGAGAGAGAGAGAGAGAGAGAGAGAGAGAGAGAGATTTTGAAAGATCAAAGTTGCAAGTAATCTTTTTATTTTTATTCCTCACTGTATATAATCTATGTAATGTTTGGGAAATTTGGTGGATTGTACATAATTAAGTCCAACTCCTTATCAGAATTCATTACCATGGAAGATTTCCATAAGAAGTGAATCTAATCATAAAGTAAAGAAATCTTATTTATGCCACCTTACTTTAAATGACAGTATTTTAATTATAAGGCCATAGATGTTTACTTTTTACTTCTGGAATTCAGAAGACTTCTTTCTAACACTACCCACTGACCCTTAATAAAAGCAGAGTGCAATTATACCTTTCTTTCTTTTGTGTTGGTCATATAGTTTTGGCTCCATAAATAGCACTTCGATTTATATACCGCTTTACAATCCTCTCTAAGCAGTTTATAGAGTCAGCATATGGCCTCCAACAATAGGGATCTTCATTTTACCGACCTCGGAAGGATGGAAGGCTGAGTCAACCTTGAGCCGGTCAGGATCGAACTGCTGACAGTCAGCAGAATTAACCTGTAACACTGCACAGTTGCTCTACTGAAACACTGTGCCACTGGATGGAGGCATTCAGAGCCCGATCAAGAGGAATATAAGTAATCACATGAAAACTCATGGAAGATGATAAAGGCAAGAGTCTCTTCCAATTTACCTCCAGGAATTGACCTCAAAACTATTTAGCACAGAGTTCCCATTGATTTCTGTTTTGCAAGCAGCCTAGCAACTATTAAAGGCAGAAGTTTACAAGTACCATCAGACTTCCCTCATCAGCTTCTTCCCAGAATTGTTGGATTTAATAGCCTAAGTCAATTTTTATTTTGATCAATAGTCAAGAACCTGTGTTAAAACATAATTAGAAAAGAAAAAGAGCATCCAGGCATACACCAGCTCTTATCTGTGACAGCACAGAATTGGATAGCTTCATATCTAAGAGAAGGAGGTTCACGTAAACTCTTGAGTGATGATGCAGTAAAATGATATATCTCTATTCAAAAGGTCTTTTTAGAAATTATGATAGTACATGATGAACTCTTTCTGTCCTCTTGGTTTGTTTTAGGCAGCTGTGGCCAACTAGTAGGGTGCAGAAGTTATCTCTGGAGACTTTCATACATCCAGGTCATAGTTAACAGATAATCAGAGTTGGAAGGGACCTTGTAGGTCATCTAGTCCAAACCCCTGACCAAGCGGGAGACCCCACACCATTTCTGACAAATGGCAGTCCAATCTCTTCTTGAAAGCCTCAAGTGATGGTGCTCCCACAACTTATGAGGGCAACTTCTGTTCCATTGGTTGATTATTCTCACTTTGGTTGTCCCAAAGGTGCTTCCCCCCACCCCCCAAAAAAGTCAACTGAACTTCTTTTGTTTGTTTTTTTCTGGAATACATTTTGCTTCTCATCCAAAAAGCTTCTTCAGTTCAGAACTGAAGAAACTTTTTGGATGAGAAGCAAAAAGTCTTCAAGGATAAACAAAGCAAGTTCAGTTGCCTTTTGAAGGGGGAAAAAAAAAAAGCACTTTTGATGCAGAAAATACTTCGTAAAATCATAATGGGGTAATTTTGGTATCCAGATTAAATCAAAAGGTTTACGTTCTCTTTCCAGTTTTGATCTAGTGGCTGTCGGAGGCATCTCAGTCACCCTGATCTTTGATAGGTCACCATTCCTTCCCGTGAAAAGGACCCTCTGGCTGGCCTGGAATAAGTTTATTGTGGTAGACAAAGTGGTCATGCAAAGGACGGAGGCAGAAATACCCACCTGTGACCTCAGTAGCTTCATCAGCCCGAATCCAATTGTCATCCCTTTTCCTCTGACGACATTTGGAGGATCGTGTCCTGAAAGGGGAACAGTCATACCTGAATTACAGGTAAGAGAGATGTAAATAGGGTTGTCATGTTATTGAGAAAAGAACAGAAATGGAGCAGTGGTGGGATTCAAATATTTTTGCCACCGGTTCGATGGGCATGGCTTGGTGGCCGCAGAGGGGTTCTAACTCACCTCCTGCAAGCCTGCACGATGACAGTCGCTTCAGCAGCTGCTGCACAGCACTATTCTGTTCCACGTAAAGCAGCTGCACTTCAAATTCAGAGGATACAAAGGTGAATATGGGAGCCCGGGCAGGTGAGTGGTCCCAACAGCAGAGCGGTGGAGAAAACCAGTTTGGTCTCCACTGCTCATCGCTATTACTGGCTTGCCAGAACCAGGCCAAACCAGTAGAATACCACCACTGAAATGTTTGGTGCTTTCTGGGCTTAGTTGTTTTCTTGTAGACATTTCATTACTCATACTAGGTAACATCATCAGTGTTGTGGGGAGAGGGGTTTGCTCTCAATTTATATTCCAGTGGCTTGCCTTGACAGTGTTCGAGGAAGTGGCTTTTATTGGAAGGAGCAGGAAAGTGTTGAGATTGGCTTCTTTATCTATCTAAAGTTTGTCTCTTAGTATTTATTGATTAAAATTATTTATAGATTGAATTTAGATACTGCCCATCTCATTTTCAGCATGATTCTCGGTAGTGTGCCATGAAAAAAAAAAGTTAATTCTTGACATTAATTAATCCATCATATGTCAACCCATAAAATATTTCTATGGTCTTTTTAGAGTTGCCAATAGAAAGGGAGGAGGGAGCAGTGTGACAGCTTGGAAATCAAAACTGCATTCCATAAATAGTTTTCAAAGATAGTAACTAGGTGACTGAAGTTTCTGCCCTGCAAAATTCTAACTGGAGAGCCTGATTGATGACTCTTGGCGATGGATGTGTCCCATTGGAGAATATGAATTATGATACACCCAGGGGGTGGGGGAATAAACCAGGGTCAAGGGTGACAATGAATGATGTGTCTCAGAGTTGGCTACACCCAGGAAATGCCAGACCTTTTAACTCCCAATAAATCATTTTGAAGTTTTGGAAGTTTGGCTCAAGACTCATGATTTAATAGGGGTAACTGGCAGAATCCTGGCATCGTAAAGGTTAATAAATAAATTACTTTAGTGCCTTTAATGTATGCAGAAATATAATTTGTTTCTTTTATTAAATTTATATGCACCCATCTCATTGTTGAAATGACTCTGGATGGCTTCCAAAATTTCTCAATTCATCCGTTCTTAAAATGCTAGGTCAGTTGACCATAGCTATTCACGACTGATTATTAGCACAGTGGGATTTATTAAATTCTTCTGATTGGAAGGCAATTTGATCAACTCTTTGAATTGAATCCATTTAATCTGAGGATTTTGTGGACTTTTGTATGTGCAGACATGTACTTTTATCCGGCTGACCTTCTCAAACAATTCAGTTTCAGAACTGCAGTTGCAAATCCAGACAGATTGGACAAACTCAATTTTGAGACTCAGTTGCAAATAAATTGCAAATCAGAAATTGGATGCTTTCAATTGCCTCAGCAATTGTGGCTTGGAATTCTAGGGATTACAAGTAGTCCTTGACTTACAACAGTTTGGTTTAGTGACCATTCAAAGTTGCAATGACTTATGACTAAAAAGTGACTTATGACCTTTTTCATGTTTATAGCTGTTGTAGAATCCCCACGGTCACATGATCAAAATACAGGTGCTGGACAACTAACTCATTTTTATGACTGTTGCAGAGTCTTAAGGTCATGCAATCCCTTTTTTGTGACCTTCTGACAAGCAAAGTCCCTGGGGAAGCCAGATTCATTTAACAAATGATCAAACCTCCAGCCCTTGCTTATCAATGGAGACCAAGTGGAACAAGTGGCCAGTTTTAAGTTTCTGGTTGTTAGCATAAAAGAGGACCTGACCTGGAGTGCTCACATTGCATCACTGGTCAAAAGGGCCCAGCAGAGATTATACTACCTGAGACTTCTCAGAAAACAACAACTGAATGAAAAATGGCTGATGACCTTCCACCGCTGCACCATAGAGAGTATTTTAACTTACTGCACCTGTGTATGGTTTGCCAATTGCACAGTGGCAGATAGGAAAGCAGTCCAGAGGGTTAATGTCATTGCCCAAGATTGCCCAAGATCATGGGTCTCTCCCCTCTTTGGAAGAGCTTTATAGCTCCCGCTGCCTTAAGAAAGTTCAAAACATTTTCAAAGATCCATCTCATCCTGGGAAGCCTTTTTCTGAACTATTACCATCTGGCAGACGGTACAGAATAATAAAAACAAGGACAAATAGGCTGACAAACAGCTTCTATCCCAGGGCAGTAGCTCTTTTGAATTCTGCTATATAGTGCACTGTTGGTGCGGTGTTGTGCTTTTCAATTCAATGTATGAAGTGTGAAGGATGTGTGTTTGTGTTTATTTTCATGGTCATGATGTGCACTGAAGATGGTGTTTGATTTCGTTGTACGGGGTACAATGACAATAAAGTAAACTAAACTGTAAACTTAACAACCGTGTTACTAACTTAACCACCTCATTCATTCACAACTATAGCAAGAAAAGTCATAAAATGGGGCAAAATTCACTTAAGAAATGTCCCACTCAAGAACAGAATTTTTGGGTTCAATTGTAGTCGTAAATCAGACGTCAGATTAAATTAGAAATTTGGCCCAGAGCAGTAACTCCAAGAGGTTTTATGATTTTCTGCATGACAAACCATAAAGCTTTTTGGAAAGCAAAACTCTTCTGATTCCCAAGGTTATTAACCTTGGCACACTCACGTTGGGTGCACGCAGGTGCCAAATGAGCATTTTTGCGCAGGCGTAGAAGTGTTCTAACTCACCTCCTGTTAGCCTGCGGTCTCCCGGTTGCTTCAGCAGCTGCTGCACGGCACACTACTGCTGCACAAAGCAGCTGTGCTTCAAAAGCAGGGGATAAATGAGAGTATAGGAGCCCAGGCAGGCAGGTGGGCCCAACAGCAGAGTAACGGAAAGAACTGGTTTGGTCCTCGCTGCTCATCGGCGCGACCGGCTTGGCAAAACTGAGCTGAACCAGTAGAAGGATTTGCCTATCAGGATTTGTCTAAACTATCTTTAAAGCTATCTGTGACACAGCCCTCTTTATGGCAGTAAATTCCTTGTGTATGAACGTTATCTCAGTCACCAGAGAAGCCCAACATGGTAGATTCTGACAAGATGTGTTGTGATATTAACATGCGCAGCTCTTTTTTTGTTTTTTTTCAGGTGGTCCAGGAGGAGATATCCTTTCCTTCCAGCTTTGTGAAGCTGAGTTACCTGAGCAGCAGAACCTCAGGATATAAAACCTTGCTACGCATTATTTTGACACATTCTACGATCCCTCTTGGCATCACAAAAGTGCATCTCACTGTAACAATTGAAGGGCGGCTGGCTCAGAAATGGTTTCCTGCTGCAATCAACCTCATCTATACTTTTGCATGGAATAAGACTGATATTTATGGCCAGAAAGTATCCGGCTTGGCAGAGGCCACAGGTATGTCTGCTTTAACAATACTATTGTGGGTGTTATAGGAATAAGACCTAGCTTCACTTCAATGCAAGGTATGACTTCCCTACATTAATAATGTTCATTTCTGTGATGACCCAGAGCGTGGCACAAAGGCAACACAGTCAAATAAACAATAAGAGTCTTTTTATGATTTCCAACTTTGCCCCCAATGTCCAGGTTACCTTCGGTTGGAGAAAAACTTTCCCAGGAACAGCCTTTAACTGTAGAAAATTCAATCTAAAACAAGGTACATACAAACTAACTTAAAATCCAAACAAACCAAATCAAACTGAAGTAATTAGCTTGGCAGGGCAGGAGGAGGAATTTCAGACCTGAAAGCATGGCAAAACTTATACAATGGGAAGATGCCAGGAAAACAGATAAGCTACGATGATACAAGATTGTCACAACAGCCTGCTGCACTAGCTTGCCTTTTATACACTGTGTTTCCAGCTGCAGCTAATGAAGGGAATCAGGGCCCTTTCCTCCCCCGTCAGCCACACAACACATGCTGCTCCCTTCTCCGTTCCTCCCTGTGTGCCCTAGGAAGAAGAGGAGGTGGGCCTGGGTCTTCCTCTGAACTCCCTCTCCCTTGTTCTACCTTTTCCCTCGCTCTGCCCAGCTGGACTTTGTCCTTCCACAGCCAACGGAGCTGAAGCTGGGAACACAGTGTATAAAAAAGGCAAGCTGTGTGCAGCAGGCTGTTGGGAGCAAATATGACTTTATCCTATGTTGTTGTGTGTGTTCCTGGTGTCTTCCCAACTGTGTGAGTTTTGCCATGCTTTCAAGTCTGAAATTCTTGCTCCTGCCCTGAGAAACTAATTACTAATCCGTTGAGTTGCAAAAAGGAAAAAGAAAATGGACACTTAGAAGCTGGAAAGGGAAGTTTTGAGCTTAGAAACGTTCAATTTGATTGTTTGGGGCACCCTTCAGAAAGACACCATGCCCATGTGAGCAGCAGGAGACTGATTAACACTATTTAATATTTTATGCATTTTGTTTTAATATTGCATGCATCTGCCACTGATTTTATTAAAGCTCCCTACTTCATCCTCATAATTTTTTAAAAATATATATATATTTTTTTTTTACAAACATATTATCTGAACAGGGTGGCACCGGAGTGTCTTATTCTTCATATTTAATACAATTGATAATCATATAACATTTAATATTAATACACATATTTTTTTAAAAATTATAAGCTTTCATTCTTTGGTTATTCACCATTTCAATAACTTATTTTTGTGACAATCTCCATATTCTAAATATCCCTCTTTTAATTGCGAATAAAATATTATTAATCATATTTGTAGTGTTTAACAGACTTATGTAATTCTAATAATAATTCACAATTTATATTAGGTTATAATATCATCTTCTATTCATCCTCATGATTTTTGTTGGTGTCACCTCTCATCCCTCGCAGTAGTTGTCACCCTGTGAAATTATTATTGATCATAAGCACACCAAGCACTTTATAAATGAAATGTTCCAGTTTTGGG
This sequence comes from Hydrophis major, assembly GCA_033807585.1. Classification (NCBI taxonomy): domain Eukaryota; kingdom Metazoa; phylum Chordata; class Lepidosauria; order Squamata; family Elapidae; genus Hydrophis; species Hydrophis major. The sequence goes on along the minus strand of CM066335.1, from coordinate 8,631,004 downwards.
TCTTAGCATAGCTATCTCCAACTCTCAAAATTAATCTTTCTGATCCCACTCAATGTATTAGACACATTCCATTGAGCCGCATGGTGGCCTAGAAGTGGAGTTCAGGAGGCTTTGAGTTTGATCCTAGATAGCAGCAGATATTTCTTGCTCTGGGCACAATAAGTAATTGTCTGCTGTGAACTCTGCATAGGCATCGGGAAAGGGATTCAGCCAGTAAACTCAAGGTCCGTTCAGTTGTCCTGACACCACCCCAGTGCAAGGGATTATAGGATTGTTAAAAGAAAAAAAAATAGATATATTACATCACTAGCTTGATACCCGTGCTTCACTATGTGGTCGGGCTTTGTTTTTGGGGAGGAAAATAAGGGGGGGAAATTCTACCTCGGCCTACGCCTACCAGCATCCATTGGTATTCATCTGGCTAGCATCCTGTCAGTGTGTGAGAGAGTTGAAGGCTGTTTAGAAACTGAAGCAGTATTTGCTGTGTGAGCAGAAAGGAGACAGCAAGGAGCCTGGGCATGGCTTAGCTCAACTGTTCTGTACTAAAGCTGGTTGCTGCTGTGAAACTCCTCTGCTTGTGTTTTGCATTTGGAACAGATTTCTTTTCAGGTGGGGAGTTAGAGTAGAACTCCTTAGCCTCAGAGAATAATAATAATAATAATAATAATAATAATAATAATAATAATAATAATAATAATAATAATAATATCTGAAATAATAATACTCTGATGATTATTTCGAAAAATAATTTCTTAGTAAGCAGCTAGAAGCCAAGGGGAACATAGGTACCAAATTTCAAGTTTGTCAGCTTTACAGTTGTGGAGATTTTGTGATATGCCTGAGTGGTATTTCGCATATATATATTTGTTTTCTTGAATTTTTGCGGGTACTTACATGTATGGTATTCAGCTTTGTTCGGGTATTTTCCCACGTCATTATAGTTGTGCTTTTAAAGTTGTAGCAACATTTCGGCAGAATCTCATCTGCCATCATCAGGCTTCTGGTTGTGTTCATCTGTGAGTCAGACTTTTACAGTTGTTTCAGTTTTAAATTTGGGGCTAGCCTACTGCTGTGCCAGAATGTTTTTTTCTTCATCCTGATTGGTTGGGAGTGTTAGTCTTTGTTTATTGGTCTTGGAGCTTGCTGTGTTCTGCTTGATTGGTGTTTCTAATATCTTCTGTCTGTTTTGTGGCTTTTTTGTATCTTGATTGACTGGCAACATTGTGTTCCTGCATTGGAGGCTTTTAGTGCAGCTTGGCTCTGAGTAAATGGATGGCTATCATTTGTTAGGAAGCTAGGTTTCATCTGGGTGCCTGGTTGGGGTGTGTTTGAGCTGGAGGTATCAGGGGGGATCTGTTTGTGCCCAGGTGTTTGCCTGGCTAGTGGTGTGAAGATTTTTTTGTTTGTGAGTGCAGGCTTCCAAATAATTGACAGTCTGGTGGAATCATCTCTTCTATTCATGCTTTCAGGTCTTTTTCAACCTCTATGGCTTCTCTGATGATTCTGTGGCTGGGGTTTTCTATAGTGGCTAGGGTTTTGGTGCCATTCAAGTTGATGCTATGACCTGTGGCTTCCATGTGTTGGACTAGTGAGGAAGTGTGTTCCAGCTTTTTAACTGCATTTTTGTGTTCATCCAGGCGGGTACTTATTCTTCTATTGGTCTGTCCAATGTCCAATGTCAATTGAGCACATCTGGGACATCATGTCTCGCTCCATCATCCAATGCACTAATACCACTCTATAAAGCCTTAATAAGACCACATCTAGAGTACTGCATCCAGTTTGGTTCACCACATTATAAAAAAGATGCCGAGACTCTAGAAAAAGTACAGAGAAGAGCAACCAGGATGATGAGGGGACTGGAGGTTAAAATATATGAAGAACGGTTGCAGGAACTGGTAATGGCTAGTCTAGTGAAGAGAAGGACCAGGGGAGACAGGATAGCAGCCTTCCAATATTTGAGGGGCTGCCACAGAGAGGAGGGGGGTCAAAGCTATTTTTCAAGGCACCTGTAGGCCAGACAAGGAATAATGGGTGGAAACTGAACAAGGAGAGATTTAATCTGGAAATAAGGAGAAACTTTCTGACAATGAAAACAATCCACCAATGGAACAGAAGTTGCCTTCAGAAGTTGTGGAAGCTTCATCAATGGAGGCCTTCAAGAAGAGACTAGATAGCCATTTGTCAGAAATGGTGTAGGGTCTCCCGCTTGGGCAGGAGGTTGGACTAGATGAGCTACAAGGTCCCTTCAACTCTGATTATCTGTTATCTGTAATTGTGGCAAGAAAGGTTGTAAAATGAAACAAAATGCACTTAACAAACTTCTCACTTAGCAACAGCAATTTTGGGCTCAGTTGTTGCTTCCAATACATGAATACGTACGCACACTCACACACACAAAATCCTCTTATAGCTGATGCCTAACTAGAAGTGAGTTGGATTGCTTGATTTTCAGACATATTTCTTAGTTGAGTAGGTATTCTACATAGTTTTCTCTTTCTGACAAACATCCCTGCATGGATTCTGCTGGGCAGATTTGATCATGGGTGTCCAACTGCTGAACGCCACTTGTTAGCTCCTTAGATTAACGTTTCTTAGCTAGCAGCCAAAGTTGTCGACGTCTGGAGAACACACACAAACAAACACACAACCTCTCCATGCTGAGCCTTGCAGTCTTATTTACCTGTTTCTTTCCTTTGAATAAACATACTTCTTAACCTATATCTTAGAGTTATTTGAAAAGCAGAATCCAAGCAATATGCTGCCATCTGGAGGAAACCATGGAAAATTTGACAGGACCGTTTTGGAGAGCAATAACAGATTTCTAGCAAGGAGGAAGGAAGTCAACCAGATTAGAGCTGGAAGGGAACTTGGAGGCCTTCTAGTCCAACCCCCCTGCTCAAACAGGAGAACCTATACCATTTCAGACAAGTGACTGTCCAGACTCTTCTTTAAAACCTCCAGTGATGGAGCATCCACAATTTCTGATGGAATAGAATAGAATAGAATAGAATAGAATAGAATAGAATAGAATAGAATAGAATAGAATAGAATAGAATAGAATAGAATTCTTTTTATTGGCCAAGTGTGATTGGCCACACAAGGAATTTGTCTTGGTACAAATGCTCTCAGTGTACATAAAAGAAAAGATACATTCATCAAGAGTCAAGAATCATAAGGTACAACATTTAACGATAGTCATAGAGTACAATAAGCAATCAAATCATACTAGGAAAAGGTCAATATAAATCGTAAGGATACAAGCAACAAAGTTACAGTCATACAGTCACAAGTGGGAAGAGGTGGGTGATAGGAACGATGAGAAAATTAATAGTCATAGTTATGCAGACTTAGTAAATAGCTGGACAGTGTTGAGGAAATTATTTATTTAGCAGAGTGATGGCATTCGGGGAAAAACTGTCCTTGTGTCTAATTGTTCTGGTGTGCAGTGCTCTATAGTGTCATTTTGAGAATAGGAGTTGAAATAGTTTATGTCCGGGATGTGAGGAATCTGTGAATATTTTCACAGCCCTCTTTTTGACTTGTGCAGTATACAGGTCCTCGATGGAAGGCAGGTTGGTAGCAATTGTTTTTTCTACAGTTCTAATTACTCTTTGAAGTCTATGTCTGTCTTGTTGGGTTGCAGAACCAAACCAGACAGTTATAGAGGTGTAGATGACAGACTCAATAATTCCTCTGTAGAACTGGATCAGCAGCTCCTTGGACAGTTTGAACTTTCTGAGTTGGCGCAGAAAAAACATTCTTTGTTGTGCTTTTTTGATGATGTTTTTGGTGTTAGGTGTCCATTTTGTGATATGATAGAACTAAAAATTTGAAGGTCTCTACTATTGTTACTGTGTTGTCTAGTATTGTAAGAGGTGGTACAGTTTTGAGTGTGTTCATTTCCAGATTGTTCCGGTTACACCACGAGGCAAGTTGTACAATCTTTTTACTGTTCTATATTCTGTACAGTGGTAGATTTGTCTTCTGTACAGATGCAGATAGAGAAACTCAACAAAACGTCCATAACGAAGTACTTTTATTAGTTCATCAGGTATCCTCATAACTCACATTTGTGATGAAGTTCTTAATTACCAATCCTTTGCATATCTGTCTTGTAGATAAAAAGATGGTTATCTTCTATCCTTTTTCCCTCATCTCATAGCGATAGAAGTAGAACAGTTACTATGAGTCCGTGAGTTCAGCCAAGAGTGAGGAAAACTCCCCCAACCCATTGAGGGTCAATTTAGTGACCAATTAGGATTACAGATGTTGTCACGTGACATGGACTACATTTCCCAGATACCTTAACTACATTTACCATGATGCATTCCCTTAAGGGGACAGCTCACAATTGCTACCTAACTATCCAATTCCCATACACTGGCTAGACAGCACACATATCGTGACATATATTTTTTTGCCTTTGCGGAGCCAAGGTGGGCATAGCCTGTGCATGATTCATCCAGCCCACCAGCCACCAGTTTGATACTCCTGGATTAGAGTGAGGAAGGACACAGGGGAACTAGCTCTGTGATATAAATGAAACAGGAATTACGGAAGAGTTGGAAGGGATCTTGTAGGTCTTCTAGTCCAAACCTCTACTCATACAGGAGATCCTGTACCATTCCAGACAAATGGCTGTCCAATCTCTTCTTAAAAACCTCCAGCGATTGACCACCCATACAGTGGTGGTATCAGGGGTGGGATTCTACCAGTTTGCACCTGTTCACTAGAACCAGTTGTTAACATTCTAAGTAGTTTGGAGAAACGGTTGTTGGAAGAAATTACTGGCCTAATCCTGTACGGAAGGCAGGAAGGAAACATTCTGGTGTTGCTTACAGAAACTGCCTCTCCGTTAACCCTTATTACATTCTTGGCAGGACTAAACTTCCTGTCTCAGGAACTTCTCTGGAGTTTTTTTCCCCTCCTTTGCTGGTACTTTGCTTGTGCGGAGTGACCATTCAAAGTTACAATGGCACTGAAAAAAGTGACTTATGACCATTTTTCACACTTAGGACTGTTGCAGCATCCCCACAGTCATGAAAGGCCAGGCGAGGAGATGCGTGCCTCGATGTGAGTGATGTTGAATTGGCCACGCCCAGCCAATAACATGACCACCAAGCCATGTCCACCCAGTCACATGGTGGCTTGGTGGTCACCAAGCCACGCCCACCACCTAAGCCACACCCACAGAACTGGTTGTGAAAAATTTGAATCCCACCCCTGGGTGGCATTCTACCGGTTTGGCCTGGTTCTGCCCAGCCAGTAGCAGTGATGAGCAGCGGAGACTGAACCGCTTTTCTCTCTGCTGTTGGGCCCACCTGCCCGCCCGGCTCCCATACTCCCCTTTATCCTCTGAATTTGAAGCACAGCTGCTTTGCTGAAGTGACCGGGATCGTGCAGGCTAGCAGGAGGTGAGTTAGAACGCCTCTGCGCCTGCACAAAGTCCACTTTTGGCACATGTGTGCACACAAAGTGTGTGCACACACACAAAGTGTGCCCACCAAGCCGCACCCACCAAACCGGTGGTAAAAATATTTGAATCCCACCACTGCACCCATAACTTCTGAAGGCAAGGCATTCCACTGACTAATTTTTCTCCCCATAAGAAAATTTCTCCTTAGTTGTAGATTGGTTGTCTCTGATGAGTTTCCATCCATTGCTTCTTGTTCTGTCTTCAGCTGCTTTGGAGAATAGGTTGACTGCCTCTTCTTTGGGGCAGCCCCTTCAAATATCAGAATGCTGCTATCATGATACTCCAGTCCTTATTTTCATTAGACTAGACATACCAAATTACTTCAACCTTCCATCATATGTTTTAGCCTCCAGTCACCTAATCATCTTCGTTGTTCTTCTCTGCACTCTTTCTAGAATCTCAACATCTTTTTTTTTTTTTTATTGTGGTGACCAAAACTGAATGGACAAAGGCTTGGGGAAGACTAGTTTCATAGTCAACGAAAACTGTTTTAGTGACCACAAAACCATCCTTCCCCAAATGTCTATGAATATTCTCAGTCATCCAGGTGTACTTGGTGTTCTCTGAGCTTCATAGTTTTTTGGGAGATGTTTTGTTACCCAACTAACTAACTCTCTATGGAGATTCTCAGTCCTCCAGGTCATGGTTGTCCCAAAGGTGCTATTTTTTCAGGAGGCAACTGGACTTTCTTGTTTTTCTTTGAAGATGTTTCACTTCTCATCCAAGAAGCTTCTTCAGCTCTGACTGGATGGTAGGGAATTGAAAGGTTTATAGTCCTTGCAGACAGCTGGTCATTTTCATCCTTTTAGAGAGTCATTGATTGAAGCCACTTGGAGGATTATCTGTGTCCTCAGGGTCACCTGAGTGGTGCAAATGGGTGTGGAGCCTTCTTGGCTGAAGAATGTTTTCTACTGTCTGTCCTTTTACTGTTGAAGACAGGCGCAGACTGTTGGGGTTGAGTCTGTGTTGTCTGCATCTCAAACTGAAGTGCAAAGGGTTCCTGTACTCTACAATGCTTTCTGGCAATTGAATTCATACTTCTGCACCACTTAAAGGGTGTTCATCCCAAAGTGCATAGCTAAAAGTCTATGGAGATCCTCAGTCATCCAGGTCATGGCTGTCCCTAAGGTGCTTTTTCAGGAAGCAACTGGACTTCCTTGGATGAGAAATGAAATGTCTTCAAAGAAAAACGAGAAAGTCCTTCCCCAAGTATGACGGACTGGACCTGGCCATTTCTTCTGCCACTATAATCACCCTGCTTCCAGAAGCAACAATTTGGCAGCATCCTGACCTCTGGATGAGAATTTCAGTTTTCATCCAGGCATGCCTTTCTGCCTTTGCCCAGAGCGATGCTGTGTAAGTCCTTGCCCTCAGGAAGACAGCACCGCTGTGACAATTTCAGAGCAGATATAAATTGGTGGGTAAAACAAGGAAAGAAGCCTCAAAGCATCATTTACCCTTTTAAGATAATTGCTAGATACCACCAAAACAACCTCTCCGTTCGGCAGAAGGAGGGTGTGGAATCCCATCGTAGGCCAAGATTCAATCTTTAGGATTTCCAAACGATCAGGGAGAATGACTTCTGCCTTAAGTCCACGGAGAGTCACTGCAAGTCAGAAAGCACTCATTTCTCTTCATAAGTCCAAAGTTATTCCATTATTGTAATGCTTCTGCATGTGGCACAGTTCCTCCTTTTAAATTTGCTACCTCTGCCTTCCATGTCTGTCTTCCCAAGGAACCAAGTTTTTTATATTTACAACCCTCCAGCAGCAGAGAGCAATTATATCTTTTAGTTGGGGGGATGTCTTCCCCCTTTCCTCACTTCTCCTATACTCTTGAGCCTCTGCAATGCCAGCAAGCACTCGGTGGTCTTCCCAGAGAATCAGGGAATCGGCTCCAGCGGCAAAAGAATCGGCTGTATTTGTCATGATAATGAAAAGAGGAAAAATTGCTGCTACAAAAGCTATTTTCTCCTTGTTGCTGTTGTTACTGTGACCAGTTTTATGGCTTCTCCTGTTCCTGTTGACTTTTAAGATTTGTAAGAGTTACTGTGAGTTATCTTTAAATTGGGAGGTTTCATCTCAACCCCCTTAATAAGAATGTTTTTTTTAATCTTTTTCTCTTTTTTTCCTATGTGTTTGACATTTTAATTGTATAATCAATAAAGTTTGTTTTTTTTTTTAAAAAAAAAAAAAAAGAATGTCATAGATTGAATATCTGATTACCTGGCTCATTTTTTCCCCATTTCTTTAAAAAGAAAGGAATCGCCAAACAAATAATCTTACTCAGACTAAGCATCAAAGTAAACTCCATATTTGGGTTTATAGTTTTCCTGTTGTTGTCTTTTTGGAATTGGGGCATACTTGCTGATCTAGGTTTGGTAAGTTTAAAGACAAAAACACAGGAAATCCCAAAGAAGGATGCTTCTTTCAAAAGGCAACTGGACTTTCTGGTTTTTCTTTGAAGATGTTTTGCTGCTCATCCAAGAGGCTTCTTCAGCTCTGACTGGATGGTGGGGGATGGAAGGATTTATCCTCCTTGCAGGCAGCTGGTCATTTGCATCCGTTTAGAGCAGGGCTGTCAAACTCCCAGACCGTGGGCTGTATGCATCACATGCTGGTCACGCCCAGCCCCCGTTTAGTGAAGCGGGAAAAAGTCTCAATATGTCATGTGACACCACCATGACGCCATGAGTTTGACACCCCTGGTTTAGAGGGTGGTTGAAGCACTTGGAGGTTTATCTGTGTCCTCAGGGTCACCTGAGTAGTGGTCCTGGTTCCTGTAGTCTGCAATTTTTTCCCTCTGGATATCCAGTGGTTATTTTGGGGGTAGGCAGTAATGATGGGGAGTCAAAGTTTAAAACAGCTTCCTGGACCATGGCTTTGTGTCATGATTAGCAGCCATCCAGCAGAGAAGTTAACCTTCCTAGATAACTTGGCATCTCCTCCTTGTATCAGAACATTGTGCATAGGGTGCTGGGTTGAAGGCTAGCAAAGCTCATGTTTGAGACCCGAGTGCTGCCTTGAGGCAGGGTGAGCTCCTGTACTTTGCTCCAGCTCTGACAGGATCTCCCAGTTGGGCATCGTCCAGGCAACGGTGATGCCACCAGCAGTAGTGGGATTCAATTTTTTTTTTTACTACCGGTTCTGTGGGTATGGCTTGGTGGGCATGGCAGGGGAAGGATACTGTAAAATCTCCAGTCAGAGGTGGGATGTGCCGGTTCTCCGAACTACTCAAGTTTTCTGCTACCGGTTCTCCAGAACTGGTCAGAACCTGCTGAATTCACCACCTCTGCACCAGCTAATTCTTTCAACCTGGAAGCACCAGCACAAGTCCATCGTGATATCTTACTAATCCTTCTAAGATGGCTTCTACTCCATTGCTACTAGACCATGTCCTTCTCAAGAAGAATGGATGAAATATGAATCTTTTTTTTACCCTATTCAAAATCAAATACGCAAAGGCACTAAAGTTGTAAGACATTTTTCTCCTGGAGTACAACTTTACTACCAGTTGCCTGCCCTTTGACCCACCCTAGGCCATGGATGAACTACTAGCTATGATCTGTTGCATTTTATCTCTCCGCAGTCTCGGTAGGGTACGAATATGAGAGCTGTCCTGACCTGATTCTCTGGGAGAAAAGGACTGTGACATTGCAAGGATTCGAGTTGGATGCTTCAAATCTGGGAGGCTGGTCTTTGGACAAACACCACATTTTGAATACACAGAGTGGTGAGTATAATCCTTATTCTTTTATTATTATTATTCTTTTATTCGATTTTATGAAGGTCAAGGCAGCTTACATGGGGATTTTCCCACAATATTGTGAGGTAAGTTGGGCTGACAGAAAGTGACAACCCCAAATTTAAGTCACCCATGGCTGGGGCTGGATTTGAATCTGGTTCTTCCTAGCCCTACTCGAAAAGTTTAACATCTGTGCCATACCTGGAAACAGATTCCCCCTCTCTGACAGAAATGATGAATGTTTATAAATAAATTGTGCTAAATTATGATTGATTTTGAAGTCTTGTTTCAATGAGCTATGGAAATCAGTAGAAAACGGGTAGATCTGCATATTTTGAAATCTTGATTTTTAATCTCATCTTGAGAGTCCTAGCATTATATTCTTGGGGAAATGCCTTGAAAGTCTTTTACTCCAGCCATGTACAGAATCTTCCCTTGGATGAAAGTCTGTCCTGTTTTTACTTCAGCATTTTCAGGAAAGAACATATAGGACATCCCAGGGAATTTGCTGCTGTAGCAAACAAACCTTATTGGTTAAAAAAAATCTTTCAATGCTTATTTGAAACAGGTTTTCCTATAATTTCTGTCTCTGGGTTCAATGAAACAACAAACCAAATTGGAATGGAATTGTGACATTTGAAGACACCTCTTTCATTTTATCAGAATAACAGAATTGGAAGAGACCTTGGAGGTCTTCTAGTCCAACCCCCAGACAAATGGTTGTCCAATCTCTTCTTAAAAATTATGAAGCACCCACAACTCCTGGAGGCAAACCATTCCAGTGATCATTTGTTCTGTCAGGAAATTTCTCCTTAGTTCTAAGTTGGTTCTTTCCTTGATTTGATTCCATCCACTGATTCTTGCCCTGCCTGTTGGGCTCCGAGTGAATCCAGAGCCCATCAGCTCCAAATATGCCTCGCAGCAAATCAGCTGGCCATGTCACCTTATCTCGGCTGCTGCCAGATCTGTATTTCTGCTTGTGTACTGGCCGATGGCTTTGGAATGACTCAGCAGAGCTGAGGATGGATTCTGCAACAACTGCGGGGCTGCTGGAAATGGCTCTTTCCATGTAATGATGTGGTGCATATTGTTAAAGGGGGTTGGGGGACATATAGATGGTAATTAAGCCTTAGGTTTAAACATGGTGAAGGTGGCACCAGGTGGAGATCAGTTAATGAGGATTAGAATAGAGTAGGGATGCAGGCATGTTATAGGGTTAATAGCATTTAGGGATAATGGGTTAGGTATGGCCAGAATTAGAACTGTGTATAGGCCTAGGTGTGGTGGGGTGTGTCTCATCATAATGGTAATAAAAAGAAAAGGCTCAAACTCAAACCCAACTCTAACCATGCATGGCTTTTAGCCATTCTTGTCAGAGAAGAGTATTTGTTGTTTGCTGAGCTAATGAATAAACCACCATTGCACTACAAAGGAGCTGGAGTTTGTATTCATTTCAGGACAAATCTTCAGTACTCAAGGACTGGCCGAGAGAAGGTTAGAGTTCACTCGGAGCCCGTCACTGCCTTCAGTGCTTTGGAGAATAGGTTGCCCCCTCTCTTCTTTGTGGCAGTCCCAAACTTTGATTATTTGATCTTCTGGTAAACATAACCTGGTTCTTCTAGCCATTCCTCACATAGCCTGCTTTTATTCTAGTTGTCTCACCTATTCAAAATCTCACCTTCCTTTGGATACATTTCAAGATATCTATGAAAGTGGATTTTAGTTAGGTAACTCTTGCAAGTGTGTCTCTCTCTCTTTTTTCTTACCCTTTTTAACAGGATTGTCTCATTTCCGAAAGGAATTAAATATTTACTGAGCAAGATTGAAATATTGCTGTGAGCACTTGCAGAATAGAGTAAATCTAGCGGAGAGAAATGAAGTGATGTAGATGTGAAATAACTGAATCCATCATTTTTAGTTCCCAAAAGTGAGTCATACTTAAATTAGTTCAGAGAGACAATTCAGCTACTTTCTGCAAAGCCCACTCTCAACTATTTTTATATTAGGAAGAGGATATCAAAACTTATAATCCTACCCAACTCTTCCCGCTTGTAATTTGACCACTGGGATAAACAAGAAGTTCTTAAATTTCATTAGCTGAGAAGTCATGAATTATTCACCGCCTAATCTTTTCTGAAAGAGCAAGACAAAGTGAGGGGAAATAATCTGTTTGTGATTAATGCCATCATTCCAACTCTGAAAATATCACTTAATTTAAATTAGGCTGACCCATATTGACATGAAGGAATACATTCAACATGATTTTTTTAGTTGCAAATGTCCTTCCTTCCAAAGTTTTCAGCTGCTTCATCTAAACACTTTTCTCTGTCAGGTACATACCGGTAGTCCTCAACTAACAACAGTTCATTTAGTGACCGTTCGAAATTACCATGGCACAGAAAAAAGTGACCCAATCATTTTTCATACAACCGTTGCAGCCTTCCCCATGATCTGTTCAGAGTTTTGCAGCATAAATTCAGCACCAGAAAAATAAACACAGATGGCTGAGGCTTCATTTAACGTCTTTATAAACACATAAAGTAAATTTTACAATAGCAGTTATAAATTTATCTAACACGGAGCAAACTCAGACAGCAGCAAACATGTTGCAGATTCAGAGCAGAACAGCAACTCAAGTGCTCAAAAACAGACATCGGTTTCACTTTAGTTCAGCAGGCAAGAAGACACACCACAGAGGAGAGAAGCCGTTTCATTTTCAATAGACAGACTCAGAGCTCAACAGAGCTGCAGAGCTTAATATAGAGCCATGCCTAGGCTACTTCTAGTTTCAGTTTCCAAAGCAGTCCTCATTGCCTGACTTAGTTGCTATGCCTATTCATTGGCTGACCTTGTTACCGTGCTCTATTCCAGTTCATGAATATACCCTGACATGATCACATAATCAAAATTCAGACGCCTGGCAAGTGGCTCGCATTTATGAAGGTCGCAGTGTGCCTTGGGTCACATGATCCCTTTTGGCAACCTTCCGACAAGCAAAGTCAATGGGAAACTTTTCCCACAAAGTATGTTTGCAGTTTGCAAACACATTGCTTATTTCATTTGTCTTCTGTATCAAATGCATGTTTTCCCCCCATTTTATTGGTATTTGTCATCAAAATCTTTGTCCCCTAGGGACATATTTCAAGCCAAGCCGGGGCTCCTAATTATATGCTGTCATGGCTGAGATAAAGATGGAAATATCTTTATTCATGTAACCATAGAGGACAGCAAGAGCTCCTGTCATTTCTATGGATTTTTTTAGAGCCAGGGAAGAGATATCCATCTAACTTAAGCAACCTGGCCTATTGCCAGGCTGCTCTTATATATTTGGAAAAAACTCCAAGAGGTATATACACCTTCTCCCTTGTTACTCATCCATAAGTTGAAAACTTAATATAAACCAAAATGTGGAATATCTTACCCGATTCAGTAGTTTCAACTTTCACAGTTTTAATTCTAAGTTATCTTCTGTGGACCTCCACTCATATTTAAGAAGTTCCTAAGAGTGTCTATGGAGATTCTCTGTCATCCAGGTCAGTGGTTGCCAACCAGTAGGCCAGGGACCACTGGTGGTCTGTGAGAAAATTTTGGTGGTCTGCAGAGAAATGTCCCCTCCAAAGCAATTAATCCAGGCTGTGTGGAAATTCAAGGCTGTACCATCCACATGGCCCGCCCACCCGCTGCCCCCCCCTTCAGCCGAGCGCAAACCTTAACTTGAGTAGAGCCATGAGAACTGGAACTGGAAGGTAAGACCAATGGCAGGGGAGAGAAATCTGCCCCGGGGTGGCTTGCTAATGTTGGTGGGAACATCGGTCCCATATTCCAGAGCTGCAAGAGTCAGAGGACTGGCCCTTTGGTCATCCCGGAGCAGCTCCTCCATTCATGGCAGGCTGGTGCACCTGGATGGAGGAGCATCTCCTCCAGAATGACCAAAGGTCCAGTCCTGTGACTCTTGCAGCTCTGGAATATGGGACCAACCTTCCCACTCATGTCAACAAGCCACCATCAGTTGAAACTCATATTAATGGTCTGCAGGATTTAAAATTATGAATTTGGTGGCCCCTGAGTTCCAAAAGGTTGGTGGTGCCTGACGCAGGTCATGGTTGTCCCAAAGGTGTTTTTTTTTTTTTTCTTTGCGGGAGGCAACTGGACTTTTTAGTTTTTCTTTGAAGACATTTCGCTTCAAAGCTTCTTGGATGAGAAGCGAAATGTCTTCAAATTAAAACCAGAAAGACCGGTTGCCTCTTGCAAAAAAAAAAAAAAAGCACTTTTGGGAGTTCCTAAGGGTGTGTGTGTAAGTGCACTGATATGTCTATTGTCCCTGTCACATTTTATTTTATTTTTTTATTTTGCTCATTGGGATTTGTAATTTTCATTTGAGGAATAAATAAAATAAATGATCTTATTTCCGTGTTTAGCTCTTTATCTCTGACATTAAATGCCAGCCAGTCTGTAAGTTTCAGATATGATGAAGACAGTGACAGCCATGTGCAAAACAGGAGCCAACATTTTTAAAGTTTCCTGCAGTGAAAATTCTTGCTAATTAAAATTTTATTGCTTTTCAAAAACAATACACAAACATACAAAACATAAAACCTCTTTTCAGAAAGCTGCTTGATCCCGGGTTAAAACTCTTCGTACAGACACAAATTCAAAAATCATATTTACTTTATATATCATTCCATATCTTATTACCATTTTCAATTTTCTATATAGCTTCTTCCCTCTTTTATCTTTCTTAGTTTTATTTTATTTATCTTATCTCAATTCAATTCAAAATACTTATCATTCTTTGTCTGTTCTATTTCCAGCTATCCATTCATCTTTTCTCTTTAAATATACTTCTCCTGTACACTGATTGGAGTGACGCCTTTGACTCTTTCCCCTAACATAATACTACTTAATATAACACTTACTTTATATAGGGATTCTGTTTAGTACATTCTAAAATTACACAATAAATTTTATGAGAAAAGCAAAAACACGACAATAACAAAATATAAATCCACTATCAATACCATTAAAAAGCTAATCATATATATTGATACTCATTTATATCTTAAACATTTTACTCTAAATACACATATAAAAACACAATCTTATGTACCTTCCAGAATCCCTTTTTCAATTAGATTTACCCATTGTCTCTAAATAAGTTTTGTTTCTTTAAATCTTGCTTACCACCATTAAGGCTTCTCATTCCCTCCTTTCTCTCTTGTTTATTTTTTTCCTTGCCCTTTTTACCCCTTTGTCTCTCCTCCTCCCTTTTCTTCTTCTGCTTACCCCCTTTCTGTTGTTTTCTAACCTTGTATCCACCTTTCATCTCATTTTTCTCTTTTTTGATTGTTTTTTCAAACCTTAAAATCCCCTTTTTCTTTTCCTCTTTCTCCTCCTCCCCAAAAAGAACCCATTGTTCATCAAAGATGGCTTCTTCTTCTTCTTCTTTGTCCCAGTGGTCCTGCTGTGTAGTCAATTTTTCAGAGGTGCATACTGCCATTTCTAGAAATTGAAAAAGAGTGCTCAAAGTATCTTTTCCATCTTGTTCTTCTTTTTTATATTTTTTATATTCAATTTTTAGTTCATCCACAAGCAACGCCATCATGAAGAGAAAAACTTTTTCCAAAACAACCACCCAAGTATTTTTAATCAAGAATAATTTCAAAAAGTTCCAAAGTCACCAAGGAATCCAAATAAACTATTTCTTTTAATCCTTTTTTTTCTTTCTTCTCTTTCTCTTTCTGGGGTTACTGTTTAATCAAAGAGTTCCAATTAAGATATATCTTTCTTTAAAGTTCTAGGCAATCTCCTCCTTTTTCAAATTCTGCTCCAATTTTTTTTTCCTCTCCCTTCTCACTTACAACAGCGATTTTCCTTTAAATGTTCAGAAATCCATACTTCCAATACGGGTTTTCCGATTTCTTAAGTTGTTAAATCCAATGTCCAGGAATCCTTTATGCCTTGGCTTTAACTTTCAAATTGAGTTACCTTCGGTGCCCAAATAGATTTTCCAGATTTCTGCCTGCTATTTCTATGGGGTGGGAGAGTGAAGAAAAAAAAAGTTTTCCCTTGACAGCTTTCTCCGCCACTTTCCAATCTTCTCAGGGATACAATGTATCTTTCAAGAAATTCAGTTTCCAGGGTATTTAAGAGTTGTTATTTTCCCGGCTCAGCCAGCACTTTCACTTCTCCTGATTCTTTTTTCTCCTTCTTCCTCCAGCACAATCTTGTCCAGCTGCCGGCTTCTTTGTGGCGGCCATTACTGACCACCGCTCCACCGCCTTGAGAAAAGGAGGTTATGCCGGGTGAGGAGGGGGTCTGCGATACCCCCAAACCCCTCTCCGGATCCTCCCTATCTTCGGCTGCCTCTATGTGGCAGCCTTATCCTCCAGACCCATCAGGATCGGAGGCACCAAGACGGCTAGCGTAACAGGGATCGTGCAAGATCGCGAATCCCCGCTGCCGCTGCCGAAGCCTGGCAAACCGGAAGTTCTCCTGCAGTGAAAATTCTTGATGTGCTTAAGCAAGAACTTGGGAGTTTAAAAGTCTCCCTGTTTTCAGAACTTCTAGGCAGCTTTTCAAGACTTTTGGAGAGGCCCATGAAACATTTGTAGTCCTAATTCATCAATGTTCTTGCAATGACCCCTTTTACAAAGGTATGGCCCAGGGTGACAGTCCTAATGTAAGACTATGATTGTGATAAGTCTAGAGAGAACATTAATGCATCACTTGTCTGTAGCCTGCAAAAGCCATAGGCATATTACTGTGGAGATCCTGTGGGATTTCATGCTTTGCAGTTGAAGCTATTCCTTGTTACCAGCAGTTGAAAAGAAGTGCTAGGCAAGGCTCAGGAAAATAAATAAAGCACCTTGCTGGTGAAATAATAGGGCACTTTACAGCTCTAAACCTAATAAGCATGGTTCATCCATCCTTCTTAATGGGAAAGATGTACTGATAGCTGAAGGCAAAGCTACATCCTAACAATATAATTCAAGAATTTTTATATACCATTCTTGGTAAAAAAATTTTTTTAGCTCTTTAAAGACAAAGAAGTTTAGTGTCATACAGGCCTCTTGAGATACGCAGGATTAGAGAAGCGGGGAAATGATGAAAAGAAAAGTGGGAGAAATTTTTACAGCCATTATTTGATGGCGAAGCTTTTTAATACAAGCTTTTTAATGTGATGGGGACCTTATTTTTATTTCGCCCATGAGAAATGGAGCTCCATTTTCTCATGAGTTTAGAAGGAAATGGAAGACTTCTCAACTGAGATTTTGGGTCTGGATTTTTCAATCTGCAATAGCCACCGTTCTGGATAAACCTTTCAGAATTCTCATTAGCATTGTGGGGGAGATAATTTCTAGTGCAGAAACAAAACCAATATTTAGACAGTGAGTGGGACTTTTGGTAGATGTTACATGTGCTTTTTGTGTGGTTATATGTGATCGCTCAGGAGTGGATTAGATCAGTCAGGCTAGGAGAGGGGAA
The DNA here is from genome assembly GCA_033807585.1 of Hydrophis major. NCBI lineage: Eukaryota > Metazoa > Chordata > Lepidosauria > Squamata > Elapidae > Hydrophis > Hydrophis major. The sequence goes on along the minus strand of CM066335.1, from coordinate 8,614,296 downwards.
CGAATGCAATTATTATCCCTCAAACTGTGAAGGGTAGAAAAATATGTCTCTTTCTCCAACATGAATAGCCACAGGAATTAGGAGAGAAAAAGCGATGAAAGAAATAAAAGGGAAACCACTTGAAACCCAACAGAAAAAGTAGAGTGCAAAGCAAGCACACTGGTAAAAAGGGGAGAAATTGTTGATGATAATCCTTCTGTCACAAACACTGGAATGTTCTTTCAGTTATTCACCTTCATAAGGACAACTCATTGTCTTCATTTAGGACATTATCAGGATCACCAACCAGCATCTCCTATAAATGTTCAATTGGCTAGCTATTCTGACCATTCATTTCAAGTCCCTCCCAATTCCAATATGCAACAATCTCAATAATTATTCTTCTTCTTCTTCTTCTTCTTCTTCTTCTTCTTCTTCTTCTTCTTCTTCTTCTTCTTCTTCTTCTTCTTCTTCTTCTTCTTCTTCTTCTTCTTCTTCTTCTTCTTCTTCTTCTTCTTCTTCTTCTTCTTCTTCTCCTCCTCCTCCTCCTCCTCCTCCTCCTCCTCCTCCTCCTCTCTCCTCCTCCTCCTCCTCCTCCTCCTTATTGTTCTTCTCCTTCCCCTTCTCCTTCTTATCATTCTTCTTTTCCTTCTGCTTCTTCTTCTTCTCCCCCTCCCCACCCTATAGTACCAATGACAAATAAGAATATGTTGTCCCCTGCTTTAAAAGAGTAAGTCATACTGGAGATTTTTAATGGTGAGAAAATGGAATTTCTGGAATATTCTTTCCACCATGAACTACAACCTTAGAAGACAAAGACTTTGAACAATAAAAACAAGAAATCTAATATTTTCAAAAAGAAAAAAGGGTGTTCTCCACTTCTCTCACTCACTGATGAAAAGGGAGCACAATTGATCAGAGAACTGTTCATCCCAGAGATAAATACACTATAGGAGGTGTTGGAGTTTTCATTCACATCTGTCAGCTTTCATTCCAGGCTGAATATTGGATTTGTACTGCAGCTTATGGTTCTTTCCTGGAAAAAAAACAAATCAGAAAACTTCTCTAGTTACCTCTGTTATGAACAGCAATGTGTTCTCACCTTTCTTTTAAGATTGATTAGTTTTTCAGGTACTCTTGTCACACAATATTCCCCACCATATTAACTGAACAGGTGAATTCCAGGTAGGTATTCTTTACACATAGGGAAAAGAAAATTTTAGCAGCTTAAAGGGTGATTTGCTAACTGATTTTTAAAAAGCATACAAATAAGTGCTTACTAGTGATTTTTCTAACTTTTTCTAGTCTTAGATGGGCATAATCTAATATGTTTGGAAACATATTAGCCTGTTCAGACATTAGCTTCGTGGATTCAGTCCACGTGGAAAGGTTCAAATGACACTGTAGAGAGACTAGGCTCTGTCAACTCTTCAAGAGAGGAAAGATGATGAGAGAGATAACATAGGGATTGCAGAAATAATTTCTGAAATTTATTTCTCTTGCTTTCCTAATAATATCTGAAATTTATTTCTCTTGCTTTCCTATTCTTCCAGGCTAGGTTCAAATTTTATTCACAGTTGCTGCTCATTTCTTCATTTCCACATAAGATGTGGAAATGAAGAAATGAGCAGCAACTTGTGAATAAAATTTGAACCTAGCCTGGAGCTTTAAATAGGAAAGAAAGAGCAATAAATTTCTTAGGCAAACTCATGGTTTTTTTTATTGTTGTAATTACATTTATCATAATGCCATGGATGTTTTATTTTCTATAAACTGCCAAAATTCACAAAACTGAAGTGGGCCTCAGATCTGACAAATAAACATGCAAATAAACAAGATGATACTGTTGTGTGATGATTCATTTGTGTGTGTGTTTGTAAAAAATGCTCATAATGCTCTTTCTGAACTCTTCTTGTTCATTGTGGGGTTCTGACAATGTGAGGCTATTTCACATCCCAAGATATGGGCGAAAACAACAACTTTTGTCAACTCTCCCCAGTTTAAACTCTGATATGGCTAAGCAAATGGCCATCTTTCATATCACTTGCTTTAATTGTGCTTTTTTTTAAAAAAAGAAAGCATTAATACAGGTAGTCCTCAACTTGCAACAGTTGATTCAATGACTATTGAAAGTTGAACGGCACTGAAAAAAGTAACTTATGATCACTTTTCACACTTTCGACCATTGAAATCATTCCTGCGGTCATGTGACCAAAATTCAGATGCTTGGCAGCTGACTCATATTCATGACGATTGCTATTTCCTGGGGTTACGCGAGCTCCTTTTGGGACCATCTGACTGAAAAGTCAATGGGGAAGCCACTGAACAACCAGATTACTCACTTAAAAACTGCAATGATTCGCTTAACAAATGTGTTCAAGAAAAGTTATAAAATGGGAGAAAACAGTCTTGCTTAGCAACAGAAATATTGGGTTCAATGGCAGTCACAAGTTGAAGATTACTTGTATTTACTACAGAATCAAATGAACTATTTTTAAAATATATATGTTTCATTTGTAATTTTCCTCTAACAGCCATACATATTTTGTGGACAGTGTATTGACTGAGCCAATATATATTTTACACACTGCTAACAATAATAGTACAATTAACTATGCATAATCATCCAACTTCTAACCTTAACATGCACATTGTAATTATAGTAAATTCTATTATACATCAGTGTGTGTAATACTATTTTTCCAATTTGTACTTTCTACACCCCCCCCCCTAATTTTTAATACAGTCAGCATTTTGAAAAATATTTTGTCTCTATCCATCATCTCTTGTTCTTTTTTTTTTTAAAAAAAAAATCAATTATTGACTTTTGGTAACTCTTTCATTGATTTGTCTCCTCCACCACTCCTTCTAGTTTCTCATCTATTTTCTGAGTATTTTTGTTCATCTTTTTTCCCATTTGTTGGGGATCTTGTACACTCATATCTTTATCTTTAAACAATACCATTACCTCCTTATGATTCTTTGTCACATCTTTAAGCATCAAAAACATTTCTTCATATAATACATTTGTTGTCCCATGTTGAGTCCTTTTGTAATAGTTTAATATATTAAGAATTATTCAATATACTGCCAAAATTCCCATGTCCCAATGTCTAAAAACTCCAAAAAAAAGGCAATCATTATTAAAATTTAGTCAGTCCTGCAATTATACCTCCAAATCCCCTAAATAGCAGGGCTGGGCTGCTGGGGGTTCGCAGGGGTTCAGAAGAGCCCCTACCTCAGATTCTGGGCAGTTTGGGGAACCCCCAAATCCTGGATGGCTCTGCCTACCCCTCCCCTCCCAGGAGTCCCCATGCGGACCGTTTTGGATGCGGAGGCTCGGGGGAAAAGGGGCCTCCCAGAAGTTTGGGAAGGCTGGAATTGGGCCCATTTCCAGCTTCCAGAGAGCCTCCGGAGGCCGGGGAGGCTGTTTTCGCGCTCCCGGAGGCTCGAGGAAAACCTCCGGAGCCCGGGGAGGATAAAAACACCACTCCCTGTGGTGCAGGAGGCTGACTAAGCCACACCCACCACACCCACCCAGCAGAGAACCCTTTGCTGAAATTTTTGAAGTCCACCCCTAAATAGTTCTTGAGCGCTATCAGTGGATATTTTAAAGTCAAATGAACTATTATTGTACTGCTACAACCCTGGGTATCCATGCATTTATCTTTATTTGTTTTGTAAATAACAGGGATTGTCCATAAAGGCAATGGAGAGAACATATTCATCTCACAGCAACCAGCAGTGGTCTCCACTGTCATGGGCAATGGGCACCAGAGGAGCGTCTCCTGCACCAATTGTAATGGTCCTTCTCACAGCAGCAAACTGTTTGCGCCTGTGGCTCTGGCGTCCGGCACTGATGGGAGCATATACATTGGCGATTTCAATTTTGTCCGAAGGCTTCTTCCTTCTGGAAACTCTATTAGCATCCTGGAACTAAGGTAAAAATATCACAGGAGCAATGTATTAATATCCTCAGCAAGGGGTATAGAAGGTATCTCTAGCTGTATCATCTTTCCTCTTTTCCAAAGCAAAGGGGGAACAATCCTTACATTCAGAAAACAACATGTTAAGAACACTTGGCATCTTGTACAACTTATATATTTAGCTGACTCCAGTTATTAACAGAATATAACAGAGCTGGAAGGAATTCCTCCCCAAGCAGAAGACGCAATACCACTCGGGACAAATGGCTGTCCAGTCTCTTCTTAAGAACATCCACTGATGGAGCACCCATAGTTTCTGGAGGCAAACTGTTCCACTGGTTAATTGTTGCACTGATTGATTATTAATCTATATGTATAAAAAAAGTGAAATACCACTCATACATCATCACAAAATCTCCAGAATCGTAAATCCTACCAACTTGAAATTTGGCACAAATGTTCCTCTTGGCTTCTAGGTGTTCACTAAGAAAGGATTTTTCGAAATGACTATCAGAGCATTCGTATTTCGTATATTATTATTATTATTAACATGCTCTGATGCTAAGGAGTTCTACTCCCCCTCCACACCTGAAAAGAAATCTGTTCCAATTGCAAAACACAAGCAGAGGAGAGAAGAGAAGTTTTGTTTTCACAGCAGCAACCAGCTTTCCTACAGAACAGTTGAGTTAAGCCACGCCCAGGCTCCTTTCTGTCTCCTTGCTCACACAGCAAATACTGTTTCACTTTCCAAACGGCCCTCAAAACTGTCACACATTGACAGGATGCCAGCCAGATGAATACCAATGGATGCTTGTAGGCAGAGGCAGATTTTTCCCCTTATTTTCCTCCCCAAAAACTAAGCCCGACCACATAGTTTCATAGCGAAGCATGGGTATTGAGCTAGTAATATAATAATTACTGATTATTGTCACTTTTTTGTGCATGTATTTACCAAGATAAATGTGAATCACAACACAGAGAAATAAACTAGCTCTTGTATTTTAAATGAACCCTACTGTTTCTTCAGGAACTTTTTTAAAAATAGATTTTATTATGAAGTTATTATTATTATGCAGATTCAATAAGATGCACGATGGCTAATATGTTGCCTAAATAAATGTTTATGCTTGCCTAAATAAATGTTTATGATCATTCCTGTTAATCCATTTATGTTATTGCATTTTCTTTCACTTTTTTTTTTCTTTTGCCTCTCTGTGAATCTCCATTCAAGAAACAGAGACACCAGACACAGGTATGAAAATTATGATCTTATGACCAGGAATTGGAGATAGTTGGATGAATGTCCAAATGTTGTTGTATAATTATTATTGAGGAAAAGCAATCAAAATTATCACTCTCTATTGAAAAACCATATAGAAATTTGCCTTGCTCCTTATAAAAATTGTCAAAGTGGCTTTCCATGTGCCTCTTCTGTAAAACTGATAATTTTGAATTATTTATAATAAAACAAGATAGAAAGAATTAAAAGTCACAGCATTTAAATCTGGAGAAAAAGATAAAGCCATGAAAGAGTTAATGGCTTTACTCTTAAAAAATGCATACAATTCTGGTTTGTTTGGCTTGTTAATGATATGAAAGTTTGGTCTCCATTTTCTCCGCTCTAAAAAATACAACATGGTCCTTTCCATGTTAGAGAACATCTTTACCTATTGAATTTGTTCACTAGAAATGAATGAGAGCATTGGTCACTTACTTGTAAGACTTTGCTGAAGAAAGTTTACAATTCTTCGTAAGTAGAATGATGGGAACTTGACAGCCAAAATAAATAAGTGTGGGGGAAAAGCAAAATTGAAAACTTTTTTCCCAGTTCTAGCTTCAGGGGCTAATACAGCTGAATAAATCCTTAAATAAATGTGTGAAAGGCAACTTCTGAACAGAAGGTTCAGAAGCAACAAAACACTTTCTCTGCCTGGCTATTTTCCAGCATAATTTTTCTTTAGAGTTTGAGTCAGAAGCCTTAAGCACCTGTTGCCTCGTGGCAGTAATCAAAAATTAAAAAAAAAAGAATATTTTTTGGTGAATTTAGGGGGTTTTTTTTCCCAGTGGGGGACAAAAAGGGAGCTTTGTCTGATGTGTAGAAAATGGAAATGAAAATTAGTGGAGGAATTTGTTGTTTTAAATTAGTGTTTTGTTGTTTTAAATTAGTGGAGGAATTTGTTGTCTTTAAAGAAATTAATTATACTCACAAAGTGGACTGTACAGCATCTTGTAATACAGGAATGTCTAATCTTGGCAACTTTAAGTCTTGTGGACTTCAACTTCCAGAATTCCCCAGCCTAGCTTACCTTGACATCACTTACTTTAAGACACAACCTTCCCTATCTGATTTCAGCTCTCTATTAAGATGTTTCCATGAAATTTGACTCTGAAGGTTTCGTTTAATACAAGGTAGATACAGAAAGCATTGAATTTATAATTTATCAATATCAATATAAGACCTCTAGACTTTGAACTCCAAACTGGCAATAGTCTGTTATAAATGTATGGCTTTTGTGGCTGACATTAATCAAGCATGAACAATTAGTCTAAATGATCACGGTCTACTTTTTTCATGTCTAAAAGCCCAAAACCTCATTACAATGTGTTATATAAGCCTTGGTGGTGCAGTGGTTAGAGTGCAGTACTGCAGACTATTCTGCTGATTGTCAGCTGTCTGAAATTTGGCAGTTTAAATCTTACCAGGCTCAAGGTTGACTCAGCCTTCCATCCTTCTGAGGTGAATAAAATGAGGACCCCGATTGTTGGGGGCAATAGGCTGACTCTGTAAACCGATTAGAGAGGGCCGTAAAGCACTGTGAAGCGGTATGTGCTATTTCCATTGCTATTGTCCTTCCTTCCTTCTTTCCTTGCTGCCTTTTCCTTTTCTTCCTATTAAGCTGTGATGGAGCAGTGATTGGAATGTAGCATTGCAGGTTAACCCTGCCCACTGCCGGGAGTTCGATCCTGACCGGCTTAAGGTTGACTCAGCCTTCCATTCTTCCCAGGTGGATAAAATGGGACCCAGATTGTTGGGGGCAATAGGCTGACTCTGTAAACCGCTTAGAAAGGGCTGTAGAGCACTGTAAAGTGGTATACATGTCTAAGTGCTATTGCTATTGCTATATAAATATCACGCCCTTGATGAACAATATTCTGTTCCAAATAGATAGATGAAAGAGTCTCTACCTGAGTCAAATAAATATTCCATTGTCTTGCTTTCCGTAGAACCTCCCGCTCCTAATTATGACTGTGTTTTCCTGCCTATGAAGAAGATTCTGAGTCATCGAGGCCATGATTGTCCCAAAAGTTCTCTTCAAAGGGCAACTGACTGACTTTCTTTCTTTTTTTTTTTCCTTGAAGGTGTTTCACTTCCCATGGCTTCTCATCCAAGAAGCTTCTTCAGAACTGTGGAAAGCTGTTTGGATGAAAAGTGAAACATCTTCAAAGAAAAAGCAAAAGAAGTCCAGTTGCCTGTTGAAAAGCAGCTTTGTGTTTTCCTATTTCTTCATCCCGCACTCTTTTCAACTCAGTCCAATCATGCAGTCAATGCCTGTCCCAGAGTAAAGTCACTGGTAACCAGCTACTTGAAGATATTGTGATGTCAGTGGAAGATAATAGGCACCTTCCAATATCAGCCTCTAATTAGCAACTGATTACCTCCCAAGATTCATCTAATCCCTCTTCATTAAGGAAGTTCAAGTTGGCTATCTGACCTTCTATTAGAACTCCTTTGGCAACCGTATTAACTTACACACTGACAAAAATAGCTGTAATAGAACTGAAGACCTCAAACAAAAACAACAGAAACGATGTCACATAACTGATTCTTGGTAGACCTTCCTTTCTTTTTCTTTTTTAATCAGTCTCGTGCAGAAAAGCCACCTAACTTTATTTGCTAGTCATCGATTAACACTGAGATTCCACATGGATGAAATATGAACATGCTTTTCAAGGACTCTATCATAAAGTGGATTCTCAACACTTTTTAACTGCAAAGCGTTCAAGACTGCATTGCTGAATTTGCACATGCTAAACATGTAAACCTTGGTTTGTTTGGAGCTTTTTATTCCATGGAAAGGTGCTTTGATATATTCTTCTTAAGTTTATCCTACAACTTGTCAACCCTCTAGCTTTCTATGATGAGAGAAGGGGAAAATAATCTTATTTATTTGCTTCCTTATTGTATCCAGACTTAAAAGTTGCTTCAGTTGTGAATTGCTTTAAGCAGCTTACATTCCAGTTACAGTAAAAAAAATCAGAACTTTACATGCACACAAACAAACAAACAAACAAAAAAACAAGCAGTAGTAATCCTGTCACACCAAGAAGCAACCATCCAAAACCCATTTGCTCAAAGCTTCCCAATCAGATCATGCACCAAAGGTCTTAATAGCTTTTCTAAATGGTAAACACGTGATGCAATCCTGAAGAAGTTAGATTTCAGGTGGACACAAGGAGTGTGCCTTTGGGCCACTCCCTCATACTCCTCACTTGACCCAGATCACAAGGTGCTGTGTGGAAAAGGTGGATATCATATGTGTGTATTACTTTGAACAATATAGAACATAGAATCATAGAATCTGAGAGAGGTTTTCTAGTCTCAAGGCAAGAGACCTTACAACATCCTGGTCAAATGGTTGTCCAGTCTATTTCTGAAAACCTCCAGTCATGGAGCACTCAGAAGTCTGGGAGAAAAGTCATTCCATTGATTAATTGTTCTCACTGTCAGAAATTTTTCCCCTTAGTTCTAGGTCCCTCTTAAACAAGCTTTTGTCCATTACTTCTTGTTCTGGCCTCAGGTGCTTTGGAAAATCAATGTGACAAAACCTCAAGTATTGAAAGACTGCTATTATGTCACTTCTAGTCTGTCAGATGGTGCTCCATTCAAAATCCAAGAAAGATATCCTTAGACTCCATTGTTATAGAGAAATGGACTTTTACTGGGAATCAAGTGGTAGCATCAAAAGAATTCGAGATCTGAGAACTTAGGTGTGGAAATCACATATACAAAGCTATAGCAATGTTCCCACCCACAATAGTTCAAATGGTCCATCCAAGTGAGGATATGTATAATGTCATGTGGGGCTTCTTCAGGTGGTGATGCAGACATCTGGCCATTGACCTTGGCCTGGTTAGATAAAGATGTTGCGGCTGCACAGTAAGCCAGTAAGCATAAACAATAAAGTTTTCCCCAAGTGTTACAGTTCACTCTCTAAAGCCTCCAGCAGACTTCCCCTCTCACAAAGCCCAATTGATCCTCCCTCTCCCCACCATTACTATGGCAGCCGAAAAGATAAGCAGAAGAAAGGATTCTTGAAGGCTGACACCATCCTTCTCTTCACTAGACTGGATATATCTAGCTTCCTCAACCGTTCATATGATTTAGCCTCCAGACCCCTTATCATCTTTGCTACTCTTATCTGCACACTTTCTAGAGTCTTAGCATCTTCTTGTATCACAATAAACAGAACTGTATGCAGTACTCTATGGCCTCACTAGTGCAGTGTAAAGTGGTATTATCAATTCTCGTGATCTTGATATACCAATGAATATTTCATTGGAGTCCAAGTCCGGATTGGAAGTGTTAAATAACCACCTACATTTTGAGAATGCAATGAAATTGCATTAATTAAATCACTGTCAGCTCTTCCAGGTAGTCCAGACAAGAAACCAAGACCGGAAGTACTAACACTACCTTTATTATAAAGTTACAGTAATAAAATATTGCAAGTTTGAAAGCATTTTTGTCTCCCTTGCTTTTACTTTACTTTCCAAGGAACTAAGCATCTTCTAACCCAAGCCCATATTTCTGATTTTACCAAACAACAATAACAAAGTTCTTTTAGAACATAGCAGAGCTGGAAGGGACCTTGGAGGTCTTCTAGTCTAACCCCAATACGATTTCAGAAAAGTGGCTGTTGAGTCTTCTTAAAAGCCTCCAGTTTCCACATCCTAATATTAGGGGTGATTAATTGCAAGCGGGGGCAGGGGGACATTGATACACCATTTTTCTCATGTGCATTGGGAATGTTTTACATGTAGCAGATAATTGCTTTTATATGTGTTATTCCAGGGGTCCCCAAACTTGGCAATTTTAAGACTTGTGGACTTCAACTCCCAGAATTCCTCCTCCAGACATGTTAGCTCAGGAATTCTGGGAGTTGAAGTCCACAAGTCTTAAAGTTGACAAGTTTGGAGACCTCTGTAAAATATGCATTTTATCCTGAATTATACAATTTGCATAAAATGACCTTTTAAAAAAAATCAGAATAATGTAGCAACTTGAGAAGAACGGATGAAGATTCCTTTATCATCAGTTACTTTTATCCTGTCTTTCTCCTCTTCTGTATTTTTTTAAGCACTAGTCCAGCACACAAGTATTATCTTGCCATGGATCCGGTCTCAGAATCCCTTTATTTGTCGGATACAAACACCAGAAGGGTCTACAAGGTGAAATCTCTCAGTGAAACCAAGGATTTGGCCAAAAACTATGAGGTTGTGGCAGGTACTGGAGATCAGTGCCTTCCATTTGATCAAAGTCACTGTGGAGATGGAGGACGGGCCTCTGAAGCATCTCTTCACAGCCCACGAGGTAGGAAATGATTCCAATGACTGCAAAGTCAAATAATGCATGCATGCATGCATGTATGTATGTATGTATGTATGTATGTTTGTGTATATATATGTGTGTGTGTGTAGAAAACAGGAGGGAAATAAAACTTCTGTGAACTCCAAGGCAGATTTTAGCACAGCATAACCGAACTAAAAAATGAGTTTGCATTAAGCAACAGGTTGTTTCATGTTTTTTTGTTGGTAATTTGTGCACCTTAGAGCTTCATAGAGTCTGCAAAAAGAAACAAAATAAATCCTCACATATATAAAGCTAAGTTCACTGCCTGCAGTTGATGTGAAATACATTTTCTAGGAGATTTGTGGAAGTTAAGGCTTACGCAACTTGTTAGCAAAAGAAGCAAACTACTATTCTTGCAACTTGTTTGTGGATCTGACTCTCTGGCAAACATGCCTATTTTCATCAAATAGATGTTGAAAGGTGTAATTTTTACAGTCTGTGTCATTCACCTACTTGCAAAGGGATGTTTATGTCGGAAATGAAGCATTGAAAATTTTGTTGTGACTCGATCCATTTTGAAACCAATTTTAAAAAAACTGATACACTTTTTAAATTCTAAATTAGTTGCATGTTATTTTTAAGTGTACATTATGGAGGTGTATAAATATAACTAATTGCATAAAATTGCCTAAGCTGTTTCTTCAGAACAGTTTTAATGAAAAGGACCAAAGATAAATTTAAAAGTTTGGAATTAAATGGCAGGCAATTTTCCTTTTTTTTTTCCAACCGTAAAATTGACCAATTGGACTCAGTCTTCCTTTTGAAAAAATGTAATGAGAAAGTGTGCAGTATCTCCAAACACAGCTTTTCTTTTTATCCGATCTGTGCATGAGTTGCTTTTTGGTGAACTTTTTTTTTTAACAAATTTTATTCATTTTCAAAGATAATACACAAACAAACAAAACATAAAACATAAAACATAAAAACATAAAACATCTTTTCTGAAAGCTGCTTGATCCCGGGTTACATCTCTTCGTACAGACACAAATTCAAATTCATGTTCATTTTACATACCATTCCATATCTTATTACCATTTTCCATTTTCTGTATAGCTTCTCACCTCTTTTGACTTTCTTAATTTTATTTTATTTATCTCATCTCAGTTCAAATCATAATGCTTATTATTCTTTGTCTGTTTTTCCAGCTATCTATTTCTCTTTTCTCTTTAAACAAAACTTCTCCTGTACACTGATTGGAGCGTGACGCCTTTAACTCTTTCCCCTAAATTTATAATACTTAATATACTACCTGACTTCCATTGGGATTCTGTTTAATACATTCTACACATTATATTTTATAAAAAGAAAAAAAATTATAAGTATATAATATAATTAAAACAACTATCAATGCCAATACAAATCTAATCATTCATATTAATATTCATTTATATCTTAAAGATATTACACGTTACTTTTCAGTTGAATATCATATTTTTATGGGAACACTTATACTTTCCATAGTTATTTCCCCCCCACATCACATATTTTAAATCATTGTATCATTAAAATGTTCCCATTTCCTCCTACTTCAATTCTCTCATTTATTTCATTGCCTCCTTTATATTCACAAAATTTTCACTAAGTTACACTAAATATTTTATCCCATTTTTTAATCACATGTTGTTTCTAATTTTCTAACATTATTTCTAAGTACAAATATAAGAATACAATCTTATGTACCTTTGCAGAATCCCTTTTTCAATTAAATTTACCTATTATCTCTAAATGAATCTTGTTTCTTTACATCTTGCTCCCCACCATTAAGGCTTCTCATACCTTCCTTCCTCCCTTGCTTGTTCTTCTCCCTGCCCTTTCTACCCCCTTGTCTCTTCACCTCCCTTTTCTTCTTCTGCTTTCCCGCTTTCTGTTGTTTTCTAACACTTCTGTTGTTTTCACCTTATTTTTCTCTTTTTTGGTTGTTTTTTCAAGTCAAAGTCCCCTTTCTTTTCCTCTTTCTCCCTTTCTTCCCCAAATAAAGTTACTTGTTCATCAAAGATGGCTTCTTCTTTATCCCAATCATCTTTTTGCACAGTCAGTTTCTCATAAGTGCAAATCGCCATTTCTAAAAATTGAAAAAGAGTGCCAAGAGAGTCTTTCCCTTCTTGTTCTTCTTCTTTATATTTTTTGTATTCAATTTTCAATTCATCTACCAGTGATGCCATTGTAGAAAGAAAATTTTTTTCCAAAACAACCACCCAAGTGTTTTTAGTCAAAGATAATTCCCAAAAATCCCAAAGTCATCAAACAATCCAAATAAGCTGTTTCTTTTAGCGTTTTCTTCTTTCTTCACTTTCTCTTTCTGGGGTTACTGTTTAGTTACAAAGTTCCAGTTAAAATATATCTTTTAGAAGTCTTGTTAGTATTTAATAGTTCTTTAAGATTCTAGGCAAATCTCCTCCTTACTTCCAAATCCTGCTCCAATTCTTTTCCTCTCCCTTCCCACTTACAGCAAAAAAAATTTTTTTTTAAATATTCAGAAATCCTTATCCCTTTAGCATTTAATTACCTATTAGTGCCAATGTAGGTTTTTCCGATTTCTCTTGCATTTCTATTCACTGTCACGTTAGGAAGGAGAGTGAAAAGAAAAAGAAAAACTTTCCCTTTTAACTTCCATTTGCCGCTTGTAAATTTCTGGAAACGATGTATCTTTCGCAAATTTTAAGTTCCAGGGTACTTTCATTGTTACTTTGTCCCGGTCAGCAAAAAAACCTTTCACTTTTTCTCAACTCCTCCTACACTTTCTTTTTCCGGCTGAGCGCTTCTATGTGGCGGCCATTTCTGACTGTCACTCCGCTGCCTTCGGAAAAGGGGGTTTAGCTGGCTAGAGAAGAGAGGTGCGATATCTCTCAACCCTGCCAGATGCCCCCCTATCTTCGTCACCTTCTACGGAGGTGGCTAGCCCCGAAGCCGGGTGGCTCAGGGCACTCCAGCAGCAAGCGCAGGCAGAAACCGTGTACAGTCGCAGATTCCTGCCTGCCCCGAAGCACTACAAACCACTCGCAACAGTAAGGCCTCCCAAGTCTCTTAGGTGAACATTTTTGGAATGCTTACATTTCTCAGTTAACTGACATCGTGGGACAAATTTTGGTAGCAGATATACAAATAAATTTTCTGGACAAAGTCTCCAGAGCTTTTTCTAGCAATATGAAGCAGGCAAAAAAAGGGGGATATAAATTTGATAGCTAAGTGAAAGCTTTGTTTTGCTTATTGGTTTTCATTTGCATATATCAAAAGTTGGGAGGGTTAATGATACTCGCATGGAATTTAGCTTTTCTTGCTGCACAGTAAGGTCTGCAGAAGGTACATAGGTAGTCCTCAACTTACAACAGTTCATTTACTGACTGAATCACTGAACCGTTGGAACAGCATTGAAAAAGATGACTTACGAGCATTGTTCACATTTACGACTGTTGCAGTATCCCATGGTCACATGACAAAAATTCAGATGCTTGGCAACTGACTCATATTTATGACAGTTGGAATGGGACCCTCTGTCAAACAAAGTCAATGGGGGAGCCAGATTCAAAAAGCAAAAAAGATAAATACTTTAAATATAATTATGCTTATATAAAATATAAATATAATTATATAATTATAATTAAGAAGCCTTACATCCTTATCCACCCTTTTGGAGAAAGCTGTTACAAGCCACGTGCATATGTACATTTGTGTAAATCTGTAAATGGATTTAAATTGAACAAAGACCTCAGAAGGAAAGAAGTGAGCTGCTGACCTTTTCTCCCCTCCGATTGCCCTTCTGGTGACCCTTATGAACTCTGCATTCTCTCCAGAGCAGATTACAGGCCATGAGCCTCAGTGGCACAGTGGTTAGAGTGCAGCACTGCAGACTACTTCTGCTGACTGCCGGCTGCCTGCAATTTGGCAGATAGACTCTCACCAGGCTTAAGGTTGGCTCAGCCTTCCATCCTTCTGAGATGGATCAAATGGGGACCCAGATTGTTGGAGGCAATAGACTGACTCTATACACTGCTTAGAGAGGGCTGGAAAAGCACTGTGAAGCAGTACATAAGTGTAAATGCTATTGCTATTTTCCTTCCTTCCTTCCTTCCTTCCTTCCTTCCTTCCTTCCTTCCTTCCTTCCTTCCTTCCTTCCTTCCTTCCTTCCTTCCTTCCTTCCTTCCTTCCTTCCTCTTTTCTTCCTATTGAGCTGTGTGGGGCAATGATTAGAATGTAGTATTGCGGGTTGACTCTGTCTGCTACCAGAATTTCGATCCTGACCGGCTCAAGGTTGACTCAGCCTTCCATCTTTCCAAGGTGGGTCAAATGAGGACCCAGATTGTTGGGGGGCAAGAGGCTGACTCTGTAAACCGCTTAGAGAGGGCTGGAAAAGCACTGTGAAGCTGGATATACATCTAAGTGCTATGGTTATTAATGCTGCCATGCTAAATTCAGCTTTCCCATTAGGGAAGAGACGATGTTGATTAGAATGTCTGTAGCAAAGGAAAAAAAAGGGGGTGTGGGAATGTATCGGTATAAATTGTCTATTAGCACGTGGGGGTAAAAAGTGGGGAAGGAAGAAAGGCAGCCCTCCCTGATGCTTTAGGTTGCACTTCATAAAATAATTGCACTTCTGTTGACTGAGAGAGCACAGGAATAGCTTCGGGCAATATTCCTACATTAAATACTTTATGGATTGCACTGCATACCCTAAGTCAGGAAAATTTGTTCGACATCTCTTGGTGCTGAGCTTTTATTTCATGTCATGCTCTCTCCTTTTTTTAAAAAAAAAAAAAAAAAAACCAAATCGCTAAGCGTTCTGCCTAACCTTAAGGGTCAGAGGAGGCTTCTGATTTTGCAAGTAGTCTGCTATCTGAGGTCAACCTTGGTTTCCTTTTGGGATCACCACCTTGTGACCCCACCACAAAAGGACTCAGATAAAGGGTGTTCTTTTTAACACAGAGAGAGGCATATTTCTCTCTCTTTCCGCATTTTCCCCCCCCAACACCTCTTCTGCCTGCTTAAGTATACTCAGTTAGGATTTTCCTGTCCAATTATCTTTTCTATTTTGCAAAGGGTGGAATTTGCCTAAATCAGCTTTTGCGTCTAATGCTATATATGGATTATGTAGGATGAAGATTGACTTTTAAAGGCTACATTCATATAAGATGAATTAACCTATTTGGGAGCTTTTATAATGTGCTCAAATAATATTTTTCTACAGTAAAATGCATAATAATAAAATGACAATCATGCATTATGAATAAGCTATTTGGGAGCCTTTATAATGCATTGCAATTTCCATAATACCGGTAGTCCTCGACTTATGACAGTTCATTTAGTGATCGTTTGAAGTTTCAATGGCACCGAAAACGTGACTCATTACCATTTTTCACACTTATAACAGTTGTAGCATCTCTGTGGTCCTGTGATTTACATTCGGATGCTTGGCAGTTGGTTCAGATTTATGACCGTTGCTGTCAGGTAAGGCTCCATTCAAAATCCAAGAAAAAAAACCTTAGACTCCATTGTTTTACTGGAAATTAAAGTGATAGCATCAGAAGAAATACTGTACAAGATCTGAGGCAATAGGTGCGAAAATCACATAAAGAAAGTTATGCCAATGTTCCCACTCAATAGGTCAAACTGGCCATCCAATCTGAGATATGCATAATGTCATGTGGGGCATCTTCAGGTGGTGTGTGATGACCTAGGATACAAAACGAACACAGTCACAAAAATCAATGAAGCCCCTTTTATTCCTTCACTTTGCTCCCAAGCTCCAAATATCCTTGACGGAAGACAAAAAACTCCCACACAAGCAGTTACAAGAAGGAGGGAAAAAACAACAAACCAGGCAAGATAAGGGCTGGAGGACATCCACAGATAACAAAACACACACTGGGAAGGACGCCAAACTCAGAGAGGAACCATAAACAAGAGATATTTCCATGCTTGGTTTCCAGCACTCACCCATACGCATGTCCTCTTATTCAGTTGTCACAGCTGCAGCCCATGAAGAGGATCAAGGCCCTCTCCTCCCAAGGAGACCATGTCTCTCCCTTATCCTATTTTCCCTGCGTGCCCAGAATGGAGAGGGGATGGGCCTGGGTCCTCTTCTGACTGTCCAGCCGGCCTCTGCCCTTCCCCAGCCTCCTCCACAACCTCCGGAGCCACACTTCCACTCCCTGTTCCTCCTCTCCCTCAGAATCAGTCTCCACCAGGGGTAGGACATGGTGTTTGAGACATCTGGCTCGCCAGGATGGTTGACCTTGTCCCGAATAGATACAGCTGCACAGTAAGCAAGTAAGCATAGTCAAAAAACTTTTTCCAAGTTTTATAGTTCACCCTCTCAAGCCTCCAGCACTCTTCCCCTCCCCCCACAAGTTCCAATTATTCTTCCCTTCCCTTTCTATGGCAGCTGGAAAGATAAACAGAAGAAGGATTCTTGAAGGCTGACAGTTGCAGCATCCCAAGGTCAAGTGATCATCTCTTACAATTTTCTGCCAAGAAAAGTCAATGGGGAAACCAGATTCATTTAACAACCGTGTCATTCATTTAACAATTGCAGTGATTCATTTAACAAATGTCAAACTTAGAATAGACCAGAGCTGGAAGGGACTTTGGAGGTCTTCTTGTCCTTGCTTAAGCAGGAGAACATATACCACTTTGGATAAGTGACTGTCCAGTCTCTTCTTAAACACCTCCAGTGATGGAGCACCCATGATTTCTGAAGGCAAGCAGTTCCACTGGTTCATTGTCCACCCTGTGAGGAAGTTTCTCCTTAATCCTAAGATTGCTTTTCTCTTAGTTTCCAATCATTGTTTCTTATCTTGACTTCTGGTGCTTTGGAAAATAAGTTGACCCCTTCTTCTTTGTGGCAGCCTCTCAAATATGTGCCAGGAAAAGTTGTAAAATGGGGCAAAAGTCACTTTAAAAAAATTCTCACTTAGCAACATAAATGTGGGGCCAAATTGTGGTTGTACATCAAGGACTACGTGTATACAATGCATAGTAATAAAATAAATATAATACAATATAATAAATATAACACAGTATAATGTATTGAAACATTTTATTGATACACACAGCACATTAAATCCTTCTCCGGATTCAGGATTAACTATGAATAGCATATGGTATAAACTAACTCCTTGAACTAGCCTGATGAAAAGTGTTGGATGAACACTGCCTATAACTATGTTCAGATAGCAAGTAGATAAGCCTATACTTGTTTTCATGTATTTATGATGATTGCAGTGTCTCAGGGTCATGTGATCACCTTCTGAGGCCTTCTGACAAACAAATGAGGAAGCCAGATTCATTTAACAATTGTGTGACTAACTTAACAACTTGTCATGCCCCTGGGTGGAATCTGATTCAGAGGGGGAGGCCGAGCAGCTGACGGGGAGTGGGGGTGTGGCTCCATTGACTGTGGAAGAAACTGGGGAAGGGCAAGAAGTAGGGGTAAAGCAAGAGAAAGGGAATTCAGAGGAAGACCCAGGCCCACCCCCTCTTCATTCTAGAGCACGCAAGGAGGAACGGAAAAGGGAGTAACATGAGTTGCATGGCTTACAGGGGAGGAAAGGGCCCTGATTCCCTTCATTTGTGTGTGTGCATGTGTGTGTATTCCCCCACTTGTTGTAAAGGAAGCATATCTAAGTATGGGTTGTGTTATCCTCATGGGTATGTACCAATTGCATATGGTTTAAGGAAACACAAAGAATTAGAGACTTAAATCCAGAAAAAAAACACCTACAAACAGGGCCCCCATCAGTCCCACTAGATAGACCATGAAACCAACTCCATGGGAAGGCTGAAGTTACTACTTGTGGACTTTCTGTAAGTAACTAAAATAATAGATTGTTAACAGTGGCTTTGATGTTTAGCTTTGCTGTTGGGCCTCTATTTGCTGCAGAGGCTTCGAAAGCCTCAAACGGGCTGAAAATCAGCTGGAAGGCACGCGCATGCAAGTTTGGCTGGGGCTCGTGTGCCCGCAGAAATGGCTCTGTGTGCCACCTGTGGCGTGCGTGCCATAGGTTCGCCATCACAGGGTTAGGGATAGATCATCATGGAGGAAAATCTTTTGGTCACTACGAATTGACAGTGACTTGATTAATTATTATAATTCTTTATTGGCCAAGTGGCCAAGAGACAAGGAAATTGTCTTTTCAGTGCATAAGCTCTCAGTGTACATATAAGCAACAAAGTGATAACTCATGGATCGTAAATCATAAAATACAATCATAATTATGAAATGCAAAAAATATGTGATAAATCACAAGATACCAATAGGAGAAGGTTGTAGGAAAGATGAGAAGCTGAGATGACAAGGATAACAGCAATATAGCCTACTACATGGGTAAATATCTTCAGATATAAGACAGTGTAGTAGTAGGTGTTTAGCAGAGCATGGCATGGGGAAGAAACCATCTTTATGTCTAGTTGTTCAGCTCTCTAGAGAAGTTTTAATTCTGGGAAAGGTAGGAAAAAAAGAGAAGAGAAGGGTGACCAGAAATTATCATCATTATAGATGCAATTCCGGAAGATGGGAAAGACAAGATTAGCAACCGATCATCATGGACAAAACTTACCTTTTGGTCACTAGGAGTTAACAGTGACTTGATGACACATAATCAAACCATGTAAATCTCATTATGCTAAACCTCTTTCTCCATTTCATAGTTCAGTGAATAAGGGATGTGTCTGAATTGCTGCTAAACATTATCTGGATATTCTGGGTTTTAAAAAATGCTTTAGTCCTTGTTGCCTTGGAAACAGACCCTACATATCCCCATCAAAGTCATATTCTTTGTTCTCTACACCTTCACATCTGGGACTCGAATGTTTGGGCTCATCAAGTTAAGCTCTTTTGACTTTTATTGGTTGCTTGCAATGCATGTTCTCTGAACTCCAGTGTTAAGCTTGGCAAATAACAGTTTGTGACTGTTATGCAGACTCAGTCAATGGTAGCTTAAAAAATAAATGATAGTTAAACAAACCATGCCTTGGTGTAGTCATATGTGAACCATTTCCAATTTGTACTGCTTTAAAGAATCAGTACAATTCCAGTACAGAAGAATTTCAGACATCAAGTAGATAATTATTATGTTTCTAAGCCATTCTGATGCTTTCAAGCTTTAAAAAAAAATGCTTTTTTTCTACCTGTCATTTTCTTCTCAATATTATTTTATATCACTTTCAGGGTCTATTTCTAAACCGTCTCAAGAGATAAAAAAAAAAAAACATTTAAGGCAGATGGATGGGAAGATTACAAAAATTTCAGTCTCATTGGAGCTAAAATGCAGTGTGTGTTTAGAAGTCAGCATGGAATGCATATTATTCAGTACTCGCTTTTTGTAAAAAGTGTATCAAATCTACATTTGCTAAATCAATATGGAAATCAGAATGCAGTTATCCTTCAGTATTTGCTCTCCAGATTTGGAGATAACAGTTCTTCACATCAAACATGTATAACAGTGTAGATATTGGGGGTATTATGTGCACTCAAAATTGCTGTATGATTGGAAAAGTGTATCTAAAAGAAATACTTTGGAATGGCTATGTGCTTATCTATTTTTATAGCTTTTCTAGGCCTCACTTCCATCAGATTGTGTGCAACAAACAATAAAACAATAACAGCACAATTGAAAAGAACAATTACAATAGGGTTCCTATAAAAAGCACAATCATGCCTCTATTCAATTAGGACCAAGGGCATGGTGGAATAAGACTGTTTTACAAAAAAAAAACAAAAACAATGGGGGTGGCAGTTAAACCTTCAGAAAGAGAACATTCCATAAATTTTCAGCGCTGAGAAGGATGTTTACCTAATCCACCAAAACTCAGAAGATGGGGAATCTCTCCAAAACATCTTGTATTGGTTGAACCAACCAGGAACACTTGTAAGCTGTTTTCTGACTAATACAAAACTGAAGTTTGAATATTTTAAGAAGCCTTTGAAACCCAGTCCTGTTCAGCATTGTTGTTGTGTTGTGTTCTGTTTTGTTTTTCTACAAAAGACGTCAAAGTGATAAAGAAATGGGGTGGGATGGATTGAGAATCAGGCTCTTTTAAAAATATGAGAAACTCATTTTTTGACAGACCCAACTGTCTCTGTCCAGAAGTATCTCCTCTTGACTCATTTCCTTAATCAACTAATGTCCAGTGAAATATTTTGTTTTGACCTCTATTCCCCCCCAGGGTGACTTCATACATTCTTCATGATGGTAAAAATATATTGATAAAAATCAAGAATGTTTAGCAAGCATGACAGATTCATACATTTAAAAGCACAGCAGACCAGTAAGTCACAGTAAAAAACAAGGGCTTCAGAACGAAACTTGCCTCCTCCTCCTCCTCTTCTTTCTCCTTCTTCCCCTTCTTCTCCTCCTCCTCCTTTGTCTAGATCAAACTTTAAAGTGCCAGAATGAAGCCACCATTTAGCCTTTTTGTTGTCCAAGAATAAGTCATACCAGATAACATACCAGAAGATGACCCAGGCATTGTGTCTGTCTGCATTCACACAGTACGTTGTTAACCGCTAAGAACCTTCACTTGAGTATATTGTTTTGTTTTGTTTTCATTTAGGCACTCCAACTCTCAATCTATTCAGGGTCTTCCAAGTAGTATAAGGGAGGTCAGATTCTTCAGCCATGTCCTCCTTTAATGTTATTCTTTGCTCGGTGGTCTCCTTCCTCCATCTTGCATTTATAGTCCTATTCTCTCCTAGCCTCTTGAGCCACGGTGGTGCAGTAGTTAGAGTGCAGTACTGCAGGCTGCTTCTACTGACTGCTGTCTGTCTGTCTGCAATTTGGCAATTCAAATCTCACCAGGCTCAAGGTTGACTTAGCCTTCCATCCTTCCGAGGTGAGTAAAATGAGGACCCAGATTCTTTGGGGGCAAGATGCTGACTCTGTAAACCGCTTGGAGATGGCTGTAAAGTATTGTAAAGCAGTATATAAGTCCAAGTGGTGTTGCTATTGCTAGTCCTGCTGCTGAATTTTCTTTCGTTTTTTCCCAACAGGTATCACCATTGATAAGCATGGCTTCGTTTACTTTGTAGACGGCACCACGATTCGTAAGATTGATGCAAGCGGTCAGATCACAACCTTGATAGGCTCAAACGGCCTCACATCAACACAGCCTCTGCGCTGTGACGCCAGCATGGACATTTCTCAGGTCACCACTGATCGTTTCCATATATCATTTACTGCTCAGCCTGGAAACGGGTCCATTTTGCATGACAAAATTAGGCGTTAACAAATACCTCTCTTTCATTGGCTCAAGGAGCTTACTTGGAGATCATTTCTGACATCTCCTGAGCAAAGATGACAAAACTTTCACATGCATTTACCAGTAGCAGTGTATTTTATGTATTGTACGGTGACTTCAGCTGAAATCTCCCAAGACTCAAAACAGGACAGTTAAAATCTTAATTGGGATAAATCTGAAAGCCAGATAATTTTTCATCCTAATTAGTAATAAAGGAGAATATTTGTAGCTCAGGGTTGACATGAGGTGTCCTTGGTGTTCTCTGAGCTTGCTTGTTTTCTTGCAGACATTTCATGACCCAACTAGGTAACATCATCAGTGCTAATTCATCCTAATTAGCTTTAATAAATTATGGGAGAATTAAATGTTCGTAGAATTCTGAAGATATTCCCTGAGCTTGGAAGCTACTTTTGTAGCCAGTAAATCCACCTGAGAGACAGGAATAGCAGACTTAAAGAAGATATGTTTTTTTTTTCCTATAGGTATCCCATCTGTGAATTCTGTATTCGTATTCTGAATTGTGGATATGTCTCCAGTCTGCTGTAAAATATAACTTAATGATAAAAGTTCTGACTCACAAAAGTTGTTCCAGAGTTGCCTCTGTCTGTATAAAATACTTCTTTTGGTGTATGTAGCAATAGAAAATATAATTATCCAGGTGACAAAGTTAAAATTCATTTGGAATTGGGGGGGGGGGGGAGGAGTTGGAATCCAGGCCAAGAAAAAATAGAGCAAAGTACATCTACCCTGAGGACTTGTTAATGACCTGATTCTTCACTCCAGAAATCTTTCCCAGTCTGGTGCCCGATCTTGAACTTTACAATCCTTCTTTCCATTTAATGTCTTTTTAAGAGTCCTTGGTGTTCTCTGAGCTTGGTTCTTTTCTTGCACATGTTTCATTACCCAAATTAGATAATATCATCAGTGCTAGTAAGAAGTGAGGTTTGCTCTAAGTTTACATTCTAGTGTGGAGGCCTCCAAACTTGGCGACTTTAAGACTTGTCGACTTCAGGTCCCAGAATTCTCCAGCCAGCTATGCCAAGTTTGTCAAGTTTGGAGAGCTCTGTTCTAGTGGCTTGCCTTGGGGTGATCTTAGAAGTTTTTTATTGGGCTGTTTATTGTTGGTTTGTTCGGCAGTTCCTTGATTGGTCTATTGTTACCAGATTAACATCAGACCAACAGTCAGCTAAACAATTAGAATATAAACTGAGAGCAAATTTCATTCCTTATTAGCACTGATGATATTACTTAGTTTTGGTAATGAAATGTTTTCAAGGAAAGTACCAAGCTCAGAGAACACCAAGGACCCTCTTAACTGTCTGTCTGTCTATTTGACATTGCTATCTATCTGGTACTGATGATGTTATCTAGTTTGGGTTATAAACATTTAATAAACAGGGAAAGAACCAAGTCAGAGAGCACCAAGAACTGCTCATTTCAACCCTGAGCTTCAAACATTCTCCTTTATTGATTCTTCTTTTTAGCTGAAAGAAAGGTCGTCTGGATATAACATGTGATTCATGTTAATCTTTTTAAACTGCAATTATAGCGTTTTTTTTTCTCCCTCAATTGTACTCAAAGCTATTCTTTTCTAACAGAAATTTCGCTTAGCATTGAGTCAGGGAGGGAGAACTGGTGACCTTCACCAGTTGAATGAGCTCGACATCCCATCATCTCTGACCATCAGCTATTCTGTCAGGGACCTGAATTCCAAAACCGCCAAAAACTCCTCAACTATCAACACAGCTTTTTTTTTTAAATCCTGTTGGGCGTTTTCAGGTATTGGCAGATTCAAGTGATCTGACAAAACAGTTTAAAACCTTGTTCACACACCATAATGGGAATCTGTCCTTGGAATTTTTCTTTAATAAAAAGGCCCTTTTTTGTGTTTAGAACTCTTATTTTAGAGTTTATACAAGGAATTATGTAGCATGAATATGTTAACATTTATGGTCCAGGTTTTCTTTCTTTTTTTCTTTTCTTTTCTTTTCTTTTTTTCTGGCTTCATATTGGATTTAAATTCCCTTGAGCATTTTCTTCGGTGATATTTGTTTAAGCATACTTGGTTGTTGCAAGATAGCAGAGGATGCTGGTGTGATTTGCTTTGGTTTTCATTTCATCTTTCTCTCTGCCACTCCTCCCCCAAATCATCATTGTGATCGTAATAAGTGTCCGCGAAATGATGCCAGGAGTCGGTGACTTCAAATCATGCTCTTTTATTTAAAGTTGGAACCGAACTGGGGCAAAGGAAAAAGCTTGCGGCTTTTATTCCTTTAGCCGCCGCGGCCGCGGCTAATGGCACCGCTTTGAATCTCCCGCGATCCGAATGGACCAATCGTGGGAGATTCTCAGCGAGCCAATCGGCGCGGCTCGCCTGACCAATCAGAGTGCCCCGCGCTTTGGCCAATCAAAGTGCGGGGATCTCAAGAATGCTAATTAGGGACAGAACAATAATCATAGTTGTTACCTGATGCAAGGAAAATGCTCCCGCATTATGACACCCCTTGGGACTTTGTGTGAAGAATTGGAAAATAGGAAAGTTGCAGAGAAGGAGAATTTTACAAAGGCAAAACACTTACTGAGCTTGGTTGTTTGCTTGTAAACATTTCATTACTTGACTAAGTAACATCATCAGTGCAAGTTGCTCTTGATTATGTAGAATAACTTCCCCTCCCAGTGTTTATGGAGGTGTGATTATCTGCTTGGTAGTTCCTTGATTGAGGTATTCTTATCTGTTTCATTGTTTGTCTGGTATTAATCATTGCTTATCTGGGTGTTTGGCTGTTGTTGGAGGTATTCTGGTCTTTCTGTTTTCTTCTTAGCTTTTTAATTATCTCTTGAATGGTGTGTAAATATGGTTTATTTCTATGTGTTCATTGATGTGTGATTTGACTGAATGCCAAGGTTCCATGAATTCCTTAGCTTTTTTGGATTTAGCTTGGTCTAGGATGCTCTCGGTGTCCCAGCTGAAATCTAGCTCAGGGGTCTTCAAACTTGACAGCTTTAAGACTTGCGAACTTCAATTCCCAGAATTCCTCCTTCAGTCATGTTAGCTCAGGAATTCTGGGAGTTGAAATCCACAAATCTTAAAGTTGCCAAGTTTGGAGAGCTCTACTATGCAGTATGTTGTTGTTGACTCTACTGTAGATGAACTTATAGTTGCTCACTCTGATGAAGTTACCTTGTTAGGTAATAAATTTTCTACCAACAAACAGAGAGCACCATAGATTTCTCATTTCACCTCTGAGTTACAGAGATATCCTTCTATTGGCACAGGATCCTAGTTTAAACTTGATAATTTTGTAACTGGGAAAAGCACAAGAAGCCTTAGTTTCTATCACATCAAATTGCGGTTGTCAAAAGAATTACTGAATACATTTTCAGTTCTTGCTGAAATGAGCAAAAAAAAGAAAGAAAAAAAAGGCAGAAGATTCTGTCTCCCAACAGATTTTTTACACCTGCCAAAGCTTCCAGATTCTTATGACCAATAGCTCTGGAATGTATGCAATGAAATTCAAATGACATTACTCTTGTGTGGTGGTGTGGTTTGGAAATATCTGACATTGCTGATGTTCAGAAAGAAAAGTTTCATCAGTGCTGATTTGCAATTCAATCAGCCTCTTCTGTCACTCTTCATAGAAGGCTGTGGTCTGTATTGTTCTTTGGGATTGGCAGCCAGCCTCTCTCTCCCCATCCCTCTCTACATCTGAATCACTCGTCAATCACATTATACCAGATAATACCTAGTTAATAAGAGCTGAATGTTGCTAGAGCCACAAAATACATTATAATAACTCAAGTGCATTCTTGACCTATTTAAGTAGCATAAAGTATGCAGATAAATGTCTAAATTTGCATTGTTACAAGCCAGCAGCCAAGTTTTACAAATAGCATTTTCCCTTCTTCAAAAATCTGCCAACAGTTTCATTTGGCGATGCCACAAAATACAACAGAACTTTGAAAAATGTTGTTTTTTTCTCTAGAACGATACTTTTTTGGTTGAAAAAGAGGGCAGGACACCACCGGAGTTGAAGGAAGAATGTATTTCTGTCATGTTTGCCAATTCCTCTGTTCTTGAAATATTAGTGTCACTTTATAAAACCCTAGTAAAGCCACACTTGGAATACTGCAAACAGTTTTGGTTGCCATACTACAAAAAAAGATGTTGAGACCTTGGAAAAAGTTCAGCAAAGAGCAACTAAGATGATCAAAGGCCTGGAGACTAAAACATATGAAGAAAGATTACAAGTTTTGGGTATGGCTAGTCTGAAGAAAAGAAGAATTGATATGATAGCAATATTCCAGTATTTGAGGGGCTGCCACAAAGAAGAGGACAAATAATTCTCCAAAGCACCAGAAGGCAAGACAAGAAACAATGCCTAGAAACTAACCAAATCTTAAACTTGCCAAGTTTGAAGACCCTTAGACTAGACAGTCACTTACCTGAAATAGTGTAGGTTCTCCTGCTTGAGCAAGGGGCTGGACTAGAAGACCTCCAAGGTCCCTTCCATCTCCTACTCTACTCTACTCTATTCTGCTCTGCTCTGCTCTGCTCTGCTCTGCTCTGCTCTACTCTACTCATTTTAGAATGAAAGAAATGGGATTTTGATGGATGGCAAAAATCTTACAATATTTTAAGTTATGCATTTAAGCAAAGTCGAGCCTGCTTCATGGTTCATACTGGGTAGGAAGGTTAGGGTTGTTTATTTCATATCTAGAAGGAGTGAGACTA
Organism: Hydrophis major; assembly: GCA_033807585.1. NCBI lineage: Eukaryota > Metazoa > Chordata > Lepidosauria > Squamata > Elapidae > Hydrophis > Hydrophis major. Next base: position 8,587,796 of record CM066335.1, on the reverse strand, counting down.
GGTTCCTACCAGCTCTGCTTCTTCCCACCTGCAGTATTTCAAGAGTTCTGTTTTTGTGCATATAATAATTATGTGGCTTTCAAGCTGTGATTACCACCAAGTATTCCTTAAGCTTCCTTTTGGATAAGAGAGCTTGATGGCACTTTGAAACTATATATAACTATATTTGATTGTCTATATCACTAAGACATTAAGGCCCTCAAAGTCACAGGAGAACATGAGTTCAAATCCCACCTTAGCCATGAAAGCCAGCTAGGTGATTTTGGGCCAGTCATTCTCTCTCAGCCCAAGCCACCTCATAGTGTTGTTGTTTTGGGGAAAATAGGAGGAGAAAGCTGTGTTGGATTTGCTTGAGTAAAGGTTAAAAATAATAATGGTGGAAAGAAAGAAAGGAAAAGAAAGAAAGAAAGAGAGGGAAGGGAAGGATGGAAGGATTGGCTAATCCTTAAAGAGGGATTAGGACAAACAGTCAAGCCTAATCTTGGAATTATCAAGTAGAAAACCACCACTAATACCACTACTCTGGCAAGACAAGCTACCGGGAGCAAACCCCACTCTCACTTCAGCTGATGATGTTACCTAGCCAGTTAATGAAATGTCTGCAAATACATTTCAAATCCTAACCCTAACCAAACTCAGAGCATCAAGGACTCCACATTTCAACCCTGAACTACATATCTGTATTTGGACATAAGAAATTATATGGAACCTTTGTTTGCTTCACTGCTTCACAACTTATTAGTAAGAAGCAGAGTGATTTTCCATTAGCAATTTCAGGAAGTTTACTTGGGTTTCATCTTCAACACTTCCATAGTATTACTGGATTATAGAGAGAGTTGAATCCAAATTAAGGAAGAAAGCAAAATAAATGACCAAAGGCTTCAGAATGTCCCCAGCTAGTTCATCCTATCCATTTTCTCTATACAAGAAGTCTATTTCTTGCCACAGTGATGAATTCAGCCACCTCCATCTTAATGCCAAGTAGTCAAATATTTTTAGAAAAAAATGGGGGGTGAGATGCATTCACTGAATCATATTTTCAGCTTTGTCATTCATTCATGCATACAGATCTGTTACCACTAGATGGTGATAACCACTTAATTTTTCCAAGTTTTCCATTTCCAACTCCTTCTAGTATTGATCTCAAATGTCCGTGTAACCTCCCAGAATGGCAGTCCTGGGCTAGGAGGGTTATCAGGGCTGACATGCGGCTCCCCTACCACAGGGTTGGTGGCTGGAAAACAAATAACATAGTTAGGGTATGTCAAGGCATGCGACGTCCACCTGGTTTCGTGGGATTCAAATGATGGAACCTAGCCAGAAGTCGAGTGCATTCATATTCGCCTCATGCACCCACCATGCATCTGACAATGGATATCCTTTCCATAATATTAAATATTATAACTTGTTCCTGTGTATTCTTGCGTCAAGAACCTTCTGTACCTCGAAGTGTCTCTCCCCCACAACTATGATTATTCTGAAAAAACACGCCTTCCCCAAACTGCCTTTTCCACTAGAGTAAATGTGGTAAATTAATTGCAGCATCTGGCTAAGATAAAAAAAACAACCAAAATTCCATTGAATTTTGGAATGGCACTGAATGTCTCCCTAAGTAGTTTTAAACCTAACTTTCTTAGTCTCCTTTTTATAAAATATGTGAGCATAATAGTGGGCAACACTTTGAATTAGTATTTGAATTAATAATCCAAAAGGTGCTTTGGGATTCACATTTTTAACAACCGGTTCTGTGGGTATGGCTTAGGTGGTGGGCGTGGCTTGGTGGTCATGTTATTGGTGGGGTGTGGCCAACTCAATATTACTCACACTGAGGCACGCATCTCCTCGCCTGGCCTCTCATGACTGTAGCAATGCTGCAACAGTCGTAAGTGTGAAAAATGGTCATGTCCCTTTTTTCAGTGCCATTGTAACTTTGAATGGTCACTCCACACAAGCAAAGTACTAGCAAAGGAGGAAAAAAAAAAACCTCCAGAGAAGTTCCTGAGACAGGAAGTCTAGTCCTGCCAAGAATATAATAAGGGTTAATGGAGAAGCAGTTTCTGTAAGCAACACCAGAATGTTTCCTTCCTGCCTTCCTTACAGGATTAGGCCAGTAATTTCTTCTAACAACCGGTTCCCCAAACTGCTTAGAATGTTAACAATCGGTTCTAGCGAATAGGTGTGAACTGGAAGAATCCCACCCCTGGTTGCTCCCCTCCATGCTCTAAAATGTATTTTGAAATTAAATCCAAGGCATTCTACAGTCCTGTTAAGTACATACACATCATCTTGGAGAATAGATGAGCTGAATATATTATTTTTTCTTATGGAAGCATTACATTATTTTCAGTGGCTATATGCATAATGGTTATCTTTTGAGAGCTGAATGCAATGAAATTTCATTTTAATGTATACTGATTACTGTACATTTAAAGTGACAATATTGTTTTATTCTATTCTGTTTTATTTTGTTCTGTTTTATTCTCTGCTATTCTATTCCATGCTATTTTATTCCATGCTATTCTATTCCATGCTATTCTATTCTATTCCATGCTATGTTATGTTATGCTATGCCAAGGGTAGGAAAACTTGGCTCTTTTATCGCTTATGGACTTCAACTCCCAGAATCAATTTTTGACTTGAATGGGACTGTTTAATATTCTTTATATGTCCTACATTTGTATATTAAACAGTCCCATTCAAGTCAAAAATTGAATTCCCCCACAACTGAAAAACAGGTAGGCCAGGGATGGGGAACCTTTTATGGGAGTTGAAATCCACATAAGTGATAAAAGAGTCAAGTTTCCCTACCCCTGTGCTATGCTATGCTTATGCTATGCTATGCTATGCTATGCCAGTCTAGTCTAGTCTAGTCTTATTCCTATTCCTATTCTATTAAACTCCAATCTTGGTGAGCACATCTGGATGAGAGAAAAGGTGTCAGGTGAGGCTCCATTCAAAATCCAAGAAAGAAAACCTTAGACTCCATTGTTTTAGAGAAAAGGACTTTTACTGAAAAATTGATATGGTAGCATCAGAAGAAATACAAGATCTGAGGCAATACGCGCGAAAATCACATATAGAAAGTTATGCCAATGTTCCCACCCCTAATTGTTCCAATTGGCCATTCAGTCTGAAGTATCATGTGGGGCATCTTCAGATGGCATTTCAGACATCTGGCTCACCCGCTGACCTTGGCTTGGATAGATATTGTAAGAAGCTGCAGCTGCGCAGTAAACATAGTAAGCATAATCAATAAAGTTTTCTCAAGTTTTACAGTTCACCCTCTCAAGCCTCCAGCACTCTCCCCATTTCTACGTAGCCCAATTAATCTTCCCTCCCCCATTTCTATGGCAGCCGGAAAGAAAAACAGAAGAAGGAATCTTGAAGGCTGACAGAAGGGTTTGCCCACTCAGACAAATTACAAAAACTCTTTCCTGAAACACCTCATGCCATGAATCAGTCTGAAGTCTGCAACAATACATAAAATATATAACCATTAGGACCCTATTTGCTGTATTGCAATCGATAAACAACTTAATTGTCTTTTTAAAAAAAATATCTAGCCACAACTGCTTAAAGAATAATTGAATGAATGGAAGGGCAACATTCTTTTTTTGGGAAAAAAAAGTGTAAAAATCATTTGAATGATCTTTTATTTCTTTTCACATTGCAGGTTCGTTTAGAATGGCCTACGGACCTGGCTGTCAATCCCCTAGACAATTCATTGTACGTGCTGGACAACAACATCGTCCTGCAAATCTCTCAAAACCGGCGGGTTCGCATCATCGCAGGGCGCCCAATTCACTGCCAAGTTCCGGGTGTTGACCATGTGCTGGTCAGCAAAGTGGCCATCCATTCCACCCTTGAATCAGCCCGTGCTGTTGGCGTCTCTCACAGCGGTGTATTGTACATCGCCGAGACAGATGAAAGGAAGATCAACCGCATCCAGCAGGTCACCACCAATGGAGAAATCTCGGTCATTGCTGGGGCACCAACAGATTGCGACTGTAAGATTGACCCCAACTGTGATTGTTTCTCAGGCAAGTGGTGGTTAATTCTCCTGTTCTGACCCAGCCTTAGCAAATAATGATAAGCCGCTTATTTGTGAGTTAAAAGCAAACCCCTTTTCAAACAGGAAATGAACAGTCTTTTGTTCACATGGATAAACAAAAATCAAATGTAATTAGTCCCAACAGACTTGGCCAAGAAATTCGTATTGTTTGCTGTGTACTAGAAACGAATGGTTGTCTGTGACAACCAGTCTATCAATTCATAAAACGTTTCTATGCCTGCTTTAGGGTTGCAGTGAACAGAAATGGTGGGCGGAGGAAATTTGAAAGAGCATTGCAGCAGTTTGGAACCGAAAGTGCATTCCATTCTTATTGTCAGGATTCCAGCAATCGCTCTAATTAAATCATGATTCTCGAGCCAAACTTCAAAAAACTTCGAAGGATTTATTAGAAGCGACATACTGGCATTGTCCTGTATGAAGCCAACTCTGGCATACGTCATTTACAGTCCCCTGTGACCCTGTTTCCCCCCCCTCGCCCCTGGGTGTCTCATAAACCAAATTCTCCAATTGAGCACCTTCACAGGCTGGGAGTCATCATTCATGTTCTCCAATTAAATATATTTGTGGGCAAAAGCTCTGGTAGTTTAGTTACAATCTTTTAAAGATAAGAGTTGGAATGTACTTTTGCTTTCAAACTGCTGCCCTGCTCTTCCAGATTTCCTTCCTCCCCGCCCCCTTTTTTTATGACAACTACTAAAACAGGCATAGGAATGTTTTATGAGTTGAAACTTACCTTGCAAAGATTGTAACTAAGTGACTGGGGTTTCTGCCGCGCAAATCTCTAATTGGAGAATGTGATTGATGACTCCTGGCTATGAACGTGTTTCATTGGAGAATATGAATTACGATGCACCCAAAGGGGTGGGAGGAAACCAAGGTCAAAGGTGACAGTGAATGACGTGTCTCAGAATCGGCTTCAAACAGATCGTGCCCACATGTTCGCTCCTAATAAATTTTTCATAGTTTTTGAAGCTTGGCTCGAGGCACATGATTTAATTAGGGCAATTGCCGGAATCCTGACACAGCCACTCCCAAACCCCTCCTATTTATTTCCCAGCCAAGGAGGGGCTGACCGGCATCCACATCTGCCTGTCCCCGAGAGCCAGCTTATAGCTTTCCTTTGCTCTCCTCTCCTTTATGCGCATACACACATCTGGGATTGGTCCCGTCTGTTCCTCCCCCTCACTCAGTTTTCTGACTTATGCTGGAGCCATCCTCAGATAGCTTCTCTCTCTTCTTCTCCTTCTACTGTCACATTCCAGTAGAAAGAAGTTCTCTGAGAATGGACTCCAGCACTAGTCCGAAAGCTTGGAAGACTAAATTTCTGAACCCAGTGACCATCCCAGACTGAATAAAGGAAATTACTTAGAAGAGTTTCACCGTATCTTTTTTCATTTTTAAAACCTGATAACGGAATGCCTTTGCTTGAAAGATTTGAGTTCCCCAGATATATTTTCTCATCTCCTCCCTGAGTGTTAAACTTGTTTTTTTGATGCCAGTTTAAGCCTTACTTTGGAATGATGGAAGCATTCCATCCATGGTCAAGCAACCTATTTTGAAACTGAGATACCTGAAAACAAAACAATGAGGTTTTCACAAAATCATGACTGTGCGTTCGATTTTCCAGCTCAGAGAATGTGAGCTTTCACTCCTCTTTGAATGCAAATGTTGCTCCTGTGTTTCCAGGGTTGGGAAGAACATTTGTATTGCCAACATTAATGTGGACTTCAGTTCCACTGAGTGCCGCTTTGCCTGGTAGGAGGGCAGAGTTCACGTGTTTTAAAAACAAGAAAGGGCGCCGGGATGAATGACATTATCTTAATTGCAAAATTGGCTTCTTTTTTTTTTTTTTTTTTAGCAGTGAAATAATTAATCAGCTTGAGGACTGCTGGCATTTTGATTCTTTTGTGTCAGTGCAATGATCCTGCTCTGGGCAAGAAGAAATAGGGCAACTGTGTTCCATTATCAACAGGTGGTATAAGGAATCTTGCCTTGGACTAGAAGATCTCCAAAGGGTCTCTTTCAGCCCTATGTATGATTTTATAATATAAATGAAGAGGGAGACCCAGGGCTAGTAATGCAATTAACAATTCTGGAGAGGAACCACTGGCTGTGTGGGAGAGGAAGCCCAGACAGGGGAAGTTAAAAAAGCATTCCAGTTGAAGAAGCTTCTTGAATGAGAAGCAAAACATCTTCAAAGAAAAAAATAGGAAAGTCCAACTGCCTCCTGAAAAAAGTATCTTTGGGATACGGTGAACACCCTTTGAATGGTGTGGGAGTAGGAATGGATTTCCAGAGGGGGGAAAAATGCAGACCACAGGAACCATTAGCATTACTCAGGTGATCCTGAGGACACAGGTAAACCTCCAAGGGGCCTCAAGGACCCTCTACAAGGATGCAAATGACCAGCTGTCTGCAAGGAGTATAAATCCTTCCATTCCTCACTATCCTGTCAGAGCTGAAGAAGCTCCTTGGATGAGAAGCGAAACATCTTTAAAAGAAACATCAAGAAAGTCCAGTTGCCTCCTGAAAAAGCACCTTTGGGACAACCTGGAGGACTGGGAATCTCTACAGAATATCAGCTTTGAGGGGAGAAAACTATGAGTTTTGCTAACATAGAGATCAAACCCCCTTAGATCTATATTTGCTGCAGGCAGACAGTCTGGTGAGATTCTTGTAAGCACGTGATCAACAACAAAGAAACCTACATAGAAATAGAGGCTTTTCAAGGCCAGATGGGTTGGCAAATACATTTACGGTAATAAAGAAGAAGAAGAAATAATAACCTGTCTGACCCATTCTTGGAGTGTTCTGGCTGCTTGTGCCTGACAAATTCAAAGTAAATCTTAACATGATGTGTCAGGGAAGAATTAACTCCTTGATACCAATTGGAGTTCTCCATTTTGGGTGATTTTTACAATGCTGTTTTAGTTTTAGTTTTATTTTAAAAAATAATAATCTGAAATTATTCTGCTTTAAATGCTTAATTTTATTGATTAAGTTGTACATCCCTGGACATGTATTGTACATGTCTGGAATCCGCACTGTATATCAGACATTAATACAATTGAGCAAGTCCAGAAGTATTTTACAAGAAGAGTGCTACACTCTGCAACAAAATATTCTACACCACCAGACTTGAGATTCTAGGCTTAGACATCCTTGAACAACACCGGCTAAGATTAGATTTAAGCATAGAACATAAAATCATATGTTACAACGTCTTACCAGTTAATGAATATTTCAGCTTTAACCACAAGAGCACACAACAGATATAAACTAAAGGTAAACCACTCCAAACTCGATTGCAGGAAGTATGATTTCAGCAACAGAATGGTCAGTGTCTGGAACTCACTAGCTGACTCTGTTGACACCTGCTCAAACCCCCACTCTGTTACCCTCAAACTAACCTCTATTGACCTCAACCCATTCCTAAGAGGTCTGTAAGGGGCGTGCATAAACGAACAATCGTGCCTACCATCCCTGTCCTATTGTCCCCAATTATTAGTACCTATTTCATGTATTTATACTTACGTTTATTCTTATTTCTATTATATTGTAAGCGCTTGACAAATTAAATAAACAAACAAACAAACAAACCCAGGGCGCCTCTCTGAGCAAGATGGGTGATTAACAAGCAAACATCAACTATGATACTTATCTAAACTTTCTGTTCGTATCAGTCTAAATCAGAGGTTTTGAATGAAATACAATCTTTTTAGCACATCTGTGTTCTCATTGCTTACAGCCTAAAAGGATTTTGACTCAACATGATATTGCATTTCTGGATGGCAGTGTAATGCTGCCAATGTAATATTTTCTGCTGTGATTGTCACTGCGTTTTTTTCAGCTTGGAATGTATGAGGTTCCAAAACAGCAGAGTTGCGCGTGCAGCCCTCAACATCCAAAGCTGGATGTAATAATAAATCACACAGCACAATAATTTCGTTTGGAGTTTACCATGGGTCCTGTATCTGCCCATTTTGGGGTTACTGTTCCATGGAGACCAAACTATTGTGGCATGTTTTAAGGATGGTTTGAAAAATCCCTGGCTCACCATTTGTGTGGGAATGCAACCAAGGGCTAAATGAAGTTATGAAGATATTTCCCAATGCTACAAATATTTAAAGAGTGGAACGGAGAGATAAAGAATTCTCTTCATTGGACCTGCTGAAGTGGGCTAGGCAACTAGATTAGAAGGTTGTATTCAATTGTGACAATGGCTTTTTTCAACTTTGACTGCATAAAGTAGTATTTCTCATACATACATACATACATACATGTATGTATGTGTGTATATACATATATATATGTGTGTATATACATATATATATATATATATATATATATATATATATATATATATATATATTCTTAAGTTTTCGCGGGTACTTACATGTATGGCATTCAGCTTTGTTCGGGTATTTTCCCACATCATAGTAGTGGTGCTTTTAAAGTTATAGCAACGTTTCAGCAGAATTTCATCTGCCATCATCAGGCTTCTGTATAGTGTTTGTCTGTGAGTTAGACTTTTACAGTGGTTTCAGATTTAAATTTGGGGCAGCCTATTGCTGTGCCAGAATGGTTTTTTCTTCGTCCTGATTGGTTGAGAGTCTTGGTCTGTGTTTATTGGTCTTGGAGTTTGCTGTGTTCTGCTTCTAATATCTTCTGTCTGTCTGTCTGTTTGGTTTTTTTTTTTTTTTTTTGGCTCTTTTTGTATCTTGATTGGCTGGCAACATTGTGTTACTTTATTGGAGGCCTTGAGTGCAGCTTGGCTTCAGGTAAATGGACGGCTATCATAGTTAGGAAGCTGGGTTTCATCTGGGTGCCTGGTTGGGGTGTGTTTGAGCTGGAGGTATCAGGGGGGATCTGTTTGTGCCCAGGTGTTTGCCTGGCTTGTGGTGTGGAGATTTTTTTGTTTGTGAGTGCAGGCTTCCAAATGATTGACAGCCTGGTGGAATCATCTCTTTTGTTCATGCTTTCTGGTCTTTTTTCAATCTCTATGGCTTCTCTGATGATTCTGTGGCTGGGATTTTCTATAGTGGCTAGGGTTTTGGTGCCACTATAGAAAATCCCAGCCACAGAATCATCAGAAAAGCCATAGAGATTGAAAAAAGACCAGAAAGCATGAACAAAAGAGATGATTCCACCAGGCTGTCAATCATTTGGAAGCCTGCACTCACAAACAAAAAAATCTCCACACCACAAGCCAGACAAACACCTGGGCACAAACAGATCCCCCCTGATACCTCCAGCTCAAACACACCCCAACCAGGCACCCAGATGAAACCCAGCTTCCTAACTAATGATAGCCATCCATTTACCCGAAGCCAAGCTGCACTAAAGGCCTCCAATAAAGTAACACAATGTTGCCAGCCAATCAAGATACAAAAAGAGCCAAAAAAACAGACAGAAGATATTAGAAGCAGAACACAGCAAACTCCAAGACCAATAAACAGAGACCAAGACTCTCAACCAATGAGGATGAAGAAAAAAACATTCTGGCACAGCAATAGGCTGCCCCAAATTTAAATCTGAAACCACTGTAAAAGTCTAACTCACAGACGAACACTATACAGAAGCCTTTTTGTGGGTATTTACATGTATGGCATTCAGCTTTGTTCGGGTATTTTCCCACGTCATTGTAGTTGTGCTTTTAAAGTTGTAGCAACGTTTCGGCAGAATCTCATCTGCCATCATCAGGCTTCTGTATAAATATAAATACAAATTCTATATAAATATAAATATAATATATATATATATATACACATATATATATATATAATTGATACACTTTTCTTTAATAAGCATAAAAAACTCAATAACTATAGGAACAGCATGTTGTCTGAGTGCAATTAGTTTTGATCAACAAAAAGACAATAAGTATAATAGTAGTCATTATATACATATCATTAATAATAATCACATGGTGATAGTAGCATTAGCTTATCCCATACTAGCAAGCTTTCATTATATAATTAATCATTCTCTTAATCTTTTGGGTTTCTAACCTCTGTTTCTGTTGGTTAGCCATTGGTAAAACAGGTCCCATGTTAAAAAGTATTCTGTTTCGTCCTTGTCCTCATAAAGTAGTATTTTATCAATCTTGGCAACATTAACATAGCTTGCTGTGGAATTTTGGGAGTTGAAGTCCACATATCTTAAAGTTGCAAAACACTGCTATAAAGTATCAAACACCACTACTATTCAATTATATAGCCTGCTAGCTATACATTCTTGGAAGAAAATATTAGAGTATTTAATGCTTTTGTCAATCATAACAATATTGATGGTTGAAGATCGCCTTACTTTTTCATCCTCAGTCATAATGACATTTTGCATTTATGCCTATGAAGCTTCTCCAGGCAAAACATAGACACTGAACTGGTAGTAACACCGGAACAGTGTGTGATTGCCTTGGTCAGAACATTTGGGTTTTAGTTTGGGTGGGTAAAACCTCAGGTCTTTCAGAGTCGGGTTTTCACCAGCTGTGCCAATATGACATTCTAAAAAAAAAAAAAAAAAATCATGCTTTGAGGAAACTCCAGGCCTTAAGAGTTTTGCTTGCGTTGGGTTTGTTCCCTGGAACTCCGCCATGTTCTTTGTCTTGACTAGCCATTGCAGATTTGCATATTCAACACTGTTCTCTCCCTATTTTTCAGGTGATGGTGGATACGCTAAAGACGCAAAGCTGAAAGCCCCCTCTTCCCTGGCTGTGTCTCCTGATGGCACCTTATACATCGCCGACCTCGGGAACATCCGCATTCGTGCAGTTTGCCAAAATAAGCCTCATCTCAATGATGCCAATATTTATGAGATCGCCTCTCCGGCTGATCAGGAGCTGTATCAATTCACCAACAACGGGACTCACCTGCACACCCTCAACCTGATTACGAGAGACTTTCTGTATAACTTCACGTATAACGGGGAAGGTGAACTCGGCACTGTTACCAGCAACAATGGCCACTCGGTACATATTCGCAGGGATGCCAGTGGCTTACCGCTCTGGATGGTGATGCCAGGAGGGCAGGTGTACTGGTTGACCATCAGTAGCAACGGCATTCTCAAAAGGGTTTATGCTCAGGGCTACAATTTAGCCCTAATGACCTACCCTGGCACCACTGGACTTCTCGCCACCAAAAGCAACGAGTATGAATGGACAACAGTTTATGAGTAAGTAACCCTAAGTTTTTTTACCAAACCTTGAAAAAAAAAACACTGCTTAGCTTATAGAATGATTTTGCCCTCATTCCACCACCGAAAATCCATCTTGCCCATAATACTGGTAGTCCTCAGTGTACGACACCAATTGAGCCCCCAAATTTCTGTTGCTCAGGGAGGCAGGTGTTAAGTGAGTTCAGCCCTATTTTATCACCTTTCTTGTCACAATTGCTGAGTGAATCATTGCAATTGTTCTGTTAGTAACACAGTTCTTAAGTGGATCTGGTTTCCCTACTGGCTTAGATTATCAGAAGGTCACAAAAATGACCCCAGGACAAAACACAGCAACGGTCGTAAGTATAAACCCATTGCCGAGCATCTGAAATTTGATCATGTGACTGTGGGGAATGTAGCGGTGGCCATAAGTGGGAAAAACGTAAATGACTTTTTTCATTGTAACATTGTAACTTTGAATGGCCACTAAATGAATTGTTGTAAGCCAAGGACCACCTGTACTTCCCGATTGGCAAGGTGTGCGATATCGTGTATTCATGTATTCATTCAGAAATCTTAAAACACCTTGACTGAGTTTCCACACCACATTCAACCTTGCAAAAAGTCCATGCAAAAAGTTGATTTGATCGGGATTAGGCATGCCTGCACACCCCTAATCAAAAACCTCAGTTTTATGTCAGATATTTAATGCAATAGTTACTTGTTCATTTATGTATAAGATCTATATGGCCCCCTATCAGCTCTATATCAGTACCAGGGAATGCAGTTGTTATTTATTTATGTATGCATTTATTTATTTATAAGTTTTATATAGATCCCCCTTTTATACAATGTCATCCTAGATAGTTCACGACAAACACAAATAATATAAGAGTCTAAAAGGACCCCTTTTTATCAAAAAGTCTGTCAAAACCAATTTTGCTGAGTGCTTGCACCCATCATATTCTTCCCATGGACAGAAGTGGTAGGATCAAGCTATAATAGCAAAATCAATGAGAGGGATCAGTTTGGTTACAAAATAGCAGATTCAATTATCACTTCTGCTTTACTTTTTATTTATTTTAAAATCTTGCCCTCAAGGTGCAAGATTACAAGGAATGATTGTTCAGTTTCTTTCTTTCTTTCTTTCTTTCTTTCTTTCTTTCTTTCTTTCTTTCTTTCTTTCTTTCTTTCTTTCTTTCTTTCTTTCTTTCTTTCTTTCTTTCTTTCTTTTTTTACAGCTATATTGTCTAACAGAACATTGGAAATGATCAGACCAAAGCTATCCAGTGAGATCTGTTGCTAAGGCTGAATTTTAACTTAAGTACCAATAGAAGAGTGTGTGTGTGTGTGTGTGTGTGTGTGTGTGTGTGTGTGTGTGTGTGTGAAATGCCACTCACGCATCATCACAAAATCTACAGAACCATAAAGCCTACAAATTTGAAATTTGGCACGTATGTTCCTCTTGGCTTCTAGGCGCTCGCTAAGAAAGGATTTTTTGAAATGACCATCAGAGCATTAGTATTTCCTATATTATTATTATTAACACGCTCTGATGCTAAGGAGTTCTACGCCCCCTCCCCAACTGAAAAGAAATCTGTTCCAGAGGAGAGGAGTTTCAGTTTTAGTTTTAGTTTCACAGCAGCGACCAGCTTTAGTACAAAACAGTTGAGCTAAGCCACGCCCAGACTCCTTGCTGTCTTCTTCTTGCTCACACAGCAAATACTGTTTCGTTTTCCAGTCAGCCCTCAATTCTCTCACACATTGACAGGACGCTAGCCAGATGAATACCGACGGATGCTGGTAAGCAGAGGCAGATTATTTCCCCCCCTTATTATAAAACTAACTCCCCAGTATATAGTTTTGTAGCGAAGCATGGGTATCGAGCTAGTATATATGTATATAGCTTAGTGTTAAACTCTTTAGAGTCCTCGATGCTCTCTGAGCTTAGTTGCTTGCTTGCAAACATTTCATTATCCAACTAGGTAACATCATCAGTGTTACTGAGAATCAGGTTTGCTCTCTATTTACTTACAATATCTTTTCCTCTCAGTGTTGGTGGGGGTGATCTTTCTCCTTGGTAGTTCCTTGATTTTTGTCTAGTGTTAATCCTGTGTTAATTCCCATTTATGTGAGTGTTGGCAAACAGGTGTGCTAGTTTTGTTGTTTCCTTCTTAGCTTTTTACTTGTCTCTTTTGTGTAACATATAAATATTGTTTATCTCTATGTGATGTTTTGTCTGAATAGCAGAGTTGGAAGGGACCTTGGAAGACTTCTAGTCCAACCCCCTGTCCAAGCAGGAGCCCCTTGACATGGTCACTTTCCTCTAAAGTTCCCGCAGCTTCACCCCTTCCATCATTTCATCTCTCCTAGTTGCCATAGCAATAGCACTTACACTTACATACTGTTTCGCAATGCTTTCCCTCCCCCTTTAGGTGATTTGCAAAGTCAGCCTATTGCCCCCAACAATCTGGGTCCTCCTTTGACCCACCTCAAAAGGATGGAAGTCTGAGGCAACCTTGAGCCTGGTGAGATTCGAACTGCCAAATTGCAGGCAGCCGGCAGTCAGCAGAAGTAGCCTGCAGTTCCACACTCCAACCACTGTGCCACCACAGCTCATAAGAATGATGAGTAAGAATTCCTCAGGGAACTGAGTGCCAATCTTCCAGGCCTTCCCTACTTTCTTGGATGTAACATAGTCCAGTTGAAACTATGGAGAAGTCTGTCCATGTGTTATGAAATTAAGGAATTTTCACTGTGTCTTCTAATTGCTACTTGATATTCAGAGATGACCCAGAGACTAAACTTCTGCCTCTCTGTCATATCTAGTGCTTATAATAGTCTTCATACTATGTGTTCTAAATGATTCCTGGTGGGGGTTTTTTTTCCTTGGGCTCCTCTGACTTACTCACCAAGTTTTGGAGGGCTTTAGTTTGTGTGTTATAGGGATGAAGTGTGGTTAAAATAATCTCGTTTCTGAAATGTTTCTGATGTATGGCAGTGTTATCCTTTTCACATCTCATGTTGGTTGCTCTACAGTGGTTGTAAATTTTTGATAATAGTAATGGCTACTTGTTTTGTGTGTCATCCTGAGAAAACACCGCCTGAATCCCAGGATATTTTCTGTCTCTTTATGGTCTTTTCCTGAGACAGCGAAACGTGAGCCGTTGTGGCACAGTGGTTAAAATGCAATACTGCAAACTACTTCTGCTAACGGCCTGCAGTTCAATTCTCACAGGCTCAAGGTTAACTCAGCCTTTCATCCTTCCGAGATGGGTAAAATGAGGACCCAGATGGTTGGGGACAGTAGGCTGACACTGTAAATTACTTAGAGAGAGATGTAAAGCACTATAAAGCGGTATATAAGTCTAAGTGCTATTGCTAATATATTGGAGGGGGTCAGTTGTAATTTGAATGGTGATCTGTTATTAAGCAAGGACTACCTGTATTAGCAGACAGTTTGTTATTTTGCTATGCTCTCTTTTAAACTAAAAAAACCTCTTTATGCCCTAAACTATAGCACTGGTTTTAGTTTTATTTAATTTCTTTGAATGTCACACCTCCTGTTAAGCATGCTGCATTTCTTTTCCTTGCTATTATATTTCTTTTGATGTTACATTGTACTGTTCCAATCCATGGCTGCAGCAGTAACTTTATTTCTTATTAGATTGTTGGCCATATGCTGACTTTGTAAACCGCTTAGAGAGGGCTGTAAAGCACTGTGAAGTGGTATACAAGTCAAGGGGCTATTGCTATTTTCCAACAAGATTCTAACCTTCTGCTGCTACTAGTTGTATAAAGGACCAGTCTCTCCCCTCTTCAAAAAAAAAAGTATAGACTCTTGAAAACTTCAAAAGGAATCTTATTGAAGAGAGGTAAAAGCAAGTCAAAATTCAAAGCAGGATCTGAAGTCCTTCAGGGCATGCAACTAGGATAAAGGGAATTTGAAACCCCTCCCAACGGTCCAATATGGATTCCACCAAGCCACAGGTGTGAAGATGCTATTTTACCAGTGTCTCTGAAAAAGCAGATAATGAAAGGTTCCTAGAAGGTACCTTCTGGCGCTGCAATCCACATGGCCCCTTCTCCCCTTGCATCTCCCCAGGTGAGAATTATCCAGGCATCTGGGGCGCCAGGCAACAATTATAAATCATGTAAAAGGTTATACAAAAGACAGGGTAAGAAATAGGATACTTAGGCTACATAGAGAGGAAAAGAATTAAATGTATCAAAGCCAAACCCACCCACCCTTTCTTCCTTTGGAAAATGGCAAATACGCGGATCTGACCAGTTGGTTCTCTTGTCATCAAGATGCTCAAGGGATTCACACAGACCTACAAAATCATCCTTGGAAACCGATGGTACAAAAAGTGTCCTGGATATTCCATGTGGTTGCCCAAAACCTTCCCAAATGAAACAGGGACCAAATGTTTTTCCCCTTCTAATGCATTTGGGTGGAGGTGGGTTTTAAGAAGTGAAATGGGTGCCTTCAGCCTTGCAGCTGCCCAAAATCTATCACACCAGTTCAAACACTCCAACTCTTCTGCAAAAACAAAACCTATCCCCAATTGTTCTTACAGTGCATTTCCAAAGAAGCCAGGGATGAAACGTCCCTTAAGCCAAACAATCTTGCACACTTTTCTCGAAAGCAAAGACGGTCATTTCTCCATGTGATTCCTCTGTTGAGATCATCCCTGAGGCCAAATGGGATGGAGAACAGTCAGCCAAAAGAAAAACCCCCAAAAGCCTCTAAATACTCAACGGCCCAAAAGGAGTCGTGTTTTCATGGAGAAATGAGTGTAGAATTGCAGAGAATTGCCTCAGTTATCATCTGGCCTTGTTATCAAGGTATCAGATGTTCCTGGTAGATCAGCAAATGCTTGAATCCCCAGTGGGAGGAAAAAGCAGCTTTGGCAGCTTGGCTTTAAACCAACGAAATAGAGGAGGGAGGAGGGAGAAAAACCTGAACAGCTGGAAATGGGACAGCTGGATTTCCCATTAGGAGGCACAGAAGAGCTGTCATCCCTTCTCATCAGTGCTGTGAAGCCTTAGCAAGAAGACATAAACCATGCCAGCAGCACACCCTAGATGCGTAGGCCTGCAACGCTGCAGTTCATAAACCTGGAGACTCCTGCATCTGGGGCATTGTCTAAAACCCTCAATCGGTTTCTCGTAGCATTTTGAAACCTGAGCCATTCAAGATAGGAAACTTTAAACATTTCAGAGAGTTGAATGTCTTTTTATTAGCTCCAGTAGTTCAGGGTTTGTTTGTTTGTTTTTAATTCTCTTTTTCTTAGTACAGAGTGACCTCTTGTGGTATCTCTTAGGTTCCATCCAAATCCCAAGGTTTACTGTGCTGTTACTTCTGTAGCTGTCCACAAATTCACCATCATTATTTTTGAATTACTTTTTATGTACGTAATTGCCTTCTTCCTGGTGAGTTAAGCAAGGTGGCTTATAAAACGAAGCATCAG
This sequence comes from Hydrophis major, assembly GCA_033807585.1. Classification (NCBI taxonomy): domain Eukaryota; kingdom Metazoa; phylum Chordata; class Lepidosauria; order Squamata; family Elapidae; genus Hydrophis; species Hydrophis major. The sequence goes on along the minus strand of CM066335.1, from coordinate 8,571,095 downwards.
AAGTTCCAATAAAATATTGAAAGTTGCAACAAGGGTGTGATAAATCTACATCAAATGAATTGGCCCACAATGAGAAAGGGGCTCTTTTAAAATATATATATATATCTTAAAAGTACAGTTCTCTATACTTTTTAATTGTCCCCTTGAACTCCGTGGTCTTATTTATGAATAGAGATGCCAGGGATGAAAAAATGTCTGAGCCAAACAGCGTGGCACACATTTCTCAAAAGCAAAAAAGGGTCACTAAATGAACCGTTGTAAGTCGAGGACTACCTGTGTTACAAAGCAAAGCTATGGCATCTAACCTCATCATGATTACAAGTCGGTCTATTAGCAGGGGTAGGCTGATACCGATTTACCCCTGTTCGGGCAAACCTGTAGCTAATTTTATGGCCATTTTATGGCCAGTTCAGTGAATTGGCAAATCCCAACCGTGGATGGCCTGACCCCTCCCAGGAGCCCCCATGCAGCCTATTTTGGATCCCAGGTAAGTACAGGACCCGCGTGGAAGTTCGGGGAAGGTGAAAAACAGGCCTTCCAGAGGCTCTGGAAGGCCAGAAATGGATCTGTTTTTGGCCTCTGGAGTCTGGGGAAGTTATTTTCGCCCTCCTGGAGGCTTGAGGAAAGCCTCTGGAGCCCAGGGAGGGTGAAAAATGGGCCTCCCGGAAGTTCCAGAAACTCAAAATCAGACCCATTTCCAGCCTCCAGAGCCTGGGGGAGGCCATTTTCATCCTCCTGGAGGCTCAAGGAAAACCCGAGGTGTCGTGTCCGCGAAAAAAGGTTCTGAGTCGGTGACTTTCGTTAACAGCTCTTTATTTCTAATAGTTGAACCGAACCGGCAAAAGGCAAAAAGCCTCTGGCTTTTATACCTTTTGCCGCGGCGGCCGCGGCCAATGGCAGCGATTCAAGTCTCCCGCTCTTGGTTTGAACCAATCGCGGGAGACTTCAATCGGGCCAATCGGCGCGGCTCGCCTGGCCAATCAGAAATCCCCGCGCCTTAGCCAATCAAGGTGCAGGGATTTCGAGTAGTCCATTTTAATACATAACACCCCTCCCCTCTTGGTACGGTCCTTCACGTGGTGTAGTCGCGCAGGTAGGCGGGGCTCCGTCGGGTCCTAGTTGACCTGCGCAACTCACTTCCTTGTTGTAACTCGGCCGGAGCGGTCATCTTTTTGGCTGCTCCTGGCTCTGTGAGAACCGGCTGGATGATCGGGCCGGTTCTCTCGCCGTGGCTCCCGCCTGGGCCTACCGGGTCGGTTGAGTCACGGATTTCGCCGCTCCCGCTTGGCTTCTCCGAGTCGGTAGAGTTGGCCGGACGGCTCTTCTCCGGATGGGACTCGCGAAGGCTGCGTTCCGGTGAGTTTTTAAATTTAATTTTCTCCTGCGTTTGTCTTACCGGGTATTCCCTCCCCCCTTGGTTCGTGTCTTGGGGGTTGAGGTCAGTCATTGCTCGTGACCAGAGCTGGTCGATATGTCGTTTCCAGGCTCGCCCATCGATGGTTTGGAGCCGGTACGACCGTGGGCCAGTGATTTGGGTTATGACGGCTGGGATCCATAGGGGGTCCCCCGTCATGTTTTTGGCGTAGACCAAGTCGCCTGGTTCAAAAGTCCGGTACCTGGAGCTTGAGTCTGGGGGTCGCTCCGGGTTATAGGTTGGGTGCAGACGATCGAGTGGGGACCGCAGCTTTCTGCCCATCAGGAGCTCTGCAGGGCTTTTGTTGGTTGTGGTATTGGGTGTGATGTGCTGTATGAAAAGTAGTTTGTTGATTTTTTCGTTGATCTCCCCGTGGTCCATTTTCCGGAGGGTCTTTTTTGTAAACTGGACCATCCGTTCCGCCCTACCGTTCGCCGCCGGATGCGCCGGTGCTGTCAATGCGTGGCGGATACCTCTCTCGGCCAGGAACCGTTCGAATTCGATGGAGGTGAATTGGGGCCCGTTGTCTGAGACAATGACGTCTGGGAGGCCATGTGTGGAGAACAGTTTACACAGCTCTTTAATGACAGCCTCTGTGGTGGTGGATTTCATGTCAGCCACCTCTAACCAATTTGAGTATGCATCGACTGTGATTAGAAAAGTGTGTCCATTTGTGGGGCCAGCAAAGTCTAAGTGAATTCTGGACCAGGGTCCCCGTGGTATTTCCCAGTCCCGGATAGGTGCTGTGGGTGGGCTGGATCTGGTTTCCTGGCACCGGTGGCATTTGGCGACCCATGCTTCGATTTGTTTGTCCATCCCTGGCCACCAAGCGTAACTCCTGGCCAGGGCTTTTGTCCTGACGATGCCAGGATGACCCTCGTGTAACATCTCTAGGACCCTGTTTTGCAATTTGCCTGGAATTACCACCCGATCACCCCACAGGATGCAACCTCTTAACAGTGAAAGTTCAGTCTGGCGCTGCCGGAATGTTTTAAAAGTCTCGTCAATGTCTCTTTCCGGCCAGCCTTTTTCTAACCAATGTAAGATTTGCGCCAAATGTCTGTCCCTAATGGTTTCTCTGGCTATATCAGATGCGGTTATGGGCAAACTCTCGATACTCAGGGTGTTTGTTGTTGGTGCGGGGTCAGGGTCAGAGTCCGGCAAGGGCGAGCGGCTTAAAGCGTCCGCGTGCGAAATTTTCTTACCTGGCTTGTGTAACAGTTCGTAGCTGTAGGCTGCCAGGAACTCAGACCATCTTGTCATGCGGGGCGACAAGATGTTTGGTGTAGCACGGTTTCCAGCGAGGATGCCCAGCAGTGGTTTATGATCAGTGACTATTTTGAATGGGCGGCCGTACAGGTACTCGTGGAAACGCTTAACGGCGGCAACTATAGCCAAAGCTTCTTTGTCCAGCTGGCTATAGTTCCGTTCCGGTTTAGTCAGAGTTCTGGAAAAAAATGCGATAGGTGCTTCTCTCTGGTCTGGGAGGGTATGGCTGAGGACAGCGCCGACGCCGAAAGGTGATGCGTCGCAAGTGACAGCTAAGGGCAAAGTCTCACTGAATTGCATCAGGACGGCGTCGGAGGTGAGGAGGTCTTTGGTTTTCTGAAAGGCGGCTTGTTCTCGTCTCCCCCAAGTCCATGCTGCCTTCTTATCTAGGAGTCTATGTAAAGGTTCCGCCGCCGTTGCCTTCTGAGGTAGGAAGACATTATAAAAATTTAGTAAGCCTAGGAATGCTTGTAGTTCTGTTTTGGACTTCGGGGTGGGGGCTTCCTTGATGGCTTTAACTTTTTTAGTTGTAGGGTGGATGCCCTGCCGGTCTAGGAGGTAACCCAAAAACTCTATTTGCTGTGTACAAAGTTGGCATTTCTCGCATTTGACTTTAAGTCCTGTTTCTTTAAATTTTGTTAAGACTTGTCTTAATCGGTTTTCTAATTCGGCTTCGTTTGGCGCCGCTATTAATACGTCATCGAAATAGGGCACCACCCCCTTGATGCCCTGTAGTAAACGTTCCATCAGGCTCTGGAAGATGCCTGGTGCCACGCTGACTCCAAATTGGAGTCTGTTACACTTGAAGGCCCCCCGGTGTGTCACAATTGTTTGGGCTTCTGCCGTTTCCTCGTCCACAGGCAGTTGCTGGTATGCCTGGGCGAGGTCGAGCTTGGCAAAAAATTTTCCCCCTCCCAGTGAGTGCAGTAAATGTTGCACTATTGGAACTGGGTAGGCGCTTTGCTGTAGCGCGCTGTTTAGGGTGGCCTTATAGTCCCCGCAGATTCTCACGGACCCGTCTGGCTTTACTGGGGTCACTATAGGGGTCTCCCATCTGGCGTGGTCTATCGGTTTTAATACCCCTTGTTTGACGAGTTTGTTGATCTGCTCGTCAATTTTTGGCTTTAAAGCAAAGGGCACCCTTCTAGGTTTAAGCCGCTTGGGGGGAACCCTTGGGTCTAAATCAAACGAGATAGGGGGCCCCTTGTACTTGCCCAAGCCTCCATCGAAGACCTCCTGGAACTCCTGGACTAGCTGCTGTTCCCAGGCTTCAATGGAGACTTGGTTGACACCTGTCAGCGCGATGTTAAGCGGGGCGAACCATTGCAGACCCAGCAGGCTCGGGCGGTCACGATCGACTATTGTGAGTGGCAGTTGTTCGGTGTGGCCTTTGTAGGTTATGTTAAAGTTCTTGGTGCCCACTACCGGAACGCGATTACCTTGGTAGTCTTTTATGATGATTTTCTGGGCAAGCACGTTTTTTCTTTGTAGAGTAGGCACTAGTTTTTTTATTTCGCGCCATGCAATCATGGAAAGGTAGGACCCGGAGTCCACTTCCATTTTGCATGGCCGGCCTTCGATGTGGACTTCTACGTGTACCTTTCTGGCGCCGTCGGAGATGGCGTGGCCGATGGTCACCGTCTGGTGGGTTTCTTCTTTCCGCCGACCGTCGCCGCTTCTTTGAGGTCGTTGCTTCTGGTCCCATCTACCTGCTGGCTGGCGCTCTCTGGCTCTGGGCGGGGAGCTCTCTCTTCTTCTGTCCTGCTGTTCCCATTTTGGCGGGCTGCGGGTCTTCTTTTGGCGGCAAACTCGAGCGATGTGGCCCCTTCGGTCACAATGCCTGCAGATAGCATCAAAGAAACGGCATTCAGACCTGGGGTGGTCGCCGCCGCACCCGGCGCAGTTGGTCCTCGACCTACGACTGTTTTGGCTTCGTTGGTTTCCGCGTCCCGTCTGCACGCGATGTATGTCCTCCTCATCATCTGACGTGCTGGAGGTTGACTGGTAGTCGCCGTAGTGTGCGGTTGCTTCGTTTCTTGTGTCGGCCGACCTCGCGGGGTTGTTGTTTCCGCTCTTCGCGTCGGATCTTCGCATGGTGTCTGCTGACGTGCGGGTTGCTTCTGCGGCTGCGGCTGCGGTGAGGGCATCGGCTAGGCTGATGTCGCCTTTGGCCATAAGTCGGCTCTGGAGTGTCGGATCCCACAATCCGAGTACGAAACGGTCTCTTATGAGACTATTCAATCCTTCAAACTCACAGAGTCCACCTAGGCGCCTTAATTCAGCGACGAAGTCGCTCAGTTTTTCGTCTGGTCTCTGGTTTCTTCGGTAAAATTCATTTCGTCGTATTAGGATGCGAAAAAAGGTTCTGAGTCGGTGACTTTCGTTAACAGCTCTTTATTTCTAATAGTTGAACCAAACCGGCAAAAGGCAAAAAGCCTCCGGCTTTTATACCTTTTGCCGCGGCGGCCGCGGCCAATGGCAGCGATTCAAGTCTCCCGCTCTTGGTTTGAACCAATCGCGGGAGACTTCAATCGGGCCAATCGGCGCGGCTCGCCTGGCCAATCAGAAATCCCCGCGCCTTAGCCAATCAAGGCGCAGGGATTTCGAGTAGTCCATTTTAATACATAACATGAGGAACCCGAGAAGGATGAAAAACGGACCTCCCTGAAGTTCCAGAAGGCCAAAATCAGAACTGTTTCTGGCCTCCAGCGCCTGGGGAAGCCATCTTCACCCTTCCCGGAGGCTCGAGGAAAACCTCCAGAGCCAGGGGAGGGCAAAAACGCCCCTCCCCCCCCCGTCCATGGTGCAGGAGGCTGACTAGGCCACGCCCACCATGACCACGTCCAACCACCAACTGGGCAGAAAACCAGTTGCTCAATTTTTGAAGGCCACCTCTGTCTACTACCTTGTCTTGCACGCATCTTAAAAAGAAAAAAATGGCGAAAGTTTTCTTTAGGTCTCTCTGCCTATAAAGAAATATAAAATTAAGCTGTGATGCTAGGGAGCAGGCTGGAGCTAAAAACAAACAAACAATAATAACCTTGTTTCCCCAAAAGTATTTGTTCTGCAGTTGGCTGCACCAGTTGTGAAAAGCTTCCACACAGGGAAACATTTTGTCCTGGGAATGAAAAGTGACTTTTTAATCATTGTAAAGATTAGCTATTCTAAGTAGGAGGCACATTTCGACCCAGCTCTTTAGCCAAAACAGGATCCCAAAACAGCTTGTAATGCCTTTTTGGAAAGCCAAAGGTTTTAATGATTGCAGGCAGGTGAAAACAGCACGTAAGTCTAAATGCTATGAGTTTACTCTGGGCTAGCCAGTCCAGACTCACTTGATAGCGAGGGAAAGAATGGGTTGCTTTTCAGCGAAATTATTACTGGATGCCTCTCAGAAAGAGAACGGGATTCATAGCAGAATCTTATCTCTCTCTGTGTCTATGGCTGTGTCTGTCTGTTTATATCTCTACTAACTCTATGCCCGTGCTTCGCTACGAAACTATGTAGTCAGGCTTAGTTTTGTGGGAGGAAAATAAGGGGGGGAAAACCTGCGTCTGCCTACCAGCATCCATCAAGCATTTATCTGGCTAGTGTCCTGTTGGTGTGTGAACAGTTGAGGGCTGTTTGGAAACTGAAACAGTATTCGCTGTGTGAGCAAGGAGACAGCAAGGAGCCTGCGCATGGCTTAGCTCAACTGTTCTGTACTAAAGCTGGTTACTGCTCTGAGACTGAAACACCTCTCCTCTGCTTGTGTTTTGCATTTGGAACAGATTTCTTTTCAGATGGGGAGGGGGAGTAGAACTCCGTAGCATCAGAGGTGTTATTAATAATAATATAGGAAATACTAATGCTCTGATGGTCATTTCGAAAAATCTTTTCTTAGTGAGCACCTAGAAGCCAAGAGGAACATACATACTAAATTTCAAGTTTGTAGGCTTTTACAGTTCTGGAAATTTTGTGATGATGCATGAATGGTATTTCGCTTTTATATATATAGAGAGAGAGATTCATCTGTTGATGAACATAATAAAATGTTGATTTGATATGGGTACATCTCCCTCTTTCTATTCCTCTTCCTTCCCTTCTATTTTTCCTTCCTTCCTTCCTTCCTTCCTTCCTTCCTTCCTTCCTTCCTTCCTTCCTTCCTTCCTTCCTTCCTTTCTTCCTTCCTTCCTCTTTCTTTTTCAGTGCACTGCATTGTATATTCCATTTATCTGTGCTTTTTTTATTTTCCTAGGTATGATTCCGATGGTCATTTAACCAATGCAACTTTCCCTACTGGGGAAGTCAGCAGTTTCCATAGCGATGTTGAAAAACTGATGAGAATAGAAATTGACGCTTCAAATAAGGAAAATGTGATTACAGCAACTAACTTTTCAGCTACCTCAACTATTTATACTTTAAAACAAGGTAGGAATCCTATAGTTGTTGTTTTTTCCGTGTTTGATCTCATAGTTTTAACATTCTTCTGAATACATTTTTCAAAGCCCTGCATCAAAACAAGGTAGCTCATTATATTGGCTCCTACAGGTTACTCAAAAGATCTGATCAAGCAAGTTCAGAATAATAAGATGACAACTATAAGAAGCCTTGAGATCAGAAGTGTGTGTGTGTGTTTTTCCTTTAAACAATCAACATAATTATTCTCTCCAGTGCGAGAGACTGAACCAAGTTGTGTATCACTAAAACTGGCCTCTTTGGAAACTAACTGTGATGACACCACTTCTAAAACAGGAGACATAGAACATTGCAGTCCATCGGCCTAGTATTTGTCCCAGATAAACAAAACAAGAGAAAGAATAATAAATTTATGAACAGTATTAGAACCTAGAGGAAGGTTGTAGGCAGGGGTGGGCTTCAAAAATTTTACCAATGGGTTCTCTGCCCGGTTGCTGGGTGGGCGTGGCCATAAATGGTGGGCATGGCCTAGTTGGCATCCTGCACCATTTGGGGGGGGGGCGTTTTTGCCCTCCCCGGGTTCTGGAGGCTTTCCTTGAGCCTCCGGGAGGGCAAAAACAGCCTCCCTGTGCCCATCTCCAGCCTTCCCAAACTTCCAGGAGGATGTTTTTCACCCTCTCCAACCCTCCACGCACCCCCTACACTTACCTGCAGACAAAACGGGCCACGTGGGGACTCCTGGGAGGGGAGGGGCAAGGTGGACGGGGCCAGCCAGGAGTGGGATTTGAGGGTTCCCCAAAACTGCAGAGAATCATAGCTAGGAGCTCTCCCGAACCCCTGAGAATCCCCAGCAGCCCACCCAGGGATGGGATTCAAATTTTTTAACAACCGGTTCTGTAGGTGATGGGCATGGCTTGGTGGTCCTGTGACTGGGTGGACATGGCTTGGTGGTCATGTTATTGGTTGGGTGTGGCCAACTCAACATCACTCACATCGAGGCACGCATCTCCTTGCCTGGCCTCTCAAGACTGTGGGGATGATGCAACAGTTGTAAGTGTGAAAAAGGGTCATAAGTCACTTTTTTCAGTGCCATTGTAACTTTGAATGGTCACTCCACACAAGCAAAGTACCAGCAAAGGAGGGGAAAAAACTCCAGAAAACTTCCTGAGACAGGAAGTCTAGTCCTGCCAAGAATGTAATAAGGGTGAACAGAGAGGCAGTTTCTGTAAGCAAAACCAGAATGTTTCCTTCCTGCCTTCCTTACAGGATTAGGCCAGTAATTTCTTCTAACAACCGGTTCTCCGAACTGCTTAAAATGTTAACAACCGGTTCTAACGAATAGTTGCAAACTGGTAGAATCCCACTCCTGAGCCCACCCCCGGTTGTAGGGCAGCTCCACTATAATATCATTAAACTCCCTTTATATGACCCTGTAATCCCTTAATTTGGGGTAGAGTCGGGGCAACTGGATGGAGCTGAGCATTTACTGGCTGGATGCCCTTCCTGACACCATGCGAACTTCGCAGCAGATTTTTTTTTCTTTGCGCCCTAGGAGGGAAACATCTGCCGCTACCTAGGATTGAACATCACACCGCTCAGCTTTAACATAATATCATTGAATTCCACAAACTAACCTGATACCAAAACCAGAGACCACATTTTAACTTGGTTCAAGCCAGTCAATATGGGGTAATTCAACAAACCATGTTTAGATCATGCTTGGCTGAGCAATTGAACCCCCACTCCAATTCTGACTACTTTGGTGTTTGTTGATTCCTTTGCATTTTCTCTTATGAAATATAGAATTCTTTATTGGCCAAGTGTGATTGGACACCTAAGGAATTTGTCTTCAATGCAAAAGCTCTCAGTGTACATAAAAGCTATGAGTGATAAATCACGATCCTAAAGCTTTACCGATGTCAGACCCCACAAAGCTGCCAAGATCCAATAAAAGTGAAGATCACATAAACTTTGCCGAAATGTTCCCTAAACTAGGGAATTTCCATGCCTGCCTGCCTGTCTTGTTTTATTTATTTGCTTATTTATTATTTATTTATGGGATTTGTTGACTGCCACAGGACTCTGGGTGGTTACATAATTTACATGTAAAACCCGATGCAAGTCACTAGAATAATTAATTAGAACAGTCGTGTAATTAAATCTCAGTTTAAATGAAGGCTAAAAGTAGTAAGTTAAATGTCTTGAATATAGCAATGTTGGTTATAATTAATCCCCAAAGGCTTTCTGGATCAGCTATGTTTCAGCATCCTAGCCTTAGGGAGCAATTATTCTAAAGAAGAGCTGCTTAAGAGAATACCCACCAGTATACCCACCACTTTCCGACTCGTAACTAGCTGGTACAATTTACTTCTTTGAGTAGGACGGAGAGAAACTATTGTGGAAAAGCGGCTCCTAAATTGTCCGATCCTGACCCTTTTCCAATTAGTGTCCAACATCTTAAATTGCCCTCAGAAACCTACTTATAAACAGTACAGCTGTTACAGCAGAGAGTATCTTGACTGACCGCTAAGCATACCTCCAGATCCATTTTCTGGACCACCTGAAATGTTCTTCAAGCACACACAGCAAGTTACAATAATTAGAGATGATAGTGCAATAACTAGAGATGATAGTAAGGAAGGCAACTTGATGAAAACTTGCAAGAACTGTTACCAAAACAGGAGGAGGAGGAGGAGGAGGAGGAGGAGGAGGAGGAGGAGGAGGAGGAGGAGGAGGAGGAGGAGGAGGAGGAGGAGGAGGAGGAAAGAAAGAAAGAAAGAAAGAAAGAAAGAAAGAAAGAAAGAAAGAAAGAAAGAAAGAAAGAAAGAAAGAAAGAAAGAAAATAGCTCCATCAGACTTACAAGATTCTGCTATTTGATTCTATCTCAATCAAAGTATTATTAGCTTTCCTGCAGAGGTCATTTTCTGAACTAGTCTATCTTGTAGGGTTGACAGGATAACAATGACATGGACGACGACCTTCAACACATACAATTTCAAAGAGAGTTGTAGACAGCACACCGGCTGAAGCCATGAAAAGTCTTCCTGTCCATGATCTCCATCCTCTCTTGGAGCAGGAACTGCTTCCAGAAGGAAGCCTAGATTGTGAGTCTGCTTTTTTCCTGAGGAAAGCAGACCCCAATCTCATCAAGAGTCAAAGATGGCGCAACCCTGGAATTAGACACTCTCCATGTCAACCGCCCATCATCATATTTAGTTGAATGTGAGCCTGTTTTTCCTTTGAGAGCCTCCAGATAGGTGTTTTAAGACAAGAGGTGGTATTCAGCCGGTTCTGCCCAGTTCTGGAGAAGCGGAAGCGGAAGTTCTGAGTAGTTTGGAGAACCGGCAAATCCCACCTCTGACTGGCCCCGCCCCCATCTCTTCTCTGCCTCCCATGGAATCCCAGCTGATTGGCTGGGTCTCCTTTGGTTGCCCTGCCCAGGAGAACAGAGCTGGAAAGCAGGTTAGTGGGGTGGGGAGGGAATGGGGATTTTGCAGTAACCTTCCCCTGCCAAGCCCGCCAAGCCACTCCCACAGAACTGGTAGCAAAAAAATTTGAATCCCACCACTGATTAGGACTTTTGTTATATTGCCCAATGAGCCCAGAATGCCTGTTTCAGAAAGAATAAATTGGTTTATGCAACCCACTCATCCAGGAGTGGTTGGGTCTGCTGAATGACTGTTTTCCCCAACTCTTTTCTTTGCAGGCTACTTTGTAGATTGCATTTTTATATTTTATTCTATTACCTGCTTGCATTTTTAGTGGGGTTTTTTGGGGGGGAGTAGTGGAATGGACTAGAGGTGGAGCTCTCACCTCACAATGAAGAGGCTGCAAGTTCAATCCTAGGTAGAGGCAGATATTTTTTCTCTGGGCACGATGAGAATATATCTACTGAATAAAACTCTGCATTGGCGACAGGAAAGGCATCCGGCTCCATTCAGTTGCCCTGACTCCACCCAAGGATGTTGATTTTTTTTTTTATGTTTGTCATCCTGAGTCACATGCCAATTTATATTTGTTGTTGTGTGGAAAATAAGAAGAGGAAGAAGTATTATGTATGTTCATCACCTTGAGTTCTTACAGAGTAATAAAGGTAGGATAAAACTCAAGTAAATAAACAAAATAAATTAGGTATCATCTGTGTATTGATGATGCCTCATTCCAAATGGACAGATAATTTCTCCCCAAGTTTTGTAGATCTGAGTAGGATACAGCAAAGATTGAAACCAGAGTAATTCCATACATTTTTGAGTGTTCTAAACACCAACAATATTTGTGTGTCTGTTTGTGTGTTTTGATGATGAATCTTAATAATTTGTGGAAACTTGCAAAACTGACAGCTTTGACTTACTGTAACCCATATTTAAGTTATCACTGCCAGATACTCTTCAACTATTAGGGTGTTCTAATAGCTGCATTTAGTCATTTAAGAAAACAGTAGCATAACTTTTATTTCAGCTACACAAAAAAGCCAGAGATTTGGAGGAAGGGAGATGTTTCACCCTCAAAGAGGGAGAGAAAGATTTCCATATGCTACAGAAAGTATTATTTTATTACAACCCAATGCATTTCAAATACAAATATTTCCCTGGGGCTTATAATATAGAGAGAAAGACAATAAACTGGAAGACACAAAAAAAGTTAGAAGCTTTTATTTGAGGGGGAGGAAGTGTTTTGCAGCAATTATTCCACACTTCAGCTCATCTCTGTCAATTTTAGTCACATAATAAAATTAAGAACAAATTCCATATGCTAATAAACTCAATTGATACGGGGTAAAAAGTCTGTTGTATAAAATCTTAGCAAATGCCTAATTATAGCAACTCAGATTGTTTTTGTTGTTTTGTTTTAAAAAACCTGTTTCCCAAACATTGATAACTATGCTTTTGTTTTTCCAAAAGTTATCAAATGGATTTATTCTATACAAGAGTCAGAGTTTTAAATCCTGTGGAAGTTTCAAGCCTTCGGGTGCTGCTTTTAATGAGCCAGATTGTGAATTTTTAAAAAAGCAATATTTGAAGCAAGGATGCAGAATTCTTTTCTCCTGCACTTCAGGGTACAATTGCTCCAGGGTTACAGTTCCCCATCCTAGACTAAAAAATATATGTTTGCACTTTAGCAGCAATTCTGGAGAACAGATTATTTTTTACAATTGGGGATGACAATTTATTTCCTCTTTAAGATCATAAGTTTCTTTTTCAACTTCCCACTCTAAGCAAAATTGCTTAATGAGAATCCCTTGTTTGCAAAAAGAAATGCAGATGTTTGCAAAAGAAAACCTATTTTTTTAAGAGATTCAGTGTTCATTACAATAAAGAGTACTGCTATATTATGGTTCTATTGTGGTTCTTCTGAGCTTATATACTAAGTTTTGTGTGGGTATGTGGAATGGACCATGTCTGTGGGATCAACATCTGCAATATGGAAGTCCACACCTTGCTCCTTTTATATGTTGGTCAGTGTTACACCTTAATAAAACAGATTGCAATCCTGCACTCACCATTCTGTAATCAAGTAATCATACTATATTCTGTAATCAAACTATATTTTCAATAGTGCTGGGAAGTCTTCCCTTTTCAGTGCTATTAGTACCCTATCTTGCTTCAATATTACTGTGGGAAATTCTTTTCTTTCTTTCTTTCTTTCTTTCTTTCTTTCTTTCTCTCTCTCTTTCTCTCTCTCTCTCTCTTTCTTTCTTTTTTTCTTGTATATATTTTATTGATACATTTTTGAAATACATATTTGGTTAGAAAAAATGATAAAGCAACATATAGATTTGAAACTAGAAATATTCTTGTTGGGTATATTACCAGATCAGTAAAACAAAGAGAAAACATACTTAATTTTACATGTGTTTAACAGCAGCAAGTATTGTGTTTGCACAACAATGGAAAAATAAAGAGACCCCTACAGATAAAAGTGTTATAAAAATTACTAGAATGTGCTGAGATTGATAGATTAACACTTAAAAGGAAGTGGAAAAGGAAGAAACTGAATATTTTTTTCAACACGGGACTTATTTTACCAATGGTTAACTAACAAACAGAGTTTAGAACCTAAAAAGAGAAGGAAAAAAAAATGTATTGAAAATTTTATAAGATGGACAAACTAATTGTATTACTATTTTGTGATTAACATAGGCATATCTATAAAGATGATGATGATGATTAATGTTTTATCTCTACTTAAAACTGACTGTGTCCAGACAACACGCTGTTCAGACAGATATGGAATTTTTTATTTGTATAGGAAATTGTTTTCTTTGATTTAGAGAATAATGTGAATAAGCTATATTGGTGTTTGAATGCAGTATCATCGCAAAACCCCCCAGATTTTTCCAGTTGTCATTCCAAGACTGCAAATGTCATTCTAAGACTAGATAAATAAAGACTTCATGCGCACAATGTTTAATTCATCAAAATGAATAGCTGAGCTCTTTCTCCTCTTGTTTTGTGTGATGACAGACAATATTCAGAATATATATCGGGTCAGTCCAGACGGGTCCCTCCGAGTCACATTTGCCAGTGGAATGGAGCTGATGCTGAATGCTGAGACACACATCCTAGCTGGTGTGGTCAACCCCACCTTAGGAAAATGTAATATCTCCTTACCTGGGGAGCATAACTCCAACCTTATCGAGTGGAGGCAAAGGAAGGAACAAACGAAAGGCAATATTTCCACTTTTGAAAGAAGGTTACGGGTAAGTTTTCCCACTGAAGAGACCTATATTTCTGGCAAATCTTCCAGTGCGTTTCTGTTTCCATTGTCAATTTTGGTTTTGTGTCTCTTTCAAAGTGAGAGCCAATTTTGATGGTATTGGTTAAGGTACCAGGCTAAAAACAGTCCCGCCAGAGGCAGAAAACTAGCTGGGTTATTTGGGACCAGTCATTCTCTCAGCCCCAGAATGATGCAATGGCAAACCACTTTAAAAAAAATCTTGCTGAGATCTTCAGGGACTGGTACAAGCAGTTTCCAGAAGTCAAAAACTGACCTTAAGAGACACACACACATTTCAAAGCAACAGGTGACGTTCTTATAAAACTATTGTGGGGGGAGGGTTTGGACACATTAGAAATTTTGACAATGAATTATAAGCACTCTTACAAAATGGTTGCCTAGGAGAAGATTTTTTACAAAATGAAGGAAGGAGTATCCAGCTAGAATACATTTAAAAATGGCTAAGCTAATAAGAAATAAAGTTATTGCTGTGACCATTGATTGGAACAGCACGATGTAACATCAAAAAAAAAAAAAATAGCGAGGAAAAGAAATACAGCATGCATAACAGGAGGTGTGACATTCAAAAAAATTAAATTAAAACCTGTGCTATAATGTAGAACATAAAGAGGTGTGTTTTTTTTAGTTTAAAAGAAAGTATAGTAAAATAACAAACTCTGCCAATACAGTCCTTCCTTAATAACTGATTGCTATTCAAATTACAACTGACCCCATCCAATATATTAGCAAAAATACTTAGATTTATATGCTACTTCACAGTGCTTTATAGCCCTAAGTGGTTTACAGAGTCAGCATGTTGCCCCCAACAATCTGAGTTCTCATTTTACCGACCTCAGAAGGATGGAAGGCTGAGTCAACCTTGAGCTGGTGAAAATTGAACTGCAGGCAGTCGACAGTTGGCAATCAGCAAAAGTAGCCTGCAGTACTGCATTCTAACCATTGCATCACCATGACTCACATCTACTGACTCAGGAAAGGATCCTGACTGACTGCAGTATATTAGCAATAGCACTTTGACTTATATACCACTTTATATAGCCCTTTCTAAGCAATTTACAGAGTCAGCCTATTGCCCCCACCAACCAGTTGGATCCTCATTGTACCTACCTCGGAAGAATGGAAGGCGGAATCAGCCTTGAGCCAGTGAGAATTGAACTTCAGGCAGTCGGCAGAATTATCCTGCAATCTAATCACTGCACCACCATGACTCTTGTAGTTACCACTGCTGTACAAACACACACACACAGAGAGAGAGAGAGAGAGTCACTCAGTCATATTTGTGATTATATTTGTGAGCTATTGTGGGTGCTACAGATTATCAGCTATTTTAAGGCAATTGGGTAGGTTGGACTCTGAAGATGAGAAGTGTGTTGTTGTTGTGTTTTACATTGCTCAAGGCCTGAATTACAAGCCTTTTTGTCTCTGTATTTCCAATGGTATTTCCAAGAGCAAGACGAACCAAGCTATTTATGATAAGCACAGCTAGGAGGCTGCCTGAAGTTCAGTTTTTATCACCAGGCTTCCTGAGAAGACCCAACCCTACTCTTTTGCTAAAGAGGGATGGATAAGAACTCTCCCTGAACATCTGGGCAGAGAAAGTGTAAGGGTCTGCCTTTCGTCTACATTCAAGACCTGAACATTCAACTCCTGAAACCACTAACATTTCAAAAGGAGCCTTTAATTGAAAGAAAGGGATTGCAGGACAGAAGAAACAAGATCGGAAGTTCCCCCACGCAATTCAGTTAGGATAAACCCTTCCCTTCAGCCCGATGTTGAGTAAGCCAATCCACAGGTGCAAAGTTGTTTTGAGAACCGCAGGTTGAGAAGGTGATATAGGTAAGGAGTCGTTCCCAGGCGTCTCTTGCTGAAGGCACCAGAACTGAGGCAAACCAGATCGCTCTCTCCCCTTACACGCCCAAGAAGGTAAATCAAAGCAACAGGATACATAGGCATCAGGGGAAAAGTTATAAACCAGAGGTGGTACATTCAGCAGGCTTTGACCAGTTCTGGAGAACCGGTAGCAGAAATTTTGAGTAGTTCAGAGAACCAGCCAATGCCACCTCTGACTTGCCCCGCCCCCATCTCTTACCTGGCTTCCATTGAGTCCCAGCTGATTGGCTGGGTCTCCTTTGGTTGCCCTGCACAGAGCTGGAAAGCAGGTTAGTGGGATAGAGAGGGAATGGGGATTTTGCAGTAACCTTCTCCTGCCGCGCTCACCAAGCCACACCTACAGAACCAGTAGTAAAAAAAATTTGAATCTCACCACTGTTATAAACTAAGGAATGTACCCAGCTCTCCCCCCCCCCCCCCAGAATGACAGCACCCCGATAGGGATCTATGGGGTCTGACACAAAGAAAGCCATGAAATGTAAGGGGTGGATAAGGGGCAGAGAAGAGCATTTTGCATACTGTGAAGACTGCCATAGTGGCAAGAAGGAAATTCTGGCGTTTGGCCATGGTTCAGACTTTATTTCAGGCCAATAAACAACTCCCCTCTCCTTCAAGATGGGACTTGGGCTGTCTTAGGAGTCCATATCCAAAGCCACTTTGGCCTCTCCAGTCCTGCATTTACACAGAGAGATCTGCTGTCATTGTATCAGGTTGGCCTTTATGGCTTTTACTCAACCAGAGTATTAAGAGATCCCTGTGACAGGTGAGTCAATACATCTTCCCCCTTCTCTTTAATTAACAGACCTGGGTTTAAAAGCAAAGACGTCAATAAACTTACAGGGTGAAGAACGCTTTAGGAAATCTGTTTTCAATTTGACAGAACTACTCCTTGGGGAGGTCTTGATTAACAGGTGCATTCAAACTAATGATCTAAAACAAACGGGCCTACAAAACAGGGTAATCATTATAGATCTGTCAAATTTGGTGGAAAATGAGAGAACAGAATATCCCAGGGCTTCCTCCAAGCTCCCACAGCAGATGGACAGCAACCTGGGCTTGAGAATGCTAAGAGGGATCAGACCTGATTAGTTGCTGTTTGGGAGGCATACGGAAACCTTACAGCTTTAAGACAGATTGAGGAGAAGAAAAGGAAGAGGAAGAAATAGGAACCTACCATCCTGGAAGAAGATAATAGCAAATCACTTCAACAAAATTACAAGGACATCTCCATGAAGTCACTAGGAATCAAGCTTGATTTGTCTTATTCCATTCCACTCATTTCTTTGACTGAGGTTGTCAGGTAGAGTCTGAGAGAAGATTTGGGTTCATCCATCATTTGGAACCGAGTTTAATTTGACCAGTTTAGAATGGAGTGGAGTTTAATTTGACCAGTTTAGAATGGAGTGGAATGGAATGGAATACTTGATTTGGCTGTTATTAGACACAGGAAGAATTTGTTTCCAGTGCAGAAGCTCTCAGTGTGCATGCAAGCAACAGAGTAATCATCATCATCACCATCATACCAATAAGAGGGAATAGTAAAGAAGGTAATAAGCATAATAATAATAATAATAATAATAATAATAATAATAATAATAATAATAATAATAATAATAATAATAATAATAAAAAGAAGAAGAAGAAGAAGAAGAAGAAGAAGAAGAAGAAGAAGAAGAAGAAGAAGAAGAAGCAGCAGCATAATAAACATAATAATAATAATAATAATAATAATAATAATAATAATAAGAATAATAATAATAATAAGAAGAAGAAGAAGAAGAAGAAGAAGAAGAAGAAGAAGAAGAATGACGATGCAGTGATGCAACATGGGTAAATATGCTTAGACATAAGACAGTATTGAGAATTAGGTGTTCAGCAGAATGATGGCATGAGGGCTAAAAACTGTCCCTGTGTCTAGTTTGGCATATAATGCCCTATAAAGGCATCCTGAGGGGAGAAGTTGAAACAGTATGTCCAGGATGTGAGGTGCCTATAGCAACTGTGAGCAAGTCCATAGTTTGTGGAGCAAGCTTGCTAAACCAACAGTCATTGTTGATGAATCACAGAGACTAGGTTCACATGTCATTTTCAGAGAAAAGCAAACAAATCACATGTCTGTAATCTATAAATCCAGTCTACTATAATGTATACTGTACATTATTTCATTATAAAGTTTCCAATTTGCAATGTTTCCAGGTCAAAGAGTCCTATTGTGAGATTAGAATAGCTGTTCCAAGTTCTAAATGGACTGCAAGTGTTGCAAATCTGTTCTGATCCTATCAGAAATGTCCCAAACTTGAAATATTGTCAGAACAATGCTGGAATACTTACAGTAAAGCAATAAGAGCTGTTGTAAACTACAAACGTTTTGCTCACCTAGCAGAACTGCTCATTTACCATGCTGCTCTTCTTGTGTTCTTTAGGCTCACAACAGGAACTTGTTGTCCATTGATTTTGACCATTTAACAAGAACAGGGAAGATCTACGATGACCATCGCAAATTCACCCTTCGGATCCTCTATGATCAGGCAGGCCGCCCGATTCTTTGGTCTCCCATCAATAAATACAATGAAGTAAACATCACTTACTCCCATTCTGGATTAGTAACATACATCCAGAGAGGATCCTGGACTGAAAAAATGGAGTATGATCCAAGTGGGAAGATTATCTCCAGAACGTGGGCTGATGGAAAAATATGGAGCTACACCTATCTAGAAAAGGTTATTAAATGTGGTAACTGTGGAGGAGTGAGAATGGAATGAGATCATTTTTGTGTGTTGATTAAGTCAAATGGTGGGGTTGTTCTCCCCTTTTGTAATGAAAGGATTATTGAAAGGCAGAGAGTAGAAAAGGTTTAATTGTCAACATATTTATTTAAAATGATCAGATACCAGGTGATGGGAAAAGACCCTTTGCCAGTTAGAATTTCCATGAGCCTACAAAACAAGTATGTTTAAATGTTTATGGAAATTTTCAGTCATCCAGGTCATAGTTGTCCCAAAAATGCTTTTTCTAAAAGCAACTGAACATTCTTTTTCCCTAAAGACGTTTTGCTTCTTCAGTTCTTGGATGAGACGTGAAAGGTCTTCAAGGAAAAACGAAGGCCAGTTGCCTTTTGAAAAAGCATATGTGAGACAAGTATGTTTAAAACTACGGTTCCACCACATTCGGAAGAACTAGACTGGGATATATGGACGCATTATTTACAATTAGAAAAAAGATACTCTCAACTATATCCAACCTATAAATAACCCCTCAATATACTGTAATCTCCATTGTGATGTTTCCTCACATTCTCCTGGGAGTACGATTATCCTGAGATCTCTTGATATATTCGATGAAATGTCTTACTTCAAGTCTAGTTCCTTACCCTCTCTATCCTGTGTAAAAAATACATTTGTGTGCCCTCTTGAAGCAAATCCCTTGGCTGAAATGGTTTTTGCACTGTGGGTATCCTGATGTCAACTCACAACATATTTCTATGGTCTTTTTAGAGTTGCCAACAGAAAGGGGGGGGGGAAGGGAGTTTGAAAGAGCAGTGCGGCAGCTTGGAAATCAAAAGTGCATTTCATAAATGTTTTTTTCAAAGATAATAACTAGGTGACTAAACTTTCTGCTAGGCAAATATCTAACTGGAGAACATGATTAATGACTCTGGGCTATGGATGTGTCCCATTGGAGAATATGAATTACGATACACCCAGGGGGTGTGGGGAAAACCAGGGTCAAAGGTGACAATGAATGATGCATCTCAAGAGTTGGCTACACCCAGGCAGTGCCGGACAGGTTAACTCCCAATAAATCCTTTTTAAGTTTTGGAAGTTTGGCTCAAAACTCATGATTTAAATAGGGGGGGGGGGTCAGGCAACTGCCGGAATCCTGACACCTGATTTATGTATCCCACTAGGGTCCCTGGAAAGGCTCGTTTTCTAACGTTTAGGGTTTATTTTTTTTTCTCTTTCAGTCTGTGATGCTTCTTCTGCATAGCCAGCGCCGCTACATCTTCGAACATGACCAGTCGAATTACCTGCTGTCTGTTACCATGCCAAGCATGGTCCGGCACAGTTTCCAAACCATGCTCTCGGTGGGCTACTATCGAAACCTTTACTCTCCGCCAGACAGCAGTGCCTCCTTCGTCCAGGACTTTTCCAAAGATGGCCGCCTCTTGCAATCTTTCTACCCAGGAACGGGACGCAGAGTCCTTTACCAATATACACCACAGTCCAAGCTCTCTGAGATCCTTTACGATACCACACAGGTCTCCTTTACTTATGAAGAATCATCTGGCGTTATTAAAACCATACACTTGATGCATGATGGATTTATTTGCACCATCAGATACAGGCAAACAGGTGGGTTAAAGTGAGGTCCCTTGGTTTCACCTGTTCTTGGTAACAATTCACCATTCCCACAAAGACCTGCTATCCTGAGGTTCAACTATTCTTTTATACAGAGATACTATTTTTAAAGCATCGCTTAAAAAATCCTTTTGGATAAATCTGTTCTGAATTCCAGAAGGATGTAGTTAACTCATTAAACTTTTTATTTGTTAGAGTGACTACATACACAAATAACATAATGATAGTCTCTGGTGCGTATAGTCCCTTCTGGTTTGCCAGATCTTTGGAGAACCACCTAATTAATTTTATTTTGTAATGGAATAGGATTGGAAAATTATATTGAAGCAAAATTAGATGTATGTAAGTAGTTTAAAAAGATGTGTGTTTTTAATTTGTATTATAGCACAGTCCAAGTATTTCAAAATTAAAACTCCAGAATTAAAAAATATGACTGGAATTATGTATGTTTAGAAAGTGGTTTAGGGCATCTGTTGCAATGTATATCCTGCTATCTCACAAACATATAAGTTATGCAATAATGGCACCCATCAAATTTGGTATAGGTTTGTTTGGGTAAGATTTGATTTAAACTGTATAATTTTAAAGATAAAATACCTTTAAAAAGGAAAAAGTAGATGAAGATTATGATAGTCTGTTAGATAGAGTACGTTAGTATTGCCTCTTGCATGGCACTATCATTTCATATAGTGTCACTAAGAAATGCTTCCAATAATATATGTAATATATATTAACTCTTAACTATAGTTAATAATTAAATTCTAAGTAATTATTCCAAAATCTATAGTGTCCTAACCAGACAAGGATGCCCACTCTCCTCAAAATGAACAACTTTTATATGGTCTGAAAAACTTGGAAGTTTCCTCACAATTGTGTGAGTTTTTTAATTAGGCGTAATAAAGATACATCTTTATGATAATTGTTGAGACCCTTTTTCCCCTAATGGATTGCTCTGGTTGCTAACTTGTTGGTTACCTAATTTCATGTGTCTCCCCCAGCATCCTTGGGCAGCTTTCTCTTCTTAACTACCCATTTTGCCTTTTATCTATAGGACCACTAATTGGCCGACAGATATTCAGATTTAGTGAAGAAGGTCTCGTGAATGCCAGGTTTGATTACAGCTACAACAACTTTCGGGTAACCAGCATGCAAGCAATGATCAATGAAACGCCACTCCCTATCGATCTCTACCGCTACGTAGATGTGTCTGGGAAAACAGAACAATTTGGGAAATTCAGCGTAATCAATTATGACTTAAATCAAGTCATCACCACCACCATGATGAAGCATACCAAAATTTTCAGCGCCAACGGCCAAGTGATAGAAGTGCAGTATGAAATTCTGAAATTCATAGCCTACTGGATGACTATTCAGTATGACAACATGGGACGTATGGTGATATGTGACATCCGAGTAGGAGTAAACGCCAACATAACCAGGTACTTTTATGAATACGATGCTGATGGACAACTTCAGACTGTCTCTGTGAATGATAAAACCCAATGGCGCTACAGCTATGACCTCAATGGAAATATCAACTTACTCAGCCATGGGAACAGTGCACGGCTCACTCCTTTGAGGTATGACCTTCGAGACTGCATCACAAGGCTAGGAGATCTTCAGTACAAGGTGGATGAAGATGGCTTCCTTAAACAAAGAGGGAATGACATTTTTGAGTACAGCTCCAATGGCTTCCTGAGCAAAGCTTACAATAGGGTTTCTGGTTGGACAGTCTGGTTTTGCTATGATGGTTTGGGACGACGAGTGGCCAGCAAGTCAAATCTAGGTCAACACTTACAGTTCTTCTACGCAGATCTCTCCAATCCAGTCAGAATTACTCACTTGTACAATCACAGTAGTTCAGAAATCACATCCCTTTATTATGATCTCCAAGGTAACTTGATCGCTATGGAGTTAAGCAGTGGCGAAGAGTATTATGTGGCCTGTGACAATACAGGGACACCCTTAGCTGTCTTCAGCAGCCGAGGGCAAGTGATCAAAGAAATCCTTTACACACCTTATGGTGAGATCTATCAGGACACCAACCCAGATTTTGAAGTCATTATAGGCTTTCATGGAGGGCTATATAATTCTTTGACTAAGTTGGTGCACTTGGGGCAAAGAGATTATGATGTCATTGCTGGACGTTGGACAAGCCCAAACCATCGCATCTGGGAAGAACTGAAGAATGTCCCCAAACCATTTAATCTGTATGCATTTGAAAATAATTATCCGGCTGGCCAAATACAAGATGTGGCTAAATATACTACAGGTAAGAGATGTCTTAATTTTCTGACTATTCATTTGGTTAAACTGAGATTAGTCAGCAACATTGTAGATTTCTGTAGACTCTATGGAGAGTCTCAAGCATCCAAGAAGCTTGTTGGATGAGAAGCGAAACATCTTCAAAGAAAAACCAGACAGTCCACTTGTCTCTTGAAAAAAACACCGTTGGGATTTCTGTACACTGAGCTAATGGATCTTCTCTGAATCTTTTTGTTTCATGTGTATTTCACTTTTTACTCTCAGGAGAACAAATCATTTATCCATTCTATTCTCATATGATAGTCATAGGCATTGGGTTAGACTGGAAGAATGTTGCATGCTCAAATGTATTCAGTTTCATTGGCCAACTAACAACTAACATCAGTGCTAACATCTGCTTGAAAATTGTCATACTCAGAGAGCCCACAGTTCAATCCTGAGCTGCAAATATTCAACCCTGAGCTATGTTGCACCAGAAAGAGTGCAGAGAAGCTAAAACATACGATGAATGATTACATCAACTGGACTTGGCTAGTCTAGTGAAGAGAAGGACCAGGGGAGACATGATAGCAGTGTTCCAATATTTGAGGGGCCACCACAGAGAGGAGCGGGGTCGAGCTATTTTCCAATGCACCCAAAGGCCAGAGAAGGAATAATGGATGGAAACTGATCAAGGAGATTCAACCTAGAAATAAGGAGAATTTTTCTGACAGTGAGAGCAAACAACCAATGGAACAAAATTTGCCTTTGGAAATTGTGTGAGCTTCATCACTGGAAGCTTTCAAAAAGAGACTGGACTGCCTTCTGTCAGAAATGGTGTATGGTCACCTGCTTGGGCTGGGGTTTGGACTAGAAGAACTCCAATGTCCCTTCCAACTCTGTTAAATCTGTTAATTAAGCTGCAGGTAAAATTGTATGTGAGAAGGACCTTGGGAGGCAGAAGGAAGAGTCAAAGCCAGAGGAATGGTTGGACAGGAGACAATGTTGCCTGCAGAAAGAATAGAAATAAGGAGAAATTTCTGACAGTGAGAACAGCTTGCCCTCAGAAATTGCTGGAGCTTCATCACTGGAAGCTTTCAAGAAGAGATTGGACAGCCATCTATCAGAAATAGTGCAGGGTCTCTTGCTTGGGCAGGGAATTGGACTAGATGAAGGGTCGCCAACCTTTTGGACCTCAGGGAGCACCAAACTCATAATTTTAGATCCAGAGACCACTAACTGGTTCTGTGGGCGTGGCCTAATTTGTGGGTGTGGCTTGGTGGTCATGTGGCTGGCTGGGCATGGCTTGTATGTAAATATTATAAATATTTACATAAATATTGATTTTTTTATAAAAAAGAGCAACTTTTACCCAAAATCAGGCAAAGCAGGCAGGCAGATTGAATTGCTCACAGAATCACAGATTCATTGAGAAATCTATCTATCTGCCATCGACTAGCTCAGTCTGTCACATAAAATTTGCTCGCAAGCAAACTCATAAAATTAACTCACAACACACCATGTGTGTAATATTGATTTTTTTTTTTTAAAAAAGAGCATCTTTTACCCAAAACCAGGCAAAGCAGGCAGATTGAGTTGCTCACAGAATCATTCAGTGATCTATCTATCTGCCATCAGCTAGCTCAGTCTCTCAAATTTGCTTGCCGTGAGTCTGCACTGAATTTGCTTGCAAGGGAGGTTCGGTGGTGCTAAAAAGCAGAGCCGAAGATCTAAAGACTAGCTAGAAAGCAAGAAATCCAACCACGTCCTGCTCCCTCGCTAATCTAAATCTCCCGGCACAGCAGAACAGAAGATGGTCGGAAAAAGGGAAAATAGCAATATAGTGAGTGGGCGGGGAGGGTTCTCACAGGCCATGTGGGTGGTACAGCCTTGTGTTTCTGCACAGCCTGGATTAATTGCTGTGTGGGGGGGGATGCTGTAGGGGTGAGATTTCTTTGTGGCCCACCAAAATTTTCTCGCGGCCCACCGGTTGGCGACTGCTGGACTAGATGACCTGCAAGGTCCCTTCCAACTCTGTTATTCTGTATCTACAAATATTCATTGTTTCTTAAAACATATCAGCAAATACATATGTCTATAAAATATATTTTAAAACCCTGAAATCTCATAAGGTTTCTGGGATATTTGGCATTCTCACCTGAAGTCCTGTGAGATATATCTATGTTAAAATATATACATAATTTGGAAAGGGTCAATTTATTGAGTAATAGTTATCTGGAGCCTAAAGAGGCTCTTTCCAGGTCTCAACATCTTTATCGTGGTGACCAAAATTAGAGGCAGTATTCCAACTGATCTCACCAGCATGATATAAAATGGTACAATCACTTCTGGTCCTTTTTTGACACTACCATTCCATTGGTTCAGCCTATGATTGCATTGGCGTCTTTGGCAGTTGCAGCACATTGCTGGCTTATATTTAAGTGGTGATCCACTAGGATATCTAAATCCCTCTCACAATTACTACTGTTGAGCCAAGTACCACCTATTCTATATCTATACCTTTGATTTTTCCTGCCTAAGTGCAGGGTGTAAGATACTTGTTTTCTGGCTCTGGAGAGAGGCAAAAATCCTATGAAGAGAATGAGGCGAAAAAGAACAAATTTGCTTACAGTTTCTACAGTTTGCATATTATCTGATTGTAGATCAGAAGAGTCCGATCTTGGCACTTTGAAGACTTGTGGACTTCAACTCCCAGAATCCCCTAGCCACAGGCACGGAATTCTAGCATTTGAAGTCCACAGGTCTTAAAATGGCCAAGATTGGAGACCCTACCTGCAGATCTTATTAATTTCAGTTAGTGCTGATCAAGACAGGGGGAGTTAAATTGTCTGTTGAAGATTTTTACGATCATTGAGAAATTCTGCTACTTCCTTTCCTCTTATGAAGGAGCTGCAATGTACATAGCACTGCTGTTTTCAAATTGAGGCACAATCTTCTCCCTTTCTTTTCTGTTAAAAGCCTCCTGCAGAATTAATAAAAGCACAGCATAACGCTCAGAGCCACCGGGCTAATTATTTAGAAGTCATGATCCCAAAGAAAGAAGAGGTGAAGAAGGAAGCTGATAACAAATGTACTTGCACTTTCTTAAAAGTTTAAATAGTCATGATGTCCTGCTATACCTTTTAAATATTTTATCAACATTACATAATTTAAAGAGGCAAGGAAAAGAAGAAATTGTACAACGCAAGACACATTCCATACTTAGGTCATGACACTTATTACAGTGGAGAGCTGAAGTTATGGTGTGGGGGAATAGCCGTGGGAGACAAGGTGAAAAGCAGCAGGCAGGGAACAGATAAGAGGCGGATGAGCCCACAGCAGGAATAGGATGTGGAAAACATCTCAGAATGGACCTTCCTTAGTTTTTTTGACTGTAATGGTGAGTGTCAACTCATAAAGCATTCCTATGCTTGTTTTAGAGTTGCCTTAACAAGAGGGGGAGACAAGAAATCTGAAGGAGCAGGGCGGCAGTTTAAAACCAGAAGTACATGCCACATTTATCTCACAAAGATTGTACCTAAGCTACCGAATCTTCTGCCCATGAAAATCCTTAATTGGAGAATGTGATTGATGACACCTGGCCTATGAACATGTTTCATTGGAGAATCTGATTTATGATACACGGAGGTGGGTGGGAAACAGGGTCAGAGGTAATTGTAAATTACGTATGCCAGAGTTGGCTTCATACAGGCTAATGCCAGACATATTGCTCCTAATAAATCATCTGGGTTCTTTTGAAGCTTGTCTCGAGGTTATGGTTTAATTAAGGCAATCACTGGAATCCTGACAGTGGGGGGGGGGGAAACATACTTCAGACTTGAAACATTCTGCTAATGTAACTTTACAATAAAGTGGAATTTGTTCATGCTTCCTGACAAGTCTCATGGCTACTGCCCACTCTTCCAAACATTTCTAGGCAGATTTTATTAATCTTTTTCTTACTTCCCTTTCCCAGATAGAAAATACTTAGAGACTTTTTAATATTTGGGAAAGTTTGTTTCACCACAGTGTTTCCAGTATCCAGGTTTCTTATAGATCTTAATCGAAGAAGACATTTATTTAATGTTCAGAAATTCTTTGCTTTTATACAGGTGTTTATACCAATTGAACCGTTCTGGGTTTCTTTCATAGATATCGGAAGTTGGCTTGAACTGTTTGGATTTCAGCTTCACAATGTGCTTCCTGGGTTCCCAAAGCCAGAGATGGACGCTGTGGACACAACCTATGAGCTTTTACAGCTTCAAACCAAGACCCAAGAGTGGGATCCTGGAAAGGTAGGTCAAAGACGTCTGAAGGAACTAAGTTGGAGAAGTCTGATGACAGCCAATGATAGGAGTAATATAATATCACAAGTGGGAGAGGGAATTCACATGGCAAATACAAATATGTGCACAAATCACATAGAGCTCTTCGTAGTCTTATAAAGCCAAAGTATTTCAGCAAAGAGGGAGAAAGTAGTTTTTACGGTTGTTCTTTCTCTGATGGTGAAAGGGTCTTGGCTGATGTATCCTTCTTTGAGTGGGTTATTGTTATTGCAATTGCAATAGCATTTAGACTTATATACAGCTTCACTGTGCTTTACAGCCTCCTCTAAGCAGTTTACAGAGTCAGCATATTACCCTCAACAATCCAGGTCCTCATTTTACCCACCTCAAAAACATTGAACATTGAGCTGGTCAGGATAGAATTGCCGAATTGCTGGCAATCGGCAGAACTAGCCTGCAATTCTCCATTCTAACCACTGCGCCACTATGGCTCTTGATGTAGGAAATGACCTGGTGGAACTAGAGAGAGAGGTCAAATTTGTCATCAGTCATCAGTCCCCTTGCATCCACAAGAGATCTAAGTCCAGCCCACCTTGAATTCCTTCTATCTTTATCTACCACCCATTTCCTTTGGCTGTTAGTAGTTCAGATTTTTGTAGAGAGTTTAAGCTTGCAATAAATCTTTATGCCCATTTGAACTGGCTGGATGTCCCGATTTCCCTGGCACTTGACAATTGATTAGGGTTGGAAGTATGCAAAGGTTCTGTCAATATAGTTTGTGGAAACCAGCAGGGCACTGCTTATCTTCCTTCCTTCCTTCCTTCCTTCCTTCCTTCCTTCCTTCCTTCCTTCCTTCCTTCCTTCCTTCCTTCCTTCCTTCCTTCCTTCCTTCCTTCCTTCCTTCCCTCTCTCCCTCCCTCCCTCCCTCCCTCCCTTTAAAACTTAATAGCACAACTATCCTGAATATAGTTCAGTGCTCAGAGACACAATCTGTGTCCTCTAACCTGTAAGAAATATAATACATTACGTTGCCTTTTGGTTATAAAGAATTATTTTGTAACTCTATTTC
Source organism: Hydrophis major (assembly GCA_033807585.1). Classification (NCBI taxonomy): domain Eukaryota; kingdom Metazoa; phylum Chordata; class Lepidosauria; order Squamata; family Elapidae; genus Hydrophis; species Hydrophis major. The sequence continues at coordinate 8,543,431 of CM066335.1, read as the reverse complement.
TTCCAACCTGAAATACAGGAGGCAAAAGATTGCCTTGAGTGACAGCAGGGCATTTTAAAATGTTTTAATCACATTCATACCAGACTAAGCCAGGAATGGCCATCATCTGTAATTGGAATGGGACACTCATTCTCAAGCACAGCTTCACTAAAATCTACAATTTCTGCATTATTTGCAGGAAATAATTCTCCTCCACTGTGCAAAATGTTACATGCAAACCAATAAGTTCCATATCCAGTCAATAAAGTGTCTGAGGGACACATTTTAAGATCAGTTCTTCCATTCTGGAAACTCACAAATATGTCTCAAAGACATATGGAAAGGAGGCTTCCAGTATGATTTTGTTTTCTCATTTCATCAATCTTGCAGAACTCTCTCCACTCTCTCAAACTGTTAGTCATGACAACTTTCCTACACCAATGTTTGAAAATTTCCACATAGTGCATTCAATGAAAAGTTTGTTTGTGTTGTGTTGCTCTAATAAACTACATTCACTTTTGGTACTGTCTTTTTCCTTTTCCTTCCTTCCTTCCTTCCTTTCTTCCATCCTTCTTTCCTTCCATCTTTCCTTCCTTCCATCCATCCATCCTTCCTTCCTTCCTCCCCCCGCCTTTCTTCCCTTCCCTTCCCTTCCCTTCCCTTCCTTCCTTTCTTCTTCTTTCCTTGCCAGACTATTCTTGGCATTCAGTGTGAACTACAAAAACAACTCCAGAACTTCATTTCCTTGGACCAACTTCCCATGACCCCCAAATACAGTGATGGCCGATGTACAAAGCGGGCAAAACAACCACAATTTGCTGCAGTTCCTTCAGTCTTTGGGAAGGGCATTAAATTCGCAATTAAGGATGGGCAGGTAACAGCAGACATCATTGGCGTAGCCAATGATGATAGTCGGCGTATTGCTGCCATCCTCAATGGTGCCCATTACCTGGAGAACCTCCATTTCACCATCGATGGACGAGATACGCACTACTTCATCAAACTCGGGTCCTTGGAGGAAGACCTCTCTCTCATAGGCAACACCGGGGGACGGCGGATCTTGGAGAATGGGGTCAATGTCACGGTGTCACAAATGACTTCGGTCATCAATGGGAGGACAAGGCGGTTCGCAGACATCCAACTCCAGCATGGTTTTTTGTGCTTTAACGTTCGATACGGGACGACCATCGAAGAAGAGAAGAACCATGTCTTGGAGATTGCCCGGCAAAGAGCTGTGTTACAAGCTTGGACAAAGGAACAAAAGCGACTGCAAGACGGCGAAGAAGGTACAAGGGCTTGGACAGAAGGGGAGAAGCAGCAGCTTTTGAGCACTGGGAAAGTGCAGGGTTATGACGGATATTTTGTCCTATCCGTGGAGCAGTATCTTGAACTCGCAGACAGTGCCAACAATATTCACTTTATGAGACAGAGTGAAATAGGCAGAAGGTAACAGACCTACAAGCGACATGTTTCCTGCCTTCACATCACCAAAGACTGCCTGTTTTTAAATGAAGATGTTAAGTAACAGTTTATTGTATTGGTTTTTCTAGAGCAGAACTCTGTGTATATATAAATATAGAGGGAGAAAGAAGCATATCCTACTGCCTTTAAATGTGACAGAAGATGGTATTTTAATATAGTTTGTTTAAATGCTTTGGGAGATGGCAATGGTTCTTCGTTCTAAGGTGATTATATTCGATGTTTGGGTACAGCCTTCTCAGTGTTGAACTTCAATCAGAGAGAATCCAGATGGGCAAAATACTGTCTCCTTTCCTTTCTTTAGAATAGCTTTTTGGTTACTTAGCTTGCCTACAACATGTAAAAAAGGAGCCAGTGCCATGAATTGCTTGGTTTCACTCATGACCCCTCTCAAAACTATCTTTGCAGATTACACTATATATAATATGGTTTTCCCTCTACTCGAGCAAGAAATAAACCCACTGGTTAACCTTGATGTTTGCTGTTAGGGAACCGTTTTGCCATGAGCTGCATAGTCAATTGAAAATAAACCAAATTTTAGTTGTTGCCTTATAAGAAAAAATTAAAATGAATTCTGCTTAGAATTCCAAGGTTAAAAAAAAAAAAAGAAGTCACGTGTTGGTTCTAAGTTCATGAACAGAATGGACACTAGCTAGGGATGAATGCCAATTATCACAAATTTCATCTTTTTTTTCGTTTTGTCAGGAAGAAATAAATAAATAAATAAAAAGAGTACTTGGATAGAAAGGCAGGTTGCATTTACTTTAGTAACTTTGTGATGCAGCCTATATGCCATCGATGTCAGGGGTCTCCAACCTTGGCAACTTTGTGGAGTCCACAAGTCTTAAAGATGCCAAGGTTGAAGATCCCTGATCTATGTTATTCAATAATTAAAAATTCTAGGAAGTTTATAGCAGTTTATAGCAGTTCTATTCTAGTACTTTGTGGAGTGACCAGGCAACCACACCTATTTTTTGGTTGCATGGCTAGTTCTAAGGCTGCACAGAAAGCAGATATGAGTGTCAATTTTCCAAGAAAAATGTTGCAAACAAGATTGACAGGATCTCTTAACCAACTTGTAAAATTTCAAAAGGAAAATGCCAGCTCCCTCCATCTACAAGTTCAGTCAACAAGATTCTGTGGATCTTTAATTAAAAATAAAATCAGATCAGAAATTTGCTAGATCAGTAATTTATCAGACTTCCTTTGGATCATTAACCCTTTTTTGTAGATCTAGATTTCATTATAGGGGCAGTTAAAATATGAAGTCAGATTGTAGAAATCTAAGAATTTCTGTTGATCAGGCTGTCAGATATAATACTATAATATAATATTAAATGGAAAAGCATAAGCAGGGAATATTAGTCTAACATTCTTATTGCAAGTTTGCAAGTACTGAAATTGAATAGCAATTACCGTTTCTTTACCGCATGGGTGGTTAGCCAGAGTATCGATTGCAGTATTTCTGTAGAATGTAGCCTTCAAAATATTTGCAGTTATGTCTCATTTTGAGCTGTTTGTTCGTGAAGAATTTGGGATCATGCAAACAAGACCCCCTTTGCTAATGGAAAGCTCCCTTTTGGCAAATTCCATAAATGCTAAGGAGTTTGTTGAGTTGTAATCTGTGATTATCTAACAGGCTATATTGATGAACATTTTGACCAGAGACAGCTTCTCCCTAGATCTTAAAAATATTATGTCATGACCTGTTCCTTTAATCCATGATAGACAATTAGATTCTCAGTTTGATGGAGAATCACCATTAGAGAAACAATGTTACGTTGAAAGTTTCATTCTATCCATTGTTTTCTCTTGTCCAGGTACAGGTGATTCTTTACTTACGACCACAAATTTCAGTTGCTAAGCAAAACTGTTGTTATATGAATTTTGGCCAATTTTTCACCTTTCTTGCCACCATTGTTAAGTGAATCACTGCAGTTGTTAACTTAGGAACATGATTGTTCAGTGAATCTGTCTTCTCCTGTCAGGATTCCAGCAGTTACTCTAATTAAATCATGAGCGTTGAGCCACACTCTCAAAACTAAAGAGGATTTATTTAAAGTTAACATTCTACATCCGGCATTAACCTGGGCATAGCCAACTCTAAGATATGTAATTCACTGTCACCCTTGATCCTGCTTTTCCCCCACCCTTCTGGGTGCATCATCTCACGAAACACGTCCATAGCCAAGAGTCATCAATTATGCTCTCCAATTAGATTTTTGTGCTGCAGAAGCTTCAGTCATCTAATCAGTCTTTGAAGAAAATATGAATGGAATGTACTTTCAATTCCACACTGTTGCCTGCTCTTTCAAACTCCCCCCCCCTTCTTTCTGTTGTCAACGACAAAGCGTATATACAAAATGTTTTATGAGTTGACATCTTAATTAACTTTGCTTGTCAGAAGGTCCCAGAAAGAGATTGCATGACCTTGGGACACAGCAACCATCATAAATATGAGCCAGTTACCAAGCTTCTGAATTTTGATCATGTGACCTTGAGAATGCTGCAATGGTTATAAGTGAACAGTCACTAAACAAATGATTGTAAGTTGAGGACTACTGTTGGCTGGAACTAAATAAGAGATGCATGTGAGACAGAAAGGGAAAAATTCTTCAGAAATCTACAAAGTAGATAGGAGAATTTCTAGTTGCCTCATGGTAGACATGAGGTACCCAAACAGGTCTGCCTATCTCTTTCTCTCCACCATGCCACCACGAAAAAACAGCTTCTTGCGCACTCACAATGGAGAAAAAACATTATTGTCATCTCAGGCAAGGATTATCCACTGTAGGGCCTCAACTGGACCCCCCCTTCTTCTGGATATTTTAAAAGAGGTACAAAAAAAAAGGCCTGATTCTCAGGAATTGAGGATTTTTCAAACATCATGGGCAGGATTTGGCGAAGTCTTTTAATAAATCCTCCACAAGGTTATGTCATTCCATTATAAATGATTGGTATGAATATTATGGACCATTTACAGGACAAAATGAAATGTTGAGAGTGGAATGGGTGGATGTTTGCAGGGAGCATCTGGCATTTCTGTTCCTTCAAATATGCTGTTTGTAGCTTAATTAGTATTTATGGCAACAATTTGGGAGCAAATTGCTGGAAGATTTTTTTCTCCATTAATAATTTTATCTTATGGGTTTACAGTGGGATTTATTAAACAGCCTTTTATCACCAAGCATATTGTGCCCAACCTGGCTTATATCGGTAATAAATATGACCAAGACTATACACATCAATAAACAAAAAAACTAACAAAATCAGAAATCTAACTAAATAACAGTAATAAAAGTGTTAGAGATTAAAGGCAGCTGAAGTCTGGTTTTGCCATGGCACAAATGAACTACAGATTCATGTCTCAGTGCTTTAGCAAGGCATTTTAAATTACCATCCCTAAATATTAAGATGGTTTCTTTTTAAAAGTAAAATCTACTTTGAGGCAGATTCATCTGGTGATTTCACGGACATACTGCATCTATATAATTTCCTTGGCAAAAGTGGTTCAGTGTTAATTCCTTACAAGATTGACCTGTCTATCTATCTATCTATCTATCTATCTATCTATCTATCTATCTATCTATCTATCTATCCAAACTCTAGCCTATAGCCATGGGATTTTCTAGTGATTAATCAGATAAAAAAATTACTTAGTGAAGTAGATTTAATCTACTCAGTTAAGATGTTCTGGATCAGTGATCCCCAAACTCATGAACTCATTGATCTCTTCATGAAGTTTCGATTGTTCACTGACACACAGCCGAATCATTCATTATATGAAAATAATGTAACAATTGCTACTTTAACTAACGGTACTATTATTAGTAATAATAATAAGGCCTAACCATGGCTAAGAGCAGGACAATTGAAGAAAGAGATAGAGGGGCTAATTCTGGCTACACAAAATCAAGCCTTAAGAAAAACTGCACACAAAGCCAGAATTGAGAAACAGCAACAGTCTGCAAAGCTGAAAAAAAACCAAACAGTGGATCACACAGACTGTCTGCAAACTACAGCATGACAAAGTAGCAACAATGGTGCCTTGGAAGATCTGCAAGAAATACCATTTACCTGCAGGCAAAAGCTGGTTAGACCATAAAATGGGTGAAGTAATAGAAAATGAAGAAGCTAAAGTACCTTGGGACTTTAGAATCCAAACAGATAAGCACCTGCCAACATAATATCCCAGGGTAAACAATTGTTGATAAGAAAGACAAAAAAAAGTCTGGATAGCAGATGTGGCAGTACCTAGAGATAATAGAAGAAAAGAGAAAGAACTGGAGAAGATAATGAAATACAAAGATCTACAAAAGAAGTAGAAGGACTATAGCAAAAGAAAGCAAAGGTAGTACCAATATTAATAGAGCCCCTTGGATGAATCCCAAAACAACTGGAGAAGCACTTGAACACCATTGGCATTGACAAAACTACCAACACTCAAATGCAGAAGGCAGCCTTACTTGGAACAGCTTATATACTGAGACAATATCTTTAACTCATCAGAGAAGAACATCTGTCCATCCCAGGTCTTTGGGAAGAAGTCAATGGGTGGATAAAACACCAAGTTCCAGCTAAACATATGTGATGAAACCATAATAGAGACAACTTAAGCCACTCCTGTTGGTGACTAACCATCCAACTCTGGGTAACGCTGTCTTGCCACCAGCCACCTCACCTTCAGAATTAGGAACTGTCATGGAGCTCTGTGGGATACCCTCAAAGATTAATTGACCCCAATCAATCTTCCATCATTTATTGACCAGGTATTGACTTCCAGACATATTCTGATCCTCTTTTGACCCCCCAGACATTTATCAGAACCTTGGATAGTCTCATCAACCTTTGAGGGACAATATTGACCACTTCGGGGACTCTTGATCTAGATATTTCTACCTTCTGTGACTGACTCAATGACATGCAGCAAAGTATTTGGGCTGGTGTTCTTTTAATCTGTAAACAATGATAAAGGCAATAATGAATATTAAATAGCAGGAGATATTAGGATCTGGTGGAGAGAAAAAGAAGGGAGTCATTCTAATCTTAGTTAACAATGGTTTTTAACTGAGTGGCAAGCTATGATTGCAGCATGTTAAGCCCAATGCTGGCTTACCAGGATACACTGTATGGCTCCAACCACTGGGACCTTTGAGCCATGATTTATGGCTTATTCTATATGAACCAGATTATTATGGCTTGTTCAATAGACTGTGGAAAATACACTATGACACAGTATGTTGTGTGAGCCCAGATACTATCAACATGTTAGTTTGTTGGATGAAATGGTTCCATGTTATTTTGTGTAATATACAGCTATATTTTAATAGCCAAAACAGAAGAGGAAGTTGAACAAATTGTTCACATTCAGAAAGCATAACACTTGCCTGTTAAAACTGGCCAAAAGTCTACTGTGTGGCATTCTTTCAAAAGAAGATTGCTTATTTGGCTATATGGAACATGTGATTCTTACCAATGACCTTGACTAATATCAACAGTTCTAAACTTGGGTTGACTGAGATACCTGCATTTTATTGGCCTCTGACTGTTAAAGAGATACAGTCACAAAGAAAAATGGAGAGAATTCACAGTACCTCTGTTTGGATTCTCTTGTGGGCAAATACTGAACAGAGAATTTGAAAACCTGTAGACGGTATTCAGCTCTGTTCTTCTGATCAGTGCTCATTTCCCATGGATCGGGGTGAATCTCAAAAGCATCATCAGATCTGTAGATCATGCACTTTTGAATTCACAGAAAATCATTTCTGGGCTTCATTTATGTAGAATGTTTATTGGTGAGGATGCTGTTTAACAGTGATTTCAGATGTCAGTACTAGCTACTTTGCTTACAGTTTTAAAGCAAGTTTCTATTTGAAACGTGTGTCAAGGGACTTCTCTCCCCAAAGCTTTAAAATAACCAGAATTAAGAAATGTTTTGAATTAGTGATTAGCTTGAACTGTGCATTTCTAGTATGTAATACATATTTTGTTAGCTTGTGCCTTGAGTTCTTTACAGTTATATTATTATATTATATATTATATGCAGGAAATGCACTTTATATTAATGAACGTGGAGGGTTTTTTAATGCTGCCTTGAATGTTGTAGCATTTTTATGCCAAAAGTCCATGAAGTGAAATGGATTACATTAATTCCCCCTGCCTCTGTTGGGATTTACCAATGAATAAATAGAATTACCCAGGTGGAATATATTGTGTTATAAAATATGGACTAAGAGAAAAAAATATTAAATAGATTCTGGTAGTGTAAGAAAAATGCTTTTCAAAATCCTGTCTGTTTCTGAAATTCAGGAAAAAATAAAATATATGTTATAATTTACAAGTCAGGGACCTCACCCTCCAAGCGCTGCTATAGGGTAGCCCTGGGTTTGGAAGAGATGGATGGTTGTGCAGAATATCTGAATGGGTTTCACTTTAAAATCACTTATTTAGAACACGTATTAACTGTGCCTATTTTGGACCTTGTATTGTGGAGTCCAAATCAGCTTTGGGTGACTGTGGAACTGATGGAAATTGAAATCCATCATATTTGAAATGATCCCGTTTGGGGAATGTTTGGGCTAAAGAATCATTCCAACGTTTTGATGCTCTGCTGTTCTGTACTGTGGATTCTAAAATTTCAAGGGACCACAAACCACTATTCCTTTTGTGCCAATGAAGAACTGTAGCTATAGCATTGCTAAAATCTTGGCTATCCCAGCCAAGATCTAAACAGCTGTAAGAGAAACACATCCAGCAGCTTTCAAAATAGTTTGTTCTATTCTCATTTGTCAGAAACTAAACTCTACAGAGTGACTGTCCTATCTAGGCAGTGTACTGACTTGTTAGTAGAGATTAGTCTGCATTTAAGCTGGAATGTCTCTTCCCTATAAGTAAATGTTTTTTCATGTGGGGCTTCTTGGATTTCTGATTGATCGTTATTGGAAGTTATTGGAAGCACAGCTGTTTAAGCATTCCAGTGGTATCTTGGTTACAAACATACCTGCCTAGCTGAACAAATTCTGAACAGATTCAGATGCTGCACAGCTCCAGATGCTCAGCAGATGTTGTGGAATCCAAACATTTCTTCCAAACATTTAAGAAAGCAATTAAGAGAAGATATCAGAAAAAGCAGGTATTACCTCCTGTTCAGTTTGTATCAGGTGCAGGATAAGGGAGTTGCCACAGCTGGGACAATTAATGATTTCAATTAATGGAAATTAATTTCCTGAAACACAGATGCAGTCATTATGCCAATATAAATAAGAAGGCATCCATGATTAACGCAGCCCTTTGGAATGCATTTGAGAATAGGATTTCTGCAAAATAAGCCAAGAACACTTTCGTTAAATTATACATTTGTTTCTTCAAAATCAAGATCATTTTATGTTATGTATCTAATAAGTTAATTTTAAATTACATGTCTCAAAGAAAATGTAAAAGAATAAAAACAAAGCAAATAAATGATAGTATTATAAAGGAAAACAATGAGTGAAAAAGTGCAAAGAAAGAAATAAAAAGAAAAGAAAAAGTAATAAGGAAACAGCTTCCATTCGTAATAGTAGCTACATTTTATTTTACCCTCTTTCTCTCTGTGGTTACCACATATTTTCCTTCTTTCCATAGCCTTTCCCATCATCAAATCTATCAATTGCTCTTTTTTCCCCCTTGTTTGGAGAAAAAATAAGTTTGGGTTATTTTGGGTTTCCAATCACTAAAAAAAGGGCTCATTGTCCTTCCTCCAATCAATTTTGCCATCTCTGCTATTTCTGTCAGACTATTTTATGTTCTAACTAAAATAACATGCTATTAGTAGCTATATGCTTTAAAAATGCCTTTTTTATTTTGTTTTAACCATCTCCAGTCATTTGAAAGAAGGAAGAAATTGCTTTCAAAGGAGTACGAATATTTACCTGCCATTACCATACCTTGTGGTTTATTCCATGTATTATTGTGAAATCATGGCTTGGGTTGAGGTAGAAATTTAATTACTCTGTGTCTCCCTCATTTGGTCTATATGAATTAATAGAGGGGAAAGCTATCTAGATCTTTGAGAAAAGGTGCAAAACCAACCAACACAGAATAGAAACCCCACAGGTAAGTTTCTAATGGCGGGCACAACTGTATTTTACAGTGGAGAAAAATACTGTATTTTACTATAAATTGGTCCATAATATTGGTTTAAGTATCAGTGTTCAATATTCTGCACTTCTATCACTGCCTTCCAAATTCATGCTGGTTTCTGTGAACCCTAATTATGGCGGGTTCTTTGGTTTGTTTTGTTTTCAACATTTTGTATTATTGGCCCAAACAAATGTATTTACCAATCTTCTCCTTAGATTTTTGTGGTGACCATTAGCCTCCTGATCAATGCTATTATCTGTCAAAGTGTATATTTTTAACATTATTTCACACACGGAACAAACCTCCATGATTGGATTCTAAATTGACAAAGTGTTGATAAAGTCAGAGAAGCCAAACACACCTTGCTCCCTTTTGGACAGCGATTTCTTTGGTTGCTCAGAAAAAAAAAGTAATGATGTTTACAATGTATGCCAAGGGTTTCCATGCCTATCAAACTATGGCAGTTCTAATTTTACTCAAAATTGTAGTATAATGGCCTGAACCTTGTTGCTAAGACACAATAGACTTTGGTTTTATATTCCTGCCTTCACATTGGCTAGATACTGTACAGGTTTAGGCAAAATGACTGTGTTGAAATTGGTTGTGGCATTTTGCTCTGGGTTTCATACCAGAAGCATTTATTTTCTACCAGACCGTTACAACAACTTGCTGTAAATAGTCAAAAGTTAATATATGATGTGTTGACATTTGAAAGACAAAGTACTTTGAATATTTCATTTTTTAAAAATAAAGTTGCAAACAATTAGCCAGCCTTGGGGTTTTTTTCTGTCCATTGATCACAATGGTTTGGGGAAAAGTGGGATAATAACACTGAGAAACAGTGCACACATATGGAATCAGTGCTCACAACTTTATGTACTTTTTTTTTTCTTGTATAGTTTCTTGTGCCTTAATGATGGCCAAACGTGGCTCTAGTTTCATGCCTCAATTTGCTGGACTCCAATTTAAAATACCAAGAAAAGGAAGAACATTTAATTTACGGTTTATTTGGAACATTCCAAGATCAAAAGAATTCCCTGTTACAAGGGAAACAACCTGGAACATAGACTTGCATTACTTTTTATAGTTTGCACAGTAAAGATATTTCAAAGAAAAAAATGATTGAATTAGAAAATCAATAAAATAATAAACACTCCTGTGAACCAGATTCAATTCCTGGTTGCTAAATAGGCAGATCTTTGGACATTTTTTTAACATAAATAGATTAACAGAGTTGGAAGGGACCTTGTAGGTGATCTACTCCAACTCCCCACCCAAAAAGGAGACCCCACGCCATTTCTGACAAATGGCAGTCTAATCTCTTCTTGAAAGTTTCCAGTGATGAAGCGTCCACAACTTCTGAAGGCAACTTCTTTTCCATTGGTTGATTGTTCTCAGTCAGAAAATTCTTCCTTATGATAAGGAAATGGTTGACATTTCTTCAATGTTGTTTTTTTTTGCTTCCCAATCTAACTTTCAGTCCAGACCCAACCTTGCTTAGCCTTTTCAAGTATCTACAACCTACTTCTTAGCTAGACGAGTATTGTTCAATAGAGGTTGATTTTTAAATAGGGAAAAGAATATCTTAAACATAATGTAAGTTAATATAGGATTATATTGTCTGCCAACCCTATTAACCAAAGTGAGAATTCAGCGTGGATTCTGAAGCCAAATTTAACCCAGGAATTCTGGCTTTTATCAAAGGTTTGAGTAGGAGAGTTACATCAGAAATAGCAATAAATCAAATCAAATGCTCTCTTACATCATAAAATAGAATCTTGTAGATTATATTTTTACCAATAATTTCCTTTTCAAATTACTACCAAAAAAAAAAAAACACCCTCCTTATATTCTTAGGAGGAAAAAGAATGAAATTACACAAGCTACAAAACAGAAAAAGAGGGGGCAAAGTAAACTTTGTCAAAAATGGGGAAAGGTAACAAAATTATATTCTTTTTCCAAAAAAAGCAATATTATACTTACAAATAGTGCTATTTTAATACAATAGCAATTTTGTACTTTATATACAATAAATTAAAAACAACTAGCAGACCACCAATGAGGAAGAATTCAATGCCAGCTGAAAAGTAGCCGTGGACTTCTGTGATCCCATGAAGTAAATTAGCTGAGCTGATTTCTAAATCAGCTGCAGTCTGCTTTAAAAAATGTGTAAAAAGAACTCTATTTCTTTTGAAATGCTGAGGCTCTGTAGATGGCACATTTGCCTATTTGCAAGCACAACTGTTTCACCTGCTTTTTAGCTGTAAACAACAGTGGTGTGCTCTTTGTCAAAATAAGTCCCCAACACTTTTGAATGGCCTTTTCCTGACAATCCTCTCCAGGCTGCTGTCATCCCTGCTGCTTGTGCACCTTTTTCTTCCACACTTTTCCCTTCCACACAACTTTCTTTTAATGTGCTTTGATACAGCACTTTGGGAACATCCAACTTCTTTTGCAATTACCTTTTGAGGCTTTCCCTCCTTATGGAGGCTGTCAATGATGGTTTTCTGCACAACTGTCAGGTCAGCGGTCTTTCTCATGATTATGATTCCTACTGAAACAGACTGAGAGGCTCAGGAACCCTTTGCAGGTGTTATGGCTTAATTAGCTGATTAGAGTGGGACACTTTGAGCCTAGAATATTGAACCTGTTCACAATATTCTAATTTTCTAAGATTGTGGATTTGGGGGTTTTATGAGCTGTAAGCCATAATCATGTCAATTATGACACATCACGGCTTGAATTATCTTGCTTTGCATGTAATGAGTCTATCTCATATATTAGTTTCATCGTTTAAGTTGCATTATTGAAATGAATGAACTTTTGCATGATATTCTAATTTTTTGAGTTTCACCTGTATCTATCTATCTATCAGTGATGAGATTCAGATTTTTTTACTACTGGTTCTATGGGCGTGGCTTGGTGGGTGGATACTTTTAAAATCTCTAGTCACAGGTAGTATTTGCCCTTTCTCCGAACTACTCAAAATCAGAACTGGTCAGACCCTGCTGAATACCACCTCTGATATGTATATATACATACATACAGGGGTGGGATTCAAATTTTTTAATAACCGGTTCTGTGGGTGTGGCTTAGTTGGTGGGTGTGGCTTGGTGGTCATGTGACTGGGTGGACATGTCTTGGTGGTCATGTTACTGGCTGGGCCTGGCCAACTCAATATCACTCACATTGAGGCACGCATCTCCTCGCATGGCCTCTCATGACTGTGGGGATGCTGCAACAGTCGTAAGTGTGAAAAAGGGTCATAAGTCACTTTTTTCAGTGCCATTGTAAGTTTGAATGGTCACTCCACATAAGCAAAGTACCAGCAAAGGAGGGGGAAAAAAACTCCAGAAAACTTCCTGAGACAGGAAGTCTAGTCCTGCCAAGAATGTAATAAGGGTTAATGGAGAGGCAGTTTCTGTAAGCAACACCAGAATGTTTCCTTCCTGCCTTCCTTACAGGATTAGGCCAGTAATTTCTTCAAACAACTGGTTCTCCAAACTGCTTAGAATGTTAACAACCTGTTTTAGCAAATAGGTGCGAACTGGTAGAATCCCACCCTGCATACATACATACATACATACACACACACACAACGTAACATATGTGGAGGATGGGAAAAATAATATGCTATGATCCTCAGGATCAATTAAGAGTCAGACATGACTTAATGACTGAACAACAAAAAATACCTGTTATGGACTAAGCCAATGCAGCGATACAACCCTAAACAGCTTTACTTTACAGCAGGCTTGTAATCCTGCACTTATCATTGGCCCGCGAATAGCAAGTCGTGATTGGTCGTTTTCGGCCAGTCTGATTGGCTGTTAAACGGGCCCCTCTTATTGGACGCTTGTGAAAGTGATAAACTCAAATCATTGGTTGTTTTGACAGCAGCCAGCTCGATAAAAGAGCTGCTGCTGCCCGAGTATTTGCTCTGTTCTTATTTCACAATAAAGAGTTGAAGTCACCGTTCGATCTTTCATCTCCATTCCTTGCGCCCATGCCCAGGACTTAACACTGGCGATGAGGGTGGGATGCGGAGATGTTAGAGCTGACTAAGTACACATCGAACAAGACAGAGCACATGGCTGAAGAGCGCACGCAACAAACGGCAAGATGACCAGCGGCACCATACCACCCGCTCCATTCGACCCAGCAACCGAAGACTGGGACTCATATATAGATCACTTGCAGATGTTCCTGGAGACCAACAATTTAAAAGATGCTACGCCTGGCAAGAAACAAGCGGTGTTCCTGACTCATTGCAGCCCCGCCATTTTCAAAATGGCTAAAGCACTGGCAAAACCGGCGGAAGTGAAAACCATGGATTGGGATACCCTTGCCCCAATCCTCCGGGCCCATTACGCACCCGCAGTACCTCCACTGATACGAAGACACGAATTTTACCAGAGGGACCAATGGAAGGACGAGAGCATTGGAAATTTCATAGCCGACCTCCGGAACCTAGGAGGCCTTTCTGGTTTTGCAAACTTAGAGGAAGCCCTAAGAGACCGCAAAGTTCTGGGATTAAATGCACTTCACATGCAGAGTAAACTGATGGCGAAAGGTGACATCAGCCTTACAGATGTCATCGCCGACGCTACTGCCACAGAAGCAACCAGGAAGTCAGCCACTCGAATGCGCCGAGTGAACGCACCGCTTCGCCAACTCGCCAACGAGAGCCCACTCGCCACTGAGAAACACACTACCACCACCCACCATGAAGACCTCGAGTCATCCTCAGACAGTGAGGAAGAGGAGGTCAACCAATTCCTCTCGGAACGAGAGCATAGGAACCAGAGACGTTCGCGCCAATGTGCTGGTTGCGGGGCAAACCATTCACGATCGGACTGCAAATTCCTCGACGTACTCTGCCGTACCTGCGGGAAAAGAGGCCACATCACGAAGGTCTGCAGAAGCAGACGAGAGTCCAGTCCCAGCCGAAGGGAGAACAACCTCCATCGAGAGACAGACAAACTTCCTGAGAACCGGGACCGTCTGAACCACCAATGGAACAACCACTACTACTACAGAAATCAAGCACCTGCCTTTTCAACGAGATGAGAAGAGGCCCACCAAACCATTACTATCAGCCACGCTTCATCATTCGATGCAAAAAAGATCCGCGTAAGGGTTACTATTGAGAATTGACCATGCGTGATGGAAGTCAATTCGGGATCATCCCTATCAATGGTATCCTGGAAAACCCTCAAACAACTGATCCCTGCCATCTGCCGCCAGGACCTCAGCACTCAATGAGTTATCCTAAAAGACTACCAGGGAAACAGAATTCCAGTTGTCGGTTCCAGCCACGTCCAAGTATCCTTCAAGAACTGCACTGCGACGCTTCCCCTGACTGTCATCGATCGTGACCGACCCAGCTTGTTAGGGTTACAGTGGTTCACCCCACTCGGGATTAAACTAACCGGCATACACCAAACCAGAAGCGACGACTGGGAAGATGCTCTCATCCAGGAATTCCAGGACATGTTCACAGGAACATTAGGCAAGTACAAGGGGACCCCTATATCATTTAATCTCAGCCCCGATGTAGCTCCCATTCGGCATAAGCCTCGTTAGGTACCTTTTGGCTTAAAGCCGAAGATTGACAAGCAGCTAGATAAACTACGCCCAGGACATATTGGAACCGATTGACCATGCCCGCTGGGAAACTCCGATAGTAACGCCCATGAAGCCAGATGGTTCGTTAAGAATTTGTGAGGATTACCGGGCCACCCTAAATCATGCTCTTCAACAGAGCACTTACCCAGTACCGGTGGTTCAAAACCTTCTTCATTCCCTGGGTGGCGAAAAAATATTTGCGAAATTGGACTTAGCTCAGGCGTACCAGCAACTACCTTTAGACGCGACAACTGCAGAAGCCCAGACAATAGTTATACATAGAGGCACCTTCAAGTGCAATAGACTCCAATTCAGAGTAAGCATGGTGCCTGGCATTTTCCAAAATTTAATGGAGAGACTATTACAAGGCATAAAAGGCATCGTGCCTTATTTTGACGACATCCTAATAGCTGCTCCCACTAAAGAGTTATTATTACAATGACTCAGAAAAGTTCTTCAGAAATTTAAAGACGCTGGTCTGAAGGTAAAAAGGGATAAGTGTCAACTTTGTAAGGAGAGAGTGGAGTTCCTGGGATACCTTCTCGACAGATAGGGAATCCACCCCACCAAAAAAAAACTAACCGCAATCAAAAACGCCCCGAGACCTAGGAATAAGACAGACCTCCAAGCCTTCCTGGGACTCATTAACTTTTATAACATCTTCTTGCCCCAGAAGGCGACCGTAGCCGAGCCCCTACATAGACTTCTCGACAAAAAGGCTTTCTGGGTCTGGGGACGGCGTGAAGAGAGGGCATTCCAAGAGGTAAAAGACCTCTTAACCTCCGATGCTGTATTAATGCAATACAATGAGACTCTACCTTTGATGGTTACCTGTGACGCCTCACCATTTGGAGTGGGAGCCATTTTAAGCCATGTCCTACCAAATGGGAATAAGGCACCTATTGCGTTCTTTTCGAGAACTTTGTCTAAGACCGAAAGGAACTATAATCAACTTGATAAAGAGGCTCTCGCTATTGTATTCACAATTAAATGTTTCCATGAATATGTGTATGGGAGACCCTTTACCATAATTACAGACCACAAGCCACTACTTGGTATTTTGGCGGGAAACAAACCAACTCCCCATATCTTATCACCAAGAATGACACGTTGGTCAGAATTTTTAGCCACCTACAATTACCGATTGCAACACCGTCCGGGAAAAACTATTCCCCACGCTGATGCTTTGAGCCATTCCCCACTACCAGACATCATAGAGGACCCAGCTCCAACCTTAGCCATATTGCAAATTGAAACCCTCAAATTGCCACCGCTGACCGCTCGAGACATTGCCTTAGAAACAAAAAAGGACCCTGTTTTGGCACGAGTCCTCAGCTGGGTAGAACAGGGTTGGCCAGTCAGCGAAACCAATGATACGTTCAAGCCATTTAAGAATCGTCAAACAGAGCTATTCTCCCAAAAAGGCTGCATAGTGTGGGGAGACAGAGTCGTAATCCCGGAGAAATTGCAACATAGGGTATTAAAAATGTTGCACGATGGACATCCAGGCATCGTGCAGATGAAGGCATTGGTCAGGAGTTACGCATGGTGGCCTGGCTTAGATAAACAAATAGAGACCTGGGTACAAAGTGCAGAAAATGCCAGGAGACTCGCTCTGCTCCTCCAAAAACTCCCCCAACCCAGTGGGAAATGCCTCGAGGTCCTTGGTCCCGTATCCACATCGATTTTGCGGGACCCACAAGAGGACACACTTTCCTCCTAACAGTGGATGCCTATTCAAACTGGCTCGAAGTCCACAAGATGAAAAGCACCACCACAGAGGCGGTCACGAAAAAGCTGAATAAGCTATTCGCTACCCATGGATTTCCAGATGTCCTGGTCTCCGATAATGGCCCCCAATTCACTGGCCTGCCATTCGAACAGTACCTGGCAGATCGGGGCATCCGCCATGCCTTAACATCGCCAGTTCACCCTGCAGCCAATGGTAGGGCTGAGCGAATGGTTCAATTTGTAAAAAAAACCTTGCACAAAATGGACCACGGCGACATTGATGACAAAATAAACTGGATGCTTCTCCTTTAGCACATAACCCCAAACAGTACCACGAACAAAACCCCAGCTGAACTCCTGATGGGCCGCAAACTTCGCTTGCATCTCGATCGCCTCCACCCAAACTACACACCAGAACAACCCCCGGGATCCAGCAGCAAGTGTTGGACATTCCAGGAAGGTGACCTCGTGTTTGCAAAAAACTTCTCAGGCGACCCATTGTGGGTCCCCGCTACCATAACGCAACTTACAGGACCCCGATCCTATCGCCTACAAACTGCAGATGGTAAGATGTGGAAACGCCACATAGACCAACTCCATTCCAGATTAGCACCTAGTCCTATCTCAGCCCCGGAATTGCCAGCTGGGGGGGGGAAGGAACATTGAGGAGGACGAAGAAGAAATAACAATCGAAACCCAACAGTCTACACAACCAACCAAGGGATACTCACCGTCAGAAGGAGAACCAAGTCAGGGAGTGGCCTCGCCGCATGACAGCACTGTGATGGAAACAGATCCAGGGAACCTGGAAGACAGCACTGGCGTAAGCAGAGAAAGCAGCCCAGGGCCACGATTTTCACCATCCAACCCAGCTAGCAGCCCACCGGAACCAGAACCAGGACAGAAACCGTGGAACAGCGCAGGTCAAGCAGACAGGTGAAGCGACCTGCCTACTTACGAGAATATGTCACCCCACCCCTCAGACAGAACCTAGGGGGGAGGGGTGTTATGGACTAAGCCAACGCAGCGATACAACCCTAAATAGCTTTACTTTACAGCAGGCTTGTAATCCTGCACTTATCATTGGCCCGCAAATAGTGAGTCATGATTGATCATTTTGGGCCAGTCTGATTGGCTGTTAAACGGGCCCCTCTTATTGGATACTTGTGAAAGCAGTAAACTCAAATCATTGGTTGTTTTGACAGCAGCCAGCTCTATAAAAGAGCTGCTGCTGCCCGAGTATTTGCTATGTTCTTATTTCACAATAAAGAGTTGAAGTCACCGTTCGATCTCTCGTCTCTGTTCCTTGCGCCCATGCCCAGGACTTAACAATACCCATCATTGAATCCTATAATATTCTCAGCATTATCTTGTCCGTACCTAATTTTATATTCAGGAGGTGTGTTTCCCACATTACATTGAGTTTTCAGGTTATGAAAGTTCAACTCTTGTCTCTGGCCAATGTGAGTCACTTCTTATCAGAATCCACATTCTTGCTTGTTAACTTCGAAGAAATAGAAACATCAATCAAAGGCCCTCCTTGTAACAGAAAACAATTACTCAAAGGAGATCTTCTCCTGCTCCCACCAGGCTTATCATCTTGCCTATGCAGGTTTTAGAAACTTGAAAGCAAATGGGTAGCAGGAACAGGAGGGAAAATATAAATCTCCTTCTGAAGATCTCAGGAAATTGAAATCAGCATCCATCCCTGTGGAAATTAAGTGGAAAAATTCAGCAAAGTCTTCATTGCTCTGAAAATCCAATTTTCTCAGTTTGGGACTATTGTAATTGCTATCTTCTAATTTCAGACTCCCAAACCTAGAACTGGAAGTGATTGGATTTATATCCTAAGTTGCATTAACAGAGGGATACAATCAAGATCAAGGGAGGTACTAATATCACTCTATAAAGGCTTAGTAAGACCACACCTAGAGTACTGCATCCAGTTTTGGTCACCACACGATAAAAAAGATGCTGAGACTAGAAAAAGTATAGAGAAAAGCAACAAAGATGATTACGGGACTGGAGGCTAAAACATAAAATGAACGGTTGCAAGTACTCAGTATGGCTACTCTAGGGAAGAGAAGGACCAGGGGAGACAGGATAGCAGCCTTCCAATATTTGAGGAGCTGCCACAGAGAGGAGAAAGGGGTCAAGCTATTTTCCAAGGCACCCGAAGGCTAGACAAGGAATAATGGATGGAAATTGATCAAAGAGAGGTTCAACTAGAAATAAGGAGAAATTTTTCTGACAGTGAGAACAATCAATCCATGGAGCAGAAGTTGCCTTCAGAAGTTGTGGGAGCTTCATCACTGGAAACTTTCAAGAAGAGACTGGACTGCCATCTGTCAGAAATATTTGTTTATTTATTTATTTACTTGTGTTTGTTTGTCAAGTGATTATAAAATAACACATATAAATATAAACATAGTTATGAATTCATGAAATGTGTTAAGTCTGGAGCATGGGTGCTAATGATGGAGACGAGCCGGTAGAAACAGTGAACTTCAAACTCTTTATTTACATATTGTGACAGCTCCCACTGGAGGGCTGTTATAGCCTTCCTTATATAGGCAACTTATTAACTATTCAACCAATAGCAAACCTGGAGCGCTATCTCCGTTAACCAATGGGAATGGCCTGTTAATGGCCAATCAGATGCTCCTGAACGGACCAATCCGATCCTGCCATTAACAGATAATCAGAAGTGCAGGGCCAGAACCCTGCACTTGACTTCAAGCTCAAGATAACTTTATTGGTATTCATTCACAACACCCCTTTCCCCCGGCTTCTGCCCACAGGGCGCGGTTACATAGCCCTTAAGGTAGGACGGCTGTTTTGTTAGTCTTTTCGATTTTCGCAAAGTGCCTGGCGATTGGCTGCACTTCTGCTGAGGTAGATCGTTGTTTATCGGTAGGGGTGCCTCTGGTTCCGAGTTTGTGTTCCCGTCATCACCAATATCACTGGCCACTCCCTGAGGTGAATTCACTCCGGTCCCTGGTTCCTGTTCCTGCATTTCAGTCCCATTATCGGTTCCTTCAAAAAGGTTTCCCTCTAATGGCAATTCGCTTTCCTCTGTATCTCCCTCCCCCTCAGTTTGGTCATAAGGGTGTTCGGAAGTGCGCAACAGTAGCCGCGATCGTAGTTGATCTATGTGGTGCTTCCAAAGTCTGTCATCAGGGCACTGAACAAGGTATGATCTTGGGCTGGTTACGCAGATTACGGTCGCTTCTACCCACAGCGGATTGCCTGATAAGTTTTTAGCGAATACTAAATCGCCTACCTGAAAGGTACGGCATCGGCCGCTGGATCCGAGTGGTTTTTCCGGTTCGTAGGCTGGGTGTAACCGATCGAAGTGGGAGCGGAGCTTTCGTCCCATTAGCAGCTCGGCGGGAGTTTTGTTGGTGATGCTGTGAGGTGTGATGTGCTGTAGGAAAAGGATCCGGTTGATTTTCTCATCGATGTTGTCGTAGTCAATCTTTTGGAGAGTCTTTTTGACAAATTGTACCATGCGCTCAGCCCTACCGTTGGCAGCAGGGTGTGCAAGTGAAGTGAGCGCGTGTCGGATACCGCGGTCAGCCAGGTACTGCTCAAAAGACAGCGCGGTAAACTGGGGCCCATTGTCGGATATCAGAACGTCTGGTAATCCGTGGGTTGCAAACAGACTTTCCAGTCTTTTGATGACCGCGTCAGTGGTCGTGTTGCTTATTCGGTGAATCTCGAGCCAATTCGAGTAGGCGTCGACGGTTAGTAAAAACGTGTGGCCTTTGATCGGCCCAGCAAAGTCCAGATGGATGCAGGACCAGGGTCCCCGCGGCGTCTCCCATTCGGTTGGGGTTGCCTTTGGTGGAGTGTTGCTTACTTCTTGGCATCTCCTGCAAGTTTTAACCCATGATTCGATTTGTCTGTCGATGCCTGGCCACCACGCGTAGCTTCGTGCGAGGCCCTTCATGCGCACGATGCTAGGGTGGCCATCGTGCAAGGTTCTTAGCAATGTCTGTTGGAATCGTTCTGGGATAACGACTCTATCGCCCCAGATGACACAGCCCTTCTGCGAGAACAACTCTGTTTGACGACTTTTGAATGGTGCAAAGTCGTCTGGTACTTGGTCCAATGGCCATCCGCGTTCCACCCATGTGAGGACTCGTGCAAAGATGGGGTCGCGTTTTGTTTCTCTCGCGATGTCACGGGCAGTTAATGGCGGCGTGTGGAGTGCCTCGATCTGCAACGCTGTCATCGTTGGTGCAGGATCGTTGATAGTTTCAGGGAGCGGTGTACGGCTCAACGTGTCGGCGTGGGGAATGGCTTTACCGGGACGATATTGCAGCCGATAATTGTAGGCAGCCAAGAATTCTGACCAGCGGGTCATTCTGGGAGAAAGTATGTAGGGAGTTGGCTTGTCCCCAGCGATGATCCCCAGCAATGGTTTGTGGTCAGTTACAATGGTGAAAACCCAGCCGTATACGTACTCATGAAATCTTTTAACAGCTGATACAATCGCCAGGGCTTCTTTATCGATCTGGCTGTAATTTCACTCAGTTTTCGAGAGTGTCTTTGAGAAGTAAGCAACAGGGGCTTCGTTACCATTAGGTAATACATGGCTCAAAATGGCACCCACTCTAAAAGGCGATGCATCACATATAATGTTTATTGGCAAAGTCTCATTGTACTGCATTAGTACGGCATCCGAAGTCAGTAGTTTTTTCACATTACGGAACGCCTGCTCTTCTTTGTGACCCCATACCCAAATCGATTTTTTATCTAATAGACGATGTAAAGGTTCAGGGACAGTCGCCTTGTGCGGCAAGAATACATTATAAAAATTGATGAGGCCTAAGAACGCCTGGAGGTCGGTCTTGTTCTGGTGTCTGGGAGCGTTTTTTATTGCTCTTAATTTGCTATCGCTAGGGTGAACACCCTGACTGTCAATTAAGTACCCTAAGAATTCAACACGATCGGTACACAGTTTGCACTTATTTCTTTTGACTTTCAAGCCTGCTTCCTGGAATTTTCGTAATACCAGTATTAAACGCTCCTGTAAGATTTTTGGAGTGGGGGCGGCAATGAGCACATCATCAAAATAGGGGACAACGCCCTTGATCCCCTGCAATAGTCTCTCCATTAGGCTCTGAAAGATCCCCGGGGCCACACTGACTCTGAATTGAAGCCGCGTACACTTAAAGGCACCTCGGTGTGTTATGATAGTCTGTGCCTGTGCCGTTTTTTCGTCAACCGGCAGTTGCTGATAAGCCTGAGTTAAGTCTAGTTTAGCGAAGACTTTTCTGCCCCCCAGGGAATGGAGGAGGTACTGTACCACCAGCATCAGATATGAGTTCTGTTGCAGGGCGTGGTTTAGGGTGGCTCGGTAGTCCCCGCAGATTCTAATGGAGCTGTCTGGCTTAATTGGTGTCACAATCGGCGTTTCCCATGGGGAGTGGTCGGTTGGCTTTAACACTCCCTGGGCAATCAACTTATCAAGCTGCTCATCGATTTTTGCACTTAGAGCGAACAGAACTCGATGAGGCTTAAGGCGGATGGGAGCTATCTTTGGATTAAGGCTAAAGGATATCGGGGTCCCCTTGTACTCGCCGAGCTTTTCCTTGAAGACGTCCCTGAATTCATGGGCGAGGTCTTCCTCCCAGTCACTGCTGCCGATTCGGTTAATGCCAGCCACTTCAGTGCTGAGTGGTGCAAACCATTGCAGGCCTAACAGACTAGGCCGATCCTTATCGATCACCGTCAGGGGTAAGTACGCCATGCAGTTCTTGAATGCAACCCGGACTCGACTAGATCCTGCGACTGGAATTCGGTTCCCCTGGTAGTCCTTTAACATGAGCTGTTGGAATTGAAGGTCTTGGCGCCGGATAGTGGGGATGAGTTGCTTGAGGGTCTTCCATGAGACCATTGAAAGAGACGATCCTGAGTCAATTTCCATTTGGCAGGGCCGATTTTCAATGTTCACTTTGACCCGAATTTTCTTAGCGTCTCGTGAAGAAGCATGGCCAATAGTGAGTGTTTGGTGGGCCTCTTCCCGTCTTGCTAGACGATTCACGGGTCGGTTTCTGTAGGAGTGGTTTACTGGTTCTCGCCTTACAGGGCGATTCCCTGTCGATTGACGGAGGTTGTTTCCTTTCGAGGTCTGGCTGGGTCCGAGGAGGCTTCTGCAGACCCGACCGATGTGGCCTCGTTTCCTGCACTCATGGCAGAGCGTGTCGCGGAATTTGCAGTCGGAGCGGTAATGGTTGGCCCCGCAGCCAGCGCACGGTTGCTGGGACTTCGGGTAATGGTCCCAATCAGACCGCAGGCGATGGACCTCTTCTTCGTCGCTGTCTGACAACGAAGAGAGGTCCTCATGATGGGCCGTCTGCAGCTCCCTTCTGCATTAGGTGAAACTTCGCCGGCTGGTGGGTGTGCTGGAGCGTGATTTCGGCGTAGTTGGGCAGCCGACTTCTTGGTCACCTCCATTGCTGTAGCTTCAGCTATGGTGTCTTTAAGGGTGATGTCGCCCTTTGCCATTATTTTGCTCTGTACGTTTAGAGTGTCTAGCCCGAGGACTACTCGGTCTCTCAAAGCCTCTTCTAGGTCAGTGAAATCGCAAAGGCCTCCCAAGTTCCGGAGTTCTGCAACGAAATCGGCGACGCTTTCTCCTTTTCGCTGGTTTCTTTGATAGAACTCGTGTCGTCTTACGAGCGTTGGAACGGTTGGTGCATAGTGGGCCCTTAGTAGTGGTTCAAGGACATCCCAGTCCATGGCCTTCGCTTCCGCCGGTTTCGCTAGTGCCTTAGCCATTTTGAATACCGTCAGGCCGCAGTGCGTTAGGAATACCGCCCGTTTCTTCCCGGGTGTGGCATCCTTCAGATTATTCGTTTCCAAAAACATTTGAAAACTATCCATGTAGGACTCCCAGTCCTGTTGAGCTGGATCGAACGGAGCGGGTGGTACTATGCCGCTGGACATGGTTCCGCCATTGTGCGCTTCAGCCACGTGCTTTGTTGTCTTAGTTGGCTCTGATGTCATCCAATCCCACCTTCGTCGCCAGTGTTAAGTCTGGAGCATGGGTGTGAATGATGGAGACGAGCCGGTAGAAACAGTGAACTTCAAACTCTTTATTTACATATTGTGACAGCTCCCACTGGAGGGCTGCTATAGCCTTCCTTATATAGGCAACTTATTAACTATTCAACCAATAGCAAACCTGGAGCGCTATCTCCGTTAACCAATGGGAATGGCCTGTTAATGGCCAATCAGATGCTCCTGAACGGACCAATCCGATCCTGCCATTAACAGCCAATCAGAAGTGCAGGGCCAGAACCCTGCACTTGACTTCAAGCTCAAGATAACTTTATTGGTATTATTCATTCACAACAAAATGGATACATATAAGAAAAATAAAAAGAAACAATAGGACAGGGATGGTAGGCATGTTGGTGCACTTATGCACGCCCCCTCTTAGGAAAGGGGTGAGGTCAATAGTAGACAGTCTAAAGTTAAAGTTTTGGGGGTTTGATGTAGGGTCACCTGCTTGAATGGGGTGTTGGACTAGAATACTGGATGACCTACAAGATCCATTCCAATCTCTCATTATCTGTTACATCTGTTATATAGAGTATATATTATAAAATATTCACTAGGAAAAAAATAGATACATTCTTGCTAGGTATGTGTGATTTATAGAAAGTGAATATTTTGATGATCCATCATTGATTAAATTAGAAATTCGATTTTTTTCCACTGAGTCCTGCGAGAGAATCCCCACAGGAAAAGAAGAGGGAATAGAAGAAAAGAGCAGTTTTCATTCATTCACAAGAATGTGATTTCTAAGCTGCATTTCTATCTTTAGGTCCGCCCATGGAATTCTAGACGCATTCACTAGGGGGCGCTCTGCCCCTCTGTTTCTGTGATACTTTCGTCTCAACTGGAAACCGGAAGTAGTGCTTTCTGTGGTGCCTCTTGCCTACTTCCGTTTCAATGCCACTCAAGTGGCCGGTACCATAGACATAAAAATTAGAGTGATACTAACATTAGATAATAGGATTGATTTTTTTTTATTAGAACTGTGGCCATTTTAGAAATATTCATAATAATCACATCGATCGTAATAATAATAAAGTGTTTTTTTTTTATTTCGCTGGGTTGTTAACGACTTAGGACGGTTCTGAATGAACTCAAAGGTCTCATTTGTCTTTTTGCCATCAAAGTGAACTAGAGGATGTCCCTGGTCCAATCACAGTCTCGGCCGCCGCCTCCAAGAACCGCCCACAAAACACCCATCGACATCGGGAGAAGGGGGGGTAGTGGTCAACTCTACAATTTTGTACGTCTACGTCCAGCGCCTCCCTCTCCTTCCACTCCCCGTGACGTCACGGCACTCCCTTCCGCCTCGCCCCAGCCGGGCGGGATGAGCTCATCTCCTTTCCTCGGGAGGGAGGAGCCGACAGACGGAAGTGACGCAGGCGGGCGCGCGAGGCCGGAAGCGACGCAGGCGGCTGCCAGGCGGTGGAAGCGCACCCGCTGAGGCGATTTTCTCTCTCTGTCTTTTCTCGGCCCGGCTTTTCTCCGCCGCCGTCCCCGCTCCCCAAGCCATGTCGGCGCCCGGAGGAGCCGGCGGAGAATTCGGCAACCCGCTGCGAAAGTTCAAGCTGGTTTTCCTCGGCGAGCAAAGCGGTGAGGGGGCCCCGCGCGTGGTGGGGGGGAGGGGCTGCCCCGCCACCACAAAAAAAAACCCCACCTGACGGGGTGGGGGAGGGGTACGTGGGGTGGGGGCGAAAATAGGCGACGAAATGCAGCGGGGGGGGGGAGGAAAGGGGCGGCGAAGCGTCGGGCTAGGATGGTTGGGGGGGGGGCTTGAGCCGGGTCTGGTCCTTGCGGGGATTTTTTTTTAGCTTTTATTTTATTTTTTAAATGTCTCTTTTTTAATTTGCATTTTAAGGGGTTGTTGTAAGAGAGAGAGTGGGGGGGGGGGGAGAAGCATACGAATCCTACAAATAAGAGACAGAAACGGCTTAGGATGTTGTCTCCAGTTCCTATTTCTTGTATTTAAACATGTTTTATTCTTGCTTCTGTTTATGTTGTGAGCTTTTGACAAACAAAATAAAAGGATAGGGGAGGAGTTGCTGGGGTGGCTGCGGTTGATCTTGCAGATTAACAAGAGCTGGAAGGGACCTTGTAGGTCATCTAGTCCAACCCCCTCCGACCAAGCAGGGAAACCCTACACCATCTCTGACAAATGGCATCCTCTTGCCGGTTCCCACCCACAGGCCATCCATTGTCTTTGCTTCGTTTTCAGATTATTTCCATGTTCATCCCGTCTTTTTATGCTTCTGTTTTTTTTAAAAAAAAAACTGTTTTATCATTGGTATTTGGTGTGCCTGGTATTGACTATATACTGTAGGGAGGAAGGAGCGCCAGTTTGGTTGTAGGGATTGAAAGCACCTGGTTGGAAACTGGGAATAATAGAGCTTGGAAAAGGGGCCTTGGAGGTCTTCTAGTCCAGCCCCCTGCCCAAGCAGGATACCATTTCAGACAAGGAGCTGTGCAGTTTCCTCCTCTTCCAAGTTCTAATCTTGCCTTAGGTATGAAGCCAGCTGGGTGATCTTGGGCCAGTTACATTCCCATAGTACTGATGATGTTACCTGGTTTGGGTAATGAAGTGTCTGCAAGAAAACCAAAGGGAGCATCAAGGACCCCACAGTAGTCTTTGTTGCCCTCTTGGTCCCCTTCTCCTCCTCTTCCTCTCCCACTCCCTTCTAGCACTGATGATGTTACCTAGTTTGGGTAATGAAATGTCTGCAAGAAAACAGCCAAGCTCAGAGAGCATCAAGGACCCCACAGTTCAACCCTGAGCTTCAAAGATTTGTCTTTATTGACAGTCTTGGGAAGGAAGCTTTGGAAAATCAATTTTTAAAAAAAACTTGCCAAGAAAACTGCAGGGACTCATTCAAACAATTAGCCAAGTATCAAGAGTGATTTGAAAAAACACACACACATCCACCAAAAATTCCCACTAGCTGATAGTGAAGGCAGTTACTAGGGGTCAAAAACTGATTTTGGTACATCTATCTATCTGTGTATGTATGTATGTATGTATATATGTGTATATATGTGCATGTGTGTGTCAGCTCAGGGCAGCAAAAAAAAAGTCTAATATTTCTGCCTCTTATTTTCCCCATCACAACAACCCTGTCAGGTGGATTGGCCTGAAAGAGCGATTCATAGTCCACCTAGACATGCTTAAGGTGGGACCAAAACTCAACATCATCTGGTGATTGGCCCAAAGTCACCCAGTTGGCTTTCATGTCTAAAGAAGAGGAGGAGCTGGAACTCACCATATCCTGGTTTCTGGGCCAGCCCCTTCGCCTTTATATCAGACTGGCTCTTAAATAAGTAGAGGTTAAGGTTCCCATGATCTTGACTGTTGGCTTATTTTGAGAGGTTTATCTTCATTGATAGACTGACTGGTGTTTGGGGCTGCAAGGCGCCCATCGAAGCCATGTTAAGGGCAGGCAGTGATGAGAGATCACCATTTCTCATTTTTAATTTAAGTGTCTAAGGCCTTACTGAGGACTCCGGACAATGTAAAAACGTTTCCAACATGATTTTTTTTTAAAGGAACAATACATTAAAAGCCAGGTTTGGCAATGGTTTTTACTTGCCAGGGTACTGGTAAAAAATAGACTAAAACATCTGAGAATTTAATATTCCCTACCTATTACAACATAATTACTGCTGCAGTGTATCATTCTTAATTATAATTACATCATGTTACATGTTGCAACTTGGGGAAGCAAAGGCAATGAATGGATATACAAGTTATAAAGCATTAATAGTATTATTTCATGGTGTTCTGCCTCCAGTGTCTTGTGCTCTCTTTCCTTGTACCCTACTTTATATTTTAGCAATATATAACTTATTCTTCTTTTCTAAAGAGATCTCTCTGCTTTATATAAAATGGGGTTTAATTTGATTTATGCCTGTTACAAATCAAGAAAGCTCTTGGCAGTAGGAAAAAAATAACTTGGGGCATTCTGAATAGCTAGGAAAGCTCAAAAGTCTGATTTAAATTGGTCTACCAAGTAGGCTTAGAGATCTGGGAATTTTAAAATAGAGATCATGACACAAAAGTAGGGCCCAATATGTTTTTTTTTTTACTATAGCTGAAGGAATAGAATGAAGGGTTACGGTTTGAAAGGTCTCCATTTCCAGATATAGTAAATAGTAAACAACTTTCATTTATCAAATCCCAGGTTTTTTTTCTAATCATGATTAAGAGATCCTTTCTCTTAATTCTATGGAATATGGAGAAAGTTACAGTACCTAAGAGCTGGGAAATGTAGATGTATATATTATTGATGTTATATTTGTTATAACATTGCATATTTTTCCCCTCTTCATCAGATTATTTTCCATTCTACTACCTCTGTTTCCATTTGCGCAGTAAGATTAATTCATAGTCAGGCCCTTT
This sequence comes from Hydrophis major, assembly GCA_033807585.1. Classification (NCBI taxonomy): domain Eukaryota; kingdom Metazoa; phylum Chordata; class Lepidosauria; order Squamata; family Elapidae; genus Hydrophis; species Hydrophis major. Next base: position 8,515,032 of record CM066335.1, on the reverse strand, counting down.
TTAAATATTTTGCTTCCTTGGGCTAATTTGAAAATTGCGCTATTCTGATTTATGTCAGACTGCTAATTTGTATTAAGGTGTGTGAAATTAGTGTTGCAGATAAGTTGGTGCAGATGGCATAATTTTGGCACATGAACCCATTGATGCTTATGAAACCCTTCCTATCCACAACTGATCACATGAAGGAATCCTTAATTTCCCAGAGACCCACATCTAGATATGTATTTTAACAATAGCTATACATAGCATTTATACAATATCCTAACTATAAGTAATGCCTTCATTTGTACATGATTTTCATGTCCATTTTAAAAGGGGAGCAAACAGAGAGATCATAATTTTTGGCCTATCTTGGTAGATTCAATAATTTTATTCACTATAGAACAATACAAAGATTTATTTTGAGATTAACTTTTTATTTACAAATGTGCATGTGTGTAGCAAAGCTTCCAGGTTCTACAAATATTTTAGATAGCCTAATAACTTTTTAGTATGGTACCACTAGATTAGGACACACCATTGGTTTGGATGATCTTCAGTTAAGCTCTAGCAATGGCAATTTAAACTTAAAGTTAATTTACATTTTAACAGAGCTCTTTGTTTACCTTTTTACATCTTATCAAACACAACTCAGTCCAAATGCAGACACTTACGGTTTTGTCAGAAAATATAAAATAACCTCTGTAACAACTTCTGAAAATAATAGCAGATCCAAAAGTCCATGCAGGTTTTACTAACATATCTTACTTTTACAGAATAGAATTACAGTGTGTGATGAGCAAATCAAAGTTTCCTGATTGCTTGGCATTATTTGTTTATTTAACAACATGCCTACTGTTTTATGTATTTTATTTTATTTATATTCCACCTTTCTTTTTATAAACTCAGTTAAACTTATACATGTTAAATTAAATATGCATAAATAGTTGTGCTTCTTTCTTTTGTAGTTGGAAAGACCTCCTTAATCACTAGATTTATGTATGACAGTTTTGACAACACTTATCAGGTAAGTGTGAGAAAGATGATCCCTTGTACCATTTCAGATTCATTATCAGATTGCTTTAATCATGAGAGACTATACATGTAGAAAGATAAGAGTTCACTGCACTCATATTTTTCCATTTGAGAAAAAGCCTACTACATACATAGTTATGCATACTGAAGCATAACTAATTTTCGATCATTAAAATCATACAAAAGCTGTAAAAGTCACATTCTGTTCAGATTAAAATTATAGATGAAACACATCAAAGAGGATAGTCACATGGCACTCAGTAAAGATTTGATTAAACTGAAGTTTTCCTGTTCCTGCTGCCTGATATGCAAAGGTGCTATCTGATCATCTGTATTGTCTGAAAAACCGCTTTCAAGCTTCATGTAGCTTGCAAAACACAACTTTTGTGCTACTAACTACAGCTGACCCTCACTTAAGTGGGATAATTGGGATCAGGAAGTCTGTTGTTAAGCCGCACAGTCATAGTTTATGATGTCACTTGACTGCCTGACTTACAATGGAAGCTCCAGTTGCCATCATTAACTGCCATGCTGTATGATCATCATTTGCAACCACCTGCCAGCATCTCCATTTGACTGTTGTTGTCAGAAGCAAGTGATATTGCAATAGCCATAATTGCAAGATGGTTTCCAAATGTCCAGATTGTGACAGTGTGATCAAGTGAATGCTGCATCAGCTACAACTTCTAAGGCAGAAGTCTCCTTGTTCAGTTCCATCATAACATGGAATGGTCACTGAACACTAAAATGACCCCAAACTCTAAGTCAGAACATAGCTGGATTTATTTGAGCATCCTGTCTTATACAAATAGCACATGTACAATTTCTTAAACTCTTTAAGGTATGTACTTTTATGAGAGTCTACCCAGCACCAAAGTGTATTTGCTGTGCTTCCTTCGGGACAGCATAGAAGTAGTTTGTGGTTGCTTTTTCAGGAGAGATTTTTCAGTCTCTACATAAGAACAGAAATTAATGCAATTAATAAGAATTTAATCTCACACAAATCCATAACACTTTTAGTTTAAAATCTCAATGTAGTTCCAAAAATTGCCGAAACTCATCTATTAAATATCCGGGAAAGATATTTAATATTCTGTTACAGTTTGTGAACTGTGAGTTGGATTTAAAATAATACTACATATACTTTTATTATTTTGTGTTCAGTATTCCCTGATTTCCAACCTAATGTTCCCTGGCGTGCTTTTTTTAAAATAAAGATTGTTTTTTTAATGGTTTAAAAGTGAATCTTTTCTTATTTTTCCAGGCCACCATTGGAATTGATTTCCTTTCAAAGACTATGTATTTAGAAGACCGCACGGTAAGTGGATTTATCTGTCTTCTAAGTTTTACTGATTCTCTCCACAATTCCATGGTACTTTTCTCCATTAACATAATCTGTGGCTTGAATCTCCAGGAGGAAATCTAGGGGTACCAGTGTGTCCATAGATATTCTTTAACTCTGCTATGTTTTCTCCCCTGATTGCCTTTTACATTAAAAGCGTTGGAAGTTTTCAAAAATGGAAGATGGCACATTGAAATCATTTTTATTCCATAAATACATTTACCCTTAGATTTCCAACTTTGGCCTGAATATCTTTCAACTTGCCCCAAGAAAGACCTACTAAGCACAGCATAGGAGGTAAATAATTCGTTTTGTAAATGGTTGAGTCCTCTGGAAACCATGACCACCTTCAGTTCAGTAATCATTTCATTAAGGTTTCCACAAAATAAACATGGTTTCGAAATAATCTTTTCCCCACACTATAGGAAGAAGGAATTGGCAGGTTGAATATATTTCACTGACATGCCCATTTTACAATCTGTGATTAGATACTGGCAGCTGGGTATGGCTACTTTATTGCTTTATTATTGGTCCAGATTGCAGACCTGATGTTCTGAACCTCCTTTAAGGGGTTAGTAAGATACTCTTTTTAAGGAGGAGAGAAAGCACATGTGTAAGATATCCATGCCTTAGATCAGATTCTATTAAGCTTGTAAATCAGACTAGTTACAAATAGGGGTCATTTTGCTCTCCAGCCTCATGGGACTGCCTTTTATTCTGTCTGGTGGACAGGCCTGTGTGCTGATTTTGACAGCTTGAGGGAGACCAGTCTAACAACCTGTTCTTAACAATAATGCAAACAAACTTCTGAACACCAACTATCCCTATGGATGAAGCCTAGATTGAGAATGCAGCAAATAGGATGCCTGACAAGGGTATGAACCTGGATCACTTTGTCCAGATACTTATCTACAAGGTCAGATTGCCCTTGTTTACTCAGGTTACCTGTTCCTTGGTCTGAAGAAGCCATATCTTGAATATTACTTTGGTGGTTGTTGTTTTAATTTTAAAGGATACATTGTGTTTTGGGATGAGTTTTCATCTTGGCCAGAACAGAGATTTTACACAATCATATAGAGGAATTCAACTTTACAGGGCAAGATCATTCTTATCTTAAGATTTTTTTTTACAATTGATATTTCGAATGGTCAGCAGAAGCTTCCATCCACCAACTCAGTGATTGCAGATATGTTGAAGTATCTTGAGCCACTTCCTGACTGACTGTAGGATGAATAGCTGCTTTTCTCATGGAGTGTCTCTTGTCTGTGGGTGATGAGTTTTGTCCTCATTATTGACTTGCTTAGCACAGTAGAACCAGGACAGAAGTTGCGCAGCAGAAGCAATTCCATTATAGCCTTGATGAACTTGCAGTTCCTGAACCTGGAATAAAGTATAAGGAAAGATAATAGTAGAAGGTTCAAGCCAAATGGTTAATGGAATTATTATGGGGTGGGAAAATAAAGGCTACCAGGTCTTTCATAAAGAGTTCCATCTGGAGAAATAGATGACAAAAACAAAAGCTTTTTTTATTTGCTTATTTAGAAAAAAAGCCCACAAGTTTTCATTTTTAGTTTTACGCTGCATTTTAGTTTCATTTTAACTTCCCTCTTATTTATTTGCATTGTTTCTTTCGAGTGTGTCATTTTTTTAATTCCACATGCGTTTTGCTTTATTATTATTTTTTTGTCCATATTCCTGCTCTTCTCTTTCCTCCTCTCCACCCTTCCCCCCACACATTTTCTCTTTTCCCAGATCAGGCTGCTGCTGTGGGCCAGGGGAGATTCCGCAGCCTCATTCCCAGCTACCTCCGGGACTCTGCTGAGGCTGTCATTGTCTTTGACCTGACAAGTAGGTATTGAGGTTTAAGTCCAGCAGGCCCCTTGCTCTGATCGAGGGGAGAACTGAGTTCTCGTTCTCAGGAAGCAGCCAGGACTCCATGATAAGCAAGCCATGATAGGCAGTTGAATAGAATCTGTGGCCATGAATAAATGGTCAGGCCTGACTTTTATTTATTTTTTAGTTTGGAAGGGGTAATGAGATAAGCATTTCTCTTCTGGACATATTGATTTTGTATCCCTCCCGAAGGAGGTATATCTTATTGGAATTCTATGGTGTATTCCAGCTGTCAGGATTCCGGGCAATCATTCTAATTAAATCATAAGCTTTGAGCCAAGCTTCAAAAAACTTCAAAAGATTTATCAGGAGCAACATGCCTGCATGACCGACTCTGAGACACATAATTTACAATCACCTATGACCTTGACTTCCTGCACCCCCCTGGGTGTATCATAATTCAGCTTCTCCAACTAAACACGTTCATGGGCTGGGTGTCATCACTCACATTCTCTAATAAAGGATTTTCATGGGCAGAATACCCGGTTTCCTAAGTTACAATCTTTGTGAGATAAGCTTGGAATGTGCTTCTGATTTTATTTTTCTCATAGCAACTTGGAAACAGGCATGGGAATGCTTTACAAGTTGACACCAGCTTTGATCAGAGCACATGAAGTCTGTTCCCTAAGGAAGAGCTAAGACGAAGGCTAACTCTTCTCATTGCGTTCCTCTCCTGCTTTTGAATATGCCCCTGTATAACTCATAATGTTTTATAACTCCACAAATTACCAGGTAGTCCTTGACTTACGGCCACAATTTAGCCCAATTTTTTTTCTAGCTAAGCAAGACGGTTGTTTGAAGTGAGTTTCACCCCATTTTACCACCTTTCTTGAATCACTACAGTTGTGAAAGTAAATAAGACAGTTAAGTAAAACAGGTTTCCCCATTGACCTTGCTACGCAAGAAGTAATAACATGGCCCTGGGACACTGCAACCGTCATAACTCTGAGTCGGTTGCCACGCATCCAGATTTTGGTCACATGACCACAGGGATGCTACAGCGTGTGAAAAATGGTCATAAGTCACTTTTTTTCACTGCCATTGTAACTTTTAATGGTCACAAAACATTGTCAGTCAAGGACTACCTGTTCAGAAGAAAACACCTATTCTCCCAAGGATTGGGTGAAAATAGTTAGCTTTGACATTTTGATTGGCTTTATTTGAAAGCCGAATTGTTTTATCTTATTCCTTTGCTGTTGACAATTCTGTACACATCTTAATATATTTTTTTCCTGTATATTCTCCCCTTTATTTGCTCATATATTTTGATTCACTCTTCATTAAAAACTGTTTTTAGAGCAGTTCATGCTAAGAATTTCAGAAAGAAAACGAATAAGTTTGTTGCAGGGCAGAAGAACATTTTGTTAACTGAAAATTATGAGCAACTCAGGCTACTCCATTCCACCTCAGATCCTTCTGCATATTCCAGAAGTCATTCTAAGTGATCTAGAACCTGGAATATTTTGATACTTCTACTAATTTAAAGCAGTTAGTCCCCTTTAACAATTTGAAGAAAGCCGTTAAAAGATGAACAGCAGTAGATGCAAGCACTTCATATTGATTCACCACGCCAAACTACAATAACTTGGTTAAAAGTCAACATAGAGCATAAAGTCCATCAAGAATGTTAGACATATAATGTGGGAACACCAACCAGTGACACACCCTACACCCACGGAAGGCACAGATTGACAAAACAGTTGTTTCTACATACACTTTTACTAATAATAGCAACAGCACCTGGATTTGTATAGCGCTTCACAGTGCTTCACAGCCCTCTCTGAATGGTTTATAGAGTCAGCCTCTTGCCCCCAACAATCTGGGTCCTCATGTTACAACCTCGGAAAGATGGAGGGCTAAGTCAACCTTGAGCTGGTCAAAGGCTGTGGGCAGAGTTAACCTTCCATATCCCGCATTCTAACCACTCTGCCACAGGGGCTCCCATAATCCTATAAAATTCAATTTAAAGTTATACTTTCAAACTATTAGGTAAGAGCCAACCTAATATAGTTAACGCACAGAGCCAAAAATGGGAAGACAGTGAATTTTAACTCCTGAATCACCAAACCAGCTGAGTGACTTCGTCTGGTCACTCTCTTTCAGCCTAGAATGACAATGGAAAATCACTTCCAAAATCTTGCCAGAAAGCACTACTTTGAAGCTGCTGCACCCCCTCCAAAACTCTCATGTAATTAATAGGCTCACCTTGAAAATGTAAAATATTGATGCAAAGAATGGTTCGTACAGATTGATTCTTATTTGAGGAAGAAGGTGGCTACTGGCTCTGGAAGGCCTTCAGAGGCAATCTTTTTTTTTTTTTTCCCCTCCCATAATTATCCAGTCAGAGCAGTCTTAACAAGATAGCTCCTCACCATGTATAGTGCTTTTTTAATTTTTATCGTTCCTGTAAATATTAAAAAAAAAAAAATCTGTTGGTTATCATTGTAGACCAAGCTTAAGGAGACATGTATTTTTTTTCTTAGAAAATGTAGAAATGGGGAAAATATTGGCAAAGAAGCACGTGTGTTGAAAATATTCCTGTTTTATATTTAAGGCTCCCTGGAAAATGGGTGTTACTGGAAGACTTGGTGGGATATATCTTTCTCTTGAGCATTGATCATATTGCCGTAAGATCTCCCACTAGAGATATCCCACAGTACAGTTTTTTTGGAGTCATCCCACATAATAGGATCCCAGTTCCCTGACTGATAAGTTCGTGTATTGCAGCTAATTTTCCTTTTCTCCAGAACAGATCCATTAACCTTTAAACAAAAGATTATGGTAACAAATAAGTGTCGTTATTCTTATCTTAGGTTGTTGTGCAAGCAAATATTTCATCTCTTAATTCTCACTGCAGCATCTGTGCACTACTAAATAATTCCCTTTGTTTTTCTACATTTCCCCAATTCCCATCATAATATTTAGCAATTATACAATTAGATGGGGGTCTGTTTCATGAATCATGAATCAAACTTAACAAAAAGCAGGTACTGAAATTTGGACCTGTTTTTAAAGTCATTCACTTGTGTACCAGTAATTCATATTAAAAAGATAAATTATGTCAGCCATTCTTGATTTGGGGCTTGCCTTGATGAATGTGTACTGGTTTAAGAAGAGGCTTTTGAAAAGAAACTGCACAGCCACCTGACTGAAATGGTATAGGGTCTCCTGCTTGAGCGGGGGATTGGACTAGAAGACCTCCCAAGATCCCTTCCAATTCTTGTTCTGAGTAGAGCAGGTGACCATCTGGCAGGCATATTTTTTCTCACCTTCATTTATAGTTCAGTCCTTATTGGTGGCCGTGGGGCATTGCAGTGTTGTAATTGGGAGTCTGGTGAACGCCCAGATTGTGATCACATGACATAAGGGACACATAACCACACTGTGGTTGATGTAACATTGTTCAGTGCTGTAAGAAGTTTAGTCACTAAATGAGTGGCTGTTAAACGAGGACCCCCTGTAAATATTTATCTAGTGGCCCCATATAACCCCATAATATTCTTTCCCATGCTTCATGACTCATATTGGTTGTGTTTTGGAAACAGCAGTAATATTTTCAGCCAGTGATAGTAATTGGCTCTCAAATGAAACTATCCACTTGATTAAAAACTGGGATGATCTTCCCAGTTATTATTTGCAGGTTCAGCTAAGAGGTTTTTTTTGTTCTCTACTCATTGTCAAGTATATCAGGCCAACAATATAGTTAAAACTGAAATAGAAAATACAATTTCATTCATGGTTTTTCTTAAGTTGAAATGAATTTGTACTAAGTCAAATTACACACATCACACAGGCATTCTAACTTCTGGGTCTCCTGGCTCTTAGTGCTTCAGCTGAGGTTTTAAATTATTAAATGTGCAGCTTGAAATGAGTCAGGCTATATCATACTTTTTTCCACTCAGAAGTCTTTAAGGCTGAGCAGGGATTTTCTTTGTCTGGTTCTCTTACCATTATCACAGAAGTATGCGGTATTGTGTATTTTACAGGGAGAAACATTTTCTCTATTACATGCTCAAAAATGGAAGGTTAACTTCCATGAATCTGTCAAATTTCTAGTGAATCGAACATGCAATCCTACAGTGTTGCTTTCAATCCAAATGAAATATATTTTCTATCTCGGAAATAATGATTTTTTGAAGGAAAGTTTTTTTCATGTGTTCTCCCCCTCCCCGTCCCATTGTTTTATAGTATGCCAAGATAAAGTAGCCCATGACTCTATAATTAATCTTAATCTGCACCACTGGCATTCTCATTTGTATTGATGGAGAGTTTTTGGAATAAATTTATTAGAGAGCAATAGCCTCTGATGTGTAAATTTTCTGTAATTTTAATGCCCATACTGCATTTTCTGATGAGATATTTGTATGCAATTCTATAGAATTCTTTCTAATGCACTGCCTTTTCTCTAAAGGACATTTTCTTTCTTTTTCCTTCTTCTGCCTTGTCTCTTTCTGTTTTTTTTTTCCTCGGCTGCTCCCAGCAGGTCCGACTTCAGCTTTGGGACACAGCAGGCCAGGAACGGTTCCGTAGCCTCATTCCCAGCTACATACGTGACTCAACTATTGCAGTGGTAGTCTATGACATTACAAGTGAGTGAGAGATTTGTGTCATGGTATACCAAAACATTTTGTTCTAGAAGAAAACTGAGCCCAGAAGCCCTGAGTCATCCATGAAGGCTCAGTGGGGCTCAGTTCAGGTGATGCCATGCTGACAAACAGAAGGCCCTAGTGCCTTTTGCCCCAGGCAAAGAACCATCCTGAAGCTGCCTTTGTTTACTTGTTTGTTTATATGTCATATTTCTAACCTTCAAAGAGGGACTCTGGGCAGTGTACAATATAATATAACCAGTAAATAAAACAATGCATAAAAAAATTAACATTAGAAATTAAAAAATTAGAGTTAAGCTGTTCAAAATTATAGAATAGTGACAAACATCAAAAGGGGGAAATATTAAAATGGCCATTTAACGTTGGATTATTACAGGTGCGGGGCCGGGGCTTTCAAGAGACTAGCCAGCCCCACTGTTGCGAGGTCTTCTGTGCCCTCACAAGTCTGCAGAGTGAAGGGTTGACCGCTGTGTGGAAAGCCAAGAGGTGGGGCTGGGGGGCTTTCCTCACCTGGAGAACAAGATGTTGCACAAAGTGGGGACAGCAGCAGAGAAGGCTCTAGAAAACCTTTGACTGGCAGGGGTCTGTAGCATCCCTTCCCTGCCTGGTGGAGTGAGACGGGCTGGTGAGATAGGAGGAAGCCGCTTCTGTGGGTCTTAACATTCTGTAGGTATTATATTGTTCTTTGGCTTGACTGTAGTGCATTGGGCTACCTTCTCCTTGCAGATCTGAATTCCTTCCAGCAAACCTCCAAATGGATCGACGATGTGCGAACAGAAAGAGGAAGTGATGTCATCATTATGCTGGTGGGCAATAAAACTGACCTTTCAGATAAAAGGTAATCATAGAGTTTGAAAAGAGAATGTTTTGGGGGGAAGGGGACGACGTGCTAGAAAAATGCCTGGCTAATACTTGGAAGAGCCAAAGAAGTTGCATCCACCCAGAAGCTGCTGAATTCCCATCATTTTTGCTCTTGGGTATGAGTTTGAGTCTGTTGGGAGTATATTGGAAGAGCACTTAGACTTATATACCGCTTTATAGTGCTTTACAGCCCTCTCTAAGCAGTTTACACAGTCAGCATTTTGCTCCCAACCATCTGGGTCCTCATTTTACCCACCTCAGAAGGATGGAAGGCTGAGTCAGCCGTGAAATGGTGAGAATCGAACTCTTGGCAACGAGCAGAGTTACCCTGCCCTACTGCGTTCAAGCCACTGTTCCACCACAGCAGTACCACAGATTCTCTACTATTTGGCATGCAGAAAAAGAATTTCCCTTTTCGTCAAAAGAGCAAAATTAAATATTGCAAAGGAGCTGGCAATATCAGAGTTGATGCTGTAGTGATTTATTTCTTTTTAACTCTATGATAGATTTTTTAAAAAATCCAATTCTTGCAGCTTATTCTACCAGCACAAAAATATTATTCAAGGACCTTAGTATCATTCCTATTATTTTTCACCTCTAACTCTTGAATGTGTTTGCCTTATTCTTCCACCAATAAAACTCCCATGGAGGCTCATATAGATCAGTTTTAAATTCCTTCCAGCATGTAATGCAAAATTCATGACACATAAGTAAAGCAAGAAGAGGCTGATGAAGAGATACCATTGATGGTATCTGTAGCTGCTGCTGAGAGCTACAGTAAGGCAAAAGGCCTTGCTTCTTTCCCTTAAGCTATACTATCTTTGGGAAAAGCAGGATCAATTGTTCCTTGCTGTGCATCTTTTCATCTTTCTTATGTTGGAGTTTATATTGGAGATGATGTAATAGGTCTGTCCCACCATGTTCTCAAGCTCTGTTCATTGAATGCAGAAAGAGAAATTTCTGGTCACAGCACAGTAAAACCCTCACTACTAGGTCATTTTGTGTTGTGTGTTTAGTTTCTTGTTAATTGGTATTCAGTGGAGTAACCTCTCTGTTGATCTTGCACAAATTCTTATTCACTGGAAGCTGCTTAAACAATAAGCTTATTTTTGCACCCCAGAATTGAGCTCCCGGAATAGTGGAGTCAGCTGGAATTCTCCCAGAGTAATACATTTATTTTTTGACTGTGTTCTGCTGATTATCTTTAAAGAATGCAAAGCGTTGGGTTTTATTGCCATTGTTTTTAAATAACTACCAGCCAACTGGGAAACAGGCCAGTCAAAGGACTTATTGCTAGAAAGGTTCCGTTTGATGGACGCATTAAAAGACTTACGGAAATGTTTTGAACTTCTGAGGTGGCTTCCATTTTCATGGCACATTATTTCACAATGTAGGTACCACCACAAAGCAAGTGAAATGAATTTCTTATCGTCAAGAAATCAGACAAGTGGTACGGTGGCCTAGAGGTGGAGCTCTCACCTTACAACCAGGAGGCTATGAGTTCGATCCTAGGTAGAGGCAGCTATTTCTGTCTCTGGGCACAGTGAGAATATATCTGTTCCCCGTTGGTGACAGGAAAGGCATCCGGCCAGTAAAAATTATCTAGCTCCATTCAGTTGCCCAGACTTATGGGGTGGTTAAAAGATGATAATGGGGAAGAAGGAGGAGGAGGAGAAGAAGAAATCAGACAAGACCCATTAAGAATGTGCCTTTGGTAGACATCTTGTACAGCCTGGGTCAAATTGTATAGGAATGCAATAGGAAATCAAGTAATTGGGTCTGAACTGTTGTAAGAGAGAATAGCAGTAGCACTTAGACTTACATACAGTTTCACGGTGCTTTACAGCCCTCTCTAAGCGGTTTAAAGCCTGTTGCCCCCAATAATCTGGGTCCTCATTTTACCAACCTTGTAAGGATGGAAGGCTGAGTCGACCTTGAGCCCGGTGAGACCCAAACTGCTGGCAGCCAGTGATCAGCAGAAGTAGCCTGCAGTACTGCACTCTTAACTATTGTGCCACCGCAGCTCTTAGAATCCCCACCCATTGGTTAATTTTCCTTTACATTTCTGCAGAAGAGGGCTTACAAAGAGCGTAACAACTTAATAGAATAAACCAACAATAAAAGTTGGATTTAGTATAGAACTGGATACGTACAACTTGTTAGAGGTGAACTTGCTGACAGCTTGTTAATTCCTACAGAGCTGCAAGATAACCTCTTAGGCAATATGGAACTCGGCCCAGCAAAAGCTATTAAATCATTCTGGGGGGGGGGTTTTGCAGTCCCTTCCAGGGAACAAAAATAGCGTTAGCCAGTGCCATTGGCTAGCATTCATTCCTTAGACCTTTGATTTAGTGGGACATAGAAATGAACAAAAATATGTTTCCATTACTATAGGTCTGATGAATTTAATTTGCCCACATCCTTCAGCCAAATATCACATGCCCCTTTGACCTAATTTTAAAAGCCGCCTTGGGAAACTTCGTTTATGCCTTTGGCAGGCTGGTCGCAAAGACCTCAAAAGTCTTGTTTCTTACTCTGCAGGCAGATTACTACAGAAGAAGGTGAACAGAGAGCCAAAGAACTAAGCGTGATGTTCATTGAGACTAGTGCGAAGACGGGCTACAACGTGAAGCAGGTAATTCTAACTGCAGGTTTCAACAGAAATCGTTCCATCCTGTTTGAGAGCCCCTCCTTAGCAAATGTGGGCTTCCTTTGCTTAACACCGAAGTCTTCTACAAGATGAGCTTTTCCAGCTTATATTAATGTTTCGTTTTTAGTACCTTTAAAAAAGAGCAGCTGCAATGTCACTCCTGGTTTAAGGGCTTTTCATGCTAATTGCTGAAGTGCATTTATTTCCTTGGATTTTAGTTCTTCTTTCAGGTCTATTCTCATGGGAGTAGACTTCATATTCCACTAACAGGCACTGTGTTCACAAAGTTTGGGATGTTGTCTTTCAGCTTTTCCGCCGTGTTGCTGCTGCGTTACCTGGGATGGACAACGCTCCCGAGAAAAGCAAAGATGACAGTATCCTTACCCTGCTGAGCTTTGTCCTGCATTTACAAACTTTTTCTGAGCATGAATCTAGCTGGTTCTTTTCCCCCTCCATCGGTGATCTTACAGGCAAATCGCAAATTTGCCATCTTAACCTTCAGACCTGTCAATTCTGCATGCATCCAAAAGGGCATTGAAAGGTTGTTAAGCTCCAACCTATTACTTCTGGAAGTAGAGTTGGGGCAGTTTACCCCATTGGGCAGGGGTCCCCAATGCCCGGGCCACGGACCACTACCGTACCACAACCCATTGGCAACCAAGCCGCCAAAGTGGCAGGCAAGCGTGTGAAGTTTCCTATGTGCAGGATTTAGGTTGCACGTGTGAAACCATTTCCCTCACTGTCGCTGCTGAAACCGCCGAAGCCACAGCTCCTGCTGCCAGTCTGCAGAATCAAAAAGTTTATGGACCCCTGCTTTAGAAGCTCTTTCTGCTCTCTCTGATTGGTTGTTTTCTTGCAGAACAACATTCTTCCTAATAACATGAAAACCTGCCTTATGCCAAGCTTGAGCCAATAGTCACACAGTGTGTTTAACTGGGGTGGTAAAAAGTAGGTTGTATCATTCAATAAAGGAGCATATTTGTAGCTCAGGATCGAAATGAGGCGTCCTTGGTGCTCTGTGCTTGGTTGTTTTAGTGCAGACATTTCATGTGCAGACAAACTAGGTTAACATCCTCAGTGCTGTCATGATACCTGGTTTTGATAATGAAACATCTATAAGAAAACAACTGAGCTCAGAGAACACCAAGGACCCCACAGTCGTCCTCGTCCTGTCAGCAAACCCTCTCTCTTCTAGTACTGATGATGTTACCTAGTTGGGTAATGAAACATCTGCAAGAAAACAAATGCTCAGAGCGCACCAAGGACCCTTCAGCAGTTAGTATTTCCAAAAGATTATTGTATCAAGGTGGCCCAGTTTTCATTTTCATTTGGGTAAATGCCAGTGGGAAAGACAAGGAGTGGGTCCTTCAATAGCACTTCGCAATAGCACTTAGACTTACATACCGCTTCACAGTTCTTTATAGCCCTCTCTAAGCAGTTTTACAGAGTCAGCCTATTGCCCCCAACAATCTGGGTCCTCATTTTACCCACCTCGGAAGGCTGAGTCAACCTGGAGCCTGGCAGGATTCGAACTGCCAAATTGCTAGCAGCCGGCAGGCAGCAGAAGTAGCCTGCAGTACTGCCCTCTAACCATTGCACCACCGTGGCTCAATCTCATTTGATGGGCTTCCTTGGATCAAAGAGATCTATTTTTGGGGGGGGGTGGGGGGTGTTCAGCTTGTTCTCCCTCCATAGAGACATGTTTCCCTTAACCTCTTCTCCACAGTGATTGACATCAAATTAGAGAAACCTCCTGAGCAGCCTGTGACGGAGAATGGCTGTTCTTGTTAAATGTTCTCCAGCGTGGCAGCCCCCCCTTCCCAGTTAGCCAGTTCAGTCTCTCGCTGAAGAGCTCCACTTCTTACTGACTACCAAAACACGACTTTTCCAAGGGCCCGAGAAGGCCACTAATAGGCGATTGGAATCATCCCACCCCCTCCTCCCGCGTCATGTGGGCAGCCCCAGTCGCTCCCGTTTACTGCATGGTGTGAACCCTCCAATGCCTCTTGCCCTTCGTTGGTTGTTGCACTTTGGTGCTGCTGTGGCACTCTCTCTCTCTCTCTTTTTTTTTTTTTTTTTTGCTAGGTTTCCTTGCCGGGTTGTCCTATGAATGTGCAAGGGAGGAACTTTATCCATCTTTTTTTAAAAAAAACAAAAACAAAAAACCCAATATTGATAAACTTACCCATAAAGGAACTAAGGCATTCTTCCTTTCTCCACCTCCCTCCTTTTTTCAAAACAAAAACAAAACCCTTTCTACCACTGCTTTTTATTCATTTGCACATTTGGGTAAGTCTTCATTGGTAACAAGAAGAAACGTGCCCTTTCTTTCTTTCCTCACATCACGGATGGTGCTAAGGCAGAAAGGAACCACCTCGGAGAGGATTGACACACGTTCTTCTCTCTCTCTTCCTAGATTATCTTCAGTATCTTTTATCCCAGGTGGACTGATTTTATTTCTCCTCTCTCCCCCCACCCCCCACCCCGGCATCGTCTATTGCTGGATATGTACAGAAATGGACCGATTGGGGAAGGGTTCCGAGTCTTTATGTGGGAAACCTGGTTCCTGCATAGTGCTGAGTTGGGAGTTTCCAAAATGGAGGACGCATATTCTCCAGCAGTTTATTTCAACCTGCTCTCTCCTCTTCATAACTCTCCCAAAAAATAATAATAATCTTGTTCTTCATGAGTTCTGAAGTAGAGGGTAGCTGGATTAAACAGAGACTTCTCTTAGGCTCAGACCAATGCCAGGAGCTGCTATTTTTAAATAATTCATCACTCACGACTCATTTGAATTATGCAAAGTGCTTTACAACTGCCTCTACTTTTTGCTTCGTTCCTTGGTTTGTCATTTTGAGTTATGTCTCTACATCAGTCTTCTCCAACCTATAGATGCACCAAAGTACTCTTTCTATATTCCTAGTCACTAAGGCCCAGAATTTGCAAACTTGGAAAGTGTTAGGTTGGGGAGAGATCCCATAGATTGCTGTTGAGTCTTTCAGACTTTGTCTCACTATTGGAAGGTCCTTTTTTCTGAATTCTGGGTCTTTAATCCACTCCTTTATTCTGGCCTTCAAAACATAGATAACTAGTTAAACATGGAGTTGTTCATTTTTATTTCATGTACAGTGGAAGAAATGCTAATCCTTGTCAGATGTCTGCTGGTTCTACAAAGAATATTGTACGTATTTAAAAAAAAATTAGAGGTTTGCATAGATTTCTTGAGCTTCTGATTTAGCACAGAATTTATTTTCAGGTATCTGCTCTTTGAATGCAAGTTGCACTAGCATGCAAACTAACACAGGAAGACAGGTAGAAGATGGCATGAACTGGATAATATTTTCTGATGATATTTGAATAACATGTTTTGTTTGTCTCTGTGTGATTGTCCTCCTGTAGATCAGACTTCCTAAGTTACAGCTCTTAAATTTCTAATCCACCTGACTACTTAACCTTGAGAAGTTTAAGGTATGTGGACTTCAATTCCCAGAATTTCCCAGCCATCTATGCTGGCTGGGGAATTCTGGGAACTGAAGTCCACGCATCTTAACTTCTCTGAGCTTGAGAAACACTGGTATAGGCTGAAAAATGCTGGGGTTTGTCATTTGAAACAGGATTATGGGAGTTGCAATCTGACCCATTGAAAGAGTGCTCTGGAGAATGGTTCCTGTTGTGTTGTGCTTGCTTTTGAGTATAGTTTAGAAAGATATCTGCACCTGCAATTTTATGACTGGGTGATAAGGTGATGCAAAGTATATAACTCATCAAGGTTGGGAATGATAAGGTGATATTAACCATTTTCTTTTGACGTGATTTGTGGTGGAAGGATAGAAACACAAGATGTAGTCGTCTGTGGTTTTTTCTCTTTTTCTGCTGAGCTCAGCTGGAACTTTTAATCCTCTTCTGGAAGAATTTGGGGATTAGAACCAGAAACATCATCCAAAATGAGTTCTGCCTCTCGACCCAGCATAAGCATCTCCTTTTCCCCGCCTTGAGGGTTTCTTTGCCCAAAACACGCCCTCCGGGTTCGATGTCTGGCCTGTGATTCTTTCACGGGGGCTGAGCTTCAAATGATTTTTCTTCTCCTTTGTCTAAAATGGCCTCCTCCTCCCCAGCCTCACCCATTTGCCAAGTCTTCTGTCAGAGTCCTGGGCAGGACAGTTGAGTCTTTCCCTTAAGTTCACAGGAAACCACCAAACGGGAAACGCTTTCCATCAAAGGATGCTAATCTTTACCCAAGCGGTACTTGATACAGCCACAGTATCTGCAAGATACGTCATAAAATACTCAAAGGAGGCTCAAACTCAGTTTCTTGCTTCAGAAACCATGTTTTCCATAGAGATGAGCCAATATGGTTTCAGTTTGTCAATGCTGCGGGATGTTGGTTGGCTTTTCTTTAGCCCTTTGGTGTTTTGCTGATATTCCCCAATTTAGGAGCCTCATGCATAAAGGAGAACAACGGTCCTGCAGAATATATGTACTGGACGTCTGCACATCACTCTCTCCCAGCACTCCGTCCTCTTGTCACAAAGGAGGCAACTGGGCTATCTTTTTTTCCCCTTGAGAGAAGAAGACATTTCGCTTCTCATTCGAGAAGCTTCCTCAGTTCTGACTCAACTGAGGACGCTTCTTGGAGGAGAAGTGAAACGTCTTCTTCCTCCAAGAAAAAAAGCATAGTCCAGTTGCCTCTTGAAAAAGCCCCTTTGAGACAATCCCATGACCTGGATGACTGAGGATCTCCATTGACACTCCATCCTCTTTGTTTTTGGAATTGGGGGGAAAAAATCAGACCTAGGTCTACTTGCATTTAGAAATTGGTGCTTCTTAGGCCCAACCCCTCAGCCCTGGCAACAAGGCTTCAAGATTCCTGCTTGCTGCCTTGGAAGGTTTCTGCTCAGCAGCCTGCAGCCTTGAAATCTGAAGAAGGGAGCGTTGAATTATTTCCAGTTCTTAAAAAGCACCACTGTGACCTCTTCCAAATGTTGGCCACACCATATTAGGCTGCCGAGAGAATCGGTTCCCTTCTTCGATGCATGCAAAGCTTCTCTGGCATCTTCTCACATGCCTTTTATCTGAACCCAGGTAGCCCGCGTGTGTCTTTCTTTCTCTCTTTCGGAATCAGCCAGCTTTGCAGAGCTTGGCTCCCTGGATTTCAAAAGCTAAACACCACCACCACCCTCTTTTGCAAAAGGCCCGTTCCCAACCTGTGTAGATAACTATATATAGATCTAGAGAAAGATATATACTCCCTCTTGTGTGGGAATTGGCAATGTCCTTGTCACGTGTCTGTTCCTTTTTCCACAATTAACTGGGGCTGCTGCTGCTCTCTTCCCTTTCTCCTCTGGCCACTGTTGTCGTGGTGTTCTTTGAAGATGCACTGGAAAACTCTCTGGAGATTAGGGATTTAAAAAAATATATAAAGAAAAAAATGGGGGAAAAAAGCATACATGTTTGTGGGTCGGGAGGGCGGTTGGGGGAAAATAACCTTGTGAACAACACTGTTCGCTTTCCCCTGCCTTCTCTGTGATTGTGTATAATACTTGAGTGTGTGTCTCGGGGTCTGCTGTCTCCTAGCTGTTAGCCAACTAAGTGACTCTTGATATATGAATATTGACTGTCAGACTGCAACTGTGTTATCACACTAAATAAATTCAGTTCACCACAGTTTCGGTGTCACTGTGATGAGTTTTTAAAGGAAACTCTGCATCCGGAAATGCTCGCTTCCAACTTTCGGGTAGAGGCACATTAAAGCACATATTAAAAGAGAAAAGTTTTTGGGGGGTGGGGGATCTGCTGCTTGAGTAACAGTTTATCCTCCTTATTAAATTACCCAGGCCTCGTGCTATGGAGAGGACACACCAGCTTTGCACACAGCGTGGAAACAACACGGGAAGTGACAGTTACCGGTTTCATAGCACGATACCTTAGGCTGAAGGATGCCAATTCAATTCAAAAGTGGAAAGGAGTACATTTGGGTCTGCAGTGGCAAGAAACTAGGACCAGCAGCCCTTCTTTTCGAGTCACAACATTTACTAAAAGGCCAAAGGACAGCTTTCATCCCCACTTTTTAATGGAAGCTAAATGGGGAAATGAAAGAAAGTGCTGAACCTCTTTTTTTTTTATCAAGCTCTTCCGTAGCCACAAGGACCGAAAATGATATTTCGAGTGAAGAGAGTTGCTTTAGTTCTGGGATTCTGCCATGGAATAAACTCTGCCTTCATTCTGAACGTGCCACCAGATAATTTGTTTTAAAAGGGAACACACGATGGGCGTCCTTGATGTTTTCGGATCTTGTTTGCTTTCTTGCAAACCCAACACTGGTGATACTGAGTAGCAAAAGCAACCAAGCTGACAGCACCAAGGGCCCCACTGCTCAATCCCGAGTTGCAAATATTTTATAAGCAACATTCTTTTATTACTTCATCCTCTTACAGATTTTGAGGCTAGCTAGTTTCCTGACACTTCAGAGCTGTAAACTGATACCCTTGGAAAAATAACACCACCATCTGATAATAGATTGAATAAACAGTGCAGGATAAAATCCAACATTAAATTTTTTTCCCCAAGAATAACTGCTTTTCTTCATGCACTATGCTTACCGGTAGTCGTCTCAGTTCCCTTGTCTCCTTTGTGGTTAATGTGAAAGTTGATTTCCCTCAGCTATGCAAGAGAACAAAAAAAATGATTCTAACTCCTTTTTTAACTGGAGGCCCTGTAATAGCGAACTACAGATTCATAATCCACTGTAGCTGCCATTTTAGATGGGCAAGGCTTGGAATAAACACAAAGGTAGGCTTTTGCTTGTCAAAGAAGATAACATACAGCTTTGCAAGAGGGGCTGGTGTAACCTGCCCTGGGTGCCTTTTGCTATTTGGGTTTGACAATAATTTGGATAAATGTGTAAATGAGTGCATCTCAATAGGCAGAAAAAATGGTTAGAACAACTTCGTAATCCTATGTTATTCCCCCAGAATTTCTCAATATTAAAAGTTGGGTGTGGACTGGCCTATCAGATGTGTGCAATTAAAGCATTAATATGAGCTATCAACAAGGCAGGCAAGTATAGTAAAATAAGCTTGCTAATTATATAAGGTCTGTAACTGGGCAATTAGATTTATTGGACCAGGCAAAAATGGAAGAAAAGACAAATGAAAACTTAAAACAACAATGGTATTTTGTTTGTGTGTGTATGTGTTAAAAAAAAACCAGCGATGATGTGAATTCCTAGCAGGCTTACCTTATTTGTCCTTTTATTATTCAGGAGGGGTTTATATACCTTTTCCAAGGTTGTACAAATGACTCATATCTCAATAACGAGTGTTTTCAAGCAAATGAAGAACTGGAATACTACTGTAGAAATGTGTCCTTGAAGCTTAAAAATTGGAAAAAAACATGACAAACCTTGGGATTAATTTAAATTATACAACAATATCATATATGACAATACCCATCACCCATCTCTGGGGCAAATGTATCCAAGGAGAGGTCCAGAGCTGAAAGACTCAAGGATGGAGCATCTTCTAGTATAATCTGTCACTGGGTATATTGATCAGCCCATCACCAGCAGATAAAGCTGATTTTCAAAGGATTAATCCAACAGGACTTTCATTTTCAGATATGCAGAATTTAGTCCATGCATGGCATGCCCTTAAAGCTCTTGATTCCTAATCCAAGGCTTTTAAAAGCCTTTATATATAATTTCATGGTTTGGATCTTGGTCTACAAGGGTCTTCAAGCTTGGCAAGTTTAAGACTTGTGGACTTCAACTCCCAGAGCTAACGACTGGAGGAGGAATCTGGGTGTTGAAGTCCACAAGTCTTAAAGCTGTCAAGTTTGAAGACCCCTGGTCTACCGTATGGCAGTTGCTCAACCTTCGTCACTTTAAGCCTTGTGGATTTCCAACTCCCAGAATTCCTGGCTGGGGAATTATGGGAGTTGAAGTCCACCCAGTTTAAAGTGGCCAAGGTTGAAAAATCTTTTACCCTCTGCTGCCAATTCTGTGCAACTTCCTGTCTAATCAATGGAAAAGCAGTTAGGAAATTGGCCTAGCCTGCACAAGGAAATGTGTGCACTCACCATGCAGAAGGCTTAAATTCCCCCCCAAGCAAAACCTGATTTTCACATGTTCTCCCCTTTTCAGCCAGAAAAGCCACTGGCAGAAAAGTTGCACAAAAAAAGAGCCCTTAAACAAGAGGACAGCGTTTACACACAGCCAGGAGCAACTCTCAAGAGGAATTATTCTTGGAATAATTTCTAGCAAAAAAACAACAACACCTCGCCTCCCAACAGCAGGTGGAACTATTTTCTCATCGACCTTTTGCAAAACTTGTCTCATCTGCCTGGTTCGGTGGTGGTTGGTCTTTCTCACACCGACTGTTCTCTCTCTCTCTCTGGAGTTGTGGGTGGATTTGTTTTTTATTGTTTTTAAATCACGACTTGTATTTGCTTTTACGGCACAGTGAAGAGTGTGGATGGCGAAACCAGCCGATGCATAAGCAGGGGGCATTTCAACTTCGTAGCCCCAGTTGAGAGCTGCAAGTGGGTGTGGGGGGAAACCTGGGGTGTTTCACCTCTCCTTCCTCTTGCATTAAAAAAAAACAAACCCACAAATATTTTACAGGAAGGTGAGAAGCTGCAGGTGAATACAGATTTTTTTTCTCTCTCTCTTTTTGTAACTATTTATTTTCTCTTATTATTTTTTCCAATGCTTCTGTACCAGAGATAAATTCCTTGTGTGTCTAACCACACCTATCTAAATTTAGTATTCTATTCTACAATCTCCCCCTTCCTCTCCCAATACAGGTAGTCCTCAACTTGCAGCAGTTCATTTAGTGACCAAAGTTAGGACAGCACTGAAAAAAGTGACTTAGAACCGTTTTTCACACTTTATGACTGTTGCAGCAGCATCACAATTCAGACGGTTGGCAACTGATTCATATTTATGACAGTTGCAGTGTCCCAAGATCTCATGATCCGCTTTTATGACCTTCCGACAAGCAAAGCCAGATTCACTTAACAACTGTGTGACTAACTTAACAATTGCAATGACTCACTTAACAGCAGCAAGAAAAGTCATAAAATGGGGTAAAACTCAATGTTGCCTTTAGCAACATAAATTTTGGGCTCAATCGTGGTCATAGGTCAAGGACTACCTGTAATGTTTCAGGCTCTTTTTTTTTTTTTTTTAACTTTTTATTGTCCTCCCACTTTCACTCATTTTTACTTAAAAAATATTTCAGGCTCAGTTTTCCAAACTTTG
Source organism: Hydrophis major (assembly GCA_033807585.1). Taxonomy (NCBI): domain Eukaryota; kingdom Metazoa; phylum Chordata; class Lepidosauria; order Squamata; family Elapidae; genus Hydrophis; species Hydrophis major. The sequence goes on along the minus strand of CM066335.1, from coordinate 8,493,406 downwards.
CTGATAGTTGTCTTCTCTCTCTCACTCTTCCTCCCTCTTTCTCTCCCCCCCCCTTTCCTCCTCTCTTCCTTTTTCTCCCTCTTTCTCTTCCTTTCTTTCCCCTATTTCTTTCTCTCTCTCTCTCTTGCTTCCTTTCTCTTCCCCTTCCTTTTCTCTTCCTCCCCCTCTCTTTCTCTCCCTCCCTATTTCTTTCCCTCCTTTCCTCCCTCTCTTTCTCTTGCTCCCTCTTTCTCTCCCTTCCTCCCCTTCTCTTCCTTCTCTCCCCCCTTTCCTCCTCTCTTCCTCTTCCTCTTTCTCTCTCTCTCTCTCTTGCTCCCTTTCTCTTCCCCTTCCTTTTCTCCCCCTCCCCCTCTCTTTCTCTTCCTATTTCTTTCCCTCCTTTCCTCCCCCTCTCTTCATCTCTCCCTCCCTCTCTCTCCCTTCCTCCCCTTCTCTCCCTCCTTCCTTCCCCTTCCAGCCGCGCGCGAGGCGGTTGCAGCGGGCCCTCCTCCCGGCTCGGAGCTTCCATCCCGGAACGCGCCCGGCGGAGCGTCTCGGCGTCTCAACAGTCCCGGCCGGCCGGAGCCCTTTTCCCGGCCGCCCTTGGAAACCTCGCCCGGCGCGGGGGCGGAGAGCAGCAGCGCCTTCCCAGCCTCGGCGCCCCGGGAGGAGGAGGAGGAGGAGGAGGAGGCGGGCGGACCGGCAAGCGGGCGCTCCCGGGCGCGGCCAATCAGCGGCTGCGGAAGAAGCGGCCGCGCCTCACCTGCCCCGCCGGACGCTCCTTCGGACCCGACCCGGGCCCGGGAGCCTCGCAGTCTGTCCTGGGCAGCCGGGGAAGCTTTGCCACCTGCCCCGCCCGCTCACCTGGGCGCACCTGGGGCTGCTCCGGCCGAGACGGGGCGCCCCGCCTTGATGGAGCCCGTGCAGCTTCCCGACGAAGCCGCCTTCCGCGACTTCCAGGCGGAGTGCGAGACGGAGCTGGGCTGGCTCAGCCGCTACAACCGGGATGGCATCGCCGTCTGGGGGCAGCTGCCTCCCCAGGGAGACTTCGCCGTGCACCGCGTGAAGGTGAGACGGCCGGCAAGCCTCTCGGTGGGGGGGGCGGTGGCTCCGTGGGAATGGGCGGACACGTGTTAGCGGGAGCCCAGAAGCGCCGGCCGCGGGGAGGGCAACACAACTGCTCTCCCCCCCCCCAACACACACACACACACTGCTCTGAGTCTCCCTCTTTGCCTTCTTCCAAGACTTTGCGGGTCGGTGGCCTTTGTGTGTGTTTGTTTATTGCGTGTCAGTCCTCGCCTGCCCCGAAGAGCACATTCTTCCCGTGTTTTCACGAGTTGCGGGTTAGCCAAGCGTGTTTCCTTGCGTTCACACTGGCCTCGTTCCGCGGAACCATCCAGGGGAAGGGACTCAGACTTTGTCCGCTGGTGCCCTTGCAAGAGGATATTGTGCAAAGACCTGGACGTCTGAATCAAGGAAATTGGGGTTCCCTCCTGTCTGGCAGCAGCAGCTGCCACATCCCTTCCTGGAGCTGAAGTTAATGAGAAGCCAGGTGTGGTATATAGGAGTGTAACAGAAACCTGATATTAAAAGGTTACCTCCAATTAGCTTTAGGAACAGAATTTTCCTGGCACTTTGATATTATTTTCGTCGTCTTTTGATTCCTATTTCTACTTCACATTCCTGTTCATTTTTCTCCCTTTTAATTCTTTGTGTTTTGGGATATCTCTGAAGTGCTACAGCCCAGGTCCTGTTTGGGATGTCGGTGAGGTAGAAAAGGATAGGGGAGATTCATAGACATCCCCCCCCCCAATTTTATTTGTTTTATTATATATATATATTTCTTATTTGTTTTCTTATTTGTTTTCTTACACACACACACATCTATATACATCTTTACATTGTAAATCTTTAATATTCTTTTTTATCTCAGACATTTTATTGCGGTTTAAGCTCTTTAATTTCTAGTTCACATTTTTAGACTTCCTTTCATATCCCTCCAATTATATTTTTTTTCCATATTTCATGGAATTCTGAAGTATCTCGTTCCTTCAGTTCTACCGTTAAGCTATCTAACTTGGTGCAGTGTAGATTTTTTTTTATTATTACTTCGTCACTAGGTATTTCTTTTAGTTTCCATGTTTGGGCAATTGAAAATCTTGCAGCTGTGATAATATGAATAATTAGATATAAATCTGCTTTTTTTAGATTCTCATTTATTATTCCTAGTAGAAACATTTCTGGTGTATAATTTATTTCTAAATTTAACATTTCTTCTAACCATACGGCAAATATTTCTGATCAACAAAACCAAATGTTTCTTTTTCCATTTTTTCATCACAAGCACAAAATCCAGAAGTGATATCCAAATGGGAATATATAGATTTTGAATAAAATAATCGATTTAACCGTTCCTGCTTTAATCTTCCTTGCTATGGAAATAGTATGTATTTCTATTCGCACCTAATTAATCCTTGTGAACTGTCACTGTTTTTATTATTCGTTGTATTCTTTCAAATTCTTTGACCTTACTGAAAGAAAAGTACACAGATATTTTTAAAGCCGTGATTTTTATTATAGATCCTGGATTATGAATCTCAGTCCAACAGGGCAAGCTGGGAGGTATGTTAGGTGTGTTGTTGGTGAGGTGTGTGTGTCCGCTTCTAAGGATGCACTGTGCCAAAATTCCCATGGTCCACATCCAGTTGAGTGACTGTGGATCATGAGAGTATCATATGTGGGGACCTCAAATTAGGGAAAAATGATGCAGTTAGTTGGGGTTGTTGAACAATTAGCTAAGACTTCTGAATGTGATAAAGAAAATATTTTCATGGTCTTAGATAATAGTTTCTCCTTTAATATCTGCTAGAAGCAGACACCTCCTCTTGAGCAAGGAACTCAAAAGTTATGTTAATCTAGTAGGAGGCTCTGATTAGAAGTACGCCTTAATTAGAAGTTGGGCGGTAATGATGCTGAAATTACTATGTACCAAGACATACCAAAACCTAATTTAAATTCTTACTTGGGCAGATAGTCTTATCTCATAGGCTTAACAATTGCCTACCTGGCCTGAGCCACCCAAAAACCAAGATGCTGGTTTTGGTTAGACTTCGAAGAGCTCCATCATATTTAGGGCAATTTTATCTAACAGTTGTTTAGCTGTTTGGGTGGGTTTTGGGGAGAAAGGGTATCATCTTTTTAAAATAAAGTTTATTAAATTTTCCCCTTTAAAAAAACAAATTATATATATATTATAAAACAAATTATATGTATATATATTTGCAGTTATTTGTGACATCAGTTATACCATTCTCCTATACATACATACATATACATACATACATACATATATATTATTTACAATTACACTTTTAAAGCTTCTACTTTTGCATTATATTTTCTTTCTAATTTCTAAGCAGACTTACCACTTTTCCCAAGCCACATAGAATTCTTTATCTATCCCCTCCTGCAATTCCATTGTGAATTTGTTCATTTCTGCGCAATCCATTACTTTTTTTTATAATCAGGTCATCTCAGGGGTGGGATTCAAATTTTTTAACAACTGGTTCTGTGGGTGTGGCTTAGTTGGTGGGCATGGCTTGGTGGTCATGTGACTGGATGGACATGGCTTGGTGGTCATGTGACTGGATGGGTGTGGCCAACTCAACATCACTCACATCAAAGCATGCATCTCCTCACCTGACCTTTCATGACTGTGGGGATGCTGCAACAGTCGTTAAGTGTGAAAAACGGTCATAAGTCACTTTTTTCAGTGCCACTGTAACTTTGAATGGTCACTCCACACAAGCAAAGTACCAGCAAAGGAGGGGAAAAAACTTCAGAGAAGTTCCTGAGACAGGAAGTCTAGTCCTGCCAAGAATGTAATAGGGGTTAATGGAGAGGCAGTTTCTGTAAGCAACACCAGAATATTTCCTTCCTGCCTTCCGTACAGGATTAGGCCAGTAATTTCTTCTAACAACCTGATCTCTGAACTGCTTAGAATGTTAACAACCGGTTCTAACAAATAGGTGCGAACTGGTAGAATCCCACCCCTGGGTCATCTGTGGATGTACTATCTAATTTCCAACTTTGAGCATATAGTATACTAGCCGCTAAGGAGAAAGGGTGTTTTCTGAAGGCCTAACCATTTTCACAAAGATACTTAAATAGACATTAGTAGTTCCTTGAGTTTTGGTTATTTCAGTACTTGCATTTCAAAAGTAATCTGTCGGATTTTAAATGAGAAAAAAATAGTTTGTTAGATTTATAAGGCTGCCAAATTGGAAGTTGTGGCTTATAATTAAAAAAACAAGACCAACAATGCAATACAGAAAATAAACAATTGTTTGGAAGAGTCCATAATACTGTATAGTTCTTAAACCATCATTTATTGCTCAGCAAAGTCTAAAGATATTTTGAGCCATGACTTGTCAAAAAGATGGTTTTTCTCAATTAAAAAAAAATCTGGAATAAAAAATGAAAACTTCTCCAGTTTGAGAGTGTTTGCTATAATTGTATATAAAAAATTTTTTTAAATGACCCTAAGCAATAACTTCAAAATAAGAAACTGCAGTAAAATAAATCAGGATCCGCTTCTTTTCACTGTTATTCAGCCTGCTGAACTTTTGGGCAGTAATAACATGTTTTTTCCTCGACTTAAAATATCCCGGAACAGCAAAATTGATTTCATGTTTTCTTTTAATTTCCCAACAACCCTTGAGGCAGTCTAGGTCGAAAGAATGGAAAGTTGTGGATTCTGCTATTCATAGAGTGCTAATTTTCTTTGAGGTTTCAAAAGATTAGAAGGAACTGTCAGTTGTGGTTTACTGACTAAACTGTATAGTCATGCATCTCTTCCCACCCATAAATTTATGCCAGATTTCCCAGACCTTGTAATTTGTAGAATGGGCTGCAACTTTGAAGGAAGGGCCATCTGAAAGGCAACAAACCAACTAGAAATATCGCGCATCCTAGCTTCTTTTTTAAAAATACATATTTTTATTATTATTTTTCTTAAATATACACCCGTATTGTGTGTGAACGGAGTTGGTTTTGGGTATCATTCATATTGATCCAATTCATCATAACGATATTATTGATCTCTATCACATTTATCAAATTTAAGTAATCCTCGTTATATTGTTTAAACATACATACCCTGACCCTCGGCCCTTTTCCAACAAATCAAACAGAATCCAAAAGAAACAGAAACCTTGTAATGCTTTTACAAAATAATTAGCTGTGGTAAGCAACAAGGTCATAAAATGGGGCAAACTCACTTAACAGAAATTCTGGGCTCAGTTGTGGTTGTAAGTTAAGCCTGTACTTGTTTTCTTGAAAATGCATGCAATTATAAGAAAGTACTGTATTTGCCAAACTAAGATTGGTTTCTTTCAAAGTCGTTACCAATAAAGGAGAATATTGTGAGAGATCCTTGGTGCTCTCTGAGCTTCGTTGTTTTCTTGCAGCCCTGATGACGTTATGTAGTTGGGTAATGAAATGTCTGCAAGAAAATAGCCAAGCTCAGGGAGCACCAAGGAGCCTCAAAGTCATTGTTTGTTATAGGTAGCAGAGCAAGAGTTGGATTTTACCGGTTCAGACCGGTTCTATGGAACCGGTTGTTATGATTCTGCACAGTTCGGAGAAACAGCAAATCGTGCCACTGGCTGGCCCCACCCTGCCCACTCCTTACCTGGCATGCACACCATCAAACTTGCCTGCGTTTGGCAAGTTGCTATTTTTCCTTTTTTTTTTTTTTAACCAGACCATCAGCTGTTCTACTATGCTGAAGATTTAGATTAGCTAGAAAGCAGGAAATCATTGGATTTTTTTGCTTTCTAACTAATCTACAAGCAGAGCTGAACCTTCCTTAGGAGTGAAGCTTCTATTTTTCAGTGCAGACTCAGGTAGCAGGTTGCAGAATGGTAGATCTCTGAGTGAATCTTTGATTCTGTGAGCAACTCAATCTGCCTGTCTGCTTTGCCTGATTTTGGGTAAAAGTTGCTCTTTTTTAAATAAAAAATTCAATATTTACATAAATATTTATAATTTTACATACAAGCCACACCCACCCAGTCACATGACCAACAAGCCACACCCAGAAATTAGGCCACACCCACAGAGCCGGTTGTTAACAAATTTGAATCCCACCCCTGTAGCAGAGCTATGGAGAGAGATCAATTCTGAAATTAAAGCATGTTTTTGAATAAGAATAGATGTGCACTTTGCTGGGAGTAAATGTTTATGTTTGTTAAATAATTTTCATAGTGGGATGTAAATAACTGCAATAGAAAAAAATACAGTAGCAATTTTCATAGTGAGAAAAGAATTTTTGTACATTGTGAGTATCCCAAGAGGACACTGCAAACGTTATGAGAATCAGTTGCCAAGCATCCAAATGTAAATCACCTGACCATGCAGATGCTGCAGTGGTCATACCTGTGAAAAACGATTATTAAGTCACCTTTTTTCAGTGCCATTGCAACTATGAACCATCGCTAAATGAAGTGTTGTAAGTCAAGGTTTACCTGTATATGCTAGGATTTGAAAGCAACACAAGACTAAATCATACGAATAGGAGCACTTTAAAGCAGGTGTGTTTACAGATTACAGATTAACAGAGTTGGAAGGGATCATCAGGGTCATCTAGTCCAACCCCCTCCCCACCCAAGCAGACTCTACACCATTTCTGACAGATGGCAGTCTGGTCTCTTCCTGAAAGCCTCCAGTGATGAAGCTCCCACAACTTCTGAAGACAACTTCTGTTCCATGGGTTGATTGTTCTCACTGTCAGATAATGTCTCCTTATTTCTAGGCTGAATCTCTCCTTGTTCAGTTTCCATCCATTATTCCTTGTCTGGTCTTAGGGTGCTTTGGAGAATAGCTTGACCCCTTCCTCCTCTCTGTGGCAGCCCCTCAAATATTGGAAGACTGCTATCCTGTTTCCCCTGGTCCTTCCCCTCACTAGACCAGCCAGGCCCAGTTCCTACAATGTTTTAGCCTCCAGTTCCCAAAATCATCTTGGTTGCTCTTCTCTGCACTCTTTCTAGAGTCTCAACATCTTTTTTTATAGTGTGCTATTAATACATCACTTGATCTTTCTGGACTCAAAAGCTATCCTTCATAGTTGGTGTTAAGTTCGAAGGGTAGGGATCATAAAGACGAGAGACTCCGGTTCAGTAACAACAGCTCTTTATTTATCGGCTAAAATCAGCTCAAAAGAATAGCAGCCGCGGCAGCTCTTTTGTAGAGCTTGCCAGGCCTTTAGCGGCCAATGACATCGCTTTGAGTCTCCCGCGCTTGGTTTCGACCAATTGTGGCAGACTCTAGCGAGCCAATCACAGCCGCCCTGGCTATCCAATCAGGTAGCGGTTAAAATGGACTAATAGGAACATTGGGTTTCAAGTCTGTCAGTATGGAACAGTTGGGATGATACGTGTTAGATCTGGAGGTTTCTGGATACGTTCTGTGCACCTGTTTTGAATCATATTTTGCTCTTGGAGCCCAGATTTGTGCACAGTAACAAGCAGAGCCTGCTAAGCCTCCAATTTCCTAATCTTCCCATGTTCACTCACACTTGATTTACAGGAAAATCCAGTAAAAAATGTCTGTGGTAGCAAAAACGTAGTTCAGAAACAGAAAATCATAGGTTACCCCTGTCATAAAAACTCTCCTTTTTGCTGGCTTCTAATTCTTTATCTATTCCCTCTTTGCAATGTCGCTCTTGAATTCTTTTTAGGTAATAATTAGATGAGCCTGATGAGAAATGCCCTTGATGAGTTGTTGAATAATCCATGGGGAACATAGGAGTTACCCCTTGCTCTGAAGCCAAACAAAGTCACTGTTTTACTAGTCAACCAGGAAGTTGGCCAACAGAGATCAATGATTTACAATGAAGCAGTGGCGAAAGAGCTTCAGAGTTTCTGCAGTGGCTCATCTCAAAGTAGAGAAATAATATGAGAAGCTGCTCCTTTTTCATTAGCAACAGGCCAGGTAAAAAGGGCAAGATTTAAGGGTGGGAAAGTTGGATTGAAAGCTGAGTTACAGATACAGATAAGCAGAATAGGTCAGGGGTCTCCAAACTTGACAGCTTCAAGACTTGTGGACTTCATTTCCCAGAATTCCTCCTCCAGTCATGTTAGCTCAGGAATACTGGGAGGGGAAGTCCACAAGTCTTGAACTTGCCAAGTTTGAAGACCTTTGTTGTAGGTCATCCAGTCCAACCCCTTGCCCAAGCAGGAGACCCAACACCCGTGATGGCGAATCTATGACACGCACGCCACAGGTGGCACGCAGAGCCATTTGTGTGGGCACACGAGCCCCACCCAGACTTATCTGCACTGCACATGTGCATGCCTCCCAGCTGGGTTTTTTTTGCCTCCCAGAGGCTCAAGGGAAGCCTCTGCAACCTTTGGAGGCTGAAAATCCGGCCCGTTTAGTCACTTCTGGTACTTCCGGTTGCATCACTTCCAGTATTTGGAGGCCAAAAAACAGGCCTGTTTTTCGGCTCCAAAGGCTGCAGAGGCTTCCCTCGAGTCTCTGGGAGGCTGAAACAGGCCGAAAATCAACTGGGAGGCATGTGCATGTGCAGATAAGGGGGCGGCAGGGGGGGTTGTTGCACATGCATGTGGCGCATTGCATTGTGGGTGCAGGCATGCATGCTATATTGCACATGCTTTCAGCCCACCACAACAAAAAGGTTCACCATCACTGCTCTACCCCATTTCTGATGGATGGCAGTCCAGTCTCTTCTTGAAAGCCTCCAGTGATGAAGCTCCCACAATTTCTGTTAAGCCTGGTTTCCCCAATCAGGGTTAGGGAGACAAGCTAAACAGAATGTGCAGCGTTAGTCAGATAGGCACACAGATAAATGAGTGAGCTTAGCTTGTATGTTTATTAACATACAGTAAAAATAACAGATACGCTTGTGCTATCAAAAATATAGTTTATTCCATTATGAGTTCATAGCATAGTCAAAATAACAGTCCAATAGTCATGTATCATTTAGTCAGTCCGTTCAGGGATATTCAGTTAGCAAAATCCATTCTTTACAGATTCTCTAACATTTAAGTATCTTAAGTCAGTATGCTTTGATCTAGTTTTTACAGCAATACTAGTAGCTAATTTTATGGCTGCCTGGTTGTCCTCGTACACAATAATGGAATCTTTAACAGTTATACCCATGTCTAATAATTGTTTGTACAAAATCAAGTCAGTGCATAATAATGACAGACATGAAAATTCCGCTTCCATCGTGGACAAGCTGATATGCTGTTGTCTGATTGACCTCCACCCTATTGGTGTCTTACCAAATAATATAACCATCCCAGATGTTGATTTTCTAGTGTTTATATCAGTTGCAAAACTTGCATCTGCATAGGCACTAAGACTCAAATCACCCTTTGGTTCTATATACAATGCATGGTTCATTGTTCCTTTAAGATATCTTAAAATTCTCTTTAATGATTGCCAATGACGTTGATATGGATCTGAATTAAAACATGCCAGCTGATTTACACTATAAGCTATATCTGGCCTTGACCAATTGCTTATATATGATAAGCTGCCAATCAAAGATTGATATATGGACTTATCAAATTTGGGACTTTGATCATCAGTTTGGCAAACTTCCTGACTCATTGGAGTCTTTGCCGGTTTACAAAGTTCCATTTTAAACGTTTTAATTAATTGGCAAATTTTATCTTCTTGAGATATCTTAAAACCATTATTTGTTTTGTTAATTGTCAATCCTAGATACTTTTTAATTTCACCTAAATGCTTTAATTTTATCTTTTTGGCTAATAATGATATAATCTCATTAGCTTCATTATTAGTCTTAGTTATCAAAGCAATATCATCTGTAAATATTAATAATGACACCGTTCCATTATTTTCTCTTTTAAACACACATGGATCTGCTAAACCAGATTTAAAACCTATATTGTTTAACTCTTTCACAATATATTGGTTCCACTCAAACCCAGATTGTTTCAACCCGTAAAGACTCTTTTTGAGTTTCCCACAATCATTACTATTTACTTTATTGTCTTTTATACCTACTGGTTTTCTTAAATATATAGTGTGCTGCAATGGTGCATGTAGATAAGCAGTTTCTACATCTAAATGGTTAATGACATAGTTTTTCTTAGCTGCCCACACTAAAGCTGCCCTTAAAGATGTTGCTTTAAGACTTGGTGCAAAAACTTCATCGTAATCAGATGCAGTTTGATTAAATCCTTGAGCTACTAACCTAGCTTTATGGGTAATAGTCCCATCATTTCCAGTTTTTACTTTAAATATCCATTTGCACTCAATGGATTTTTCTCCTGGAGGTAATTGAGCATCTTCATAAACTTTCATTACCTTTAATGAATTTAGTTCTTTTTCCATTGCCTTTTGCCAATTCTCCTGATCCTTAGCAGGATACATCTTAAGTTCATCTACACTAGTTGGAACTTTAGTTACTTGGCAAACTATACTTGCTTGATACCTATCAGGTGGTCTAGTTACACGTGTAGTACGTCTAGGTATTACAGGACTTACAGGTGGACTTTCATTTATTAACTCTTCTTGATTATCTAACTCTTCCTGATCAACTGTTTCCTCTTGTTCTGGTCCTATTTGCTCTTCGTGGACTTCTTCTTTAATTGGACTCTTCTTATAACTATTCTGTTCTTTCTGCCTTTTGTAGGGTTCAATAATTACTTCATTATTTAAATCTTGCTCTAATCTATACCATCCTACATGTTCTAGGAATTTTGCACTAGCACTGGTGTAAACTCTAGATGTACCTGGTTCCCAGAATCTGTAAGATCTATGATTAGATGTATATCCTACAAAATATAATCTTTTAGCTCTATGCTGTCCTTTGTGTCTAAGTTGTGTAGGGATATGCACCCATGCTGGTGCTCCAAATGTGTGCATGTAACTTAAATCAGGTTTTGTACCATGCCACAGTGTGAATGGTAATTCACCTGTTGTTGAATTAACAACATTATTTAATATATGATTACCACACATTATTGCTTCTCCCCACAAATTGTCAGGTAATCCTGAATCAGACATCATAGTTCGTGCCATTGATTATAATGTTTGGCCTCTTCTCTCTATAAAGGCATTATGTTGTGGCCTATATGGTGCAGACATTTTATGTTGAATACCTAACATTCTTAGTATGTTCTGGAATTTATTATTTGTAAATTCCGTACCATTATCTGTTATAAGAGTTACTAATTTCTTTTTAGTTTTCCTTTCAGCAAATTTTATCCAATTAAAGAGATTTTGATACGTTTCAGTTTTGCTCTTCATTAAATAGCAAAACCCATATCTAGAATAATGGTCCATTATGCTTAGTATGTAACGAGCTTCTCCTACACTTGGTTTTTTCGGACCTATTAAATCTGCAAATACTACTTCTAAAGGTTCTTTTGTAGTAAATCCATCAACTCTATTAGCCGGTGTGACCCTGGCTTTGCTTTGATTACAGGCATTACATTGCAAATACTTATTACAAGGTTTCAAACTTATTCCCTTAGATAATTCAACAGTTTTCTTAAGCATTTTAAAATTTAAATGCCCTAGCCTTCGATGTAACAAGTGAATACATTCATCATGAGGTTTCTTATTTTCATAAATTGTGTTAGCCACCTTTAAACCATCATCATTTAACACATATAATTCACCTCTTAAAGATGCAGTAATTTTCTTATCTTCTTTTTCAATTATGCAGTTATCTCCTTTAAAAGTAACTACATATCCTAGTTTAACCAAAATTCTAACTGAAATTAAATTAAACTTAAGTTGTGGTACATATAACATTTTTACATTCTCTTTTATAAAAGAACAATATGCTATACCTTGACCTTTAGCTTTCAGTTTCCAGCCATTGGCTAATGATATCTGCTGTGTACTCTTGGACATTTTAATAAAATTTCTGTTATCATTTGTTATACAGTGGGATGCTCCACTGTCAACCACCCATAAATTATTTTTTACAGCTCCGTTACTATACATGGCTAACTCTAAATTTTTATTTATCTTTTGATGACTTTTAGTATTCTGGCCAGCGTTCTGGTGCTTTGCTTTTTTACAGAATCTTGCCAAATGTCCTCTTCCTCCACAATTAAAACACTTTTTAATTGCGTATGCAGTAGGAGATTCATTATCTTCTTTTTGAGGTTGCTGCCTCCTTAACTGATCTCTTTCAAGTCTTCTTCTTGCCTCTTCAATCAATCTGCCAGTTATATCAGTTAAAGTTAGGCTTTCCTTTGGCAAAATATCAAGTGAAGTTACGTAGTTATCATAACTTTCATTAAGGGAAGATAGAATTATGTAGACTTGGTGTAGTTCAGAGAAAATAAGCTCTTTCTCATGCAGTTCTTGAAAAATGCTTTGCATAGTTTTCAAATGACTCAGCATATCACCATTCGTCTGGAGATGCGTACTGAAAAGTTTCCGTGTTAGGTTTATGTGAGCACCAACATTATCTCGAACATAAATCCTCTTCAGCTTCTGCCAACACCCAACAGCCATTTTCTCTCCATGGATATAAACAAGCTGTTTGTCAGTTAAGGTTAAAGCAATTATGCAAATAGCGTGTTCATTTTTATGCATAAATTCTTCTATCTTTAGTCTTTCTTCATCATCCTCTGGATCCCATTCTCCTATGTTTGGTGGATTTTCAGTTATGTTCCACAAACCTTCTCTTCGTAGAAGCAGACTACATTTCATAGACCATGATACATAGTTTGTTCCATCCAACTTGGATATAAGGGACAAACTTTGTAAATTGACTTGTGCCATGTTTTCTTTGTATGGATATAAAACTATAATTAATAAAACACAGCTGTCTGTTTACTGTAATGTATAACAACACAAACTCTCACTTTTTACATAAATCTGTTTTATCCTAGTTAAACTGACTTTGCAGCCTCTGGGCCCATAACCAGTGTTAAGCCTGGTTTCCCCAACCAGGGTTAGGGAGACAAGCTAAACAAAATGTGCAGCGTTAGTCAGATAGGCACACAGATAAATGAGTGAGCTTAGCTTGTATGTTTATTAACATACAGTAAAAATAACAGATATGCTTGTGCTATCAAAAATATAGTTTATTCCATTATGAGTTCATAGCATAGTCAAAATAACAGTCCAATAGTCATGTATCATTTAGTCAGTCCATTCAGGGATATTCAGTTAGCAAAATCCGTGTAGAATATCCTATGTCAGTTCATTTACAAATCAGTCCTTTGTTTTCTCTCCCGTTCGAGCAATGCAGTCTTGATTCCAAGCAGTAATCAGGGATCATCAAAGCCAGAGAGAGAGCAAGCTGCAGTCTTGCTTCTTTTAAAGTGCTTTCACAACTACTCCCTTCATTACTTTCCCATAGTTAAAGTTGCAGACACTTTAACTTATAAACCATGATAACATATTATTATTTACCTAAACCAGTTAGGGTATACAATGTTATCCCTAACAATTTCTGAAGGCAAATTCTGTTCCATGGGTTGACGGTTCTCCCTGTCAGAAAATTCCTCCTTATTTCCAGATTGAATCTCTCCTTGTTCAGTTTCCATCCATTATTCCTTGTCTGGCCTTTCGGTGCTTTGGAAAATAGCTTGACCCCCTTCCTCCTCCCTGTGGCAACCCCTCAAAGTAAATTATTGCTCACATTATTCAAAAAAAATATTGCTCAAATAAAAAGTTCAAGTCTTCCTCTAGATAAGATAAATAAAAGAGCAAGAAATACAAATGCAGCTGTGAGCAGAGAATCGCATCCATAACCTTGTGCTTTTTCAAGAGGAAAAGTAACACCAAATGTGTTTCAGGTGAAGAAAGTGACTCCTTTAAATAACGATTCATAATTAAAATACAATCAAAAACCCCTTTGGGTTTCTGATTTTAGAGGTGTCCAAAGCAAGAGAGGTAAACTGTCATAAATTACTCATAAAATACGTATGTCCCTATAGAGCAGTGGTCCCCATCCACCGGGCCCCGGACTGCTACCGGTCCGTGGATCATTTTGTACCGGACCACCTATTTTGCTTGGGCGCTGCCATCTTGTTTCGACGGTGCTTGAGAAAGTGCTTCCGGGTGACCTTGTCAGTCATCAGTTGTTGGAAAGCGGCGTTTGGATGCTGAAGGAATCCTCCTCACGCCTTAATTTTGTCGAAGGGGGTGGTGGCTTTGAACGAAGAGCCGTCCCGATGGCGGTGGAGTCTCGCGTTACTCAGGAGGAGATTAAGAAAGAGCCCGAAAAGCCCATCGACTACGAGAAGGTACAAAGGAGGAGTTGAAGGTGGCGGGGAGAAGTGGGGGACGGCTGGCTGGCTGGCCGGTCTCTCCGCTCGCCTTGCCTTGGTCGTGTGTGCTGATGCCAGTACCGGTCTGTGGATCGGTCCAGGGATTGTACCGGTCTGTGGTACAAAAAAGGTTGGGGACCACTGCTATAGAGCATTGATTTCTTCAACCCGAAGCTCTCCAAATGTACAGGATTACAGGTAGTCCTTGACTTATAACCACAGCTGAGCCTCAAATTTCTGTTCTCAAGCAAGACAGTTGCTAAGTGAGTTCTGCCCCGTTTCTTGCCATGGGGATGCTGTAGCGGTATATGCATGTTTTCCTATTTATATTTTTGTCATGTTTATGAAGTGCATGTGGAGACCCTTTGAGAGTTGTATGCAATGAAATTTCACTTTAATGTATGCCGATTAGTGTACAATTAAAGGTACAATCAAGTTATTCTAAGTGTAAGTATATAATATGTTGTAAAACTTAAAAGAGGATTGCCATTGGCTTATAGGAGGAGGTAGACATTATCCAGGGCATGCCAATTTGGAGAGAGAAATGGTGTTCAAACATTGGTTTGCTAAGGGACAGAAGGTATTTTCACAGCCCCATAGTTTATTCAGGTGACTTAACACTGCATTTCACTAGTAAATCTCATGCATCCAGTCTAACCTGTTGTTTTCCTAGATTGTGTGTGTGGGGGGGAATCCTTATGTTGGAATGTTTCCCATTAACAACATGGATCCCTTGCCAGCCAAACTTTTTATTGCTTCTAAAGTCGACTCTGAAAATCCATAACTTGGATCTCTTTGGATTCTTTCTTCCAATTAGCATCTTTTTCCCCCCGCTTTGGTTAAATGGAATACTCAAGGCAGCCATCGAATGCACAAAAAGGCCAAGAACTCTTTCAAATATTTAAACCAAGAAATGTGCCCATCTTCCTTCCCTGCCTCCTTTGACTCTGAATCTGACCCAAAACTATCGAACTATCACCACTGATCTGTCAGTTTTTCTCTTTCAAAGCCATTTTAGGGTGATCGCTTTTCATGAAAAATGAAACTCTGACTTTGGTTTTGCTGATGTTAAATGTGCTGTTTGAGAAATGGCTAGTATATTTTATTGTAGAAAAGTAAACAGTTGAGGTTGTAATGTTATTTGTTTACTACTGTGCTAAAAAGAATCAGAGGTCAACACCTGGTTTTGTTTTGTTTTTTTTCATTTTCCCCTTCTACCCCATGCTTTCTCCTTTTCCCTTTTCCCCCCGCCTGGTTATTATTTTAATTTCCCTTTGTATTTTATACCCTGTTAAACTAAGAAAAACATTTTGATATATAGATTGATCATTTTTTGCCACATCTGAGAGCAAAGAGGGATACAGCAATAGCTGCTAGGCTCACATACCACTTCACGGTGCTTGACAGCCCTCTCTAAGCAGTTCACAGAATCAGCCTGTTGCCTCCAATAATCTGGGTCCTCATTTTACCCACCTCGGAAGGATGGAAGGCTGAGTCAACCTTGAGCCGGTCAGGATCAAACTGCTGACAGCTGGCAGAGTTTTCCTGCAGTACTGCATTCTAACCACTGCATGCCTCTATGGTTTATTTGTACAGGGTTTATATCAGTGGTGGTATGCTACCGGTTTGGCTTGGTTCGGCCAAATCAGTAGTAAAAGTCACTACCTGTTAGGCCAGCCGGTAGTAAAAAAAAATGCCTCCGACAATCAGCTGAGAGAATAAAAGACAGAAAAGCGCATGGGAGGGTGGCAGCTTTTAATTTCTTCATTATCTCAGCTGATTGGCATGTTAGGTGCGTGGGCATTAAGAGCATGCATGCACACACATGCCTGATCACCCACTGAACTGATAGTGACTAAGGTAGGATCCCACTACTGGTTTATATCCTGATAACGTCTGTGAGAGCTTCTGTGTGATAACACTGGTGACACTAGAGAAATTACAGGGACGGAACTCAAGATTCAAGACCATAGAACCAACCTAGAACAGCTTGGCCTCAGCACTGTCATTCCAGTGACTATATTCTAACATTGAATCCTCTCCTTCGGTCACAGGGCCGTGTGAACATGCCAGAGGTATCAGCGGAGACCGTCTTTGATGTCCTCCATGACACCGAATACCGGAAGAAGTGGGACTTGAATGTTATAGAAACCCATGAGATTGCCCGGCTCTCTGATAACGCTGATGTGGGATATTATTCCTGTGAGTAAAAACCTAGAAGGTTTCGTGATATTAGGTGCATAGTGTTCTTAACCAGGAGGTAGCAGGATTTGATTCTTAGTTTTTGACATCCAGGTTCAAAACTTGGTAAGGAGAGAGTTTCACCCAAATTAGGGGGGAAATTGTCAAACTTTAGGCCTTTTATTTCTGGTGCCTTTGAGTCACTCTTGACCCCTGACAATTGTCTAGATCAATGGTTGCCAACTGGTGGGCCAGGAACCACTAGTGGGCCGTGAGAAAATTTTGGTGGTCCACAGAGAAATGTTCCCCTCCCCCCCCCAAAGCAATTAATCCAGGCTGGACAGGAACACAAGTCTGTGCCACCCACATGGCCCATCCACCCGCTGGTCCCTGCTTTGGCCGAGCGCAAACCTTCCCTTGAGTAGAGCCACGCGAGCTGGAACTGGAAGGTAAGGCCAGGGAGGGAAATCCGTCCTGGAGTGGCTTGATGACATTGGTGGGAAAGTTGGTTCCCTAATTCCAGAGCTGCAGTAGGCACAGGACTGGCCCTTGGGTCATCCTGGAGCAGCTGCTCCTCCACCCAGCCTGCCATGGACTGGAACAGCTGCTTCAGGGTGACCCAAGGGCCAGTCCTGTGACTATTGCAGCTCTGGAATTAGGGGACCGACTTTCCCACCAATGTCAACAAGGCACCATCAATCAAAATACATATAGTGGTCCACGGGATTTGAAATTATGAGTTTGGTGGTCCCTGAGGTCCAAAAGGTTGGTGACCCCTGGTCTAGATAGTTTTGCATTTTGCATTTTTCCTGGCAAGGTGTTTTTTGGAAGTGGTTTGCCATTATCTGTTTTTTTTGGGCAGAGAGACAGTGACTGGCCCAAGATTCCCCATGCTGACTTTGTGCCCAGGGCAAGACTAGAACTCACTGTCTCCAGTGATGCCTCAACCACTATCCTGAGCTGACCCTCTGTCTTTAGGGCCTCAAGCTACATGGTTCTCTGAATGCTAGAATTAAAGTGGAACCAGATCTAGCTAATTTAGGCTTTGGGGATGATACAGACAAGACTGAGATGGCCTTAGTGCATGCTTCTGGGATTTCTTCTGGAATTAGAGGTAGATGACGTCTTGATACCAGAAGTTGGAGACCTTCCTTCTCAAGACCTCAAGCACTTTCAGAAATTTGCATCTCTGTATCCCAGTCTGCTTAGCCAGACCTCACTAGATCCTAAAGTGGCCAATATCTGCTGATATTTCAGATCCTTGGAGGTGGAGAAGAGCATCTGCCTTGTGGGTAGCTTATAGTTCTCCCTCCAGAATGAGCAACAATGCACATTATGCCCAAAATATGCTGTATGGTGCCGAAGGGGATGGCCTAGGATCAAAGCCAAACTCTAGACTAAGGGGATGGACCAGACCAGGGTGTCAAACTCAAGACCCGCCTGCGGGGTGCTTAAATCTGGCCCACGGTGCCTCTGGCAGCCAAAATGGGGCACAGGGCAGTGTGTGTGGACCCCCTGCGCCCCATTTTGGCCAGCAGGTTATTCCATCTCACCGCCTTCCGGGCAGGCCACAAAGAACTACAGTGCTTATCTGGTCCTCAAAAAAAATCCACTTTGAAACCTCTGGACCAGAGGTATGTTTCAAATATTTTTACGACTGGTTTGGTCTCCACTGCTCATTGGCACTACCAGCTCGGCCGAACCAGTCCGAACCGGTAGAATACCACCACTGTCCTGGACTAGACCACAGCTAAAGTGTCCAACCTTGGCAAATTTAAGACCTGTGGACTTCAACTCCCAGAATTCTGAGCTAATAGGACTGGAGGAGGAATTCTGGGAGTTGAAGTCCACAAGTCAAGTTTGGAGACGTTTTCTCTATAAGGGTAGAAGTTGAAATAATTTATGTCCAGGATAAAGGCAAGAGGTTTGCAGAATTCTTCCAAAGCTTTGGTCTCTTCTCCTAACAAGGACAATAAAATAGAATTCATTGTTTGTAGCAGGTATAAGGATTGGTTAAGTATCCTTCTTTCACCTGATGGTATCCAGTCCTATCAGAACAACCTGCCAAATTGCTAGGTATGCAAATTGGACATCCCTGACATAATAATGCCAGCACATAACAGCGGCTTCGGGTTGGCAAGGCTCAGCTGGACGATAATACGAATTAACCTTTTCAGAATAATGCTTCTGAGTGCCACATATGAACAGGTTAGAGAGAGTTTAGAACAGAGGTCCCAAACTTGGCAACTTTAAGACTTTATGGACTTCAACTCCCGGAATTCATTGCTGGCTGGGGAATTCTGGGAGTTGAAGTCCACAAGACTTAAAAGTAGTTTGGAGACCTCTGGTTTAGAGGAAGACAACAAAAGATGATGCAAGGACTGGAGAAACTGCTTGTGAAGATAGGCTGGAGAAATTTGAGGAGTTCAACCTGAAGAAAAGAAGACTTTAAGAGAAGCCTGATCATGGTGTTTTTTCTTAAAAAAAGAAAAAGAAAAAAGATCAAAAACTCTAGTTTTGCAGAAGGCTGGATTGGACGGTATTTCTGCTCCCTTCTAGCTCTACATTTCTGTGGTTTAAATCAGGAGTCTCCAACCTTGGCCACTTTAAGCCTGGCGGCCTTCAACTCCCAGAATTCCCCAACCAGCAATGAATTCTGGGAGTTGAAGTCCTCCAGGCTTAAAGTGGCCAAGATTTGAGAGCCCTGATTTAAATTATGTTTCCCCCCTGTCATCTTTTCTTCGTGTTTTAATCTCTGGCTATCAAATTGATTCACTTTTGCTACCTTCTCAACTAGGGAAGTGCCCCAAACCTTTAAAGAACAGAGATGTGGTCACCTTGAGGTCTTGGCGAGTCTTGGATAAGTCATATGTAATCCTCAATTTCTCTGTCAAGCACCAGGTAAGTGAGCCAGACAAACACGTAAGGGGGTCTCTGTGGGTAGTTTAGCAATACAGAGGGCTTAAACAGATAAGGCCGTCCTCGCCTTATGACCACAATTGAGCCCAGAATCTCTTGTTGCTAAGTGAGACATAGGTTAAATGAGTTTTGGCCCATTTTAACGGCCTTTCTTGCCACCCTTGTTAAAGTGAATCCCCGCCGTTTAGTTAACATGGACGTTAAGTGAATCTGGCTTCCCCGTTCACTCTGTCAGAAGGTCGCAAAAGGGATCCCAGCACACTCAGGTGGGCTTCAAAATATTATGCAAAGGGTTCTCCGCCCAGTTGCTGGGTGGGCGTGGCTACGGTGGGCGTGGCCTAGTTGGCCTCCTGCACCACAGTGGGGTGGGGGTGGGGGCGTTTTTGCCCATCCCGGGCTCCGGAGGCTTTCCTTGAGCCTCCGGGAGGGCAAAAACAGCCTCCCCAGGTTCCAGAGGCCCTCGGGAGGCCAGAAACGGGCCCATTTTCGACCTTCCTGAACTTCTGGAAGGCCTTTTTTTTGCCCTCCCTGAACCTCAATGCTTCCCCTGCACTCACCTGCATCCAAAATGGGGACACCTGGGAGGGGAGGGGTTGGAGGGGCCATCCAGGAGTAGGATTTGGGGGTTCTCCGAACTGCACAGAATCTTAGCTAGGGGCTCCCCCGAACCCACGCAAACCCCACGCTAAAGTTTGCTAAGTGTCTACCTTTTGATCATGTGACTATGGGGAGGCTACAACAGTCATAGGGTGTGAAAAATGTTCACAAATCACTTTTTTTTCAGTGCCGTTGTAACTTCGGTCACTAAATGAACTGTTATAAGTCGAGGACTACCTGTACATAGTACGATTTGCACAGCCTAGTACACTGGACTGAAACGGGCCCCGTAGTTTTGCTTTCATCACATTGTGGGAACCTCCCCTTGGCTTAGCATAAATAATCATGATTTGGGCATTGCAAGCTGCTGTGTTACAGTTTCTTTTCTTAACCCGGATTTGGTGGGTTGTGAGAAATCAGCACAATGTGAGTTGAGCACTGGAAGTATCTGGGAGAGCTGGAAGATGTGCTTTTTTTCCACAACAAAGTCCCCAGTAGTCAGTGTTGGCTTTGCAGGTCCAGAGCTACAAAAATCAGTTCAGTGAAGGCTGTTCTAACCCAGCTCCCCAAACACAACAAACCCTCTGAAGTGAACTCAAAAGATTCCTTTATTAGGAGCGCCAGCAGCCCAGGCAAAAGGTTTCTCTCTCACCGCAGGCTAACAAGTCCAACCGGCCGAGAGATGAATAGTTGTCTGCCACATTTATTCATCTCCGCCCCCTGCCTTTTATCTCCAGAGCTAGGGTGGGTTTTCGCTAGCAATGCTAGCTCTTCCATCCCAAGGACCAGCCCATAGATTTTCACTGCTCTCCTCTCCTCTGCCTTCTGTGCATCCGGCACTGGACCCAGCTGTTCCTCCTCTTCCTCATCAACCACCTCCAGACCTGATTTTTCTGTCCCAAGGACCGGCCCATAGATTTCCACTGCTCTCCTCTCCTCTGCCTTCTGTGCAGCTGCGTGTCAGGCACTGGACCCAGCTGTTCCTCCTCTTCCTCATCAGCCACCTCCAGACCTACGGGCTATTGATTCTCCATCTGAGGGCTGACGGACAGCCCAGGCTTTGACTCTGTCTCTCCCTCTCCGCCAGCTCCATTCCCTCTTCCCTCTCGGAGCTCTCAGGTTGCCTTGATCCTGGTCCTGACTCTCACACCTCCTCCTCCTCCTCTGATTCGGCTGCTGGAGGGGCAAGCGGCCAAGAGGCCACAACAAAGACTGGTCAAAAGACTCAGACCAAAAACTCAACCCCAACCCATGATTTGGCTTTCTCTTGTATAGAAATACCCTCCCCGCAAGGACCTTGTCAGAGCTGTGTCACTCTTAGCTGGATACCTGGTGCAACCAACTGGACCTAGCAGCTGCTGCTTGACTTATTTGGCTCAGGTAGACCCAAAAGGTAAGGACCCGTTTTACAGGTAGATGTTGCCTTTATTTGGATCTGAAACAGGAAAGGTGCTTTAGACCCAGAGCTGTTCTCATCAACAGCACCCATAAGCATTCCCACAATGGATTTAATTTAAAATAATCAGCTGCTGCCAGGAAGTAGCCTGGGATGAGAGCCATTTCAGACATGGAGTTTTGCCAAGGTAAACTGAACTGTACGTGCAAGATACCCTAAACCTGCTTCAAGACCAGATCCTGAGCTGCTTATGTTGTCCTGAAGATTGCTTGGTCAACCGTTCCAAGTTTTCGAGCAGGACCTCTGGCAGCGCAGTGGCTAAACTGCAACGTTGCAGGCTAACTCTGCCCACTGCCAGCAGTTCGATCCTGACCAGCTTAAGGTTGACTCAGCCTTCCATCCTTCTAAGGTTGATAAAACGAGTTCCCAGATTGTTGAGGGCAATGTGCAAACAATGTTCCCATTGTAAAATTGCCCAGAGATTGCTGCTAATCACTGTTGGGCTGCATGTAAGATTAAATGCTATTATTACTGTCTGAGTAAGAGCTCCATCCATCCACACCCACACACTCATTCCATCATTCATTGTGGGAAGCTCATCAACTAACCGCTCCAACCACAACAGCTAAGAGTGGTTTTCGTCCGTTGTGGCGTAAGGCTTGCAGGAGGCATTGAATAAGTGTGGGAAGCACGTTAGATTTCACGAAATTAGCATGGGGAACAGACCTGATCTACCAAAGGAACACCTGAATGTCATATAAAGTCTGTGTATTTTAGTTGAGGCCCTGATCCAAGTGCTTTTTAAATCTTGTAGTTTGGGGGGGGGCACAGTGTTTGTTGGAGTTGTTCTTATTATTTATTTACTTATTAAAAGTCTAGGCCACCCATTTTACCATCAGAGCCATTTTTTTTAAAAAAAAAAAATCCTATTGCTGTGGCTGTCGTGGGATCTCAGTCACTGAAATAACTCTGGATTGTATAGAATGGGCTATTTGTCACCATCCTGACAAATCCAAATTGGGTGGGGGCCAGGGACAATCCTTTCCCCCCACCCCAGGAAAGGCCTGGTTCCAGGGTCTCTGCAAATGTGTTTCTTCCTCCTGATCATGTTCTATGTATGAGCCACGGTGGCGCAATGGTTAGAGTGCAGAACTGCAGGCTACTTCTGTTGCCTGCCAGCTGCCTGCAATTTAGCAGTTTGAATCTCACCAGGCTCAAGGTTGACTCAGCCTTCCACCTTTCTGAGGTTGGTAAAATGAGGACCCAGATTGTTGGGGGCAAGAGGCTGATTCTGTAAACCACTTAGAGAGGGCTTTACTGTGAAGCGGTATATAAGTCTAAGTGCTATTTCCATTGCTATTGCCCTTCCTTCCTTCCTCCCTCCCTCCCTCCCTTCCCCTTTTCTTCCTATTGAGTTGTGGTGCGGCAGTGATTAGAATGTAGTATTACAGATTAACTCTGCCTGCTGCCAGGAGTTCGATCCTGACCGGCTCAAGGTTGACTCAGCCTTCCATCCTCAAAATTGTTGGGGGCAATATGTTGACTCTGTAAACCACTTAGAGGGTTGTAGAAGCTCTGTAAAGTGGTATAAAAGGCTAAGTGCTAAGTGCTATTGCTAAGGAGGACGTTCTGTCACAATTATTTCATTGTAGCTGTCCTCCAAGACCTTCATGAATCCTCTTTTTGGTGCAGGATTCTTTAGCAGGACAAGCAAGCAAAGAGATTTTGAGTGCTGGACAACCCCTCCACTCAAAACACTTTCTAGCTTGTAGGGTTTGAAGTCTAGAAGCAATTCATATCTTACTTCAAGATCCCTCTGCTCAACAGCTCTTCCCTAGAAATGTGTGTTCTTTCATGCTTTCTTCTTTCCCCTTCTTCATCTGCTTTGGCGTCTATTCACTGCCCTTTCCCAATCCTCCCCAGTTCCTTGGTGGTGCTTTCTTCCAGTCTGGTTTTGTCCACTTCTTCTACAAATATGCTTCTTGGGGGAATTCCATGTGAGTGGAGAGCTGAGCGGTCATTGTACCAAAGGGATGGATGGACACTTTCCGGGTGGGACGAGGATGAAATTAAACTTGATTGAAGCTGCCTATCAGGATTCCAGCAATTGCCCTCATTAAATCATGAGCCAAACTTCAAAAAAACTTCACAAGGTTTATTAGGAGCGACATGCTGGCATGACCTGTATGAAGCCAACTCTGAGACGTGTAATTCACAATCCCCTCTGACCCTGTTTCCCCCCACATCCCTCTGGGTGTATCATAATTCAGATTCTCCAATAGAACATGTTCATGGGCTGGGTGTCATCAATCATGCTCTCCAACAGAGGATTTTCGCACCCAGAATACCCGGTTGCTTCAGTTACAATCTTTGTGAGATACGCTTGGAATGTGTTTCTGAGTTCATCTGCCGTATGCTCCTTCAAGTTTTTTTTTTTTGCCCCCCTTGTTTCTTATGACAACTTGGAAACAGGCATAGGCATGTTTTATAAGTTGACACTGCATATATTTTCCATTTCTTCTCCAATCTAGGATCCCTGCCTAAGTGGGTTGTGAATAAAGCATCTCGGTACCTGGCGCCAAAGGTGAGTTGAGGCCTCACCTGTTTGGCTGAGCTGGTTCTCATCATGAGTCACAGTGGTTTTCTCAACACTGTATTGATTTAAATGAGACCAGGGAACAGAAAGCTACAGCCTACATTTATCTCCCCAGGGCAAGGTTGAGGTTGAGATATTGATTGGAAACTAGAGCAAAGGTATGAAATGGAGGTAAAAATTGTAAAGGAAGAATAGAATTGTCAGAATTTGCAGCAATCCAACCAGCACACAAGTAAATAAATCAGCAGGATTCATTTATAGAAGGAACTTGTTTATATATAATAATATAAAACGTGATGCATGTATGCAATACCCATGCGGCTTTTGCAACGTGGTAGCAAGTACAAGAAGCAGAAGCCAGAACCACCAGAACTCAGAATCACAGAAGCTCTATATTTATACAGACCAGTTACCCTAAGCCAGGCCCAGTCTCCAACCTGTCAGGTATGGCTCACAACAGGTGCTGTTTCTTAGTCACCAAACAGTTCCCATTGGCTGACTTGTTGTTATGGCTAACCCAGCTCATAATTTCTTATATACTGACAAGAAGAGAAGTAGGGAAAGGGGGGAAGGGAAGGGAAGGGAAGGGAAGGGAAGAGATGGAAAGGGCCTTGGAGGTCTTCTAGTCCAACCCTCTGCTCAAACAGGAGACTATTTCAGGCAAATGGTTGTCCAGTCTCTTCTTAAAAATCTCGAGTACCCACATTGATATCTGTTTTTATTTTACTCAATAGAACACTTATTACCAACTGAAATTCCAAAAGATTCCAGATTGGATTTCATTTAAATTTATGGTTTGTAAAATATGTTAGTATAACATACCCTCCGGTGGTACCTTTAAGAATGCTGGTTTTGAGCCTGACTTTTTGCTTATATCTCATTTTAACACATCACTGCATGTGAGCAGGCACATTTTGTTGTTGACGTGTCGGATGAAGAACTTGATTTAAATTTAGATTCTTACGAAAATGGAACAACAGCAGCAGAAACGACGACGGCAGAATTGAGAAAGATTGAAATCTTCTCTCCCTGTTCCCAATTATTATTATTATTTTTTAAACAAGCATGTTAGAAGGTGATGGGAAATGTGGGGGAAGAAAGAAGGAGGGTGGAAAGGGGTAACAGAAATAACAGAATAACAGAGAATTGGAAGGGACCTTGGAGGTCTTCTAGTCCAGTTTGAGTTTCAGTGCATAAGCCTTAAGCTTTTATAATATTAATTGTAAAATTATCTTACAATATTAATAAGCAGGTGGAGCTTAGTAGCATTGTGGTATTGTCTACATTGCCTGCAAAGTGTTGTGGTTCGCGGCAGCCGGTGCAACATGGCAACGGAATTGGACAGTGGGGAAGAACAGGAACCAGTCTGGGAGTCTGGTGAGGACTTGGACGAGGGTCTTGCGTCCGATGCAGAGAAGGAGCCAGAACCATCTGGGAGTGGGGTGCTGCCTCCGGAGCCTCCAGAATCTGGCAGCAGTGAGGCAGAGGAACAAGGGGAGCCTGTTCCCAGTGCGCGTGTGGGCAGAGCTGCTAGAAGGCGAGAGCAGCTGAGACAAAAGCCTTGGTCAGAATGCCAAGAACATTGTGAGAAAGAGAGTGGACTTGCAAGCTTTTTGCTCATTGTTTTCTTAATTTACTATCTTGACCCAGGTTCTTTCCCTTTCTTTTCATCCCACGCTTCAGCTTATGAAGAAAATGTACAAAGCTTGTCTGAAGTATCCTTCCTGGAAGCAGCAACACAACGCGGGCAAAAAACCTTGGTTGCATCCCGAGCAGAGCCTTCTTCCCACTATGCCCCTGTCCGAACTGTCTCTCCAACATGCCTCCTCGCTGGAGAACATCGACGAGAGCGGTTTAACGGAAGCCAAGGAAGAGAAAGGAGACATCAGCGGTTCAGAGAATTGATACCAATTTGACTTTTGCTCACTTTTGAGACTAGCACTCGCCAGCCAGCTGGCTTACCCAGTTGGTTTTACAATAAAGGATAAAAAAAGAAAAATCAGATGAATTTTTTTTTTTTTTTTAAATTTCACGGCCATTCCATGGCACTTTATCTTTCCTAGCTCGTGCAAGCAATATGGCTTAGAGAAGCTGGTTAGGGAGTGAATAGATGTCTCTCTATTTTCCAGGAGGAAACAGTGCAATTTATTTTGAGGGAAGGAACCTTATAGGTCATCTAGCCCAAGCACAAGATCCTACACCATTTCTGACAGAGGGCACTGCAGTCCCTTCTTGAAAACTTCCAGTGATGAAGCTCCCACAATTTCCGAAGGCAACTTCTGTTCCATGGGTTGATTGTTCTGTCAGGAAATTTGAGTTTCTTCCTTCTCAGGAAGGTTGAGTCTCTCCTTGTTCAGTTTCCATCTATTATTCCTTGTCTGATTTTCGGAAATTTCGGATTCCTTGTCTGCTTTGGAAAACAGCTTGACCCCTTCCTCTCTGTGGCAGCCCCTCAAATATTGGAACATTGATATCATATCTCCCCTGGTCCTTCACTAGACTAGCCAGGCCCAGGTCCTGTAACCATTCTTCATATGTTTTGGTCTCCAGTCCGCTAATCATCCTGGTTGCTCTTCCTTGCACTTTTTCTAGAATCTCAACCTCTTTTTTTATAGTGTGACCAAAACTGGATGTAGTACTCTAGGTGTGGTCTTACTAAGGCTTTACAGAGTGGTATTATAGAGTGTCTATAACATACCTTTTAGTTTCCCCAGCCAGAGGAATTCTGAAAGTTGGAAGTCCACAAGTGTTAAAGTTGCCAAATTTGGAGACTTCCGATCTTGTTTATTTCTGACACCCAGGTAATATGGTGCTGAATTTCAGAATGTAGTTCTTCAGCCCCAACAAGGATTATCAAGGTGGCCAATGAGAGGCTTTAGAAATCTGTACTGTATGATGCATATGGGTGCTGTTGAGGGAGACAAGGTTTGCCAATGACCGGATGAGTGGAAACTCAAAGCGGTTGTGCAGCCTTTTGACCAAAATTTTAAATCCGTGCCACATTGGTGACATATTGGAAGGGAGGGACCTCTCCAGCGAAATGCTCTTGACTTGTTTGTCTAGTTTTAATGGGGAAGCTTTTGAACCACATTTGCAGAAATCTCCATCCTCCTCTTACCCTTCCCAGGTTAACGGTTGGGTGCTCACTTTGCTTGGATGGATGGATAAACTACAGAGCAGAGATCTCCAAACTTGGCAACTTTAAGACTTGTGGACTTCAACTCCCAGAATTCTCTTATGCTGTCTGGAGAATTCTGGGAGTTGAAGTCCCACAAGTCTTAAAGTTGCGAAGTTTGGAGACCTGCAATGGAGGTTCAGAAGAGGCAGGCCTAATGGGTTTAAATGGCAGGATAGATGGAGGGAGGGAGGGGAATGGAAAGGAGGATGTGATATTTACTGCAGAGGGCGAGGGCTGTTTTGCCAACTGAGGTGGCACTGAATCAGGGTTTCTCTGCCTGGCTTTCAGCCCCTCACCCAACAAAGTTATGTGGTTCTTATTCCTGTTCTAACTACTTTTCTTGCTTTAAAGAGCCCCACTGCCAATCTGCTGAGGGACACAAAATCCACCTTCTCTTTTGAAGATCTGCAAACTTGACTAAAGGAGCAACTTTCGCAAGCTGGAGATAAGAAAGCGGTTTAAATGGCTCCCTTTGATGGCTGCCTTAAGCGCTCTTGATTGGGTGAGACGTGAAAACGGCAAAGAGCTTTATTATTTATTTTATTTATTTAGTTCGTCAAGCATGTATGAGAAAACAAGTATGAACATAACATATAAACATATAAGTATGAACAGAATAGAATTCTTTATTGGACAAGTGTGATTGGACACACAAGGAATTTGTCTTGGTGCAAATACTTAAACAGGTGTTAAGTATGTACATAATAATTGAGTATGAATAAATGAGAACAGCACGCCCCCTTACAGACCTCTTAGGAATGGAGTGAGGTTCACGGTGGACAATTTAAGGTTCAAGTTTTGGGGGTTTGTGGATGGAACAACAGAGTCAGGAAGGGAGTTCCAGGCATTGACCACTTTATTGCTGAAGTCGTATTTTCTGCAATCGAGTTTGGAGCGGTTTACTTTGAGTTTGTATCTATTGTTTGCCCATGTGTTATTGCGTTTGAAGCTGAAGTAGTCATTGACAGATAGGACAGTGTAGCAGACAATTTTGTGTACTAAGCTTAGGTCAGACCAGAGGTGGCGTAGTTCTAAGTTGTCTAAGTCCAACATTTCAAGCATAAGGTGGCATAAGGTATTCTATTGTTCCCAAGTGGTTCCTCTTCCTGTTTCTTCTCCATTTGTGTTCTCTGCGTGAAACACAACGTTACCTGAAATTGAAAGTCCTTAAACCATTTTTTTAAAAAAGCAGAACAATAAATCAATGGTACCCAGGATATTCAATACACTATTTTAGTGTAGAGCAGCAACTTTAGATCAAACTGATGTCCAAGCTAAAGGAAGCTACTTGGAACCACAACTTCAATCAATCAGAATACAGCTGGAAGGGACCTTTGAGGTCTTCTAGTCCAGCTCCTTACACCATTTCAGACAAGTGACTGTCCAATCTCTTCTCAAAAACCCCCAGTGATGGAGCGCCCACAATTTCTGAAGGCAACTTCTGTTCCATTGCTTAATTGTCCTCACTGTTAAGAAGTTTCTCCTTCGTCCCAGGTTGCTTCTCTCCCTGATTAGTTTCCATCCATTATTTCCTCTCCTGCCCTCTAGTGCTTTGGAAAATAGGTTGACCGCCTCTTCTTCATGGCAGCCCCTGAAATCCTGGAACACTGTATTCTTGTCCTTCTTTTCTCTAGACTTCAGGATCTTTGTAAGTGGGGTCTCCTCCCATCCTCATTCCCAAATTTCGGTGAAGATCACTTCTCTTGTAGCTATCTATTCCAGATGACCAAACAGGTAAAGCACGAAAATTAGCTCTTATTTTTATCCTTAAAAATGGCTGATACTTTAAGATGGAAGGATAGGCAAGGATGGAGAAGAGAATCAAATACATTTGGTTTAAGGATATACATTTATAAGGATAAATTTTTGATTCTCTTCTCCATCCTTGCTTATCCCTCCATCTTAAAATATCAGCCATTGTATTTTTTCCAGCTGTTAATTATTTATGAGTAAGTCTTCATTTCTAATTAAGTAAATTGGTTAGTTTAAAACGGATCAGCTTAATGCTGTTATTTAATCAGCTCTACAGTGATATTCAGTCATGTTTGTTTCAAATGCTGGTTTTCCTCTTCAGTTCAATTTGTACAATGTTGTGCATTCTTTGGGCGAGCAAACTGCCTATAGAGCATCATCAGCATATACCTTTTTGCATTTGATCTGCCAGTTTGGTTCCTTAAATTTTACTCTCACCACCCCTAGTGGTTCTAATGCCATAAATATGTAAGATTTGGCCTTTTTGTATTTCTGCATTTTTTGTGATAG
This sequence comes from Hydrophis major, assembly GCA_033807585.1. NCBI lineage: Eukaryota > Metazoa > Chordata > Lepidosauria > Squamata > Elapidae > Hydrophis > Hydrophis major. The sequence continues at coordinate 8,464,001 of CM066335.1, read as the reverse complement.
TATTCCAGGCACAGCCATTTTGGATTCTTGTAAATCCTTTCTATCTGGGAAAGAAAATCTGAGCGATAATTTGTATTTTTCAAGAATATAAAAGGCCAACTCGAATTTTCATTTCAAGAAAAATTAAAAGCCATTTCCTTATTTTCTGCTTCATGGCGGTATTGTTAATGGCATTCCAAAAGAGTCACTTTGAAACAGGAGAAGGAGCACATTAATTTAATAAATATCTGATAGTACTACTCATGTATTTCTTTGGGTTTAATGCAATCTGATCAGGTTGAATAAGCTATAGACTTTATATCCTCTTTGTTAGAAGAGCCATAAACTTTGCTGTCTCTTTAATAAGGTAGGTCCTTCTAATTTTTTTAGAAAATGCTTTGAAGTCAAAAATACATTGTTGTATAATTCAGAATATCATTGACATATATTTAGTTAGATATACGTTAAATAATCTTTCCTAAAAGAATGTTAATTCTTAATCTTGGCTGATTTTAGTCAAGGCCTGATTTGATGTGAATATTAGTTCTTAAAGTGCTGTATGGTTTTTCTTTAGAGCTCTTCTGATGCAATGTTAGTTCTCAAGATAATGGCGGAATATTTCTCTTTTTAACACCCAAATAGTCAAATTCCTCCTCTCAAAATAGATGTTTTTCTTTGACTTGGAGTGGAAACATCTATTCATCCTTATTACTCCGGGGATACACTCCCTCTCTTTAAAAAAAAAAAAAAGTTTTGAAATTGCATTAGCTTCATTTTCCCCCCAAGAGCAGCTTAATTGCTTTCTAATTAAGAATTTGAAAGTATATACTCAATTTATCCATTGGAGCCAAACTGCTTATAGTCCAGATCTGCCAGAGTACAATAAATCATCTGTAGCCAAGAAGGGGACATTAGTATACCAACCTTCATGCATTATAGGGATGTTATATGTTGTATTACAGGTAGACTGTCAGGATTCCAGCAGTTACCCCCATTTAAATCATGAGTCTTGAGCCAAACTTCCAAAACTTAAAAGAGGATTTATTGGGAGTTAGGCTGTCTGGCACTGCCTGGATGTAGCCGTGTAGCCGACTGTGAGACACATTATTCACTGTCACCCTTGACCCTGGTTTTCCCACCCACTGGGTGTATCGTAATTTGTTATGCTCCTGTTGGAATCTGATTCTGAGGGGGAGGTCGAGCAGCTGACAGGGAGTGGGTGTGGCTCGCAGGGAGGAACGGATAAGGGAGCAACGTGGGTTATGGGGGAGGAGGAGGCCCTAATTCCCTTTATTGGGGAAACAGGATAAAGAGGGGGTTTGCGCATCTTGTTGGAAGCAAAACGTGCATTACCTTTGTCTGTCAAGTCCTATCTGGGTTCTGGCGTGTGTTTTGTTGTCTTTTGAGTTCTGCAATTCCCTATCCTGCCCTGTCTTGTTAATTGCTGCAGCTTGTTTTGTGTTGGTTTTTATTTATAATTTATATGTACTTCTGGTTCGGACTAAATTTCTTCCCTTTAAAAACTGTTCTTGGAAGTTTTTTTTTTTTTCTCCAGCCGATGATAACTAAACATTGGAGGCCACGCTGGAGGAATTAAAGGGACTTTACCTACTTTTGTGACTTTGTTGCTATTGTGCCACACCCCGGGTCATCACATAATTCATATTCTCCAATGGGAAACATCTATAACCAAGAGTCATCAATCATGTTCTCCAGTTAGAATTTTGCAAGGCAGAAACTTCAGTCACCTAGTTACTATCTTTGAAAACATTTATGGAATTCAGTTTCAGTTTTGCAAGCTGCTGCACTGCTCCCCTCCCCCCTTCCTGTTGGCATCTCTAAAAAGACCAGATAAATATTTTATGAGTTGACATAGTCCTTGACTTACAACAGTTCATTTAGTGACTGTTCCAAGTTGCAACACTGAAAAAAGTGACTTACGAACGTTTCTCACTTACTGTTACAGCATCCCCAAGGGTAACGTGATTAAAATTCAGATACTTCACAACTGACTCACATTTACGATGGCTGCAGTGTCCCAGGGTTATGTGATTCTGTTTTGTGACCTTCTGACAAGCAAAGTGAATGCGGAAACCAGATTCACTTAACATTAATAACATTTGCAGTGATTCACTTAACAACTGTGGCAAGCAAGATCATGAAATGGGGCAAAACTCACCTAACAAAATGTCTCACTTAGCAACATAAATGTTGGGCTCCATTTGCGTCCTACGTTGAAGGACGTAAAAAGTTGGTGGTAATTGATAGAAATCCCATCTTTTTTTACTGTGTATAAAAATATAATGGAAAGGAAGTGCTTGGGTTCTGGATTGTTTGTTTGTTTTTCTTATTTGCTCCTAGTTTAATGCTCCCTGTTTAACTGTAGTAAGGAATATTTTTTAAACCAGAGAGTGAATGATCTTTCTTCCTCATGTTTTAGCATCAGGTCTTTGGCTTTTCAAAAAAAACAACCCAAAAAACCCAGTTCTTCTGGGAATAATAAACTGCACCAGATGTCATCATCTGAATTAATTTGCCCACATCTGATGCAGAAGCGTTTCAAAGGACATCAGCGTCATGTTATATCCATCCTGGTTGATGCTACTTGGAGAGAAATGTTCTGGGAGGTTAAAGGTCACTAAGTCCAGGTAGTCTGAACAAAACTTTATTTGGAGCTGGCTGAAAATATAACACTGCTCAATCTTGACCACTGAATACTAAAGGAATATAGCAATAGTATTTAGACTTATATACCGCTTTACAGTGCCTTACAGCTCTCTCTAAGCGGTTTTACAGAGTCAGCATTTTGCCCCCGTCAAGAAGAGTCATTTTACCCAGCTTGGAAGGATGGCTGAGTCAACCTTGAGCTGGTGGGAATCAAACTGCGGGCAGTGGGCAGTTAGCCTGCCATTCTAACAGGAAGGAAGGAAGGAAGGAGGGAGGGAGGAAAACAGCAATAGTACTTAGACTTATATACCACTTTACAGTGCTTTACAGCCCTCTAAGCTGTTTTACAGAGTGAGCCTATTGCCCCCAACAATCTGGGTCCTCCTTTTACTGACCTCGGAAGGATGGAAAGCTGAGTCAACCTTGAGCCTGGTGAGATTCAAACTGCCAAATTGCAGGCAGCCGGCAGGCAGCAGAAGTAGCCTGCAGTACTGCACTCCAACCACTGCACCACCATGGTCTATCTTTACAGGTCACTCATGTGACGATGAAAAGCGTAAGATGTTCTTTGTGGATGGTGTCAAGAAGAAATAAAGTGGGATTTTGAAAGTGTTTGATCTACGGTCCTGGCCCATTCCTATACACCATGGATCTCCAAACTCGGCAACTTTTAGACTTGTGGACTTCAGCTCCTAGAATTCTGGGACTTGAAGTCCACAACTTATTAAGTTGTCAAGTTTGGAGACCCCGGTTGTACACTGTCCGGGATGTACGTGTGATAGAGGAGACACACAACTCCACAGTCCCAAATATGAACATTTTTTTGTTTATTTTTATTGGCCATATTAAATATATTATCTATTTGATAGTTACAATTTAGTAATACGATGCCTGGCAGGTTTAACATAAGTATGAAATACGGCAAAAATTACAATACAAGAGAAAAGGAGACCTAATACATTAATGCCACTAGGTACATCAGTCTGGAATGTATAGCTGTAAATATAAAATTCTACATTATGCTTTCCAGTAAACTTCCTGGAAATATAATAAACATTTTGTGGCAATTACAAATACAAATTAAAGATTTAACTTTCTAGGAAGTCATAATTTTGGTTAGTATTTTATTCAGAAAAATCTAATTTAAAAAAAATGCATTTCTCACACTGCTGCCAATTCAATGAGATTTCTCTCTCCCCACCTCTATAGTTCTGTTTTGTTTCTTTGTCACTTTCGCAACAGAAATCTGCCAAAGACAAAAACTATTTTATTTTATAAAAAAGTGAAGTATGAAACCAAATGAAGAACAGGTTGTAAACATTCCTGCAAACTAAAGACACAAACATTTGTATAAAACTCTTTTCAACACTGAGCAGAGGCTTCCATTACAACAAATGATTAACTTAAAAAGTTCTGCTACAAGTAGAACAATACATTCAAACATACATTTTTCCAGAATTTCTTTTTTTAAATCAAAATAAATAGATCACAAAAAAAGAGGAGAGTACATTTTATGGAGGGGGGAAGGAAAGATAAATTTCAGATTGCACCATAAATCTACTTTAAAGATAGTAAGTGTTACGATATCATTTGTGTGTGTGTTTTTGTGTGTGTGTTTTCCCCCAGGTGTGAAATGCAAACACAATGCCACAAACCATAAGCTATCATGATGAATTCAACAGCCAGTTGTGTTGTTTTGGAAACAGACATGTCTCAAGCTAAACATGAGTTTCACAAGTTACGTCCACTGTCCCATATACAAATACAAAGCATTCAGATGTTTTGTAAGGCGGAACTTTTCGGTCCCTATCAATATGGAAAACTCAACAAAATGTCTAGTCTTCTCTCTCTCTCTCTCTCTGAGTTTCTTGTTTCAAAGAACAAAATGGATGGTTTCTAAGCTTTTCAAAGTAGCATGACTGTAAAGACAATGTTTAAATACTTTTATTTTACAGGTATTTGCTGCAGAGGCCTTACACGGAACAGCTCCTCTGTAGTGCATGATATTCGCCCTCCCAAACAAATGAAAGAAAACATGAGTTTGACCCGAAGCCGTGAGATGAAATTTCCACTCCAAACGGAAAAAGACTTGGAATCTCACAAGACCAAAACAGTGGAACACGGAACTGCTACGGAAGAGGTGACAATTACGTTCAAACTTAAAACCTAACTTTTGGGGGGGCTGGGGGGCAAGATGGGAGAGAAAGGAGGAGGGGGAGGTAATTTTTCACACATGACTTAATCAAGCGGGACAAAGGAACAAAACTACCCCCCCCAAAAAAAAATTCCCCCCGAGAGTTCGACTTTTTAATCCCATGTTAAGAATAGTACAAAAAACATTTTTGCTCAGTTTGAGCCAAATAGTGAAACATTTATCATAAATGCACTTTTTTTTTTTGTTCTCATTGAAGACAAAAAAAAAAAAAATGCTGTGCTTTTTTTTTTTTCCCTTGGAAAACAAAGAAAACCAACGCTGCAGAGGTTTATTTATTTTTTTCTTTTTTTATAAAGTGAGAAGCACAGGGCGTTCTTCAGTCTCTCAAGCACAAGAGAGGGGAGGCCTTGAGTTGGGCCAACCGTTAAAAGTTTACGAGAAAGCATCTCAGCGGTGAAAGGTGAGGGAAGGAGAGAAGAGCCAATTTCAAGATCAACCCAAATCCCTCTTGCGTGCAGGTGAATTGGATACCTTGAATTAAAACCTCAAAAGGCTCACCCACCACTGCTTCCCTAGAAGGGACAGTGTCCAGCCACTCACACACACACACACACACCCCAGTTAAAAGAACTGGGGGGGGGGGAAGGGGATTAACATGACGCTACCTCTGAAACGTCATTGTGGACAATATTTGGATAGGGTTTCTTTTTCCTCTACAGAAAGTTTCCTGGTGCTGCATCCTAGAATACAGGACTGTCTTTTTTTAAGCGTAATAAGGATCTTTGCTGCTATATCTCATGGTCCCCCAAATGCTAGAGCAGCAGCCGGCTCGCCTCCTGCACCTCCCTTCTCGCTTGGCTTTTGAGAATTCAGGACTCGCTGTGAAAATTAAGTCAAAACTCTTGAGAATTAAGGCAGATTTTTTTGTGTTTTTTTTTTTTTGGCTGTTTTTTCAACAGCTAACCCTGATGAGAAGATGCACCACCGTGCTGTAAATAGGGATGTTCTTCACGTCCGTCTGCCCTTCCTCCTCTACCCCCTCCCCCCCCCGCTTTCTTCAGCCCCTGAAGGGGAAGGTGGGGGATGGGAAGGACAGGAGGGGAGGGGGAGGGGTTGGGAGAAGGCTTCCTGTCCATCCAACCTGTTACTCAGCAGCAGAAATGGAAATGGGTGTCTTTTTATTCCATCGTTCCCAGCTAGCATTTTAACTGGAATTTACATAAATACCCAAGGCGTAAAACTTCCATGTGAAAAATTATAAGCTGAGTGATGAAGTCGCTTCTCCGCGGCTACCAACTTACTTGATCACAAAGTACTGGATGATGACGGCGAACAAAATGGCAACTGTTGCGAAGATGACAAGGAGCAGAAACGCAAACTGCTCGTCACTGAGTGCCTTCCGCTTGTTCTTCAGGAGCTCCGGAGCCGGGTCCGAAGACGGCAGGAGCAGCTCCTGCTTTTGAGATGAGAAGGCGGCGCTTGGGCTGTACGGGCCGAAGAGTTCTTGCCACCCCGTGGAGTCCTGATGCTGGCGCCCAGCACACACCCTGAATCGGTATTCGCAGTTTGTTTGCACGTTGGAGACGCGATAGGAAGTCTCTGGTCCCTTGTAGATCTGAGGCAGGAGCAGGAGGAAGACACCCGTCAGATGGGAGAACAAGGCGACAGAGTTCCACAAAGCCAGAAACCTTCCATCTTTGGGGGGGCCTACCGGAAATTCCGAGAAGTTCTGGACAGGTTCCCCCAAAACGGGTATATGGAAAGCTTTGGAACCCAACCCCCCCCCCACTGAATGAAAACAGAGTAAGGTTGCTGATGGTCACTGCACGGCCTCCTAGGCCAGTGATGGCGAACCCTTTTTGTTGTGGTATGTGCCAAAAGTGCCCATGGATGCCGGCACCCACAATGCAATGCGCCCTGCCTCCCACCTGTGCATGCATGCTCAACCCCCCCCCCCCACTCCCTAACCTGCATGCACCTCCCAGCTGATTTTTGGCCCATTTGAGGCCCTTTTCAATTGCCTGGAGGCTTGAGGGAAGCCTCTGGAGCCTCAGGAGGCTGAAAAAAGGGTCCGTTTTGTCACTTCTGGTATTTCCGGAATGCCCATTTTTCGGCCTCCCGAGGCTTCCCTTGAGCCTCAGGGAGGCCAAAAAAGGCCTCAAACAGTCCAAAAATCAACTGGGAGACCACGCAGATGCGCAGTGCAAGTAAGTTTGGCTGGGGCTCACGTGCTCACACAAATGGCTCTGCATTCCAGAGTCATCCATCACAGTTCACCCTCACAGCCCTAGGTGCTCGTATCTAACCTTCTCTCTGCTTCGGGGAAGACAGGTAGGCAACCTTTCAAACCCACCCGGCAGTGCAGTTATTGGGAAATAAAAGCTACACTTGGAGTTGGCCTTTTGCTCTGGGGCAGATCGGTTTTTAAAATATCAGACGGGGCATAGAACCTGGTTCTTGAAAGATGTGGATATGTGTATCTTGGTATTGATAGCTAACCTCTGCTGGGCATCCTAAATACCGCCTTATACTGACCTATAAGGCCTATACACTGGCCTAGGTATTCCATACCACTCACATTTACTGGCAGCGGCTCTCATCTTGAGGTTCAGACAGAAGGCCTTTCTGGCCCTTCCAGGAAATCTTAGGGCTTTCTAGTTGAAAAGAAGATGAGTCTACCACTAAAGAATGGTCACACTTTATACAATGTTTGGCAAACCGGACAACGCTCCAAGAGCATAGACTTGAATAATAAGTCAAGCTGCGATTCAGCCCGACTGGACAGCTGTTCATCTGAAATCTGCTTTAGGGGTTGGACTGCAAGACCTCCAGGGTCCCTTCCAACTCAACTTATTCTGAGAGGCCCCCTGACGGTTTGATTGGGGAAGAGGGATGGTTTGATTGCGGAGAGGACCAGGTTGAGCCCAAGGGATCAAATGTGTCATTAGTCATGAGTCCCTTCATGTCCACGAGAGATCTAAATCCAGCCCTTGAATTCCATTGACTTATCTGCTGCCAATTTCCCTAGACTGTTAGTAGTTCAGATTCTTGTCAACAGCTTAAGCTTGCAATAAATCTTTATGCTCATTTGAACGGGCTGGATGTCCCGATTTCCCTGCCGCTTGAGGTCCCTTTATAACAGAGGTGTCCAACCCTGGCAATAGACTTGTGGACTTCAACTCCCAGAAATCCTCAGATGGCCAATGGCTTAGAACTGCAAAGATTGGATGCCCCTACTTTATAACAGTGCATTCAGAATTACTGTATTTGGGGGGAGGGGGTTTCCACATAATATCTGTAAAAAAAAAAGAGGATAATTCTGGGATTACCTGATCCGCTTCCCTCCCAGTGGCAAGTTGCAATATGTAAACAATGGCATCACCCTTCATTGGTTGTAAAGGCTCCCAGGTGACTTCACAGACATTGTCTCCCAGCTGATGGACTTTGGGGGCTGCAATTTGGAACAAGGTGGAAGTTAAAACATCCATGCTAAGTATTGTCCTCCTTTTAGCTAAGGATAGTATACAGCATGCATCCCTCTCCCTGAATGAACTTAAGCGACGTTTCAAAGTGCAACTTGGTTTAGGGTCAGTGTACCAAAATCTATTCCTCCAACTCTTCTTCCATCCAGTTGAGCTTCTGCTTGGCAGGTTAATTTTACAATGATGGTTCTATTCCCAATATGGAAATAATTTAGGAAGGTGCTGCTGAAATTGAGGCTTTGGAATAGCAATAGCAATAGTTCTTTTCTCTGTAACAATGGAGTCTAAGGGTTTCTTTCTTGGATTTTGAATGGAGCCTCACCTGACAAGCACTTAGACTTATATACCGCTTCACAGTGTTTTACAGCCCTCTCTAAGCCATTTACAGTCAGCCTCTTGCCCCCAAGAATCTGGGTCCTCATTTTACCAATCTTGGAAGGATGGAAGGCTGAGTCAACCTTGAGCTGGTCAGGATCGAACTCCTGGCAGTGGGCAAAATTAGCCTGCAATACTACATTCTAACCACAACACCAATACTGCTCTTAATAGCAATAGCAATAAGTCTTTATACCCCTTCACAGTGCTTCACAGCCCTCTCTAAGCAGTTCACAGAATCAGCCTGTTGCCTCCAATAATCTGGGTCATTTTACCCACCTCGGAAGGATGGAAGGCTGAGTCAACCTTGAGCCGGTCAGGATCGAACTGCCAAATTGTAGGCAGCCGAAGTAGCCTGCAGTACTGCATTCTAACCATGGGGCCACCGCGGGCTCCTATGCCACCAAAGGAATGCCCCGTTCTTGATACTGTCCCATTGGGTTACAGGTAGTCCTTGACTTACGACCAAAATTTGAGTGCAAAATTCCCACTGCTCAGCGGAGAAATTGAGTTTCGTTCCATTTTGCGGCTTTTCTTACCACAGAATCACTGTCTTCGTTAAGTTAGTCACACGGTTGCTAAGGGAATCTGGCCTCCCCCATGGAGCTTCCTTGTCAGAGAGTCACCGAAGGGGATCACATGACACCTCCCCAGGGACACTGCCACCGCCATTAATACCCGCCAGTTGCCAAGCATCCAAATTTTGTTCAAGGGCTGCTGCAAAGGCTCATAATAAGTGTGAAAAACGGCCCTTAAGTCCCTTTTTTTTTCAGTGTCATTGTAACTTTGGTCACAAAACGAATGGTTTGTAAGTCAAGAACTGCCTGCATATTATCTCCTCTCTTCCAGAGGAGATTATGAAGAATATGGAAGCCTTTGAATCTGTGTGTGCATTACCCTAAATTGGGTAAAAGCAATTTTTCTTTCTGGAAATGACACAAACCCATTTAAACAACGGGGATATTTAAATAAGTTTTTTTTAAAAAAAATAAGTAATTCTGAATAATTAAGGATAAGATTTGGGAAGACTGGTGCATTCTGCATTTCAGTTCATTTTGTGCGCTGTATTTGAGGGCCACCTACATTTTTTTTCTAAAGCAAAGTGACAGGAAGAGAAACTTCCTGCCTTTAACTAAATCAAGGAGTCTGCAACCTTAAACACTCAAAGAGCCATTGGGATCCATTTCTCACACAAAAGAAAACACCGGGAGCCAATAATTTAACAACCGGTGTGACTGAGTAGGTGTGGCCAACTGAACGTCACTCACTCCCACCCAGTCACCTCCTGCTCTGGACTATGGAGCGAGTCTCCATCTCCTGCCATCACCCTTACCTTCTCAGGCCAGGCCAGGCGTGATGGGGAGGGGAGGAGAGGGGCCAGCCAGTGGTGGGATCAGCCAATAGGGAGCTGCAGCAGAGGGCCGAAAGAGCCACATGTGGCTCCGGAGCCGCGGGTTGCAGACCCCTAACTAAATCAATCTAATTTCTTCCAAAACTATATTGGCCAGCAAACACACACACGCACGCACACAGAGTGTATCACCTATCAAAGCAGAAGCAAAGAGTTATGCCTTGAAGAGCCTCTCCTTTTAAGGGGTCAAATCTTCCTCCATTTATGAACACTGTTCATATGTGCTCAATGCCCCTCACCTTTCATGGCAGGCGGTGGTGATTTGGTTGTGGCAAAGGCGTAAACTTCTGAAAACTCCCCTTCCCCAGCATCGTTGCAGGCCTGGATTTTAAAATAGTACGTCGTAGACTCGCTAAGCCGCTGCACTTTATAGGTGTGACAAGGTCCACTGTAGACAGTGATGAACCTGAAATGGGAAGAGAGAAAAGATCTGAAAAATACTCTGAGCTCTCTAACCTTCCAATCCAAAAACACAAGTCCAGGTGCCCTTTGGGACAATCCTCCAATCATGCAGCTGGGTTTCTTTGAAAGATGATGGCCACCCTGACAGGTTTGGTATATCAAAGATAACAACCTTTAAATTCCAGAGAGAGAAATCCTGTACTTAAGCATTCCTGATTCAGCCAGTAAACCCAAAAGCCAGACACTTGTTTTTCCCAAAGGTGCTTTTTCAGGAGGCAGCGAGACTTTCTTGGTTTTTTTTTTCTTTGACGACGTTTCGCTTCTCATCCAAGAAGTTTCTTCAGCTCTGGCAGGACCGTGTGGAATGGAAGGATTTATACTCCTTGCAGAATGAAATCCTTCCATTTCCCCCATTCTCAGAGCTGAAAAAGCTTCTGGGATGAGAAGCGAAACGTCTTCGAACAAAAAATCGAGAAGGTCCACTTGCCTCCTGAAAAAAAAAGCACTTTTGGGACAAGCAATGACCTGGAGGACTGAGAATCTCTACAGACTTTTAGCCATACAATTTGGGATGGACCCCTTTGGAATGGTGTGGAAGTAGGAATGGATTTCCAGAGGGGAAAAAAAACTGCAGACTATAGGAACCGGAGGACACAGACAAAACTCTTACTGGCCTCAACAGCTTCTCTAAAAGAATGTAAATAACCACCTGTCTGCAAGGAATATAAATTTTTCCATTCCCCACTATCCTGTCAGAGCTGAAAAAGCTTTTTGGATGAGAAGCGAAACGTCTTCAAAGAAAAGCAAAGACAAAATCTAGTTGCCTCCTCAGAAAAGCACCTGGATGACTGAGAATCTCTACGGACTTTCAGCCAATATTTGAGCGTCATTCATGTCCACAACATGGGCTAAAACAGCCGTTGTTGTCTGACGATGTGTCACACATCACCACTAGCTTGAATTTGATCGTGACAGCTGTCACCGTGACCTTGCAAACCACAGACAAACATTATCTATTCACAAACGGCGAAGACTGAACAACATTCCAAGCGCAAAAATCTCTATAAAGTTCACGCTCCCACAAGATTTATTAGACGTGCCTGAAGACTTATTTCCCCGATTAAATATTTGCTTTCATTCATTTGTCATGGCAGGTGTGAAATGGGGTTCTTTTCTTAACGGAAAGTGTCAGAGAAATAAGTAGACTTAATCAGATGTTTGGGTTTGGATGTGCTGCCTTTCGTTTGCCCTCAATTGAACACGTTCATGCAAGATGAAATTGGGCAGCCGTTTGTCTGGAATGATATAGTGTCCCCTGACTAAGCAGGGGGTTGGACTAGAAGTCCTCCAAGATCCCTCCTGTTCCAACTCTGTCATTCTGTTATCTCCCTGATTACACCATTCAGTGCCTGTGGCACATCTAAGGAGTGTAAGTGCTAGGCATTCAATTAGATGATGGGAACCTCACAAAAAACATTTTGGGGGAGTATTATGGCGATATACGTAGTCCTCCAGAGGACACCGGAGATAAAGAACAGGGGTCCCCAAACTGGGCGACTTTAAGACTTGTGGACTTCAACTCCCAGAATTCTCCAGCCAGAGAATTCTAGAAGTTGGAAGTCCACAAGTCTTAAAAATCGCCAAGTTTGGAGACCTCAGATCAGGAGTGGGGTGCAAATATTTTTTACTACCGGTTCTGTGGGAGTTTGCTAGGTGGGAGTGGCCATGGGACTGGGTGGGTGTGGCTTCTCCTTTTTTTGCAGCACAAACACCCCTGCACTGGTTTTTTTTGGGGGGAGGGGGGCTCCTGGGCCTCAGGGAAGCTTCCTGGGCGAAGCAGTAAGACAGCAAGGGGGATCCCAGCACAGCTGATTATCAGGAGGGAAAAAGAAAGAAAAGAAATACCGGTTCAGATGTTTTTTTTTTACTACTGGTTTGGCTGAACGGGAGGATATTTTATTATTAGGTCGAACCGGCAGAATACCATCATGCCTCCATTGAAGAAGAGGGCAGTTTTTTCATTGGTTCTCCGTGTCTTGCAGATTTGGGTACATTTATTGTTTCTCTAAATCTTGAGCTGCCACTTCAAGGGAAGTCTTCCCCCTCCGTAGCCTGAGCCCAGAGACAAAGAGGCCAAGGTATTCCCAAGTCTGGTCTCACCTGCCCAGCCGGTCTTCCATCTGTAAATTGAACTGGGTGGGATTGGCGATCAAAGCCCTGCTAGGACCTTCCCCCCACTTCAGCTTAAGGCTCTGGTAACTGAAGACCACGCATTCCAGGTGTGGAGGATCTGGAGGTAAAGGCTTGGTTTTCGCTTTAATGGATGGGCTGAAAGGGCCAGTCCCAAGGCTGTTGAAGGCCTGAATTCGGATTCTATCAGGGAGTGAAACAGATAAAAAGTTGATGTTAGGAGAAGAGGAGAAACTTGCATGAGAGGAAGGCTGTAGACATGGAGGGACTAAATGAATGAATCTTTGCTCTGATTTAGAGTAGAGTAGAATAGAATGGAATAAGATTAGAATGGAGAATGCGATAAGAATAGAATGGAATAGAATGGAAAATGGATTAAGAATGGAATAAGAATAGAATATAGAATAGAATAGAATTGAATTAGGAATAGAATAGTACAGAATAAGGAATGGAATAGAATAAGGAGTAGAATAGAATAAAATAGGAATAGAAGTATAGAATAGAATAAAATAGAATGTAGAGGATAGAATAGAATGGAATGGAATGGAATAGAATAGAGAATGGAATTAGAATTAGAATAGAAACTCTTTATAGAATAGAACTCTTTATTGGCCAAGTGTGATTGAACACACAAGGAATTTGTCTCTGGTGCAGAAGCTCTCAGTGTACATAAAAGAATAGATACATTCATCAAGAGTCAAGATTCATAAATTTAATTTATGATTTAATTTAATTAAATTTAAATAATTTAAAGGCAGTCCTTGGCCTATGGCCGCAACTGAACCCAGCACTTCTGCTGAACTAAGTGCGACCGTTGTTAAATGACTTTTGCCCCATTTTACGATCTATTTTGCAAAGCGGTTGAAGGGAATCGATGAAGCTGTTAAGCTAGTAACTTGGTCATGAAAGAATCTGGTTTTCCCTGTTGACTTCGCTTGTCAGAAGGTCGCCCCAGGGGAGTGACCGCATGGCCCTGGGACACGGCAACTGTCATAAACGTGAGTCAGTTGCCAAGCATCTGATTTTTGATCATGTGATCGTGGGGTCTATAATTGTGTGACTACAGACCTTGGAGATGCTGTAAATGGCAGACAAGCATGAAAACTGGTCTTACATTTTTTTCATTACCGTTTTTAGCTTTGAATGGCCACTAAACAAAGTGTTGCAAATTGAGGATTTCCTGTAAAGACATTATGTGCCACCCAGAGTGACAGTGAGGTGGGCAGAGTATGCCAATTTACTAAATAAAGGTCTTCAGACAACAAGCCAGCCCCCCCTTGCTAGGATCATAAATCGCCAATCACCTGTAGAAAGTGTCAGGTTGCAGGTTCTCCAGAACATGGCTTGTGGCTTTGTTGACCGTTAAGACCTGCTTCTCCCCATACTCTATGTGGTAGCCAATGATCTCTGCCCCATGGCAGCAAGGCTCCTCCCAGTGAAGAGCAAGGCACGTGGAGAGGGGAAGAGGACCTTCCAACTGGTCTTCTTCGAGCAAGTTCAATACAGCCACCGCAGCTGGCACCGAAGCCGGCGTGGTCACTGTGCTGATTTCCCCAAATAGCCCGGGACCAGCCAGATTCACGGCCTAAAAACACACACAGGAGAGAAGAGCATGAAGAACAAGTGTGTCAGATCCGTGTGTCTGCCGTTCTTCAATGGAAGAAGAAGGGGAGGTTGATGCAAGTAATCCTTTTTTGATGTAACCTGAGTATCTTAAATTCTTGTATTGAATCTGTATAACTTGCACATGATATACAACTGGGGACTGGAGCCCAGGTGCCTGGGAACTTGTCACCTCTTGGAGAGACAGCGAGAGGGGGCCATAAAAATTCCAGCTCTGAAAGAAACTTCCTAGGAAGCTCTTCTCAACTACCTTCCTAGAAAAAAGGGGGTAGGGGAATTAACACGTTGCTTCTTTGTACTGACAAAATCCACATCAGACTAAGGGGAGGGGGTTCCAACTCCCTTTATCTAAGCTGCATGCCTGGAGGGATATTAGACCCTGCTTTGAACATCATCTGGCTATCTTCCTTTTCAATAAAGAATTCCTTTTGAAATACCCAGTTTTCAAAAGTTCATTCTTATCATCTGAAGGGGAGAGAGCTCTGGGCCTTACATAGTACGAAGTCTGAAGCATCTGCATCTAGGCTCCTCAACACAATGTTCTCCAGATGTTTTGGATTTATTTTAACAGATTAACAGAGTTGGAAGGGACCTTGTAGGTCATCTAGTCCAACCCCCAGCCCAAGCAGGAGACCCGACATCATTTCTGACAAATGGCACTCCAGTCTCTTCTTGAAGGTATCAAGTGATGAAGCTCCCACAACTTCTGAAGGCAACTTCTGCTCCATGGGTTGATTCTTCTCACTGTCAGAAAATTTCTTCTCCTTTCTAGGTTGATTTCTGTTTTAATCCCCCCTAATCCCAGCCTAGCAAACGTGGACACCCCTGGATGTGCTTTTAATCCTAAATAACCAGACCAATAATTGTAAGAACAATCATCCTGGAAAGGAATTCAATCAACTGGCTAGAAGGGCCATTTTCCTAGCCAAGCATGGCCAACTGAGATTGATCTAGGCCAGAGTTTATTCGATCTCGGCAATGTTTTTAATTGTTTTCTATCTTTTTCTTTCTATTTTCTTTTTCCTTTCTTCTTTTCTTTTTCTCTCTTACATTTATGTATGTGTTGTTGGTCTGTTTTAATTGTAAAATCAATAAAATTTGTTTTAAAAAAAATCTCGGCAATTTTGAAGACATGTGGACTTCAACTCCCAGAATTCTGCAAAAGCCATCAGCTTCTAGAGTATTCTGAGAGTTGAAACCCACGTCTTAAATTTGCCAAGGTTGGATCTAGGCTATAAAAAGAAGAAATATTACTGAGATTTCATGATTGTCTATAGAAGTTAAGAAATACAAAGCACTATTTTTATTCTAATACTCAATATTTAAGCGTTATTTAACTCTGAATTGGAACAGACACATTGGGTGGCATTAACTTCACACCAAAACCAATGGAAAAAAGTCCAACTGAAAGAAGTTTTCCATTGTTTTCCAATCCTACTAAGACTATTGCAGAAGAGATCTGAAAATATAACAGTACTTTGAAAAACATTGTTTTTCAACACCTTGGAGTTTTATGAACAAACTGATGTACTGAATTCCTCTTTGACTTAAGACACTTTTCTCTTAAATGTTCCTATTCTGTAACAGTAAAAGTCATAACAATATGTTTTTGCGACACAAGATGGCAGCATCTGATTGGTTTTTGACAGGATATGTTGCAGGTTAAAATAAAAAAAGTACAGAAAAAAATAGGACTATCAGAAAATCCCAACGCTATAGGTGAAAGTGACTTCCAAAAAATATCTCAGAAGACACTGCCAAAAACTTCACTTGAATATATTCATGAAACCACTAGAAGTCAACTCTGACTTTATAACTATGGTTTGGTGGACCTTCAGAAATTATTCTTCAAAATATGTCCCAAAAGTGCTTTGTCAAGAGGCAAGTGGACTTCTTTGTTTTTCTTTGAAGACATTTCACTTCTCATTCAAGAAGCTTATTCAGTTCTGACTGGATGGTGGGGGAATGGAAGGATTTATGCTCCTTGCAAGACAGCTTGGTCATTTGCATTCTGTTTAGAGAGACATTGAGGCCACTTGGAGGTTTAGCTGTGTCCTCAGGATCAGGGGCCACCAACCTCATAATTTTAGATCGCAGGGACCACTAACTGGTTCTATAGGTGTGGCCAGTTCTCCTATAAATCCTTCATTTCCCACCATTCAGTCAGAATGGAAGAAACTTCTTGGAGAGAAGCAAAAGGTCTTCGGAGAATAATAAGAAACTCCATCTTTGGGACAACCATGTCCTGGATGACTGAGAATCTCCATAGACATTCTTCAAAATATGGAATTCAGCCACATTATGTTCCAAGAAATCCATTATTCCAAGTGTGCCTTATGGTAAAAACAACAGTATCCATTTTTCTTTTTTCTTTTTGCATAGCAGTGAATCAGTTGAGAAGTTTCAGACTCCCACCAGCACTGAAAAAAATTCAATTTATTTTCATCACGAAATATAGCTGAGGGTCTTAACATAATGTGAAGTTTTAAAATTTCGGGGGGGGGGGAATTGCTGCTTCCCAAATCTACACGTACCTGTACTCTGCAATAGTAAGTAGTTGCAGGGGAGAGCCCCTTCACTTCGTAGCACAGCAGAGGGCCAGTGTAGACGATATGCATAGATCCTTCCATTTGCCCCCATTCTAGTCTGTATTCACTAACTTCTGCCCCATTGCATGGTGGGCTCTTGGGAGAGGTTAGAAAGGAAAGGTTGAGAAGTTAGCATTTTGCATTTGTAAACTGCAGATGAACTTCACAAAAGATTGCTATGGCACTTTTGTTTACTGATGTGGGGTTGGAATTCAAACATTCTGTGAAAGAGGGCCTGCTAGGAGAAACTAGAAGCACGCCCCTGTCTTTCAGAGAGGCCCTATCTAGGGTTTAAAAAGGACTTCCAGGATCTCTCTTGGGACATAAATAGGTTGATCATTGTATTTGGCCCTGAAGACCAAATGTCTTGGTGGTTTTCTCCTCTCGTAAAGTCAATTTTGGGGTGTATTCTGCCCTGTTCAATCCACTTGGTAACTATTTTGCAGTTTGCAGCTTCACTTCAGATTATTTTATCTACTGCCTTAAGTACCTAGAAAATGGGAAGCTAGCAAGCCCTAAATCATAATCCTGCCCTTTGGGGACATTCCTAAGGATCACAAATCCACCAAGGAGTAATAAATGTCACAGACGTCATTCAGAAGTGTTATGTGGTGTGACAGTTAAGAAGGGATGCTAAGAGAGGCTAAAAGAGGAAGTAGGTCTTGTTCCCAAAATCTTAGCTGTGGAATTTATTTTATTTTTTAGGAGTGCAGTGGCTCACGAGGCTAGAATGCTGGGTTGATAATCGTCAGGCTCACGTTTGAGACCTGTTGCTGCCAGAGGGCTGGGTGAGCTCCCGTCACACATACTTCAGCTCCTGCCGATCCAGCAGTTTGAAAGTGGGCGACTGCAACTAGATAAATGGGTACCACTTCAGCAGGCAACCTCACAGGGATGCAAAAGGAGTTCCCAATTGGGTGTTCCACCTAGCAACACTGGAAAATCCTTTCACCGCAAGAGCACTTCAGTGCCTCCAACATGGAAAAAACGAAAAGAAAAAAAGCTCTGGAATATTCCAAAAGCATGCCACATACCTGGTCAACCCCAGACACTCTGTAGAGTCAGTTTCTGATTTATAGAATATTCTTCCAATAAAAACTTATTTATTGCATTTATACAGAAGGAAAGGGGGCAGGGGGAGAGAAAAACCACCTACCTCCCATGTAGCTACTACACAAGTAGCAGTTTTGCACATTAAGAGCGGAGTGGAACATGGATCGGGGGGCCCTGGAGCTGTAGAGATCTCTGCCTTTTCTGAGTAAGGGCCGAGCTGCAGGGGGAAAAGTACCTTAAAATTATAAAAATGCTGAGCGATGGACCAAGTCAATACATATCGAAGAACCTCCACCATTACAACATCACTGGCTTCCCAACAGATTCTTTAGGTTTGCTGAACAAAAAGGGTCTCCAGTCTCCAACAAACCCACCAAGTTTAGTTTCTGGCCTTGATTTAGACTCAGTCCATATACCAGTTTCACAGTCCGTGCCTAATCTTGTCCTGCTCCAATAACATTTGAAGGTGTTAGGTCAAAGGAATACAACTTTACCTGCAATTCCCATCAGTCCAAATAGTTTATCTGCAGAGCCCCAAATCTGACCATGCTAAGTGCTCGGCGCCTCTGACCTTGTGCTTCAGGGAGAAACCTTTAAGCCCATCAAGATGAAAACTACTAAGGAAAGTCCTTGATCAACTCTAAGGCTCCTAATGTAATCACTATCTGAGGAATTCTCGTTCCATAAAGGCCCAACCTTTGTGCCTTTTTCTTCCCTCATCCAAAAGCTGTTGGGAAAGGGGGCAGAGGCGGGCTGCACTTATGTTCACAGCCGGTTCACGGGTTGTGAGCGCCCACGCATGCGTGCTTCACTCACACATGCGCCCCTTTGGGACTGAAATGGAGCTTCAAACATGCAGCTAATCCACTCAGGCAGCTCCGGTGAGTCCAGCAGGGACGGCATAGAACTCAGCTGAGCAATGTGAGTAGGGGGGAATGAGCCAGAAACTTATTTAGATATAAAAAGAATAGCACAAGGACAGGTGGGCAGGCCCAGCCAGTGGTCACAACTAAGGGTTTGCCCAAACCCACGTGACCACGCAGCAACTCACCACTGGAAAGGGGGGGTGGAGGGGAGAGGAACCAAGAAGCTAATCTTTCTCTCCCAATGACTTTCTTTCTCCTTTGCAGGAGCTAAAATTTCCTGCTTTCTCGGGGAAAACAGAATGCGGAATAGTTCCTTGATTACAGTAGACCAAGGATGCAAGTCTTCTCCATCGGATCAGGCTCAGCCTCTCCTTCCCTGAGAAGCTTTCAAAATTCTCCAGGATTCTAATGAAAATGTTTGCAAAAAGCATATAGCTGCCTACTTCCACCCAGCTGTTCAGAGTTCAAGACTTGAGTTGTTCCTGAACAGTCTACAAGTGTTGTACCAGCAGATGCTTTAAACCAGGCTCTTTGCTGTGGTGAGCTGGCAGCAGATGCGGACGGCTGAGGGGAGCGAGGACTCAGATGAGGGGCCAGGACCATTGGGGAGTGGACTGCTGCCTTCAGAGATTGTAGGGGCTGGCAGCAGCGATGAGGAAGTTCCCGAGGAGCCTGTGCCAAGTGTGCATGCACGCAGGGTTGCTCGTAGGAAAGAGCAGCTACAACAGCACATGGGAGTAAGGCTGCAAGGTAACGGCCCCTCCTTCAAGAAGATAAAAGCCAGCTGTGAAAGGAATGTACTTTGCAGAAGGCAAAGACGTTTTGAAACTCCAGCCTCGTGGACATTGCAGTATCTTAAGTTGGCATTTGAAGACCCTTGTGTTGTAAAATATTTCTTATCTGTTATTCTTGGCAGCCTCGCACAGTTTTGGCAAGGCTCGTGCTTATTAAAAGGTTTCTGTTCCCTTTGGTTCGTGTTTGTTTTATTGGAAAAGGGTTTTGGGTCAGAACAGGCTTTTTCAAACTTGGCAACTTTAAGATGGACCGGACTTCAATGCCTAGAACTCCCCAACGAACTGGGCCATCAGGGGTCAACTCATAAAACATTTCTATGCCTGTTTTATTAGTTGCCATTTAAAAAAAAGGGGGGGTGGGGGAGTGGAGAGGAAGGAAATCGGGAAGGGCAGCGCAGCAGTTTTGAAAGCGAATGTACATTCCGATTCTTATCTTTAAAATTTTTGAATTAAAATCCTAGAGCTTTTGCCCTCGATGACACCCAGCCTGTGAACGGGCTCAATTGGAGAATCTGGTTTATGAGACACCGGGGGGGGGGGGAGGGAGAGAGAAACAGGGTCACAGGGAACTGTAAATGACGTATGCCAGAGTTGGCTTCATACAGGGCAGGGCCAGTCTGTCGCCTCTAATAAAGTTGATTGAAGTTTACTGAAGTTTGGCTGGAGAGCCATGATTGAATTAGAGCGATTGCTGGAACCCTGACTTCAGGCTATTGATGTCCACCCACCTTGGAAGTTGCCACGTTTGAAAAACATTGCTTTAAAGCAGGGGTGTCCAACCGTGGCAACTTTAAGACTTGTGGACTTCAACTCCCAGAATTCCTCAGCCAGCTTTGCTGGCTGAGGAATTCTGAGAGTTGAAGTCCACAAATCTTAAAGCTGCCACGGTTGGACACCCCTGCTTTAAACCCACGGATTATTCTCCAGCAAAACCCCAAAGGCATACCCCTGCTTTGTTGGCTGCCCGTATCCAGAAGCAGTATGTCCTCCCAGGAAGAAGTCCATTCACGGTACATTCCAAAGCTTGGCCACGGTAGGCTTGCCGGTGTTCTTCTTGGTCGCTGTTGGCCACTTCTAGTAGGTATTCCGATATCTCTGAGCCCCCATTGATGGAAGGAGGATCTGCAAAACAGGACAAGACCGTGAACAAAATACTTCGAACAGCAGAGGTCTCCAAACTTGGCAACTTTGAGATCTGGTTGGTTGGAGAATTCTGGGAGTTGAAGTCCACAAGTCTTAAAGTTGCCAAGTTTGGGGACCGCTGACTTTGTCATTCATCATGAGATTGAGCCTTATCATCTTTATTGTTCTTCTCATCGCTCTTTCTAAGGCAAGGGTCTTCAAACTTGGCAAGTTTAAGACTTGTGGGCTTCAACTCCCAGGATTCCTGAGCTAACATGACTGGAGGAGGAATTCTGGGAGTTGAAGTCCACAAGTCTTAAAGTGGCCAAGGTGAGAGATCCCTGGTCTAGAGGATGCTTCACCACATTGGCTTCTTCTATGAAAAGTTCAGTCCGGAGGTGCCACCGATTTGTGGTTTCACTTCATCTGTAAAAGAAGCTTTAATGTTGCCGGTTGGGAAATTCTGGGAGTTACACAGCTTTAAAGTTGCCAAGTTTGAAAAACACTACTGCAGGGTTGTGTCAAACTCATTGAGGGCCGACTCAGGGCTGTGGCTGACCTCGGGGGACCGGGTGGGCGTGGCCGACCGGGTGGGTGTGACCAACAGGGTGGGCGTAGCCAGATTGACACCACTCCCCAAACTGCTGGTATGTTTTCTCTTTGCACTGGGTAGACCGGGCTCAAGCGATGTGCACCAGCCCCTTCCATTTTCCAGGACAGCCCCACACAGTGGTGGTATTCTACAAGTTCGGCCCAACTGGGGCAAACCGGTTGTAAAAAAATGCTACCGTTTGGCCGAACCGATATGTCCTCTTTTTCCCCCCTCCCGATGATCAGCTGTTCCGACTATCAGCTATGCTGGGCTCCCCCTCGCTGTCTTACTGCTTCGCCCAGGTGGCTTCCCTAAGGCCCAGGAGGTAAAAAGGGGGCACACGGGAGAGGCTGGGGGAGGGGGGGGTTGCTGCCAAAAAAACCACGCCCACCCAGTCACATGGCCACGCCCACCTAGCTACGCCCACAAAACCGGTAGTAAAAATATTTTTTTATCCCACCCCTGGCCTACAGGCAGAATCCAACTACATCACAAGCCAAATCCAGCCCAAGGGCCTTGAGTTTGACAGCCCTGCACTACCGTAATGGATCTGCACTCAGCTGGGAGATGATGAACCCTCAGGTGTTTTCTTACCCCATTCTCTGAAAATCAGAAAAGGCTAAGAACATTTGGCCTTTCCAGGTTAATTTTTCTCCCTCCTATCTTCTCTCTTTCCTCGTGGTGGTAGACAAAGAAGCGTCCACGTCTGTTTTGAAGAAGATTCCCATCAACCATGTTTCTTAACTAAACCTAATCCAAGATCTCTTGGCCTATCTGATCAACTGTTGTCCTCCCGAATCTGCAAAGTTGACATATTCTTATGCAAAACGATGAGGAAGACTGTATTTAATCATGTAACAGAGAGGGGGTTAATTTGGCCTTATCTTTTGTTTGTTGCTGCTCTGCTGTTGTTTTTTCCAGCAATCATCAATAACACTGAAGAAAAAGAAAATCATGAGGGGACAAATGACCCCCCATTTCAAGGAAGAGCCCCAGAGATGCCTCTGCACCATACCTTTGGCTCCACTCTCTGCCTCACTGCTCAACCAGTCTTGTAGCAATTCCAGAGAAAAAAAGAGCTATGCCCTTTAATCTGTTTTATTTTTTTGTAATACTTATCTATGGGCCTGTTTGATTTTTGTGGCTGTTTAGAGCACCACTTAAAATTGATTGGGCCTTTCCAACATTCCCCCGAACTGTAGGATTTCACCGTGTTCTAAAACCTCTGGGGACAAAAAATATCGCTCTTACGATATAATGGGCGGAATCTACTCTCCGATTTATTGGAGAGATGGAAAATACAGGAATTATTGAGGCAATTTTGTTTCCAGGGTGGGAAAAACTGTATATTCTGAAGTGGTGCTCAACGACAACTACAACTCCCATAACTCTCTGGGTTGGTTGGATGGGACTATGGGGGAGTTACTGCACCGCTTCTGGGTTACGCAGTGATTTTATTCGAATTGAATTATTGAACTCATATATTTTTATACTCTTGTTTTCTTACGATTTGGGACCTTACCCCACTGCAGAGTAATTTCCTTAGGCTTGGCTTTGCCAGACAGGCACGGAGGATGACAGGGCCCAGGGGGAACAGCTGAGGTCTGGACAGTGAGTATATCAGATGGCTAAAAGAAGAAATCACAAGTTACTTGTTGATTTAGTTAAAAGTTCAGGGGGGCACCCAACTCAAAAAAAGAAAAGAAAAAAAGCCACACCCCAAATAAATGCAAATACAGGTAGTCCTCAACTTATGGCCTCAATTGAGCCCAAAATTTCTATGACTAAGTCAGACATTTAATTAAATGAACTTTGCTCATTTTACGACCTTGCCACCGTTGTTAAGTGAATCACCGCGGTTGTTACAAGTTAGTAACATGGTTCTTAAACTCAACCTGGATCCCCACATTGACTCTGCCTGTCAAACAGGTTGTAAAAGAGGATCACATGACCCCAAGGACACTGCAACCGTCATAAATGCAAGTCAAGTTGCCAAGCACCTGTAATTTTGATCAGGTGACCATGGGGGACGCTGCAAACCGTCATAAATGTGAAAAACCTTATTCAATGCTCTTGTAACTTCAAATGTTCACTAAATGAACTGTTGTAAGTCAAGGGCTACTATAAAACAAATAAAGCAATTAACTGGCAAGGACACTCAAGATTTGTTATATTCCCCTATCTTAGGTATGAAAATCCTTGCATTCTCCTCCTTCCAAATTCCAACCACAGCACAATCTTAAGAAGGACAACGTGCAACTAATACTTTAGAAATGCAAAACATAAACTTGGCTTGTTTTTTTTTTTTTTTTCTTCCCAAGACGTGTTTGTCTTCCCCCTCACCTGACTTTGTCCCCCTCTGCCAACACAGGAAACCTTCAGCCTGTAGCAAACGCCAGGCTTAAGGTGGGTACATATGTGTTCTCTCGTGGAACCTTTATAGGCGGTTTCCCATTTACTGCCTACAAGGAAAAAAGAAAGATCCATTCACAACCCATTTCCAGGAGAATGAGGGACAAGGAATGCCTCTTGGCCACGTTGCAGAAGAGACAGTTGAATGCTACAAAAAATTAATCCTAGCTATTCTCTCTCATGCAATGTCTCCCTCCCTCTCACCCAACATCCTTTAAAAAGACATGAACTGGGGAAGATGACTCGTCTTCCCAGGGAGAAATGGCCAATCCCAAGTCACAAGAATCTGCAGTAATGTAGGGTTTGTTTGTTTTTTATATAAAGGCTTAAAGCCAATACCACGAAGACAACGGGGCGTCGTAGTTCTCATTAACAGTAATTAATGATAAAGGCAATAGCGCTTAGACTTATAGACCGCTTCATGGTGCTTTACAGCAGTTTACAGAATCTGCCTATTGCCCCCCCCCCCCCCCAAGCTGGGCCCTCATTTTACCAACCTCAAAAGGATGGAAGGCTGAGTCAAACTTGAACCGGTGAAACTCAAACTGCTGGCAGTTGGCAGAAGTAGTCTGCAATACGGCATTCTAACCACTGCGCCACCACAGCTCAGTGTGGCACAGTGTTTAAAATGCAGGGATAGGGATAAGAGTAGAGTAGAGTAGAGTAGAGTAGAGTAGAGTAGAGTAGAGTAGAGTAGAGTAGAGTAGAGTAGAATAGAATAGAATAGAATAGAATAGAATAGAATAGAATAGAATAGAATAGAATAAACAGGCGCTGGAAGGTTCCTAGTCTCTTGGAGATCTTCTAGTCTAGCCTCTTGCTCAAGCAGGGGAACCTATACTATTTTGGTTAAGTGGCTGTCTAGTTTCTTCTTAAAACCCCCTGATCAATTCAAAGCGTGATTGATTCCATTTTTTAAAAAATATACAGAGAAATGAATTATTCAGATGCTTACCAGCAGAGGCTTCGGAAATTTCTAAGATATATGAAGAAACATCTGATCCTCCGGTATCTTTCGGCGGGTCTAATTTAAGAAGAAATGCAGAAACAGTTCAAAACTTGAAAGAAAACCAAAATTTTAATGTCAACGATAGTTAGCTGCAATTACTGCACGGGGCTGAAAAAATACATTAAGGAAGATTGTCTTCAGCGATGCTTCTATCTATTTTCAAATGAAGAGCTGGGCCCAGAAAGGAAGGCTTTAGTCGAACAGGATTAATTTAGCTCTTCTCTACAGAAAGCAATGCACTGCCTTTTATTTCATCTCAGATTAGTTCTGAAAACATTGGCAATTTGCTACAGAACCAGGGGAAAAAAATGCAACGTGAATGCGGTCCCTCTCTTTCCGTTTTACACGGCTAAGGATTGGGCAGGGCAGCAGAGGGGAAGGAACAAAGGAAAACTTCCACAAAGGAATCAAGTTTTTCTTACCCCAAGTCACTTTCACATTGTGGGAATGGATTTTTCCCTTTACAGTTGGTTTACTAGGTGGTCCAGGCTTGTCAGGGCAGGTACTATACTCCACAACTTCACTGGGCCCACTTTTCCCTTCAGTGTTGTGAGCAAACAACTGTCCCATTGCAAAAGAGAACAAACTTAAGTTAAAAACGTGTATGTGGTTTTTCATTGTTTTAAAACATCAGAGCGAGAATCTCCAGACGTTTAGTGAAGGAAGTTTTGATTCTTGGTTCCCCATATAAAAAACATGCCAAAGGTATTTTTTCAAAAGGCAACCTGGAATTCCTTTTTTATATTTACAATAATTGCATCTTTCATTAATAAAGTGGGTCGACTTGGTACATACATTTTGTGCTAACAATTATAATTAATATTTTTCTTACTAATATAACAATAATCAGATTTTCTTTATAAGCCATTATTTCTTATATCTATTACTTTTATAACAATCTTAACTTATTCCTCTACATCTGTGATGGCAAACCTATGACACGCGTGCCCCTTGTGCTGGCATGTGAGCCGCAAGCAAACTTACCTTGCCGCTCATGTGAACACTTCACAGCTGATTTTTTTGTTTTCCCCAGTTGGTTTGAGGCCTTTTTCGGTCTCCCAGATGTTGGAAAAAGCCTCTGCAAGGCTTCTCAGACTGAATTATAGGCCCGTTTTGTCACTGAAGTGACGAAACAGGCCTATAATTCAGTCTGAGAAGCCTTGCAGAGGCTTTTTCCAGGCCTCTGGGAGGCCGAAAAAAAATCACCTGTGAGGTACAGTGGGGGATTGTGAGCACATGCACAGGGGGCATGGGGCACGCATTGCATTTTGGGTGCTGGCCCGCGAGGGCAGGCGCACTCGCAATTTTTGGCACAGGAGCCCACAAAGATTAGCCACCACTGCTCCATATATTCATCTACTCAGTTTTAACTTGTTTTATTTTCCAGGCAGCTGGATTTTCTGTGTTTTCACTTGAAGACGTTTCGCTTCTCATCCAGGAAGCATCCTTCAATTCTTCTTCAGTTTCTTGGATGAGAAGCGTCTTTGTCTTCAAGGAAAAAAGCAAAGTCCAGTTGCTTTTTGATAAAACACCTTTGAAATGCCTTTCTCCATTAGATATCCATATATTATTGGCCTATAGGGGCCACAAAAAAGCCTGAAATTCCACACGACTCTAAGAATATATGTATGTGTTGAATAACCTCACTCTCCTCATAACACATGAAAATAATTATGGAGTGGAGCACAAGCTAAACAGAAAGGGCTATCACAGGAGATTTGCAGAATTTGGTGGTGAAAGAGGAAGTTGGGAGACCCAAGAATTCAAAGGAAGAGAATCTCTGTAGCTCAGGGTTGAACTATGGTGTCCTTGGTGCTTTCTGAGACTGGTTGTTCGCTTGTGGGTATTTCATTATTCGACTGTTCCATTATTCGGAATTCCAGTATTTGAAGGGCTGCCACAAAGAAGAGGAGGTCAATTTATTTTCCAAAGCACCAGAAAGCAAGACAAGAAAAAAATGGATGGAAATTGATCAAGGAGAGAAGCAACTTGGAATTAAGGAGAAGCTTCCGAAGAGTGAGGACAATTAACCAGTGGAACATTTGCCTTCAGAAGTTGTAGATGCTTCATTACTGGAAGGTTTTAAGAAAAGACTGAACAATCACCTCTCTGAAATAGTACAGGCTCTCCTGCAGGAGCAGGGGGTTAGACTAGAGGTCCCTTACAACTCTAATCTAGTCACCGGTGCTCGTGTCCAACCTCATTGGATAACGCAACATCCTCAAGCAAACAGCCAAGGTCAGACAGCACGAAGGACTCTATAGATTCGAGAATCTTCATGATCTTCCAATCAATGAACAAGATATTTTGCAAGCTTAATAAAGGATAGCTGAAGACTGGGGAGCATAGTGAGGTCCACAGAAGAGCCGTACATCAACGTCATCAGCTTTGCGTAAAGAAAATCTCAAATTCAATCCCCAGTGTCTCCAGTTAGAAATTGTAAAAAAAAAAAAAAAAAAAAAAAACCACAACTTAAAAAGTTGCTGCTACTTAGGTTTCTCAGGATTGAACTAGAGGGGACCAAGGAAGAATTCAAACAAATAATTTCCAAGGTCTTTAGTGGAAATCTAAACTTCTCCTAGAGCCTAGAGGTTATATATTTCTCCTAGAGGTCATATATTTCACCAAGTTTGTAGGAAAAAGTCACTAGTCAGCAGTTTTCGGGGAAGAATGAGGGGTTTCTCAGCACGTGGATGTGTCCATCAGTTGGGTTTGGCACCTACCCTAAATTTATAGGCAGTGTTTCTTCTAAGATCACTTAAAGTGCAAGAAAGCTCATCTCCATTGTACCCTGCTTGGAAGCCATAATCCTGCAGAAAGAAAAAACACGTCCAGAATTCACATATTTCTTAGTAAACTTTCCACCCTATAGCCAAGGATTATATAATGTGTACATTCATGACAACTGTAATTTAAAAAAAAAATCATAACAATCCCAGTAATTATTCAGAATGGATTTGTGTTCCCAGTTAAAGAATCTGCATTCACGTCAAAGATGGGGGAAGAGGGAAATCTACCTTATATACACTGCTCAAAAAAATAAAGGGAACACAAAAATAAGACATCCTAGATCTGAATGAATGAAATATTCTTATTAAATACTTCGTTCATTACATAGTTGAATGTGCTGACAACAAAATCACACAAAAATTATCAATGGAAATCAAATTTAGCAACCCATGGAGGTCTGGATTTGAAGTTACACTCAAAATTAAAGTGGAAAAAAAACACTACAGTCTGATCCAACTTTGATGTAATGTCTTGAAAACAAGTCAAAATGAGGCTCAATAGTGTGTGTGGCCTCCACCTGCCTGTATGACCTCCCCACAATGCCCGGGCATGCTCCTGATGAGGTGGCGGATGGTCTCCTGAGGGATCTCCTCCCACACCTGGACTAAAGCAACCCCCAACTCCTGGACAGTCTGTAGTGAAACGTGGCATTGGTGGATGGAGCGAGACATGATGTCCCAGATGTGCTCAATTGGATTCAGGTCTGGGGAACAGACGGGCCAGTCCATAGCATCAATGCCTTCGTCTTGCAGGAACTGCTGTCACACTCCAGCCACATGAGGTCTAGAATTGTCTTGCATTAGGAGGAACCCAGGGCCAACCGTACCAGCATATGGTCTCACAAGGGGTCTGAGGATCTTATCTCGGTACCTCATGGCAGTCAGGCTACCTCTGGTGAGCACATGGAGGGCTGTGCGGCCCCCTAAAAAAATGCCACCCCACAGCATTACTGACCCACTGCCAAACTGGTCATGCTGGAGGATATTGCAGGCAGCAGAACTTTCTCCACGGCGTCTCCAGACCCTGTCACGTTTGTCACATGTGCTCAGTGTGAACCTGCTTTCATCTGTGAAGAGCACAGGGTGCCAGTGGCGAATTTGCTAATCTTGGTGTTCTCTGGCAAATGCCAAACGTCCTGCATGGTGTTGGGCTGTAAGCACAACCCCCACCTGTGGACATCAGGCCCTCATATCACCCTCATGGAGTCTGTTTCTCACCGTTTGAGCAGCCACATGCACATTTGTGGCCCTCTGGAGGTCATTTTGCAGGACTCTGGCAGTGCTCCTCCTGTCCCTCCTTGCACAAAGGTGGAGGTAGCGGTCCTGATGCTGGGTTGTTGCCCTCCTACGGCCTCCTCCACGTCTCCTGATGTACTGGCCTGTCTCCTGGTAGCACTTACATGCTCTGGACACTACGCTGACAGACACAGCAAACCTTCTTGCCACAGCTCGCATTGAAGTGCCATCCTGGATGAGCTGCACTACCTGAGCCACTTATGTGGGTTGTAGACTCCGTCTCATGCTACCACTAGGGTGAAAGCACCGCCAGCATTCAAAAGTGACCAAACCATCAGCCAGAAACCATAGGAACTGAGAAGTGGTCTGTAGTCACCACCTGCAGAACCACTCCTTTGTTGGGGATGTCTTGCTAACTGCCTCTGCTTTCCACCTGTTGTCTATTCCATTTGCATAACAGCATGTGACATTGATTGTCAGTCGGTGTTGCTACCTAAGCGGACAGTTCGATTTCACAGAAGTGTGATTGACTTGGAGTTACATTGTGTTGTTTAAGTGTTCCTTTTATTTTTTTTGAGCAGTGTATATATTTATCAATAGTCACTGGTTTATTAATAAGCCCATAATGTAACACAAAACAATGTTACAAAACATTCCAGAAGCTTTGTCATACTAATAGGAATTGCTTCATCCTATGATTATTTTCGAAAATATTGCCTTTCTCAAAACAAGTGGATTCCGCATTTCCAAAAACAATTTCTTAAAACTTCTGGAATGACAACAATTTTCCGATATTTTTATGGGGTTATTTTTTTCAGCTACCTCCTCCCATGCTTGACAGAGACATTATTCATAATGAACAGTCAGATATCCTCCAGTCTCATCCAAAGCAGTTTTTCCCTGAATCCAAAGCATTATGCAACCCTCCTGTTTACTGCATTTGTCCCTTCTTCTATGGGGAACCCTTCTGAGTAGCAACCATTTTGAGATTAAATGACTCTCAGAGGGATTCTCTGACTGCCAGATCTGGCACAGAAAGCAATTATTCACTCGGTAACCTCCGAATCCACCCCAAGAGGGCAGCTGCTCTCTTCCAAGTCTTCTCTGCCCCCCCCTCCCTTCCCACCGCTACTCAAGGCTCTGGGTTCAAAAGCTACTCACCGAACCGTCTTCTTCCATTTCTAAAATGTACGTCAGAGAGTCGTCCGATGAAATGCCGCTGGGAGGCCCCCATTTTAAGGACAACCCGTTCACGCCTGCCTTACTTAGCTGGGGTGGGAGAGGCGGGGGTGGAACAACTCCGATGGTGAAACAGACCAACGTCTCGCCGAACCCACTGGGGAGGACCCAATAATAATAACAACAATAATAGCAATTGGGCAGTTAGGGAAGAAGCCGAGTCACCCAAGTCCTTGTGGAAATGGCGAACTTATCACGCCTCCCGCCCCCGCTTTTTTTACCTCATGCCGATGTCATTTTTGGCTGCTAGTCTGAATGAGTATTTGGTCGAGGGGGACAGCTTGGTGACTTTGTGCTGCTTTAGATGACCGTAGTAGCACTCTTTGAAGGCTCCAGTCTTCCCCTTTTCAAAGAAGAACACCATGACGGAGTTGGAGGGAACCCTTGGAGGTCCTCTAGCCCAACCCCACTGATCAATCAGGAGGGTCAATGTGCCATTTCAGACAGATGGCTGTCCAGTCGCTTCTTATTAAAGTTAAGTCAGAGAGTGCAGTAAAGTTCTCAAAGATCCAGTTAAGCCTGATGCCTAAGCTAGAATCCTCCATTTTTGGAGGTGGAAGGATTTATGGGGGCAGAGTTTGCCTCCTCTTCCTCCTCATTTTCACGCACAAAAGCTATTAAAGCCAGTGTTTCTCAATTTGGGGGACTTTTAAGCATGGCTGGCTAGAGGATTCTGGGAATTGAAGTCCATCCATCTTAAAGAT
The DNA here is from genome assembly GCA_033807585.1 of Hydrophis major. NCBI lineage: Eukaryota > Metazoa > Chordata > Lepidosauria > Squamata > Elapidae > Hydrophis > Hydrophis major. Next base: position 8,433,313 of record CM066335.1, on the reverse strand, counting down.
GCCATGGCTGAGAAACATTGCATTAAGCCTAAAGAAAGGAAGAAACGCCTCTCTTGAGGGAGAATAAGGTAAAGGAAAAGGTTCCCCTTGAACCGACGTGCTCGTTGTTTCTGGCTCTAGCGGGCGGTGCTCATCTTCATTACAAAGCTGAAAAGCCAGCAGTGTCCGAAGATGTCTCCGTGGTCATGTGGCCAGCATGACTAAACACCACAAAGGGGCACGTAATGCGGTTACTTTTCCCTATTTTTCTACTTGCATTTTTTACATGCTTTTGAACTGCCAGGTTGACGGAAGCTGGGGCAAGTAATGGGAGCTCACTACATAATGCGGCGCGAGGGATTCGACCCGCCGAAATGCCGACCTTTCTGATCGATAAGCTCAGCGTCTTATCCACTGAGCCACTGCATCCCTTGGGGGAGAATTAGTAGTAATGTTTAGACTCAGAAACATAGCATCTCAGTAAGGGAGACCAGTGTCACTTGGAAGCTTTGAGGCTGCCCCATTCAGTGCCTGGGAATTTGAGAGGGGGCATTTCATAGTGGGGTAGAAGACTAGACACAACACTCTTTCTCAGGGAGTCAAGGACATGTTGCCCTGCACCTGGAGGTAAGTGACTGGGGGGGATGTCTCCAGTTGGGACGAAGATTTGATTGGGACATGTGATGGACTGATGGGTGCATGGGAGGGATCTTTTATTACTCTTTTGGGAAGGGAAAACCCAGAACTCTCAGGTTCAGGTTTTCCCAGATGTGCCAATATGACAACTCTAATAAAATGGAACTTTCAGCAACTGATTGTCTTGGAGTTTATTGGTTTGGAGTTGGTTAGTTGGAACGCTGACAACCAGCTTTAAACCAATGATTCTTAGTTCATCTAGAATATCTAGATGAAAATCTAGAATAAAACTCTTCTCAGTCCCAGATTCCTCAAGTCTAATCATAGGCTTGAATTGGGCCATGAAAGGGGGTACATCGCTTCCGCCCCATGAATTTATTTGCCAAGTTTAGGTACCACCCATCCCATCTTCAAAGTGGCATTGTTATTGTTCCCCAGGAATTGTGGTGGTTTAGCAATATCATCGTACAAAGCAACATTGTGAGATGCATGTTGTACTGTGCCATCAATTTTGGTAGCAAACATGTTAACATTAGGGAAACTCAAGTCCATGATCTAATACAATTTCTCCTTGACAAGCCAATTTTAATGCCATTATTTTATAATCCAAAATATATTCTTTTTTAAATAGCAACGTAAACGACCATTTTGGTAATAAAAGCATTCTGGTGCTAATCTTTTAGGGCAAGGTTTTTGTTTTGTTAAAAAAAAACAAAAAACACCTGTATTTATTAGAAACCCACAGCCAGGAATATAACACGTATATGGAGGCTAAACCAATTTCATTGTGTACCTGATGTATAATAACAATAAAGGCTACAATCTAATAATCTAATGTCATAGGGACACAAGACTGCCTTGGTTAAGGCTTACACAGCCAGATTATGAATTAAGCTTGACAGGAATCAAATGGACAATGTTACAACTAGCTATTATCCATCGATGCTGCCCGTGCTGCTTTACAATTCTGAGAAATTTATGATCTTCATACGAGAATTTTAAGGCATCCTTGTTTTTTTTAACACCCACCTGAAATCTTAACAAATCCTAGCTTAAGCTCCCAAAATCTTAAAACCAAAGGTGCTGAAAACCTGTTTTGGAAATTCTGTTTCTTGCCTCCCAGGAAACAACTGGCTGGGAGTGAAAGCAGGCGCCTTCCGTCTGAAGTTGCAAGTTTGCAGCCATCTCTCAGCATTTGCATTGAAGGATATTTTACCCAAATGCAGACCAATGTCTTGATCAGAACACCAGAATTATTATGATTTATAATAATTTATTAAACACAAGAAGCATACCTCATCCCATTCTAAAAGGTAGCCAGTTATTTTGGACCCATTGTCATTGGAGGACTGTGAAAGAAAGAAAGAAAGAAAGAAAAGAAGCTTAGGTTGTTAGGTTATTTAGAGAGGAAATAACTTCATACTACTTCATTCCTATAGAAAACACACCTCCATTCTCTATATGGACTTTCATTCTGCAAGGGGAAAGAAGGGGAGGAGGGAGCAGTCACTAAATGAATTATCTGCAAGGTGAGGACTACCTGTATAGTCCTCATTAAGCAACACCCCCAATAATCTTGATTTGTGTTTTTTAATGGATTTTACTATATGGTACTTGGAGTCTCCTATGCGTGAGTTGGTGGCTATGTCAATTTAATAAATAAATGAAATCTTTATCTCTAAGAATGCCTTCAGGCCCTACATCTCTCACCCTCACCTCCAGGCATGCTTAAAAACCAAGGACAATGTGGAATTATTGCCCAGTGCCAGCACTACAAAACTGTGTGTCATGGAAGTGGAGTGCGTTCAAAGCAAGTTGTCACTTGGTAAGGAAGATCATTACAAGGAGGGAGGGGAGAATTCTGTTATTTCTTGTGAAAACTCAGTTATGGCCCATCCAGAGGTTGGGATCCATGCTTGGCTTTGCTCTTACCTTCCATTGTAAAGTCAGGCTGTTTTTGGTTTTGTTGACTACTTTTGGTGCAGCTGGAGGATCTGGTTCACAACTCTCGGTGGTAAAACTCACCAGCTCTGAAACAGATTCCTTTGTGGAATGACCCAATGCTGAAACTCTGCATGAAGTCAACACAGACATAGATATAGCTATAAAAACAAAAGCCTCAGGTCTTATCCCGTTTTTTTTCTGGATTCTGCTATCATTCCTAGTTATATGTTCATTTTGAAGGTCAGTTTGGAAAGGGGGCCAGACAAGAGCATTTAGTAAACTGAAGGATCAGCAATCTGCCATCGGTCAGAAATGGCGTGGGGCTGCGGTGGCGAACCTATGGCACGTGTGTTGGGAGTGGAATGCAGAGCCATTACTGCCGGAACATGAGCTCTCACCTAGAGCAAGTTTACTGCACATGCATGCGTGCTGCCCGCCTGACAGCTGATTGTCGGGTATCTGGCACACATGTGGGAGGGGCGGGTGTGGGAGATGTGCACGCATGCACAGAGATGTGGGGAGGTTGCATGCACATGCACAGGGGGCATTGCTTTCTGGGTGCTGGCACGCAAGCAAGCATGCAATTATTGGCACAGGAACCCCAAAAGATTAGCCACCACTGGTATAGGGTCTCCTGCTTGGGTGGGAGGATTGGACTAGATGACCTACAAGGTCATTTCCAACTCTGTTCATTTAATTTAATGCCAAACATACAAGGAAACAAAACAAACCAAGGAAGCGAAGCTACCAACAATGACAGTACAATGACATTGAGTGAAAAAAAAAACAGACCATGAGGCTCTTATGAGACACATCTATTTCAGGAACTTCCATTTGGAATACACCCCTCTTATGGTAGATTCATTAGAAGAGACCCACATATCCAGATTCCTTTCTCCCCATTCTCAAGACCCAAATACAGTGGAACCTCAGGTCACGGCCGTAATCCGTTCCAGGACTTCGGTCGCAACCCAATTTGGTCATGATCGGAAGCGAGACTGACTGTGGATGCACGCACAAAAAAAAAAAAAATGGGCATGGAAGGGGACATTGCCATGGCTGGGTTTGAACGTCACCCGAGGATGTGTCTGCGACCAGTCTCGGTTGGCACCTGATTTGGTCGTGGTCAGAAGTGTTTGTGACCCAAGGTTCCACTGTACCTGCCTTAAATTGGCAAAAACCCTTATACCTCATTTATTTGATGACAAAATCCAACTGTCGACTCATAAAATATTTCTATGGTCTTTTTAGAGTTGCCAAAAGAAAGGGAGGAGGGAGCAGTGCAGCAGTTTGCAAAACTGAAACTGCATTCCATAAATGTTTTCAAAGATAGCTTCTAGGTGACCGAAGTTTGTGCCGTGCAAAATTCTAAGTGGAGAGCATGATTGATGACTCTTGGCTATGGATGTATCCCATTGGAGAATATGAATTACGATACACCCAGGGGGCGTGGGGAAAACCAGGGTCAAGGGTGACAATGAAGGATGTGTCTCAGAGTCGGCTACACCCAGGCAGAGCCAGCATGTTTACTCCTAATAAATCTTCTTTAAGCTTTGGAAGTTCGGCTAGAGACCCATGATTTAAATGGGCGTAACTGCCGGAGCCCTGACACCAACATTCTCCAATAAGGGCCATAAGAAGGTTTAAAAACACCCCCCTCCCCCCCAAAATAAGTCCTCTATTGGCACTGGTGCAATTTCCATGTCCCCTGAACCCCTTGATGGAAGCCTCCTTCCCCAAAAAACCCTTCAAATTTCAAACATTGTGATCTTTGTTTTATTGTCTTGCTATTGATAAACGTTTGCATTCCAAGCTCACCTGACATGATAATCAGTTGCTGGTCGGAGTTCAGATAGAGTAAAAGTTACATCCTCACCACTGTGGGGGGGGGGGGGGAAGACACCGTTAGATCATAACAACAACAAAATAATGAGCTACAATATCCCTCTGCCTTTTGCAAAGGGGAAAATCCTAAAATAAAAACATGCTTACAATGACAAATCAGCTAGCAAATGCAACTTGCAAAACTAGGTATCAGGAAGGATGGCAGAGAATAAAAATTAGGTCTGCGAGCTAATCTTAGAATTTACTTCTGGGATTTGGCACTCATAGGTTCAACAGCGGAAACAAATATAAGCTCAACTTTTCGAATTATTTCTACAGAAACAAAGCTGGGAAACAAGCCTGATTGACACTGGCTGTCAAGTTGCCAGCTAAGAAAGCTACGCCATTCAATTATGAGAGTGGACTCACCTGTAAAGGGATTTAAATTTTCCATTTTTACCGCTATTCGAGATTGCCACTTCAAAAGTAAAGGCTTCAGGAGCGAGACTCTGCATTTCTTCATTCTGGGCTGTCGCTGGGGCATTCCAAGAAATAACTGCTGAACGCGCCTGTATCTCAGAGACCTTTGAAAAGCAAAGGGAAGACGGTGACCATTTGCAATACAAGCGTGCAGTATGTGGTTGTTTTGCTGCTTTCTCCAAAATGATGACAGCTGCACTGTGCCTTTACATCCCAACTGGATGGGACTGGTGCATCGTCATCATGAGCCCTGGTGGTGAAGTGCAGTATTGCAGGCTAACTCTGCCCACAGCTTGGAGTTTGATCCCAACGGGGCTCGAGGCTGACGCAGCCTTCCATTCTTCTGAGGTCACAGATTGTTGGGGGAGTGGGGTGCAAATAATGCTTCTACATTGTAAGAAGATAGTGCCACCCACGGTGCTGTAATGTGCTATGGGGTGGTATATAAGGAGACATGGCTGTGTAGTGGTTAGAATGCAGTATTGCAGGTTAATTCAGCTCATTGCCAGAAGATCGATTCTGAATGGCTCAAGGTTGACTCAGCCTTCCACCCTTCTGAGGTCGCTAAAATGAGGACCCAGATTGTCGGGGGGACATATGATGACTCTGTAAACTGCTTAGAGGGGGCTGTAAAGAACTATAAAGCGGTATATAAGTCTAAGTGCTATAGCTACTGCTCTCCCTCCCTCCCAGTGGTCAGAATGCAGTGTTGCAGGCTAATTCTGCCCACAACCTGAAGTTTGATCTTGACTGGCTCAAGGTTGACTCAGCCTTCCACCCTTCCAAGGTTGGTAAAATGGGGACCCAGATTGTTAGGAAAAATATGCTGACCCTGTAAACCGTAAACTATAAAGCACTATGAAGTGGTATATAAGTCTAAGTGCTATTGTTATTGCTATATGAGCCTAAATGCTATTGCTATAGGGTATAAGGTATAACAGGGCATGGTTGGATCTAAATGATGCTACTTTCACCAGGCTGCCTTTGGAGCCATCTTGTGGGTGTTCCTGGCGTTCATGTATTCTCCTGTCCTCATCCTTTCGTACTTGAACTTAGAGGCTAAGTCAAGTTCTATTTTCCACCCACTTATTTATTTAAACATCTACACACGTGGATGAATTTGTCCTCCTAGTGCAGTTGAAGAGGTTACAGACATGTTTCACTTGTAATATTTAAGATATAGGACTGAAAACAAAATGTGATATAACTTTAAATCTTTGTTCTATCTTTGTTTGGTTTGAGAAGGTTAGAAGGCCCCCAGCCCTTGATTAGTTATTGCAACTTACCGTAGGCTTACTGAAGCTCAAGAGTTCTTCAGATTTTCTAGACTCTGTGTCAGATTCTAGGAGGAAAAAAAACCACAACACATTAAGCGAAGGGGAAACAGAACAAAAAAAGCCCCAGTCAAATGTTTTTTCAACTGCAGCGCCAATAGATAAAAGTTGTTGGAAGCAGCAAAACACAAGCTGAGCAAAGTTCACTGGCCTTATTTGTTTTGACCACTGAATCCGCTAACCTTGCAAGTCTGCTCAAAAGGAGGAAAACAGGACAGGCTTCATTTTAACTCACCCTGTGATGCCATCCAGAATTTGCATATATCTTGCATGGCCTTTGGCCAATTTTAAAATTCTAGTATTTAAAATCCGAAGAGCAAGTTCTCCTTCTCCTTCACTTCGGAAATAGAGTTTAGAATATTTTCTTTCATTAGAAAACTTTCGTAAAGGGTTTTTTTTTCCCATTTTTGAGATTAGACAACATAAACAAATAATAAGCAAGCTTTCCTCAAAGGACAGGCTACATTCCCTGCACTGGGAACCTTTCGAAGCATCTGTTAATTAAGATTAAAACTTCAACACTAGGAATGCTAAAATGACTGAAAAGGAGAAAGATTTGCATGTTTCCAGATAATATTATGTTCGCTTTTCTGCTTAAGACTTCCGTGGCTCAAAGTTCAGAATGCAAAGGGCTGAATAAGCCAATGAAACAAAGGAACCTATGATTACGGGTGTTTCTTTCTGGATGTCATTTTTTTTTTCTTTTCTTTCACTGGAGAACTAACTGGCTGTTTGTAGGACAGTCAATCAGGCCCAATTATATTTTGCCGATGACTTTGGCCCAGGGAACTCCAGTGCCCCCACTTAATAATACCTTTGCTTCTATGCTGTCACAACATGGTACTTTAACCCAGCAGTGAAGCATTTCATCTTCTGAATAGACACATCTCCCAGTTGATGGGAGGACATATTGTTTTGCCATGCAGGCTACACAGAGGTTTAGTGTATTCTATTGAACTTATGAGCTGCTGTTTGAGAACAGGTAAAAAGGCAAACTGTGAAAGTTGGACCATAAGGAAGGCTGAGCGCCAAAGAATGGAGGCCTTTGAACTCTGGTGCTGGAGGAGACTCCTGCGATTCCCTTGGACTGCAAGGTGATCAAACCGGTCAGTCCCAGAGGAGATCCACCCTGACTGCTCTTTAGAAGGCCAGATCCTGAAGATGAAAATCAAAGACTTTGGCTACCTCATGAGAAGGAAGGATTCATTGGAGAAGAGCCTAATGCTGGGAACGATGGAGGGCAAGAGAAGAAGAAGGGAATGGCAGAGAATGAGGTGGCTGGATGGAGTCACTGAAGCAGTCAGCGTGAGCTTAAATGGACTCCAGAAGATGGTAGAGGACAAGAAGGTCTAGAGGAACGTTGTCCAAGGGGTCGCGATGGGCCGGACACGACTTCGTAACTAACAACAACAACAAAAAGGCATGTATATAGGCTGACAATGGCAAAGCACTTTCTGCTCATGTGAGGCCATTTCTCCTCCTTCTACATGTTAGGTGAAAGCCCTGTGAGAAACTGGACATGCTATTTGAGAAGAAGTCTTAAGAAAGAATGGGTGAAAAAAACAGTCTACTGCCCATTGACCTCTGTTCCCGGTCCTTGAGATTAAAAAGTTTCTGATTTTCAAGATACACACAATTCTTTGTCTTTTGTGAACCTCTCTTCTGTCAGAACTGGCAAATGGCAAGGGAATGCATTGGGGAATGAATTTGTCGAGTGAGTCCAACAGCACACTTGTCACTGGCTACACACACACACACAGAGGCACAAGTTGAAGAGCAAATCCAGCACTCCTGGACTTGTCTCGTAATTCTGCATCCCCAATTGCCAGGGTGAGGCTTCAGCACAATGAAATTTGCCCCCAAGAGGACATAACTGTCACCAGGACATATTAAGTTAGTCCTTAGCTTACAACAGTTCAGTCAGTTGACCGAGGTTACAACCAGTGGTGAGATTCAATTTTGTTTTTTACTACCGGCCCTGTGGGCGTGGCTTGGTGGGCGTGGCTTGGTGGGCGTGGCAGGGAAAGGTTACTGCAAAATCTCCATTCCCTCCCCACCCCACTAACCTGCTTTCCAGCTCCGTTCTCCCGTGCAGGGCAACCAAAGAAGACCCAGCCAATCAACTGGGACTCAATGGGAGGCGGAGAAGAGATGGGGTTGGCGGAGCCAGTCAGAGGTGGGATTTGCCAGTTCTCTGAACTACTCAAAATTTCCGCTACCGGTTCTCCAGAACCAGTCAGAACCTACTGAATGCCACCTCTGGTTACAAAGGCAGTGAAAAGAAGTGATTTATGACCATTTTTCACACTTACAACCATCGCAGCATCCCTGTAGTCATGAGATCAAAATTAGGATTCTTGGCAACTGGCCCGTAATTATGAGGGAGGCAAAGTCCTGGGGTCATGTGATTCCCCTCTGATAACTTTCTAACAAGCAAAGTCAATGGAGAGAAGCCAGATTCACTCAACAATCATATTACTAGCTTAACAACTGCAGTGATTCACTTAACAGCTATGGCAAGGAAGGTCGTAATGTGGAGCAAAATGGACTTCACTAATGTCTCACTGAGCCATAGAAATGTTGGGCTCCACTGAGGTCGTAAATCGAGGAATGCATTCATTATCTAGATGGCAAAGGCGGCAGTGCTAAGCGGTGACAATGCCAAGCCAACCTCTGGCCAAGCTGAATAAAAACACCCTGGAAAGGGCATCAGGAAACCTCTTTTGCTTCGTGCTGAGGAAGTGTAGGGATGAATCAATGTGAGACAACAGGAATCAAACTTGTCTGGAAGGCGAATTATTTTTTTTTAGTTGAAAGTGGCAAATGGAAGACAAGAGCGAGAAGGAGAGCAGTCAAGATGTCAGAGGGGAAGAAAAAGCTATCTGTAGGCCTAATGCAGGGGTCTCCAACCTTGGCTCCTGGAAGCCTGGCGGACTTCAACTCCCAGAATTCCACAGCCAGCTTTGCTGGCTGTGGAACTCTGGGAGTTGAAGTCCGCCAGGCTTCCAGGAGCCAAGGTTGGAGACCCCTGGCCTAATGCAACTACAGCTCTTTGCTGCAAGCTGGGGTACACAACAGGATGGCCAATGGACCTTCAGACACGCCAACTGATGCTTGCCAAGAAGCAGCATAATCCAATCATCCCTGCAACTAAAACCCATTTGGGAAAAATATTTTTGTAAAGTCTTCTGCATCTAGTCTGCAAACCAGAGGTGGGGAACTATATGTTCTGACCCAGCTCCCCAAACACCACAAACCCTCTGAAGTGAACTCATTTATTAGGAGTGCCAGCAGCCCGGCAAAAAGTTTATCTCTCACCGCAGGACAACAAGGCCGGTCAACCGGTCAGCCGATGAATAGTTGTCAGCCACATCTATTCATCTCTGCCTCCTGCCTTTTATCCTCAGAGCTAGGGTGGGGCTTCGCTAGCAGCAGTGGCTTTTCCGTCCCGAGGTCCAGTCCATAGATTCTCACTGCTCTCCTCTCCTCTGCCTGCTGCACATCCGTGCATCAGGCACTGGACCCAGCTGTTCCTCCTCTTCCTCATCAGCCACCTGGGGGCTGTTGACTCTCCATCTGAGAGTCTCTCTCTGCCAACTCCATTCTCTCTTTCCCCTCTGAGCTCAGAGATTGTAATCCTGGCTCCCACACCTCCTCCTCCTCCGATTCAGCTGCTGTCTGAGAGGAGTTCAACTCCCAGAATTCCTGAGCCAGACTGGCTCAGGAATTCTAGGAGTTGAACTCGGTGAGTCATAAAAGAGCTTTAGTCCCTCACCATTTAAGGAAAATAAGAGTCCTCGCCTGGTACCATATAGGAAGACATCGCCGTTTTATTCCTTTCCCATGGAGGAAATGGACTTGTTGATTTTACCAATTCACAGGTAGCCTACTTCTCCCATGGCTCCAAAGCTTACATGCAACTGATTAATGCATGCACCCATTTCCCCCCTCCCCCCCCCAAAAAAAAACCCCTCCAAATTTTATGTACCTCCCATTCCTGAATCGGCTGAAGGGATGGGGCTTCCCCGGGTTTTTCCTATATGCTTCTGTTTGATTTGCCCTACGGTGCCTGGCTGCCCCTTTCCGTAGCCGTTCTGAACGTTGGTGCCAGACGAGGAGCTGTTGGCTTTGTGAGGTGAGGAAGGAGGGCTGTTGGCCTTGTTATTCGTATGTCCAGTGGCCTGCCGGTCTTTTAGCCTCTTCTTCAGATGTTCTTGCATTTTGACAGTCCTCTCGTCTCGCTGAACAAAGTTTGCTCTGCTATGGGAACGGGACTCTAGAGAGGCAAAGGCAAAAAGGACCCATTAGAATTTCAGGGGTCTCCAACCTTGGCCCCTGGAAGCCTGGTGGACTTCAACTCCCAGAATTCCACAGCCAGCTTTGCTGGCTGTGGAACTCTGGGAGTTGAAGTCCGCCAGGCTTCCAGGAGCCAAGGTTGGAGACCCCTGCATTAGATGGAACACAACTGTAAAGCGTTGTGTTTAAATGCCTTCAAGGCCTAGACCGGGGGTCCTCAAACATGGCAACTTTTAAGACTTGTGGACTTCAAGTCCCAGAATTCCTCAGCCAGCCATGTCTGTTCCTTTTTCTTCTATTCCCTCCAAAGAGGAGAGAGTGCAGAGGAAGGGATTACAAGAGAGTAAAACTATGCTGGCTGAGGAATTCTGGGAGTTGAAGTTCATCAAGTCTTAAAGTTTCCAAGTTTGGAGACCTCTGGCCTTAGATAGATATGGAATCAAAAATGTAAAATTTCCTGCATATTTGTATACATTGCAAAATGGGCCTGATGGTGCCAACAACCAGGCCCATTTTTGCAACATATACAAATAAGCACAAATCGAGTGTGTCTATGTATGACTTTATATAAAAGAAAAAGAGTGTGAACAAGCACAAGAGTTAGGGTAAGGTATAAAATAGGATCCGATATGATTTTATTAAATAGTAATGCCACACAGGTAGTCCTCGTATTACAACAGTTCATTTAGTGACTATTCAAAGTTACAGCAGCACTGAAAAAAGGGGCTATGACCATTTCTCACACTTACAACCATTGCAGCTTCCCCATGGGTCATGTGATCAAAATTTAGACACTCAGCAAATGACTCTTTATCTATGATGGTTGCAGTGTCCTGGCAAATGGGGAAAGGAAGGCAGATCCACTTAACGATGGTGGCAAGAAAGGTCGTAAAATTGGGCAGAATACACTTTACAACAGTCTCGCTTAGCGACAGACCTTTTGGGCTCAATTGTGGTCATATGTCAAGGGCTACCTGTATTACATAACCAGTACAGGTGGCTGCAGGCATGCTAGCACTGTAAACAGGGAACTTTTAACTTCCTTTTTTTTTTTTATTTCACTCTGCAAGCCTGTTTGGACTATGGGGGCAGCTTCCCCTGTAGAGGAAAAAAATCCATAACTGAATCCTGCTTTTAGAGAAATCAGCATCCTGCAATTGAGAAAACTGTGTAAGCCAGCTAGTTGTCATGGGGTGAGGGTTTTCTCCCAGCCGAACCCACCTCGGATAGAGTAGCTGCTGTAAGGAAAATGGAAGGATGGAGGAAGCATTATGAGGGGTCCATGATGTTATCTGAGCTTGGATGTTTTCCTGCAGACGTTTCATTACGCAAACTAGATAACACCATCAGGAGTCCTTACTAGCACTGATGATGTTACCCAGTTTGGGTAATGAAACGTCTGCAAGAAAAGAACCAAGCTCAGAGAGCACCAAAGACCAGACAGTACCCCTCCTCCTCTTCCTCTTCCTCCTCCCAAACCCCACTCCCTTCTAATACTATTATCTACAGTAGTTTGGTTATGAACTATCTGCAAAAAAAGCACCAAGGACCCCTCATTTGAACCCTGAGCCACAAATATTCTCCTTTATAGGAAGCATTATCTATACCATCTTGAGCTATACAATGTGTAGGCAAGATAGATAAATGATCCTTACTACTTGAAGTGCTTGATTCTTTTTTTTTTTTTTTTTGCTTCTTCTTCTCCCTTCCAAACAGTAGGGTTGCACTGAACACAATTGCTCTAAATTTGCATTGGTGACAGAAAGTTTGTGAATCCTTTAAAAATAGCAATAGCAGTTAGACTTATATAATGCTTTACATCCCTCTCTAAGCAGATTATGGAGTCAGTATATTGCCTCCAACAAACTGGATCCTCATTTTACCCACCTCGGAAGGATGGAAGGCTGAGTCAACCTTGAGCCGGTCAGGATTGAACTGCTGGCAGCGAGAAAAATTAGACTGCAATACTGCATTCTAACCACTTGCATCACTGTGGCTCATAATGGCTTTAGACCAGTATTTCTCAACTTTAGCAACTTTTAAGATATGCTGGCTGGGGAATCTTGGGAATCAACATTCAGATATCTTAAAGTTGCCAAGGTTGAAAAACATTGTTCTAGGTCTCTCCATAAAAAACACTGCTTAATCAAACATTTTTTTTTATAATTTTGAATGTAGCTACTGTGGAAAGTTCCTCTTCACAGCACTGCTTCAACTCGCTGAAGTTTCAAGGGTTCTTTTGCAAGAAGTATTTGCTTCAGGTCACGCCAAAAACTCTTCAATAGGTTAGGTTCAGTACCTCACAACTTCACCACTCCAAAATGGAATGTGTCTTCTGCTGCCTCTACAAAGAAGGCCTGCCCTTTTTCTGAACCACAATGCTGGGAACAGGGAAAATAACATTTCCATTAAAAGGCTGGGTTCAGCCAGCATCTCAGATGACTTCTAACACATACAGTTAAACCATGTAAGAAGCTCGTGCTACAACATCTGTGATATTATAGGATGGCATCTGAAGAAGATCCCAATAAATCAAGATCTACTTTCACACTTTCCAAATGTGTGAGGCCTCCAACTTCCAGATTTTACCAAGCTGGGAGTCAAAACTCCAAGGCAAATAGAAGGTGCTTTAGATAAGAGTTACTGAAGGAACCCTGGTGGTGTGCAGTGGTTAATTGCAGTCTAACGCTGCCCACAGCCTGGACTTTGACCCTGACAGGCCTCAAAGTTGACTCAGCTTTCCATCTTCTGAGATTAATAAAATGAGAACCCAGATTTTGGGGGCTGTATGCTGATATAAACCACTCACAATGTGCTCTAAAGTGCTATGGAGCAGTATATAAGTCTAAATGCTATTGCCATTATTCCCATAAGGACATCAGAAACCAACTGCAGAAGGAGAGGAAGTTTCAGCATTGGTTCTGGAAATATCCAGGTATCAAACAGTCAAGGAAGCATCAAGTTCTGGCCCACCTAAGTGCAGGTGAGCTTGCTATAAAAAGATTGCTTTTTTTTCCCCTTTCCAGTTAATGACTTACCTTGATCTTGGTAAAGATGAGGCGATGGTGGTGGTGCATGCTGATGAATGAACTGTGGTGGGATTTCCCCCGTTCCTGGAACCGGTGGGTACACAGGATGAGGAGGATGGGGAAGCAAAGCAGGGTGGGGGTGAATATAATGCGGCACATGTGGAGGCGGTGGATGCATGGAGGGGTGAAACTCAGTCGAGTGTGGCATAACTATGACCTTCCGAACTCCATTCTCTTCAACCACCTGCAATAGAAAGTGAAAAAGAGCTCTGTGCATTTTTTAAGGGAATATACAATTATAATGAAGAGCTAGTTTGGTGTAGTGGTTTAAGGCACCAGGCTAGAAAGCAAGAGGCTGTGAGTTCAAGTCTCCTCTTAGCCACAAAAGCCAGCTGGGGTGACTTTGGGCCAGTCCGTCTCAGTCCAACCCACCTCACAGGGTTGTTATTGTTGTGGGAAAAACAGAAGGAGAAAGGTGTGTTGGATACATTCACCACCTTGAGTTATTTGTAAAATTAATCAAGGCAGGATACAAATCAATGAATTAATGCTTTGGATTTTTCTACATAACATATTGTTTTAATTTGGGACTTTGAGTATCAAACATTAAATGTACAGGCAGCGAGATCATCCCTAAACACAAACAGAACCTAACCTAGCACCCAAGTAAGAGGCAGGCAATCTTCTACTTTTTGCCGTCTCTTAAATTTTAAATATTTAATTCAAAAGAAAATGAAGCACAATTCAAAAAATAAATAAATAAATAACATGGATGGGAACTCAATGTACTTATTAGTTTTCGCTAACCTGGAACCCTTCAACTGAGCTGGGTTTGCAACTCCCTAGAATAGCCGATGCCATTAAAATAAGGCTGCAGAAATCCGCTGTAAACTCATGCATTGTTGTGACTTTCTTTGTCAGCCACAGCTAACGCTTACTGACTACAAATGCTGGGAATTGCTGCCTGGCTTTGGGAAGGAAGAGATAAACTTTAGCAAAGACAAGATTAATTCAATTGTGGGTTTTCCGGTTTCGCGTGGCTTCAGGGCAGCAGGAATTCGCGACAGCTCGCGATTCCTGCTGTGCTAGCCGTCGAGGTACCCCCGACCCAGATGGGTCAGGGGGATATGGCTGCCCTGTAGAGACAGCTGAAGAGAGAGGGGAGTCGGACAGGGAGGTGGGGGTGTCGCAGACCCCCCCCTTCTCCGGAAAAACCCATTTTTCCCAAGGCGGTGGAGCGGCGGTCAGCAATGGCCGCCATGAAGAAGCCAGCAACCGGGTAAGATTGCGCTGGAGGAAATGTGAAGAGTGAAAGTTTTGTCTGAGCCGGGTCAAGTAACATCCTTTAAATTGCCTGGAACTGAGCTGTTTGAATTGCTGGAGGATACATTGTATCCCTAAGAAGAGCGAAAGCGGCGGAGAAGCTGTTAAAGGGAACTTTCGTTTTTTCTTCACTCTCCCACCCCATGGAAACAGCAGAAATGTTTGGATATATTGGACATCGAAAGTGAATTGATTTGAGAGTTGAAGCTAAGGAACAAAAGGATTTTTGGACATTGAAAAATTTAAGAAATTGGAAACCCTTGTTGGAGGTATGGATTTCTGATTATTTAAAATTGACATTTTAAGTGGGAAGGGAGAGGAAAAAAAAAATTGGAGCAGAAGCTGAAAAAGGAGGAGATTGCCTAGAATCCCAAAGAAAGATATATGGTAATTGGACCTCTTTGACTAAACATTAACCCCAGAAAGAGAAAGAGAAGAAGGAAGAAAAGTATTAACTTTTGGAATTTTTTTTTAATTGTTTTTGATTAAAAATACTGGTGGTTGTTTTGGGAAAAGTTTCTCTTTTCATAATGGCATTGTTTGTGGATGAACTAAAGACTGAATATCAAAAATATAAAAAGGAAGATTCTTTGGGTGCTTTGTTTCAATTCTTGGAAATAGCGTTATGTACTTATGAAAAGTTGATTACGCAGCAGAAGGACTGGGACAAGGAAGAAGAGGAAGAAGAAGCCATCTTTGATGAACAATGGGTCCCTTCCGGAGAGGAGGAGAAAAAGGATAAGAAAAAGGGGATTTTAAGAATTGTAAAAACAACCAAAGGAGAGAAAAATGAGCGAAAAGGTGGAGGCAAGGTTAGAAAGCAAAGGAAAAGGAGTGGAAAAAGAGAGGAGAAAAAACAAAGGGGTAAAAAGGGCAAGGAGAAGAATAAGCAGGGGAGAAAAGGGGGGAGGAGAGGACTTGGTGGGGGGAAGCAAGATCTAAAGAAAAAAAGTTTATTTAGAGACAATGGGTGAATTTAATTTAGGATAAAAGAGGGATTCTGGAGGGTACATGGGTTTGTGTTTTTATATGTGTATTTAGAGTATAAAATTCATTATGTAATTTTAGAATCTTTTAAACAGAATCCCAAGAAAAATTGTTACACGAGGTACTCTTAAGTTAGGGTAATGAGTTATAGATGTTACTCCAATTGGTGTATAGGAGAAGTATAGTAAAAGAAAAAAGATGAATGGATAGTTGGAAATAGAACAGACAAAGAATGTTATTCAAAATGGTAATAAGATATGGAAGGATATATAAAGGCTTTGTTATGGGTTTTTTTGGATTTTGTATATTGATAAAAGGCAATAAAATTTTAATTAACAAGAAATAATTTGGATGAAAAGGAGAAGTAGGGATAAGATATGAAGTTAAATAGATAAAGTATTGATACTATAATTTGGAATTGTTATGCTCTATTGGTTTACTATTATTTTTTCCTAGAAAAGAATTTATAAGCTATTATGCCTTGATTCTTTGTGCACTGTTTTTATAAAAATGGTTTTTATATATATATATATAAAAAAGAAAATGATAATAAGATATGGAAGGATATATGGGGTGAATATGATATTTGAATTTGTGTCTGTGTGAAGAGTTCTAACCCGGGATCAGACAATCTTCAGAAAAAATCTTTTAGTTTTGTTTATGTTTTGTG